>CM053792.1:355801746-357001746 GCA_028749045.1 Cupressus sempervirens | reverse complement strand
AGAGAGAGGGTGGGGGGGGGGAGGGAGGGAGAGAGAGAGAGAGAGAGATATGGGAGAGGGTGGGATAGGGTGAGAGAGAGAGAGAGAGAGAGCAGGTGGGATAAAGTGAGAGAGAGTAGAGGATGGGAGAGAGAGAGGGGGAGAGAGTAGGGTATGGGAGAGGGTGTGAGAGAGTAAGGGATGGGAGAGGGTGGGAGAGAGTAGGGGATGGGAGAGGGTGGGATAGGGAGAGAAGGAGGGAGAGTAGGGGATAGGAGATGGTGAGAGAGAGAGAGTAGGGGATGGAAGAGGGTGGGATAGCAAGAATCTGAGAGAGAGAGAGAGAGAGAGAGAGAGAGAGAGAGAGAGAGAGAGAGAGAGAGAGAGAGAGAGAGAGAGAGAGAGAGAGAGAGAGAGAGAGATTTTACACAGTGCATACACACTATATGAAAACACCAAAAATGGTTACAAGGAAAGTTTGGATCCCTACTAACCCATATTCTCTCTCTTTTTTTTCTTTTTTTCTTTTGTCTATTTTACTATTTCGACAGAAAACACGGGTTTCATGGTATTGGAAGCTAGAAAACACCAAATTCAATCATTGGATACACTATTTGAAGGGTTTTTGAACATTCTTTCTATAGAAAAGGTTAGTGCAATCCTTTTTAAATATTCTTTGTTACTATAGAGATAAATTTCATTATGATTTGACAAGTTGTTTAATATATAATGAATTCATTGAAATTTGTATGTTTTAATGAATTGTTATTTGGAAATGGTTAGAAATTTTAATGTAAGAATAATTCATTATATTTTTACAAGTTTTTAAATATATATTGTGTATTCATTGAAATAATTGTAATTTGTATATATGCTTGAATGACTTGTTATTTACAAATTGTAAGTAATTCAGATGTTTGAATAATTTGACATATAGAAATCATCATCATCCCAAGGAAGAAACCAAAAAATCAAGCAACGAAAGAGAGGGAGAGAGATTGGAAATTAGAAGAGAAAATAAAACTACCACGTGAACAAATAAAATCACAATGCAATAATGAAGAATTGTCTTTCAAAGAGAAGCACAAATTGTTAGAGTAAAAGGCCTAACTTGAATTGTTTTATTAAAGTTGTCCTCTCTTAAGACTTCACCTTTATGCATAGTTGGCATTTAGTAAATGTTTTCATTTATTAAATGAATTTATCTCTTTAGGGAATCCATGATAGGATTGCATGGACCCCTTATCTCTTTAGGAGTGGATGACAAGGATTCCCTTATCACCTTATCCTCCTTAGAGATTGCATGATCTCCTTTATATAGAAATCATCTCTCTTATAATACACATCTTGAGAACTCATTTCTCATTCATGAGAACACTTCTCATTTTCACTCATGAATATATATATATATATATATATATATATATATATATATATATATATATATATATATATATATATATATATATATATATATATATATATATATATATATATATATATATATATATATATATATATATATATATGAGAAAAATATTTTCTTCTTTGCTTCATCTTCCTTGTAACAAGTATTTGCTTGCAAGTTGTTTCTAGGATCTATGAAGTTGTCTTCTTATCAACTTGTACATGGTATCAGAGCCACGGATTTGTAGCTTCTTGTTCCTGTTTGAAGATTTTTAAAGCTTATGTAGTGTTGAATAGTGAATCTAGAAAATAGTTCTATTCTAGTGCTTTTACACTCTATTTTATAATGTTGTAGTGCTTCCGCACAATGTTTTAACACTTTTGTTATATTCTATAGCACATTTATAGTGTAAAATAGCCCATTTGATTTTTAAAATAGTGCATTTGCATTGTATAATAGTGTATTTGTATTGTGAAATGGTGCATTTAAATTTTGATTTGGTAGTCAAAATTCGGAAGGCCATAACTTGGTCATCTAGATTCCAAATCACATGCAATATTTTTTGATTTGGGGTAGGAACTCCCAAAATTTCCAATGGTGAAATTAGTTTTTTAGTTTGAATCGTGTATTTTGAGGTGTTAATAGTTTTCTATGACTGCACCTACTTAATCATCATTTTTTACAACTTCTAGAGCTCATACAAACACATATTTAAGTTCCATTTTTTTGAAAGTGCCTATTTTTTAAAGATCTATCCAAATCTGATATCACAAGATAGTCTTCTTTGAGCAAAAACTTCACTATTAGAAAGTGGCCTTATTTGGCCTCATTGGTACGTATCCTCTATTAGACCCTTTTGTGATCTAAGTGATTTTTCTGTATGATTCTGATATTGTTTTGGATTGGAAGTTTTAATCATAACAAAAAAGGAGGCCACTTTTCTTTATTTGCAACTGGAAAATTGTTCCCACACTCTATTATAAAGTGCCAAAAATTTGCATTTGGGGGGGTTTGACTTCTGATTTAATGAAACTGGGGAGATGTGATCTTGTGTAAATCTAAATGCATTGAATCCTTTAAGTGTCTTAAGTCAACTAGAAAATCACAATTTGAACTCTTAATTCCACATAATTAATGATATAATTAATTTTGTGGTTGGATTAATTACATTGTGGAGGAAGTTTATTTCTTACTTTCTGTAATCTATATTAGAAAACTTAAACTTCTTAACTTTTGAATCATTCTAAAAGCAATGGCAGATTCATCTTTAGAGCCCCTTACTCCACATAATTGTCATCTTTGGAAAGCTTGTATGACAAGACTTCTAAGATCATGAGGGTTATGATCATGTTTAGATGAGGTTCAACCTCAGTTGACATGTGCTTTTGAGGTCATGCAACACAAAAAACAACATGAATTGGGCTGTGGGTTTGATATCTTTGCATATCAGTGATAGTCTACTCTTTTATCTAGATGGTTGTCTCACTCTTTGGGCTATATGGATAAATTTTAAGGGACTTTTGGCACCATAAATGAGTTCAAAGCACTACAGATTGAGGCAGAGTTGATTTCTTTGGTTCCTGATTCATTTCCCTCTATAGAGGACTTTTTGATGGAATTCAAATCTATCAGATCTATTTTACAAGGTTGTGGAAAGATCAAGACTGATCAAGAGTGCATTTACCTTATTCTTTCAAAGCTTTGAGGAAAATTTTAGATTTTCTCATCTACTTTTCACTCTACTATGAATGCTTTGGGTCCTAAATTCACCATGCCTACATTTGAGGTTTTTTGTGATCGACTAACTAGAGAGCAGGCCAAGATTACACAATTGAACTCTCTAATAGGATCAATGAATAAGGCATTGGTTTCTTCATCACCTAAGGAGAGGTCAAAGCATGAAGCCCAAGAAATATTTTGTAGGAAGTGAGCATTCCTCCAACCTATATTTGAAGAATACTTCAAAACAATATTTCAATCCTAAACAAAGTAAATCTTTTATGTCTGGTGAGTCTTCCTCCAAGACTAAGAAGCTTAGAGGCGATCCTTGCAATTTTTGTGGCAAGGAAGGACATCCAATTTCTAGGTGTTGGAAATGGTTAGAAGTTTTAGAGGAATCCATGCAACAACATCATATCTCCACACCTTAGCCTCCTTCTATAGGGAAAGGTCATGCTCTTCATACACAAGCCTTATGTTCAGGATCTTCTTGGATCATTGATTCAGGTGCTTCACACTATATGATACACTCACATGATTTGGTCACCACCCTTTCCCATAGTGATACTTCACATATTGCAGTTGGTGACCTAGCATAGGACCCAATTCTTAGTTTAGGTTTAGTTTCATTGGATGGTGGTTCTCTTTAGGATGTACTTCTTGTTCCTGACATTTCAACTAACCCCCTTTTAGTTTATCACATTTGTCATTTTGGCTCTGGTAAGACAATAGATTTCTCACCACATGATGTGATT
The DNA here is from genome assembly GCA_028749045.1 of Cupressus sempervirens. Classification (NCBI taxonomy): domain Eukaryota; kingdom Viridiplantae; phylum Streptophyta; class Pinopsida; order Cupressales; family Cupressaceae; genus Cupressus; species Cupressus sempervirens. The sequence continues at coordinate 356,997,885 of CM053792.1, read as the reverse complement.
ATTTGAGACCTTCATGATCTTGATTTAGTTATTGCTACTGGAAGTGTTGGTACTGAGTCTCACTTATATCAGTTTGATGGCTTTGAGATTTTAGACAATTTGGGTTCTCTTATTGCTTATGCAGACTTAGCAAGCTTTGGTAAGAGCTTTTGGGCCATGTCAACTACAAATATTTACAAAAGATGAGTACACAAGGACTTGTTACTAGGCTACCAAAGATCTCCTACACTAATGGTGTTTGTCATGGATGTGTTCTTGAAAAGCATCATTGAGATCCCTTTCCTACGGGAATAGTCACACGTGCCAAGGAACCCTTGGATTTGGTCCATAGTGATCTTATGCCATTTCTTACTCCTTTTTTAGGGGATTACTATGTACTTACCTCTATTGATGGTTTCTCCAGATGTACATGGGTGTACTTTCTTAAGTACAAATCTAATGTCTTTGATTCTTTCAAATCTTTAAGACATTTGTGGAGAAGCAATCTAGTTTTTCTCTTAAATGAATACACACACATTGTAACATACCCTACTAATTCTACCTTGAATTTTTTTTAGTTTTGATTCAGCAACATTTTGTCAAACAGTTGGTGTGCAAAGTCTGATTTGTAATTTCTGAATTCTTGTTCGGATGTTATAATACTTCTCTGGAAATAATATGATCGCTGTTGTTCGAAATTTGAGGATGGATGTCCAGTTTAGCAACCCATCTAATAGCTGCTCGGTTAGGGTATGAAATATGACCTCCAAGTACACAGAATGAGGATTGTTCATGCGCACTATTCACACGCACTGTTCACGCGCACTGTAGCAGCACTGTTTACCCACAAACCTGCTCCAAATCTCACCTCCAAATCTGCTGTCCATGCTGTTCAATGTCTGCAATGATAATCCTTTGGAAATGGAACAATTTCAATCTTACCTGTAGCTGAAAAATTGAAGCTGAATGCACACAGTATGAAGCTAATAGATTCTTAAATCCCTTGACTCTGTCTTCCAAGAGCGAAAGGATTGTCACCAATGGAGGATTTCGTCTCCAAAAGCCAGCAACCAAACCAACCAAACTAAACTTGAAATTCATCAATTTCTTCATCTCTCCACACCCCACTCATGGCTGTATATAAAGTCCTCTTAGAGGGTCGACCCCCACTCCACAAGCAATGTGGGATTAAATCTCATATTTGCATTTTAATATATTGTTTCCATTTATCACTTTAAAGTCCCAAGGAGATCATTTGGTGTCCCACTCTTGGGCACACATATATATAATAAAGTAACCTTATAATATTAATTTAATTGAAGTTACTTTATTAAATAACTTCCGGCATTAAAATTCCATAGCAAATGATCTCGAAACACCACAAATGATAGCTCGTTAGAAAGAGCTAAGAAAAACACATCCAACCCCATCATCAAAATTATCATCCGACTAGCCTGGCTGACTTACTAAAAATAGTAAGTCACATTGTAAATGCCTCCAAATGAACTTAGTTGGCCCCAGAACAAAATCGACTAGGCCAAAACACCACAAGATCCCGTCCATGTCCTTGTTAGCCCCCGGGACCACATAGAAGTAGGCTAACGACAACATATATCCAAACTGGTTAAACAGGGGACATTACAGTCCGCCCCTCTTGAAATTGCTTGTCCCCAAGCAATCTCAACTCTGGATGTTGAAGAACCTGCTCTGCCTCCCATGTTGCATCCTCAATAGGTAGGTTCCTCCACTTCACTAGGTACTCCCTGATAGTCCTCCTGCGAAGCACCCTCTCCCGGGTGTCAAGTATAGCTTCAGGAACCAAGATAAGCTTTCCCTCATCATCGAGAGGTGGCAATACTACTGAAGGCACCACATTGTGCCCCAATGCCTTTTTAAGGCGTGACACATGGAACACATTATGCACTTTGCTGTCTACAGGCAGTTCCAACTCATAAGCTACCTCGCCCACTCTCCTGATTACTCTGAATGGTCCATAGTAGCGCGGTTTCAATTTCTCTGTTCCACTCCTCTTGAGAGAGGACTGCCTATACGGCTGTAACATGAGGTACACCATGTCTCCCACCTCAAAAGACCTCTCAACCCTGTGCTGATCAGCATATTGCTTCTGCTGATTTTGTGCCTTTTGCAAGTTTTCCTTCAAGGATCGCATAATGTCCTGACACTCTTGCAAAAGATCCTTGGCCTTAGGCACCCTACTGTCCCCAAATAACAAATCCAAGAAATTAGGAGCATCATACCCGTATAGTGCCATAAAAGGGGACATTTGAATAGACATATGGTAAGAGGTATTATAGCAGTACTCCCCTAGATGTAGCCACTTCACCCAAGCCCTCTGCTGCCCTGCAATATAGTTTCGGAGATATCCCTCAACCCACTTGTTCACTATCTCTGTTTGCCCATCAGTTTGGGGGTGGTAACTGGTACTCGGAGTGAGCTCTGTTCCACATAACTTGAACAACTCCTGCCAAAAGTGGCTCATAAATCTGCTGTCTCTGTCACTGACTATGCTTCTTGGTATCCCATGTAGTCTGAATACCTCTCGAAAAAATAGTTCTGCTGTTTGTGTTGCTGAATACGTAGACGAAATTGCAAAGAAATGTGCAAATTTCGTCAATCTGTCTACCACAACAAAAATACAATCCCGACCCTGTGCCTTGGGGAGGCCTGTGATGAAATCCATGGAAATGCTATCCCACTTCTTCTTTGGTATGGGTAGGGGCTGTAGTAAACCACCTGGAAAGGAATGTTCCTGTTTGTTCTGCTGACATACTTGGCACTCTCTAACAAATTGAAGCACCTCTGTTTTGAGTCCTTTCCAAGTGAAGCGCTCTCTCACCTGCCGATATGTCTTAAAGAATCCAGGATGTCCTGCCAATGGTGAATCATGAAACGCCCTCAAAATCTTCTGCTTCATAGCAGACCCGGGTACTAAATAAATCCTTTCCTTGTAGATGATCAGATCATTTACAACAGTGTATCGGCTATCCTGAATAGTTCCTTCAATAATACTAGATGCCCAACTATCCTTGGCATACTCTGCCAAGATCAACTCTCTCCAATCATCCATGACTATCCCAACAACAAGCAAATGAGGCCTTCTGGATAAAGCATCTGCAACAATATTTTTCTTCCCTTTGACATAGACTATGTCGAAATCATAAGCTTGTAACTTACTCACCCATTTCTGTTGCCTGTCATTAAGATCCTTCTGCCCAAGGAAATGTTTCAAGCTGTTATGATCTGTTTTTACTGTGAATCGGCTCCCTGCTAAATATTGCCTGAACTTAGCTAGCGCGTGCATGATTGCTAGCATTTCTTTGTCATAGATGCTGTAAGTTCTCTCAACACCTCGTAATTTCCTGCTCTCATATGCGATGGGATGTTTGTCCTGCATGAGGACAGCTCCTACGCCCTCTCCCGAGGCATCACACTGCAGCTCAAAAGGCCTGGTAAAATCTGGAATGGCTAAAACAGGACACGTACTCATCAGCTCCTTGAACCTGTCAAAACAATCCTGAGCCCTCTCTGACCACTTGAAACTGTCTCTCCGTGTCAAATCTGTAAGTGGTGCTGCTATTTGTGAAAATCCCTTCACAAATCTGCGGTAGAACCCACAAAGCCCGAGAAATCCCTTGAGTTGTGAAGTGTTCCTCGGCGGTGGCCAATCCAGAATGGCCCTGATCTTGTCTGGGTCAACCCGAACACTTCCTGCACTAATAATATGCCCTAGATAGAGCAACTCTGTCATCCCGAACTCGCATTTACTCATCTTGGCATATAATGACTCCCTCTCTAGAATACTGAGCACTGTATCAATATGCTTCAAATGTTCCTCCCAAGTATGGCTGTATATCAGTATATCATCAAAGAATATCAACACAAAATTCCTCAGCTGATCTTTGAACACTCTATTCATACAGGACTGGAAAGTGGCGGGAGCATTAGTCAACCCGAAAGGCATGACTAAGAACTCAAAATGTCCGTAGTGGCATCTAAAAGCTGTCTTCTCCACATCCCCCTCTCTAACCCGTATCTGGTGGTAGCCAGATCTCAAATCAATCTTAGAGAAGTAGCATGCACCGTGCAATTCATCAATAAGCTCATCGATGCGCGGGATAGGGTATCGGTTCTTGATTGTCTTTTTGTTTAGCTCCCTATAATCAATGCACATCCTCATTGTACCATCCTTCTTCTTCACCAATACTACTGAAGAAGCAAAAGGACTCTTGCTTGGCCGTATGTGCCCCATGTCAATCAACTCCTTGATTGCCTTTTCTATTTCATCCTTATATCTCTTGGGGTGGCGGTAAGGTGTGATGATAACTGGCTTAGCCCCTTCCTCTAACTCAATAACATGCTCGATTCCCCTATCTGGGGGTCTCCCTGGAGGTATCTCATCAAACACCTTAGTATGTTTGGTTATTATTTTTTGTACATCAGGTGGATACTCCTGTTTATGCTGCTCTGTCACCTCAGGCATTACTTTGAACTCTGTTGCCCACTGCACCTGATCATGTCTAAAGAAACTCTGCATTCATTTGAGTGAGACCACTCGAAGTCTCCCATCTGACAAACCTCTGAGCACTATCTTCTTACCATTTGCCTCAAACCTCATTTCCATTTTCTGGAGGTTAAATGTAAACTCTTCCAGAGACTTCATCCAGTTCATCCCAAGCACCATATCCTGATCACCAATGTTGACCACAAAGAAATCTCCTGTCATGTCATAATCTCCCAAACGAAGCTGCAAGTTGGAGATTTTCTTGGTACAGTCAATTTTGAAGCCATCGGCAACCATCACCTTAAATCCCCTATGCTCCTCTGTAAGTAGCCCTCTGCGTGTCACAAACTTCTCATCAATGAAGTTATGTGTTGCCCCTGTATCAATGAGTGCCACAAATCTCTGTCCATCCAAAGTTCCCCTAACTCTGAAAGTGACGGCCTCCTGTATACTAGACAACTGAGCTATCGTGCCATCACTACGTGCTTCCTCATGTGAAGAATTATCATCATCTCCATCTGATTCTGATGACTGCTCTGAATCTCCATCCACTGACTCTTCAGCTGAAAAGTACTCCATCTTCTTAGCTTTTGCTTTCAATGGACACTTATGTGACAAATCCCAAGGCTCCCTGCAATGAAAACAAAGCTTCTTCTTCCTGAGATCATTAAGTGTTTCATTGTCCAACCTCTTACTTTCCTCCTTAGGTGGCTGAGGCTCTCTATGAAAAGGTTTCCTGTCCTTATCTTTCCTTGAAGGGAAACTCTTTGTCAGGAATTTATTTTTAGAAGCTGAAGAGGAATCCATGTCACGAGCTTTCTTAATGGCTTCCTGCAAAGTGGGAGGGTTGAGAGCTTTAATCCACCCTCTCAACGGATCAGCTAACCCATCCATAAATAGAACCAATATCCTCCATTCAGATACATCTGTTACTAACACTGCAAGTTTCTGAAACTCTGAAATGTATGTCTCCAATGATCCCCATTGTTTAAGCTGAGCTAACTCCTTGAAATGGAGTTCTGGATCCTTCCTATCAAAACGTTCAATCAGTCTCTCCGTGAACTCCACATATGAGGTAATGTGTGCATGACCCATAGTGACCATACCATGATGCCACCACTCGTGTGCTAACCCCTCCAGATGAATTGCTGCGTACTTAATAGCTTCTTCCTCAGGCATAGGGTTCAATTGAAAGTATGTGTCAAGCTTTTGAACCCAAGCTCTTGCTGAAGACTTCCCCGAGCCATCATAATATGGTAACTGAAGTTTCCCTACTTTCTTCCGTAGCTCATAGTTCTGGTTCCTGTCATGTCCACGTGGCATATGTTTCATCCGCACATCCATATACTCCCTAAAGGAAATTGCAGCAGTAAAATCTGGACCTCCGGCTTCCCAATCTCTCCTCAACTGGTCCTGTATATCAATGATCTGGGGTTCTGGTACGGGCTGCTCTGGAGCTCTAGGAGGGAATGTGGGAATCATGGGCCTCGAACTCACGGTCCTAGCTTGCTGAGGTGCATGACCGAAATTGTTCCCAACTTGTTCACCTCCATTATGTGTCCCATCCTGATTATTCCCATTCTGATTGTTACCATTCTGATTATTACCTCCACCCATGTTAGCATTCAACCCCATTTGACGAGCCATCATCTGCATCATAAGCTCCAATCTCTGATTCTGTTCCTGTGCCCTTTGTTCTGCTAATCGCTGTCCCTGTGCCAAGGTCTCTAATAATTGTAAAAATCTTTCCTCTCCAGGCTCTGGACCGGCATTCCCGCCTCCACCTAATCTTGTATTCCTGTCATCTCGGTCACCCATATTGCTGTCTTGATCAAAAAATACCTCCGCTGTGTCTGTATGAATGGATTCTATACCCCCCTGTACGGATGAACTAGACTGTTTGCTTTGCAGGTCTGAACTCCTACTTTGTCTTGCTCTGGTATTGCGGAAATTATAAGGCCCCTGTCGCATGCTCAAACATAAATGCTCTGATTTTAGTGTTTTGACAAAACACTTTCCCCTCTATCCACCAGTTCCAAATTTCCTATAAGACCTCCACAGGATGGCAGGACTTATAGCTCTGATACCACTGTAACATACCCTACTAATTCTACCTTGAATTTTTTTTAGTTTTGATTCAGCAACATTTTGTCAAACAGTTGGTGTGCAAAGTCTGATTTGTAATTTCTGAATTCTTGTTCGGATGTTATAATACTTCTCTGGAAATAATATGATCGCTGTTGTTCGAAATTTGAGGATGGATGTCCAGTTTAGCAACCCATCTAATAGCTGCTCGGTTAGGGTATGAAATATGACCTCCAAGTACACAGAATGAGGATTGTTCATGCGCACTATTCACACGCACTGTTCACGCGCACTGTAGCAGCACTGTTTACCCACAAACCTGCTCCAAATCTCACCTCCAAATCTGCTGTCCATGCTGTTCAATGTCTGCAATGATAATCCTTTGGAAATGGAACAATTTCAATCTTACCTGTAGCTGAAAAATTGAAGCTGAATGCACACAGTATGAAGCTAATAGATTCTTAAATCCCTTGACTCTGTCTTCCAAGAGCGAAAGGATTGTCACCAATGGAGGATTTCGTCTCCAAAAGCCAGCAACCAAACCAACCAAACTAAACTTGAAATTCATCAATTTCTTCATCTCTCCACACCCCACTCATGGCTGTATATAAAGTCCTCTTAGAGGGTCGACCCCCACTCCACAAGCAATGTGGGATTAAATCTCATATTTGCATTTTAATATATTGTTTCCATTTATCACTTTAAAGTCCCAAGGAGATCATTTGGTGTCCCACTCTTGGGCACACATATATATAATAAAGTAACCTTATAATATTAATTTAATTGAAGTTACTTTATTAAATAACTTCCAGCATTAAAATTCCATAGCAAATGATCTCAAAACACCACAAATGATAGCTCGTTAGAAAGAGCTAAGAAAAACACATCCAACCCCATCATCAAAATTATCATCCGACTAGCCTGGCTGACTTACTAAAAATAGTAAGTCACATTGTAAATGCCTCCAAACGAACTTAGTTGGCCCCAGAACAAAATCGACTAGGCCAAAACACCACAAGATCCCGTCCATGTCCTTGTTAGCCCCCGGGACCACATAGAAGTAGGCTAACGACAACATATATCCAAACTGGTTAAACAGGGGACATTACACACATAATGGGGGGGAATATGTGAATAAAAAATTCAAATAATTTTGCACTATGCATGGTTTACTACATTAAATTTTTAGTTCCTCATACCCCTTAGCAAAATGGTGATGCCGAGAGAAAGAATAGAACACTACAGGAGATGACAAATTGTATGATTTACTCACAAGATATGCAATCTTCCTTTTGAGCTGAAGTAGTCAATTATACCAACTATATTCATAATTGAATGCCCCATAAGGAATTACACCATATGATACTTGAAGAGGCTTGGTCTCATGCCAAGCCTGATGTTTCTACATTCCAAGTTTTTGGTAGTGAGGCACAGGCTTTTATTCCTGATGCTCAGAGGAAATCTATGGAGAAGAAAAGTCGACCAATCATATTTGTTGGTTACTGTAAGGATGTGAAGTTATATAGGTTATTCAATTATGAGTCTAGAGAGGTCTTGTTTCAACAAGATGTCCAGTTTGATGAGCGCTTTCCTCTTCTTGATTATCCTTCCTTGGATTTCTCTTCATTGCCTACTCCTTCCTCTTCATCTCTTGAGGATATTCCATCATCTAACAATGATGTAGATGTTGATCCACCACACCCACCTCCTCCACCACCAACAGTTACTCCACCTTTACCCAGGTGGGCCCGTGTTACAATTGAATCCATTAGTCCTTTGGCTGGAGATCCTATGGATATTTTTTGTACTCAAGCTCATACATCTAGTTCTAGTCTTCTGAGTCATGCTATTTTTGTAGATCCTTATAAATTTTTAGAGGAAAAAGGACACACAAAGTGGGATTTGGCTATGGATGAGGAGTATTATTCTTTGATGAAGAATCACACATGGGATCTTTGTACTCTTTCGAAAGGAAGAAAGTTGGTTCGGTGCAAGTGGTTGTACCATATCAAGTATGCTACAGATGGCTCTATTGATAAATACAAGGAACATCTTGTTGTGAAGGGATTCTCATAGGTTGAGGGTATTGGTTACTCTGAGACTTTTTCCCCTATTGCCAAGATGAATTCTATTCACTTTTTCCTTTCACTAGCATCTTCATAGGGATGAATAGTCTTTCAAATGGATGTGAAGAGTGCATTCTTGCATGGTGATCTTTATGAGGAGATCTATATGGAGAAACCTTAGGGATTTGTGTAGGATTCTTCATTAGTTTGCAGGCTTTGACATTCATTGTATGGTCTCAAACAAGCCCCTTGGGCTTGGTATGAGAAGATGGACTCATTCTTGCTTTCTACTCAATTTATATAGTGTCATTCTGATGATACAATGTACATTCAACGTCAGGGGGTTGATATTGTAATACTTGTGCTCTATGTTGATGATCTCATCATCATCGATAGCTCATCCTCCATGATTTAGAGTATTCAGTGAGCATTGATGGAGTAGTTTGAGATGATAGATCTCAACCTTCTACACTATTTTTTGGGCCTATAGGTTACTCAAACTTCCAATGGTATTTCCATCTTTCAAAAAAATTATGCTCTTGATATGCTCTAGTGATTCAATATGCTTGATTGCAAGCATTTCCCTACACCATTTCAGTCGAGAGTTGTCTTGTCTACCACTTGTACTACTACTTCAGTGGATCGCACTCTATATCAACAATTGGTTGGCAGTTTGTTAGACCTGACACACACTCGTCTTGATCTTTCCTTTGCAGTTGGCCTCATTTATTGCTTTTCCCATGATCCTCATGAGAGCCATTGGAAGGAAACCAAATGTATTTTGAGGTGCATTTAGGGCACTACACAGTTTGGAATTCACTACACTATAGGATCCCCACACATTGTCAGCTTCACTGATTTAGATTGGACTAATCATTATGATGATAGGAAGTCTACTTTTGGCTTTGTTTTTTTGTCTTGGATCTGGTCCTATCACATGGTCTTGCAAGAAGAAATCTGATATTGCACTATCATCTATAGAGATTGAGTACCAAGCAATAGTGTTAGCTAGTTAGGAGCTTTTGTGGCTTCAAAAGTTGATGACTAAATTTGAGTTTCCTCCTGATAGTCCCATTATGCTTTGGTATGATAATTAAAGTGTCATTCACATTTTTTGTAACCTAGTGGAACATTAGAGTACTAAGCATATTGATATCCATATGCACTTCATCTGACAGTTGATCTAGGATGGTGTTCTCATCTTAGAGTTCATTCCTACAGGAGAGAAGGTTGCCGACATTTTTACTAAACCTTTTGCATCATCGCGCTATCTTGAGTTGCATGCCATGCTTGGGGTGAAGGAATTTTTCCTTGGGGGGTATTAGTGAGACCTTCCTTCCTTTTTCATGTTTTCCACCATGTTTTTTAATCTCTCTTTGGAGTAGAGTTTTTCCCATGTGGTTTCCTCTATTTCTCTAGTTTATAGAGATTTGGTTGTAATTGGTTACCTCATCAGGCCATGTTGCCGGGACCCAAGTTTTTTTTTTCCCCCTGCATTGTTGCTCATCTTAAGGGGGGGTGTTAGAGTAAAAGGCCTAACTTTAATTGTTTTATTAAAGTTTTCTTTTATCCTCTCTTAATATTTCACCTTTATGCATAGTTGGCATTTAATAAATGTTTTCATTTATTAAATGGCTTTATCTCTTTAGCGAATTCATGATAGGATTGCATGGACCCCTTATCTCTTTAGGAGTGGATGACAAGGATTTCCTTATCACCTTATTCTCCTTAGAGATTGCATGATCTCCTCTATATGGAGATCATCTCTCTTGTAATACACATCTTGAGAACTCATTTCTCATTCATGAGAACACTTCTCATTTTCACTCATGAATATATTCTTTCTATTTTGAGAGTAATATTTTCTTCTTTGCTTCATCTTCCTTGTAACATGTATTTGATTACAGGTTATTTTCAAGATCTATGAAGTTGTCTTCTTATCAACTTCTACACAAACCACCAATACAAAGAAACAAAGAGGAATATTGAAAAGACAAAGAGAACGAATGAGACTCTTATAGTCAAGAAGACAATTGAATTGTGAAGTTACACCATTTTCCAATGTTGGAGTCATATCATCATCTCATGTTGAAGAGATGCTAATTTCTACATCCAATGATGTACACACTCCATCACGCCATGTTGAAGGCACAACATCAACATATCAAGTAGGTGATATCCCATATTTTGCATCTTATTGCCAAGGCACATCGTCTTTAGTTCAATTTATGCAAATCACTCAACCTTATGTTGATGTTCAAAATGTTGAGGGAACGAGAGAGTTTATAACACCTTATATAATTCATTTTAGAAGACCAAACTATTTGACTAATATTGGTACTAACATTTTGAAATCAATGCTTGACAAGATTAGCAAGTGTACTTGTCAAAGAAAAGATAATTGTATGTGGAGATTATTCTTTGAATAATTAAATATGATAGGTCAATGCCAATTATTTGTTGAAATGATGAGAAATTTCAAATTTAGGCCCATCACAAGGGTTCTTGGGCTAAGAATGATGGAATATTCCAATTAAAAAAGCATTGTAAAGAATCTAATGAGTTCATATGACAAAGTGGGTTCTAAATCACACAGAAAAGATAGTAATATCACAAGACATGTGCTTACATCAACAATACTAAGTACCCAAATGAAGAAAGCTTGACTCATGGGAAAGATAAGAAAAACATTGAAGATTGGTAGAGGTACTCTAAGGAGAGCCAAGGTAAGGCATGAGAGAGTGGAAGATCCAACAAAAAATGAGTTACAAACATTTAGTTGGTAGACTACCACAAATAGATAAAAAAAATTATTGAAGCTTTGAAATCATTGATTGAAGATTTTTGGACAAATAACACACGTGTTTCCCCCAATCAAAGAGATGTTGTAAGAAGGAGGATTGGTAGCTGAAATCACGATTCACATGTGAAATATTTTTTGGACTCAACTTAGACACAATTTTTTGCAAAATTTATTGGTATGTATCCTCAAATTCAAATAAGTCAAAGATTTTTTGAGATGGGTAAACCTTTTTATGTGAAGATAAATCACACACACAACTTGTTGTTGTAGGATACATATCAAGAATTTTATAACCATTTTGATATTTTTAGGCATATATGTGTGTTTTTGCATTCTAAGTTTGTTTTGCAAGATTGTGACATGAATGAGCCATCTAGATCTTCAAGGAAAGTCATATCCAATATTATTTTATGTGAAATAAGGGACAGTTAACAATTTTACAAGATGTAATTCTTGGATGGTACATGCTTATTTTGTGGTTCTTTGCAACTTTTATCAACTTGTGAACATATGAATAGTACACATGCAATTGGAAATGAAATAGTAGATTACATAAAATATAAGACAGTGACATATGCTTTAGAAGATGGGAAATAGGGTAAAAGATGTAATTTAGTCATTGAAAAGATTCCAGTGTATGAGTTCATGAAGATTTTTTGTGAAAATATTATTTACAAGTATGCAAGGCATACACATAGAGCTCAATGGTTGGATTTGAAATTCAAGTTGTGCAAGGATACATTTCCACTAAATACCATTGTTTCAGTTGTAGACTTCATAGAGAACTACACAACTACACACTACAAACACAAAATGAGGTGCAAGCAAAGTATTATACTTCTCAATAGGTTTCCAAATTTGTTCACATAACATTCATGCATTCACCTACAAGTACAAATGATGATAGGAAGATATTGAGGGAGTACCATTTTTACATCAGTGATGATCGATCACATTCTACGAAGTTTGTACATGGTTGTTTTCAACTATTTTATGGATATTTGGCTAACAGAGGCATACCAGATCACCAACACATTATTTGGTTAGACAATTGGGCATCTCAATTCAAGAATGCACAGATGTTCTATTGGTTGAACAAGATGAACAGGTTGTCTAGAATTCAATATATGTTGATTTTCACAAAGGTTGGTCATGGAAAGGGAGAGAACGATGGTGTAGGTGCATGCATCAAAAGAGCCTTAGCTTGTGAAGAATTAAAGTACAAAGATGGAACAACATTGAGAGATGAAAAATCCATCATCCATCGCTGTAACATTACAATGGGTCCAGGTAAGGAAGGTGAGTCTACGATTCGTAAATTTTTTTGTTTGATAGATAATACTAACATTGCACCATATGAGGATTGTTGCACATAGAAATGATCAAGTAAGTTGCACTCTTTTAGAAGCTTTGATGTAGGTTCATGTAGTATCCACACACAAAAAATGACATGCTTTTGTCCATCATGTGTAGAGGAAAATTAGGATGAGTGCGAGTCGACTGAATGGGTGGACAAATGGGATATACGAGTTTTGGACCCAATTGACACCTACCATCCCCCACAAGATTTGAAATGGTAGAGATGGACTCATCCATTGACTTTGACTGCTTGTCTAATCTAGTGCAACTTAGTAATATATATGCCTGTAAATTCAATATGCAACTTTATAACTTTCATTGGAGTATTTTCTAAATTAATGAACACATTATGCATATTTATCACTACAGGCCATGTTTTTGCTATTATTGCACCTGAAGAAAATAAAGAAGGGACATACTATTATTTGTGTCATTATATCCATGCCAAATTATTTTTTAGATCACTTGGTTACAGATGGTGAAGGTTTAGAGTACCATATAGGTGTGGTGGTTGTAACCGGTACATGGCTTAGATGATTTTCTATGAAGAACCCTAACTTGTGGTTATTCGAGGATTGACAAACATAGAGGAAGATTGTTCATTATTCAAACCTTGTTGTCACATCAAATGTCCACTTGATAAAATATGGAGGAAAACCACATAATAAGACTCTTTGGAAGATTTGTGAGTCAGGCCACGAGGGAATAATTGAGACATTAAAATATAGAGTAGATCTAGCTGGTTCATTAGATTGAATATAATTGTAAAAACATTTGGTGTAACATTTATATACTTGAGACCCTAAGAGTCACTAAATGACATAGGGAAAAGAAATTTGATAGGGTATATCTCAGAGCTTGTGTGAGGTATGGATGCAATGCCAAGTGCTATAGGGTCATGTTGTTGGGACCTACAAAAACCTCTCTCACTTTTGGAGATTAGATTCCATTTTAATTTTGAGGCCCCATCTTAGGTGATATTGAAACTTGTAGTGTTGGCCAGTACAAAGTTGCCAACTGGTGAATCTCTCTAATTGTTCATCGTAGGATTAAATTGGCTACTTCAGTAGCTCTGAGTGGTTGAGTAAACCCTAGTCCCAATCTCATCCCATCCCATCGACTGCTCAAACGTTCATGGGGATGCCAAATGGAATTGACCCCAAGAATCACTAAATGCCAAGGGCAATGAACTTTGATAGGGTGTATCTCAGAGCTTGTGTGAGGTATGGATGCAATACTACATTCTACAAGATCATGATATCAACATATACAATATTCTCTCTCACTTTTTGGAGATTGGATTCTATTTTGATTTTGTGGTGCCATCTCAGGTGATGCTGAAACTTATAGTGTTGGCCAATACAAAGTCGCCAACTAGTGAATCTTTCTAACCGTTCATTATGGGATCAAACTATTTGCTCCACTATCTTCAAGTGGTTGGGTAAACCCTAGTCTTAATCTCATCCCATCCCATTGATCACTTAAACATTCTTGGGAATGCTGAACGAAATTGACCCTGAAAGTCACTAAATGCCATAGGGCATCGATCTTTGACATGGTATATCTTAGAGCTCATGTGAGGTATGGATGCAATTTTGAGTGCTGTAGGATCATGATGTTGACACCTATAATAACCTCTCTCTTTTTTGGAGACTAGATTCCATTTTGATTTTGCAGCCCCATCTCAAATAATGTTGAAACTTGTAGTGTTGGCCAGTACAAAGTTGCCAGCTGGTGAATCTCTCCAACTGTTCATCATGGGATCAAACTATCTTCTCCATTAGCTCTGAGTGGTTGGGTAAAATCTACTCCCAAGCTCATCCTATCCTATAGATCGATAAATTTTCTCGAGCACACTGAACAAAATTGACCCCGAGAGTCACTAAATGCCATAGGGAAATGAAATTTTACAGAGCATATCTTAGAGCACATGTGAGGTATGGATGAAATTCTATATTCTACAAGGTCATGTTGTTAACACCTACAATAAAATTTATCTCTTTTTGGAGATTGGATTCCATTTTGATTTTGTAGCCCCATCTCAGGTGATGCTAAAACTTATAGTATTGGCTAGTACAAAGTCGCCAACTGGTGAATCTCTCTAATCATTTTCCATGGGCTCAAAATGTCTACTCTATTAGCTCTAAGTGGCCAAGTAAACCCTAGTCCCAAGCTCATCTCATCCTATTGACCACTTGAACATTCTCGGGAACATCAAACGAAATTGACCTAAAGAGTCACTAAATGCCATAGGGAAGAAAAATTTGATGGGATGTATCTCGAAGCTCATGCGAGGTATGGATGTAATTTTAGGTGCTACAAGGTCATATTATTGACACCTATAATAACCTATCTCTCTCTTTGGAGATTGGATTCTATTTTGATTTTGCGGCCCCATCTTGGGTGATGTTGAAACTTGCAGTGTTGGCCGATTCAAAGTTGCCAACTGGTGAATCTCTCTAACCGCTCATCGTGGGACCAAACTGTCAACTTCATTAGCTCTGAGTGGATGGATAAACCCCAGTCCCAATAAGAAGCTAAAGATGACATCTTATGGGTATAAAATTTGTTCTTGGGGAGGCCTCCTTTTGTAAAAGCATAATTTCTCATTCATCCCTCTACCTTCTCCAAATTTGGTTTGAATTGTCATCTACATTCAAACCCCAAACTCCTCAAATCAATACTGTAATTCCCTAGCCAAGTATCCAAAACTTGCCTAGGGCATCATTGGAAAATTAGCTAACTCCATTTGTAAAGCCCAAGATTTATGATAGATTATGTAAAATTTGTCCTCTCCAATTTGCATTAGTTCCATGATGATTCCATGGTGGGAACTCATGGGAGAGTCATTTTTGTGCGGGTTACCTGGGCAGGACCAACACACAGGGTGTTTCAAAAAAAAATCTAAAACCTTAACAGATGAACACTTAAAGGAAATTTTAATGAATAAAAATTTATTGTAAAAACATGAAATAACTTAATCCAAAGTAAAAATTGAATGTTCAATCCATTATCTCAAACTTTCTTTGCAAAATCCAAAAACTGTTAAAGGAAATGTAACAAACGCTTGTATTCAAATTCAAGAATGAACTCTTCCAACATCCAAACAGTAGATTTGTCTTCTTTTAGGTATTATAGGACTTCCCAAGGCATGCATTAAATTAAAATAACCATCTTTCCTTCCTTCCACACCCTAACTAAAAAGTTGCACAAAATGTCGTGGAGTAACTTTTAAAAGTTGTTGACAACATTGCATTTTTTTGTATTTTTGACTTCTAGACCCTTGAAACCTTTTTAAATGGAACCAAAAAGGATCAATAAAAGTTTTTAGACATAATATGGCCCCTTGGTAACCAATATGCCTCCTTTTTTTCCCCTTGACCCATTTGAGCAACTTCTTGATAATTTAACAACTTTTGGCATTTGAGATCCTTATCAACCAATATTACATTTTATGAGTTCCAAACACTTGAAAAAGATGAAAAATACTATTTAGGATCTAGTTGGGTCATATCCCACTTAATAATTAATTTTATGGACTTTGATCCACTTCGACCACCTAGTGTTTCGCCTAGTGTTTATTAGCTTGCACATACCTAAACAAGGCTTAGTCAAACCAACTTGATCTAAGCACACCCAAAAACCACCCTAACTTGGCTAGAGTAACAAAAAGCCTCAAAGAAACAACAAAAAAAAAGAAACAACAAGGGTTGCTAGGTTCCCTACACTAGGATAATGATAGACAAAAGATATCCAAGAAAAAATCCAATAACTATAGCTATATGAATCATAAGAAGAGCATATATACTGTGTTTCCATGAATGAAGCTCTTGAAGAGATGGATAAGCAAGAAATATTGATATAAAATTCCATGAATTAATTAAAATTTTTATTTCAAGTCTTCTTGTGTTCTGAAGATAAAGCATATATAAACTCTTAACATGTTTATGATGACATTAAGATTCAAGCTTAGACATTTACATAATGCAGGCAACTCAAGAGTCAAACTTCAATGTTAATTGTATAATAGTAATAAGAATTCAAGTTTCAGTATTCTCATCCCAACAAAAACTTCAAATAAGTTACTCATAATCAAACGTACTCATAAATTGTATAATCTAAATACAAATTAATATCATAGCCTTATTCACATGCCAAAAGATACTATCAAAGCTTATTATAATGATTCCTACACTTAGTTTGGATGCAAATTACATTAAAATGAAATACATGATATAATTAAAATGTAAACAAGAAAAAAAGATATATATTATGATAACCAATAATGTCATACATGAACAAACTGATGCATCAAAGTTGTAAGTCTAATAATGTCATGCATCAAATATAAAATGTCATATATACACCAAATATATGTCAAATATGTCCACTAATATAAAATCTAACATATATTTCTACTAATGCCTATATGTGTGTCCATCTCCTTCCCATGAGGGGAAGGGAACACATCCCTAGAGGTCTTTGGTTGTTGCGTGGAGGGAGATGATGAGTACGATGGGGTCTTCCTTACACACTCACTTGTCCTCTTGTTTAGGCTCCTCTCTAATTGGAGCTGAAACAAAAAAAGTATATATGAATTAATAATTATTATACATTAAAATCAAATATATGTACAAAAAAAATTAATTATTTTCTTATTGCCATCAAATAGTCACTCTGTACATCCACCTTAAAGGCTCGTGGATGATTAGGAGTAACAAGACCCTACAACAATTCAATCAATATAATTACTCAATCATACTTATAAATACCATTTGAAATTTCAATACTAACTATTATAAATAACAACTAAAACTATGAAAAATCTTTCATGCCTCAGTTAATGGCTCTAAACTAGCCATCATAGAAGCAAATCCATGATTAATGGATTGGCAAAGATGAGGAGGAGTCTCTGATGTCAAAAACTACAAATCATATAATATAATTTACATGGTTTTTATAGAATATAATATAATCAAATGAAAACAATTAATATGAAACAAATGTACCTCTACAAAGCTCCTATCATGCCTAGGCTCAGAGTCTCTTGTGAATGTCGATGGTCCAATAGAGAACTAATGCACATAGATAATTTTTTTTGTCAATCCTTCATATGATTACTTAATAAATATATGTATTAATTTAAATGATTAAATTGATACATACCTGTTGATTCATCGATAAGACGTAAAATGGGGTCGGGGAATCTATACTAGGGCCATCAACACTCTTACCCTAAATTTTGAACAATGTGAAGACATGATAATTTATTAGTCATTCATTGTATGTATGAGATGTGATCAAATTAGTTTATTATAATTGTAATTTACTTGTGTGTCAATGCCAAATGTCTCACTCAGGAAGTCATCAATGACTAGCCCATCATCTATAATGTCTCCAATGTGACCGCCAAATGTACATAAGGATCCACATGATGTGCACATGTGACTATGGAACAAATAAGGCTCCTTCTCAACCAATGGACTGACACAATGAATGAGGGTCTATGTCAAAGCATTGATAGTCCCTAGAGTACCGATCTTTACATGTTCCTTCACAACTGGAGGAATAATGACATGCTCACCCTGTGGTTTGATAATAGATGCCCTAACCACATTAGCGTCACAATGTGCCCCTGACCTCTCAAATGATGACCCCCACCTCTACCTCAAGAATCTATGATGTCAAAATAATTGGGGATCTCCCCAAGGACAAATTCACAATACAATTTCTTTAAGAAATATATTGGAACCTTGTGATTATTGCAAGGAGGGGCATCAAAGACCATCCACCATCTAGTCCCAAAAGTTATTTCTAATATCATAATGGATGCACCAATGGATGGGGAACCTTTTAGTTGTAGTTTCAATAGTATCTTTTTCTCTTGGATTTTTAAACAATGCACATATGTTACCTTTTGTTATGTCCTTTTTTTTAACATCTTTATAAGATAATTT
Source organism: Cupressus sempervirens (assembly GCA_028749045.1). Lineage (NCBI taxonomy): Eukaryota > Viridiplantae > Streptophyta > Pinopsida > Cupressales > Cupressaceae > Cupressus > Cupressus sempervirens. The sequence continues at coordinate 356,979,114 of CM053792.1, read as the reverse complement.
GTTTACATAATGTCTTCTTTTTTCTTCTCTCTTAACATGCCAAATATCCAACCGACCACTAATAGAAGCTACCTAGCTCATAATGGACTCAAGGGAGGATGCCAATTATGTTCTCATAGGATTAGTTTTCCCACAAGCTTTTAACCTACCAATGATTGCTTCTAATTCATTTTTCCCTCTTTCTATTTCATTTATTATATTGTCTTGGGTGCCAGGAAGAGGTCTTTCAATTAGTGAAGGTTGCAGAAGTTCTCACTCTTCCTCACAAGGGTTTTAATTTTGATCTTGTTGAGGGTTTTCATTTTGATCTTATGGAGAGTTTTCATTTTTATTTTGTGGATGATTTGGTTGATTAGGTCGGGGATTTGTGGTTGATTATTCACATTTCCTGATAAGAAACCAATTGCATTTTTTATAAATAAACAAACTTGAAGAAAAACTAAAAAATAATACAAAACAATGCTAATTTTTTTTAAAAAAAAAAAAAAAAAAAGATTATAAAACATACATGATAAACCCGATCTTGATCTTCGATGATGAGGAGACATTTTGAGGAGGAGAGTGAGCAAATATTTGATCTTCTACTAAATAAGTATGCGCTGTTGTGGGAAGAGAAGGAAAGCAACAAAAGAAAACCCAAAAAATGAGATGGGCCATAGGTTGCAACCCATAAATAAGTGTTTTAAAAAGCACACATGAGATATTGGGCTCCACAAGCCTTAAATTTGTGGAGCCCAACCCATAGCATGTGCATGCTATTGAAAATTTGAAAAAACAAAGATATGTGTAATCTTTTTGGAACCACAACTTGGTGCATTTGTTCCATGAAAAGATTAGATAAGATTACATCACATTAAGTGCTATGAAATGGAAAATAAAGAATCAAACTCACCTTGAGGGCTAGAAGAGGATGTCACTTTAGATCTAAAAATTGATTGTCAGACTATAATAGAAACATGAACTGAGCAAGATTTGGAAATATGAGACTAAGATATGTGGATTTTGAAAGTCTAGAGGCTCCAGGTAAGGGTTGAATTTGAGGGTAAGGGCTACCCTATTAAGGGGCGAGTTCTTCCTTGACTCTATTTGCATTGAAATCCCATGAATCCGAACTCTGATAGAAACCAAAAACTCTAAATTTGTAATCCAAATTTGTCATTCTCAAAACCTATGAATCTACTCTCTATCGAACAAAAATAAAATTGTTGAGGGGAGAGGCATGCATCGATCAAGCCCCAATTTCAGAATTAACCTTTAAACAAAAAATCATGTAAAAGTAAAATGAATGTAAACATTCACTTTTCTTGACAAATCTCTATGGATGGATTTGGATCCATTATCCACAAAGATACATAAATGATTATATTTAGATGTATATATTATGTAGATTGGAGGATATCTCCATAAATGCAATAGATCTGCAAGTTCCAAGGCATAAATCCATGGATTTAAGCAATGCTCTCGAATTCTTGTGCAATATTGATGAATATAGATGTCCTTCCTTGATGGTCAACTACACTATCTCTAATGAAGAAAGAAGTCAACACTATAGAATAAAATGCATGATTTATGGAATGAAATTAGGGCCTTCAAAATGAATATTGATTTCTTGGTTTGAACTGCTCAGATGCACCTTGAAAGCTTTCTTGTAAATGATGGTTTGAATATATGCTTTCTTGTAAAAGTATGGAGCTTGAATGTATGCTTGCTTGTAAATGTATGGACCTTAAATATGTGTGTGGCTTGAATAGATTGTGTGGATTATCAAATGAAGTGAGTAAGCCCCCTTTATACCAATTTCAAAATCAAACTGGAAAGGGGGCAACCACATTCGAGTAGGGGAAAGATTGAAAACCCCAAAATGAGCCTGAGATCTAACGAAAATATCCTTGGGTAAGAGACAACATTGACCAATACCTTGGGGGTTTTCCACATTGGTATGTGCTATAATATCTCAAGGGTGGATTAAAAATAGTCTGAAATGGGTAGATACTTTGAAAAAAGTACTAGTTCGAGCATAAATACATCCATGTTCTTGGAAATTGCTAAATGGGGGCTAAGAAATCTATAGAGCTTCCAAATTAATAGATGCTAAACTTTAAGATGGTACAATTTATATATATATATTTCCTCTATTAAGTACCATTTAAACATCATACATAAGATAGTTACTATCTACTACTGTTATATTTTCAACATGTACTTCAAGTATATGTTCATATAATTCATCAAAAAGAGAAACTATCTATGCCTCTATACTGGATATACATTACAAATTTACAATTTGAATTTGATTAGTTACAACCAATATACAAAATGTTTTCAAAAGACATAAAGAACACACATTATATCTAAGGAAAATATGGTTTGTCAATGCATTCACATGGTGTATTCACACAACTTCCTATCAATCCAATCAATCCATTTACCTTCTCATTCCATCTACCTCAAAGCTTTGTCCTGCAAAATTAATTTTCTACAGGGATAATCCAATACTTTAGATACATGGATTTTTGACACCACATTAATAGAAATTTCCTCTACATGCATATTTGTCTTAGACCTTTACTCTTTTTTTTTTTGATTTCTTCCATGAAGCTGTCAAGAGAAAACTCAAATGGAGAGTGTTTAAGAGTCTTCCTTTCCCATTTATGTCCATGAGATCCCTCCCATTTGGAAATTTTTGTGGTTCCATCTTGAAGGTCTCTAAATATCCTTTCATTCGATCTCATCAGTACAGTAACCTGCTCTACAACATTATAAAATATGAGACTACTTAGAGACTTAGTACAATACCTATCTTTGTTAGCAAATATATTGTCATTTGTATTTTAAAAATAAGCCATGACAATTCAATAGGAGTAGTAGACCAAAAAGTGTCACACTATTTCTTAAGGCTCAAAATATTACCACACAACACATCAAGTACACTAACATTTCCATTTAGAGACAAAAAAATAGGCCACATACTTATTTAGCAAATAAGCACTCAAAAAATATATGGTGAATATATTCAGGAAGTCTGTAGGATAAACATAGGTTTGGTTCACCATTTGGAATTTTAACTGGCAATTTGTGGAGGTGGAGAAGCCACATGGAGTGTTTCTTTTTGGGTTGAATTGGCTTGCACCAAAGACCATCTATGATATTTTTCCACTCACTACCTTTCGACTTTAGTTTCTAGTATAATTCACTTGGTTATGAATCTTATAGTTACAAACAAGGAGGTTGTATGCATATTTTTTTTTAATAGCGGGGAGAAGAGAGCCATCCTGCCACTTATAGAGAGCCATTCTCAAGTCATCTACATCACAATTCTTAGGAAGGGAGAGAATGGAGCATGATTCCCTAAGAATTGAGTAGGTTATCCATCAAGACTGTGGAATGCCATGTTTCTACCACAGCTTCTGCTAGCTCAAAAGATTCCCATCTCGAATGATGTCTTAAAGTTTCTTGAACCCTTTGGCCACCCAACTCTTGGCTGAACAACCTTGGAGGAGGCTAATGGTTTATTACCATGTATAAGATTCCATCAAATTGATATTTCTTTATATAATAAGCCATTCCCTATAATTATCTTGTTATTTAAAATTTAGAAATTATATGTCCAATACTTTCCCAACCTTTCTATATAGCTTTGAGAACATTAGATCTTATGACTTGGATTGGGAATGCAATTGTTAATAGGGCACTCACATGGGACCCTTTCTAGGCAGATCCTTTCATTGGGACTTCTCTAGATATATTGTGAATTACTAGGGCCTTCCATGGTGTATCTCACCTTGTATTTCTTTGATAATACATTTAACTACAAGGGATTGTACTTGTAGTCTCATGTCCTCAAGTCCAAACCCTCCTTTACTCTTGCTAATAGTGCACCATCTCTAATTTACTATAAGATCCTTCTTGTTCCCCTTTCCATATAAAAATGAGAACTACTTAATATACTTTTAAATATAATTGAACACATAGTGATTAAAGAGCCATGTGACACATAGTAAATAGTGTAAGAGGATAAAATATTCTGATAAGCTTGAAATATATCATCCAAGGATGGATAGTGCTTATTCCATTTCCTTAGTTTCTTGTCAATCTTTCCTTTGATCCATTTTGGAATCTCTTTCAAATCTGGGTTAACAGAGAAGGGGATACCCAAGTATCTAACTTGATGGTTAGGTCCTCCCCATGAAAATGCATGTTTACTATATAGTACCAATGGAAGCTCATCCCATCTTAACATTATAAAGTTTGGGTGAGACACTTTTCTTACTAAAGCAACAAAAAATACATATATAGCTTACTCATGAAGTGATTAACATCATTATCTTCTAGCTCAATTAAAATGGCACTATCATCAAATCTTCTTCATTTGGATGTCTAATTCCATGAACTCTAGGAGATAGAGAATTGTCCCTCAGAAAATAATAGAATGTATTTTCAGAAATCACAAATAGTGTGGGGACAAGGGGCATCTTTGCTTAAAAGATCTAGATAGAACAAAATATTCTACCCTTTTACCATTGACTTCTTCCCAAGCTTTGGCATCACTCATCAATATCTACACCATTCAAAAAAAGTACTTGGGGGAGCCCAAGGTCTCCAACATCATGAATAAGGACTTCCACTCTGTTCTAGCATAAAATTTTAACAGTCTAAAAGAAACTTACAAACTTGTTGGCTATACTCCTCAACCTATCTCATAGCTTCCAAACAAGTAGTAAGATTATCTAGGATATACCTATCTTTAACAAAGCTTGTTAGTGGGGGGTTTATTACTTGAGGGAGTATCTTTTCAAGACTCTTGGTCAACACCTTAGACAAAATTTTATGAGAGATATTGAGGAGTGTAATAGGTCTCTAGTTCCTAATTAGTGATCTATCACATCCTTAGGAATATTTTGTATCAACCTACTATTTAGATCATTTCCTAATGACCTCTGAGAAAACTTGGTGCATTTCCTAACCTATCTAGCTAATTTTTTTCTTGTAGATTTCTACAAAGAGAGGGCTCGGCCTTGAGACCTTCTCATTTTAAGCGAGGAGACACCATTGAGATTTCTTTATATTTATAAATGTGACCTCCTCCTTACTAACTCTAATAAAAATGATTTTCTTGATTTGATCTCTAGTTCTATCCATATTCAATCCATCCTCTTATGAAGTGAAAAGCTTTTGGTAGAAGAAAGAAAAAGCTTTCAAAATGTCATTTCTTGGTCTATGATCTTAAATCCTTCATCCCATTGATAATCAATTGTTTCTTTGGTCTCTTTCTAATTAAGGATTTGAAAGAAGAATTTAGTTCCCTTTCTCCTTTCCTAATCTAATTTAATCTATCCTTGATTTTGGTTTCCTATGCTTTTATATCCCAAAGTTTTCTTAGATAACCCTTAGCTTGGGTTAAGGTGTGCACAACTTCCTAGCTGGTATGATCATTTTGCAAGCTACCTTCAACTAGAACAAGCTCACGTGATTCAATTTTTGACCTCCTCCTATCTTTATCTTTTTTTGTATCCCACCACTTGAAACATTATTTTCCAACTACCGATACTCTATACTCATTTGTCAATGGTACTGTTGTGCCTTGCAACCCACCTCTTGCAGTACCCAATAGTGCTAAAGACACTCCATCATCATCATAATCATCATCCAGAAGAATCATATTAACTGAAAATGCTTCCTTTTAACCCCGAGTAATAAGTGTATCACACCTAGGGATCATATTAGTAGCGATTGGGTGATGGTCTGAAAGCATGTAAGGAATTACCTTAACACTAAGCCCATTGCCTTCTTTGTTAATGTTAAAAAGATCCTTATGTACACATAATCTATCAAGCCTACTAAATATCCTCTTCTCTCCCTATTGGTAATTATACCAAGTGAACCAGATCCTTTTGTTATTTGCTTTATTTTTGACCAATGGATCATAGAACTTATTCATCATCCTATATCATAAAAACCTCACCATCTCTATTATTTTTTGTTTTAAATATTATATAAAAACATCATTTTTCCTTTTTATTAGTTGGATTATATTGCAAACAGTCTGCACAAAAATCTATCTTTTTTCTTTAAATAGAGATTTCAATTTATTTAATTCATTAGGTCAATTTCAAAAAGAGCTACATGACAACATAACTCCTGCCAAATGTGTGTAGAGTAGGGTTGATTTAATAAGAATATATATAAAGTTAAAAATGACAAAATTATCATGTACTTTTAGATAATTTATAAATAAGGGTTAACTTAATAAGAATAAAGATCAAGTAAGGGCAGGGGCCCTAGCTCGGTTGGCTAAATCTTCCCTATTGCAGGGGGTTGGTCACGGGTTCTAGTCTCCCCTGTCCTCGTGGTACCGGTGGGGGTGTCACACCAGCGCTACCGGTCACTTTAAAAAAGTTTACCAGGCGCACTGCAGTTTATAGGGGGGCCGTGTTGCACCGATTCCTGTAGTCTAAAAAAAAAAAAAAAAAAGAATAAAGATCAAGTTAATAAGGAAAAAATCATCATATAGTTTCATATAATTTATAAATAAAGGTTGATTTAATAAGAAAAAATATCAAGTTAAAAAGAAGAAATTTATCATGTAGTTTAAGATAATTTATAAATAAGGGTTGATTTAATAAGAATAAATATCAAGTTAAAAAGGACTAAATTATCACATAATTTTAGATAATTTATAAATAAGGACTTATTAATAAGAGTAAATATAAGTTGAAAAGGACAAAATTATTGTGTAGTTTAATTTATAAATATCTAATTAATTTTGGTTACAAACTTATTGAAGTAAAGGTACAAAAGTAAAATTTGACAATAAAGTCTATTATAAATTATGTATGGATAGAAATAAATATAGATGACAATGATTTTTTCAATTAAATTTAATTTTTTTCAATTGAAACACCACATTATTATATATATATATTTTAATTTTAAAAATAAATACGTAGAAACTTATAGCATTTTATAGGGTTCAATAAAGAACAATGTAATAGATGAATAAGAGCTGCAATTTTTCGATAACAATATAAAATCATCATAAGTATTACAAAACTAGATAAATAATTAAAACAAAACAAACTAACATTTATTCATTAATAATATTTATTTGAATTTTTGAGAGATCTAAAGCATAAATCTAACTTCATTCTTTATAAAAGAATAAATTTGACTTCATTCTTAATAAAATAGAAGAATTGAATAAAAAACTCACCTAATAAAATTTTTGATTTATTCCCACAATGAACTTTATCAACTAAAAATAAATTGCTGTCAAATAAGATGATAGAGAGGTCAATCTTGATACATTAGTATTGCCCAACTGCAATTGAGATGCAAACATATCAACTCAACAACAAAGAAAATTAGTATGCTCAACAACAAGGAAAGATGATCCATTTACAAATAGAAAATATATTATCACACTCAACAGTTGGAGGAAAATTTAGCAAGAACATTAGGCAAGAACATATTGGTATCCACATAGCTCAAATTTGGTGGGCACCTACCATCACCGTTCCATCACTATTTCTGTAGTAGTGTGAAAGATGGGTATGTCATGGTGTATGCATCACATGACAGGGTAGCCAGGCATGGGAAGGACTTGACACAACTTTCTACATTGAACCCTGATCATCTGCACCCATAGAGATATCCAATCACAGTATAGGGAAAAACTATTTGATTAATATAATGAATATAATAATAATTCATGCAACTTAACCAAGAAGATTGTTTCTTATAATTCAAAGGAAAAAAATCAATCTCAAGAAAGAAAATAAAATTTCTTGTTTATATAATGCACAAGATATTATTAATAAATTAATTACAAATTCCTCGATCATGACTTACTGTCTAAAATAATTTAATGCAGTAGTTGAGAATTTCATTGCCCATTCTGAAATCTTTTACTCTTTAATTACAAAATCCTTAAGCACAGGTTCCTTTACACTAGAAACATTAAAGAGGTAAGACTTTATTAATAAGTTAAAAAAAATATAACTTCTTCTCCATTTAAGTTTTAATATCTTTCCTTCATCCATGAATCATTACAACTTCTTTCAATTTCCTCTACAGTAGAACTTCACTCTGTAATAAGCTGTAAATTATTTTATTTCTACTATATTAAAACCCTTCATGTCTTTATTGAAAAATCCATAACCACATGTGAATCTCTTTGTAAAATAGGTTAAAGTAGTAAAGTTCTAATAACAAGTTGTCACAAATTGAGTTCCACTCTTACAAATACCTTTGATGACAAATTCTTTGGACATGACTATTAAAGAAAGAACATAAAGCGACATGATTTTGATGGGATTTCAATATAAAATATTAATACAACTCTTTCATTCATTCACTGCAAATTTAAAATTTATGAAATGGATTTCTTCTAGGAAGGAAATTAAAGCTTAAACTATCAATATTTTAGTTCTTTTTTAACAAAAAAAATTCATCCATCCATTTCATATCCATCTACCAAATCTTCCTTTAGGAAGGAATGAACTATTAGAGTAAAGGATTAATTTGATTTGATTTATTAAATTACCTTAACTCCCATCTTAAGATTTCCCTTTATGCACTTGCATTTACATTTAGTAATTAATTATTAATTATTAAATGTCATTTACCTCTTTGGGTTCCCTTTTAGGTTTTTCAATCACCTTCTATAAGGATTGATCTTTTGTTAATATCACTCATTCTTTTAGTCTGATAATATAATTTCCAAAATTCTTAGAGAAAATCCCTTGCCTCTTCTTTGTCTTTTCTTTTTTGTGATAGATTATTGCATATAGGTGTTCTTTGAGTTTTGTGAATTTGTATCGCTTAGATCCTTCATGGTATCAGAGCCTAACCTAATATAGCTTGTTCTTATTTGGAGAAACATAAGAACAAGGGTTTGATAGAAAAATTCTAGCTTTTTTTGGGTATTTTTTGTGTGAAAATAGGAGGGTCTCTAATTTTTGGAGCACTTTGAGGCAAAACAAACCTCAGGGTTGGATTCAAAAGATGTCAAAACCCTTATTTTCATATAAACTTTGTTGATTTTAGACAACATTGACTAGGAAGGTAAACATTTTTTTGCATGCCAAGACTATAAGGCCTCTAGCACACATATCGAGGTACACACTTAAAAAATTGGGGTGAAACATTGGTGTGGTCATCCTAACCACAGTGACCACTGTCGCGGTTATTCTAATCGTAGCAGCACTGCTAGAGGTCAACCTTCTCACTACTTCTTGCCACTGTGGGCCTGTTTGCCACAAGCTCCGCACTGCTCTGATGTTGCCCAAATGCCTCTGCCGCCCACCCTCCAACACCGCTCCACTCAAACTCTATCCCACTATCACATGGGGGGGCTAGGGGCCAACACCCTTTTTAATTTTTTAATTTAAAAAAAAAAAAAATTGTTTTTAGCCTTTTGGAGTACCTAGCAGTCTTTTTGCTCTAACTTGAGCATACATAGTGTTTTTTAGATCCAAAATAAGTTTCAAAAAGATGATTCAGAGAAGGAGAAGATGGTGAAGGTATTTTTTTGATGTTTTTCCAATATATTACCTATTTTTTTGTTCAAAGTTAGATGATTCCTTCTATCTTCTATGGGGTGTGACTTACTTGTTTTAGCTTCATTTTTTGATCCAAAAGAAGTGTTAGAAATATCGTCTCAAGAAATTTAAAGATTCCCTATCATTTCACCAATATTTTTTACCGAGAATCTATTATACTCAATTGAAGTCTTTTTTCTCTATTCTTGTATACACATTCCTTTTGCAAGCTGGGGTTCAATTTTGTCCATTGTAGGGGGTGTTTTTTCATTATTTTCCGTTACTATATTAGAAAAATTCAAAACACCTTCTTTAAAAAATGGCTGAGACCTCTTCTTGTCTAGTACTTCTAAACCCACATAACTGTTACACATGAAAATCTGTTATGCAATGACTTCTCCATTCAAAGGGTTTGTGGTCTTGTTTAGATATAAACCAACTAGTATTTTAGAGTCAATATCAAACTTTGCAACATAGGAATAAGATAGATGAAGCCATGGGTCAATTTTAGTGAGTGTTTTAGACAACTTACAATTTCATCTTGATGAGTGTTCCACTCCTAAAGAAATGTGGGACAAGTTCAAGGACTTGTTTGGTACCATTAACAAGTTCAAAGAACTTCAGATTGAGGTAGAGCTTACTTCTCTTATACCAGATGATTTCCCCTCTATTGAGGAATTTCTCATGAGGTTCAAACAATAGAGAATTTTTTTATAGAGATGGGGGAAAGAGAAGATAGATAAGGAGTGCATCTATCTGATTCTATCAAAGATTCGAGGAAACTTTTAGATTTTCTCTTCTACCTTCCATTCCACTATGGATGCCTTGGGTCCTAGATTTACCATGCCCACTTTTGAGGTCTTTTGTAATTGATTGAATAGAGAGCAGTCCAAGATTATACAGTTGGATACTATCATAGGTTCAAAGACACAGGCATTGGCTTCTCAGACATCTACATCGAAGATGAAGGAGAATCCAAAGCCCAAGACAGATTCAACAGGCAGTGAGAGTTCCTCCAAGCCCACTCCTAAATTAGATTCTCAAAAAACCATTCCAAAGGGTAAATATTCTAAGTCTGGTGAGTCTTTCTCCAAGACTAAGAAGTATACATGTGATCCTTGTAGTTTTTGTGACAATGAAGGATATCCACTTTCCAGTTGTTGTAAACATCTTGAGGCTTTCGAGGAGGCCATGCAATAACATAGTATTTCTTCTTTGAATTCACCACCTACTCCTTCAGGGAAATGACATGCTTTTTTTGCATGAACATTGTCTTCTACAACTACTTAGATTATTGATTCAGGTGCTTCCAACCATATGACACACTCACTTGATTTGGTTAACTCACTTTCTCAGAGTGTTACTAAACAAATTGTAGTTGGTGACTGTACACAACTTTTAGTTTTAGTTTCAGGAACTATCTCTTTAGAGGGTAGTTCACTACAGGATGTTATCTTGGTTCCAGCCATTTCTACAAACCTCCTGTTTGTCTTTTAGATTTGTCATTCTTGCTCTAGTAAGATAGTTGAGTTCTCACCACATGATGTGGTTATTTGAGACCTCCATGATCCTAACTTTTTTATTGATACTAGAAGTGTTGATCTTCTATCTTACTTATATCAGTTTGATTGCTTTGAGAACTCTGATTCTACATATGTTTCTCTTCTTGCTCATACAAACATACTGAGAAAGCTTTGGCATGCACGTTCTATCCATGTTAACTACATATATCTATAGTAGATGAGTACATAGGAGCTAGTGATTGGGCTATCTTAGATCTCTTATACTGATGGTGTTTGTCAATGTTGTATACTTGGCAAACATCATAGTGATCCATTTCCATTAGTAGATCCACATGTGTTAAGGAACCATTGTAGTTGATACATAAAGATCTTATGCAATTCCTTACTCCATCCTTTTTAGGTGCTCGATATATACTTACCTTCATAGATGACTTCTGCAGATGCACATGGGTGAACCCACAATAATGGGTTCCACTTTAGTGGGATGAACAAACTTAGAAAAGTTGCAAAATTTTTGAAATTCAAAACAACGAACGTTCGTGCGAACTCCACTGATGTGTTCGCGCAAACATATAACAGACATATGTTCGCGCGAACACATGTTCGCGTGAACATATACTGCATGGATTTTCAACGGTTAATAATGCTTTTCCAACTTTTCCCAATTCATTTTTACGGCGAGTACTATTCATTTTGAGCGTTCGGGCGAACATGTGATTCGTGCTACCTCCATCAGTGTCATCCTATCGCTTTCGTTCTGATTCTCGTCATCAAGTATGTCAAAATATTATTAATTTAATGTTTTCAACATTTTTAAAGTTTTTTTTTTATGTTATCAAAGTAGATTTTAATGTTTTCAATGCATTTTTAAAATGTTTTTAAAACATATTTGAATGTTATTTATGTTTTTAATGGTTTTGAAAACATATCTAAATGTTAATTTAATATTTTTATTTTATTTTATATTAATTTAGAAAACAGAAAAATATTATATAGAAAACATTAGGAAAAATAATAAAAAATTTATAATATAAAATTTAGGAAACACATTAGAAAACAAATTTAGAAAAAAATTACGAAAACAGTAGAGAATTTATAATTTAATATAAAATTTAGAAAACAAATTAAAAAAAAAAAGTAAAAAAAACATTAAATAAATATTAGAAAATTTATAAAAAACGTTAGAAAATTTAGAAAAAAACATAACAAAGATATTAGAAAATTTAGGAAAAACATTACAAAAACATTAGAAAATTTATAATTTAATATTAAATTTAGAAATTTTTTCAATAAAAAATATTTAAAAAAATTAGAAAATTAAAAAAATTTAGAAAATTTAGAAAAAAACATTAAAAAGAATTAGAAAAATTAGAAAAAAATATTACAAAAACATAAGAAAATTTAGAAAACAAATTTAGAAAAAACATTACAAAAATATTAGAGAATTTATAATTTAATATAAAATTTAGAAAAATATTAAAAAAATTAAAAAATAAATTTAGAAAAACATTAGAAAAAATATTAGAAAATTCATAATTTAATATAAAATTTAGAAAACAATTTAAAAAAAAAATTGCAAAAACATTAGAAAATTTAGAAAACAAATTTATAATTTAATATAAATTTTAGAAAACAAATTTAGAAAAAACATTAGAAAAACGTTAGAAAATTTATAATAATATAAATTTTAGAAATTAAAAAAAAAAATAGAAAAACATTAGAAAATTTATAATAATATAAAATTTAGAAAACAAATTTAGAAAGCATTAGAAAAAATATTTAAAAAAATTTAGAAAAACATTACCAAATTTATAATAGTATAAATTTTAGAAAAAAAATTTAAAAAATTAAAAAAAAAAAAAAAAAAAAAAAAAAATTATATATATATATATATATATATATATATATATATATATATATATATATATATATATATATATATATATATGTTAAATGTAGACATGTATGTTTTCGATATTAATGTTTATGTATATATGTCAAATTCACTTTAATGTCTTAATCTTAGAAGTTTAATTAAATGACATATCTTAAGGGTGTGGATCCTAAATTGGACATGTAAAAATATAGATTAGAATGTATAATTTTTTATTTTGAACATAGATGTACATGTATATTTGTTCATGGTTAAAAGTAGATGTATGTACATGTTTTTAATAAATTCACATTTTTATATGTATAATTTGTGTATATGTTAACTATTGATCTTAATTTATCTTATAACTAAGTGTAATTAACTATATTTAATAGCACATGTCTTAAGGGGAGATCCTAAATTATACATAAGAATGTAGATTAAAATGTATATTTTATTTCATAAATGTACATGTAAATATGTTCATGTGTTAGATATAGATGTGCATATATATGTTTTCAATATTCATGTTTAAATGTACATATGTTATTATTTTTAATGTCTTAATAATTAGAAGTATATAATTAACTATATAATTCAATGACATGTCTTAAGGGGAGATCCTAAATTATACATATATAAGAATGTAGATTAATTTGCATATCTAGGTATGAATATAACATAAATGTACATCCAAACCCTAACCCTAACCTAACCAAACCCTAACCCTAACCATTATCCAAACCCTAACCCTAACCTTGATCTTAAAATTTAATTTCTAAACCCAAGATTATAAATGATAATAAATACCCTAAATCATAATCTTGAACCAAATCATGAACTTCATATGCTAAGTTCCCTTATCCTAAATTCTTAACCATGGACCTTAATATTAACCCCTAAATTTAATGCTAGAAATTATGTAAGTTCGTGTAAACCCTAACAATGTCATAAGGTCTTAAATCTTACCCTAAAATTGAGCTTAATTACACTAAAACCCTATTTCAAAACCTAATTGAGGCCTAACTTACATAAAATTAAAACAAGTTGACCCTAATCCTGAATTGTTAAAAATTACATTTGAGATACGTGCACATACATTCAAACACATGTACATATATGAAGTATTCACCCTTGTTTTAAATGATATATATGTAACCCAACTTGAAACCTAAACCTCGAAACATTATCATTTAAGAGTAATATAAATAATTTATTACCCTTTAATTGAATTCTCTAATAATACCCCCCAAAGTATAATAAAATCCTAGAACAATAAATTAACTCTAACCATAACCAAACTCTCAACTATAAAGTTATCTTATACTTATATGCAAATTAATCTAGGTCTGGATGTGTTACAGATTATCTAGGTCCATGATGTGTGATGTATGTTCAATTACATGTGTATAATTTTTAATGTTAAAAATAAAAAATTGTGTGTATAGCAGGTAGTTTAGCTCTTCATACATTTCTACAGATATGGCTTCACATGATCAACTTGATGCGGCTCTTGGTGCGACACCTGATGTAGTTCCTGCTGCGGCTCCTATTGCGGTACAGGTTGATGCGGTTCCTATTGCAGCGCGTGATGCAGTTCCTGATCTGGTTCCTCGTGTAGCTCGTGGTGAGGCTCGTGCTGCAGCTTCTGGTGGGGCTCATCGTGTACCTTGACGTAGGGCTCGTCGTGTAGCTCATGTTTTGCCTCCTGGTGCGGCTCTTGGTGGTGTAGGTCCTACTGTGGCTCCTATTCTAGGTCAGGCTGCACCTACAGCTCCTGCTGGAGGTCTTGCTGCACCACCTCCACGCATTGATATCGATGCTTTATTTGCATTTTCAGAGCAGGAGGTTGCTAGATTGCAACACTCTATATTGACCTCTGATGATGGTCTTTATAAAGACATATGCACTACGATATGTAAGAGTTTATAGGATTTGATAGCTAGGTTTAGAGCTCACCATTCATTTACTCTTGCCATATTAGCTTCCATATCTAGGGAGCTTAGGGATGAGGTTTCAGGAAATGCATCATTCGATGACGTCAAGAGGGTAGCCCCCAAAGACGTCAACTAGAGAGAGCTCTTTCCAACTTATGAGGGAACACAGGGTAGGGTGAGAGGCTACAGAGTCACATGATGCAAAGACCCTATTATTGCTAGCATGATCTATCCATGATTTTTAGCTACATATGGTCATTATCATAATAACGACTAGATACCCCTTTATTTTGCACAGTAGTTGTACGCTAAGTTCCATATAGGGCTCAATGTCAACTACTTGGATATTCCTGATGATTGCAGATAGGGGCGTGGTTAGATCATAGATCGTGACCAGTATCACAGTGTAGATCATTTGCCACCTGCAGATCTTAGACAGTTTGTTGGACCGAGGATGCCTCCTTTGACTCCTGCACATGCGCCTATTGCAGATAGATTCGTCATTGCTTCCTAGAGGGAAGCAATTGACACTATTGGGCACATTGCATCTGTGGCGGCTAGTATCACATTAGATTCTATTGGTCATTATCTTCATAGTTGACGTCCTCGTCCACTTGGTCGATCATCTTCATAGGCATCTAGTAGCACTTCAGGTGCCTCCTCTAATGATGCATATAGAGCTGCTAGGCTACCATTGCCAGGCGATATTCATGGTCTTTCAGGACAACAGACACATATGGATATGGCACTATATTTTTTGTAGGATATATTGCACTTTATTAGCTATATTTCTGATACATAGAGGATTTTAGTACACTTGGTGATGGATGTTGTTAGACATCATTAGAGCCCTGACATAGTTCCACAAACACAAGCTGCCACACCAGTGACAGATGATACACCTATGCGCAGCTCACAACATTCAGCACCAGACTCACGACACTCTATAGATGACTCGAGAATACGAGTTGGAGATGTCCATATCACAGCTAAGGGTCTTGATGATTTTGGTGAGCAGTTGCGAGGCCTATATGAGATTGATACTAGTTCGAGCCTGGGTATTTCATCGTACATGGACCTATTGTTCAGACCTGGTAGACTTAATTCTACACCAAATATACCCAAACAGTTACACAGTCCACTTCACTCAGATTTACTAGCAGCTGGACATGGAGTTTCAGGCTTAGGTGCATCAGTAGATGATATGATGGAGTCTGCTGATCATCCTCCACCTCCAGAGACCCATGTACATATATAATTTATTTTTAATTTTAAATATATATGAAATTAAAAAATATGTTCATTTATTGAAAAATTTAGTTCAGATATATATGTAGATATTTAATTTAATCTTTAACTCGTAATAAATCATGTAGGCACAAGTCGCTGAGCACATTACACATACTTTTGGTTCAGGGCATCATGCACATGAGAGAGATGATTCTATTGAGGCACCTGGTAGTGCTCAGGTACTTGAGTTTTAAATAGTTTGTTTAAAGTTATTTAAATATTTTGAAAACTAGATATATATCTATACATATGCAAGTTTGTATTTAATTTGAATGTACATGTACATGATGCACATATGTATATATATGTTTTAAAGATGGAACTCTAACACATGTATGTATATATGTATATATATTTGTAGGGCTTGGTTGATGCGCCTTGGCGAGAGGATGTACAGGAGACTCGATCAGAGGGTCATTCTGTTCGCATGCGTCTTGAGGGGTCCCTCTAGTAGTAGACCAGATTTATATATTTTTTGATGCATTTATATATTGGAGGTCCAGTTTACATGTACAAATGTATATTTTAGTTCCTTGATGACATGCATGTACTTTCACTATTTATTTGATTATTGAGTATTTCAGTAGTTAGATACCATCACATGTACGTATATATGACTTTTTATATTTTGCTACATATATGTATTTATTCGAGATTTATAGTTTGCATTTCAGATACATAGAGATATATTAGATCTGTAGATGTTTATTCTTGAGACGTGTATATGTGTACATATGTGTACTTTTTTGTGTTATAGCTATAGAACATGATCTTGAGACGTGTGTACATGTATATCAATTATCAATTAGTAGGAAGTTAGAAAGATACATATTTCTTAAATTATCAATTACTAACCTGCTAAAGATAAATATTAGTTTTATGTGGATAAAAATATGTTAATTAGGTAAGCCAATACATTATTTTAGAGAAATTTTACAAAATATAATATTAAAAAAAATATTAATTTAAACTAATTTAAACTTTAAGAGTACATGATCGTAGATGTAATAAAGTAACATTAAAATATATAGTTTTTTAAGAAACTAACCTAAATGATAACTATGAACTTATATAATCTTACAATTTTAAAAACACATGTTTAATTTTCAGTTATGAAATTCAATCTAGTTTGAAAAAAAGTTGATAAATGAATTTAAATTATTAAATTCATCCATGGTACAATTAATTTAAATTATTAAATTATATAGTTTTTTAATAAACTAAATTTGATAATTAAGAACTTATGATCGTACAATTAAAAACACATTTAATTCAATATGAAATTCAATAGTTTGAAAAGAAGTTGATATTTAAGAAGTGTAACAAAGATAATGAAATTGTGTAAGTTCAAAATTGTAACATAGATAATGAAAGTGTTGAAGTATGAAAAATACATAGAGGGTATGCATGACAAGCAAGCAATGTTTGAAGTATGTGATGTAGTCCCTAATTTGTGTCCCAAGGAACTAATTGGTTTTGGAGTTCTTGGGAAACCTATTGGCCAGCGTTCAAAGGAAATCAATGTGTTCATGCAAGGGCCACCTTTTTTCTACTATGAGAATGATGCTTTTGCATTGAAGGATATTTGGAAGACAATATCCAAAAAATTTAATAGTGTTGAACCAGAGTTGGTGGATTCAATTTTCTTTTCAGCTTCCAGAAGAGCAAGAGGGTATGTGCATAACCTTCCAATAGAAGAGCGATTTCAAGCAGAACCTCTCCCCCCCCATGACTATTTAGGAAGCACTTCTGCAAATTAAAAAGTATTGGCCTTCATGGGATTAGAGGGAAAAATTGAATTCCATAGACTCAAGACAATGTGGCACTATCCTTATTGATCAACTGAGAGTTATGATTTAGAATTCATGAGGGCAACTACAAGATAGTGCGTAGAAATATATACTTCAAAAGTGTGAAGAGTGGAATTTGGTATGGGTGGGGCCAGGTGACGTCGTCCCTCTAGAGCTTCATGAGATAGAGCTTATATTAGGATTTGATAGAGATCACACTCGTGGAACTTCTTGTCTGACTTATCGCTTGCATTGTTTGGGTAATTCATTCCAAACATATACAGTTGCATATCATTTATCAATCTTGAAAGCATTATATCCTGGTGGTGTCAGAGTACTTTCTCTGTTTTCTAGTATTGGTGGAGCAAAAGTTGCTCTTCATTGACTTGGGATACATTTAAGTAGCGTTGTATCTATTTTTTATGAGTTTCCTCACATTGTGATGGAAGTGAGGGAAATAATGCACTCAAAAGCCTCAGCTAATAATTTTTCCTAATCAATGTGTAGGCTCATTTTTTTTGTAAATAGCTCAATGTTAATAGACTACTTGAAAAATGGAAAAGGATTTTAACCAGAACAGAATGTTCTCTACTGATTTTAAATTGTCAAATCAAAGGATTACATACCCTAACTAAGAATAGTAATTTTTTTCATTTTCAAACTAGTTTTATAAAGGTCTACAATCAGAAAATACTTTTTTCTTTTAATGAGAGTTCAATTTTCAGTCGTCCAACGAATTTCTTTGAATTGACTCTAAAGTGGTTTGTCGTGGAAGCTTATCGTAATAATAATGTTTCTGATCTTCTTTAACGGATGGTTTTTAATTATAACTTTTGGAGGACCTCCGTGGGCTTAGAAAGTATGCATTCTATTTTACAATGATACAAAATTACCATATTTATTGTTTGCAACTACTTGAATTTCCTTCAAACTTTTTAAGGTGGAGTATGGAGAATCATAGATGATTAAGGGAAACCCTTTTCTTAGCTGGGAAATTCTGTAGTGATGCTATTTTGAGTATCGGATTCCAAGCAGTCTCACACAATTCTTTTTAAAAACAAGTTCTTACTTTTTACATGCTAATATTGTTAAACCATAACTATAAAACTAATTGAATTTCATTCTTAACAATGAGTACAATTGAACCTAACCCTAAATCTAATTAAGTAGAAAAATAAATATAATTTATCACTTATGAAATTCAATCTATTTTGAAAAAAAGTTGATAAATAAATTTAAATTATTAAATTCATCCATGGTACAATTAATTTAAATTATTAAATTATCTAATTTTTAAATAAATTAATAAAAATTAAGAACTTATGATCGTACAATTAATCTAAACACATTTAATTCAAGATGAAATTCAATAGTTTGAAAAGAAGTTGATATTTAAGAATTGTAACATAGATAATGGAATTGTGTAAGTTCAAACTAACTTCTAGCCTATTTATATCAAGTTGTTAAATTATTAAATTCATCCATAGTACAATTAATATTATAGTTTTTAAATAAACTAATGATAACTGAGACTCAGATATTCAGATTAAAAACACAATTTCACCAAAGTTGATATTCACAATTTCACCATAGTACAATTGAAAACACATTTCACCAAAGTTGATATTCAGATTATTATAAAATAAATCTCAAAGGTCTAATCAACCATGATGTACACTTATAACATGCAATATTTTTTCATGATCTTCACTGTCTAGTCTCCACTTGCGACGTACACGCTTAAGTTTGACTGGATGCAGACAAAGCCCTGTAGCAACGACCAGGTGGCTGTATTGTAAAACCTTGTTGTCAGGTTGATAATCAACAAAGTGTATTCCATGTTGGACTATTTTGTCTTGCTTCAAATATGTTCCCTCTATCACAACAGAACATGTACCACACATTTAAGTGTTTTAAAATTTGAAAAATATGAAGTTACCTAGATATATATATTTATTTAAATATATATGTGCATGTACATGTATATGTATAATTTACCTACGGGGAACAACATTCCATCACTTTCTTCAGGGTCATATAACTTTGTCCTCTCTGTAGTACATTGCAATAAATAATAACTAACACCTTCATGATTTTCAGGCTCAACAATCACTGCAAAGACATCTCCTGCATAACAAGTATACATGAATGCATGTGTACAATATATATAAGATAGTTGAAATTGATAATTAAATAAAAAGTTGAGATTAATTTTTATGATACTCACCCACTTTTACCAATCCAGAGATATGATTATAATCATCAGAAATCAATGGAATATCACCAAAATTTTCATCTTCTCTTAACATATTGTCTCATTGTTTTCCTACTAAAACCCATTTCAGACGAAATTGAAGATATTTGTCTATTTTGAGACATATTTTTACTTACAACAGACATCAACATCACTTTTCTTGCCACAGACCTATCTTTAGGTCGAGAGTGTTTTCCTATGTTTCTCAAACCTTGTTTAACATTTTCAATCAAATCAGTTTGCATGCTAGAAAATCTTCTCTTCTTTGATGTTGTGTTTACACCTAACAATTTCAATGCCTCTTGCAACTTTTTTTCTGTAAGCAAAAGTGAAAGCATCTGAGCTTATTCAAGTGTTTCAGTGTTATCAAATTGAGTCATAATTTCTCTTATCTTCTTCTTCATTGATCTTTTCTTAGAGAAACTTAATGGTTGAACACTAGCTGCAAGTTTTCTCAATTTATCTACATCCATTTTAAGTAAATTATCTAAATTCTTATGAGAAATACCATACTTTACAGATTGGACAATATTTAAGAGTTCATCCATACCAGTTCTTGCACCTGATCCCAACCCTTCTCTAATTTTTGTTACTGGAATTTCTACAGGGACCGATCTTGAGCCTTCTCCAACATCCATTGTTTGAGATTCAACAGGGAAAGATTCTGACCCTTCTCCGACTTCTGTTATTTGAACCTCTGTAGGGACTGATCTTGAACCTTCTTCAACATTCATTGTTTGAGATTCCATAGGGAGTGTTCTTGACCTCTCTCCCATATGCACTACTTCTACTTCTGTTGAGCCTTCTTCAACATTTCCTTCACCTTGTTTAATTTGATGATAATGTGCCATAGTCTTCTGAATATTTCTTTGTTCTACTTCATCAGATCTTTTCCTTGCATATTTTTTTTCCTTCCTTTCTTGTTTCCCATTATAAAAATAAATAAATAAAAATTTATTCCTTGCCTCAAGATAAATTTCGTGCAATAACCAGATAAAAAAATCACTGTACAAATTTTTCTGTTGCTGTTGGTACTTTAAAATTGTTTGACAGAAATCAATAGAATGCAGTCATCTGCAACAAAGCATAAATGTTCTTCATTATATGACCATAATCTATGAGTTGCATTCTTTACAAGTGGCAAAGCACCAAATCCTTCTTAAGCCATCATTGAATCACAAACAAATAACATGGTATGAATACTAGAATGTTTCTCCTAAAAAATAAATTACTTTTCATTTTATGGAAAAATATCAGTATGTTTTTTCAAGAATAAATTGCTGCATAAAAGACAATGGCATCGGCTATCAAAAGAAGCAAACATAATGTTAGAAATCCCCTCTTTCGTTTGTAGCTCTCATGTCCTTTCTTCTCCAAATGATGCGAGTCCTAAAATCAAGTCTTAATGTCCTTTTGGGATATTTAGGAATTGGTGGTATCTCATCAAACAAGAGATTAACATTGATGTGTTGAAATGTACCTTGGAGGATTTCGATGGTTGATTCTTGATGAGACCTTATAGGTGCCATTATTGCATTTGACAACTCCAAAGGTTGTGTCCTAGTGAGTGCTTGCATGATAACTCAGAATGCAAATGCAGTGAAGGGAAACCTAAATGAACTTTATGCCTCCCAAGTGTGCACCTAGACTACCAACTGCGTACTTGAAGTGTGCAGTTGATAAAAAAGGGTTGCAGTTGGTAAAATAGGGTTGTAGGGTGCCTAAAATGCAAATTTTGAGTGTTTCCTAAGGTCTTGGGATGCAATGCAAGGTGTGGAAGTGTAGATTAGGGTTCTAGAACCTAGAATGAAACACCTAATTACCAAGTGCACCCTAAAACTACCAACTGCACCTTGAAACTACCAACTGCGCCCATGAAGTGTGCAGTTGGTAAAATAGGGTTGCAATTGGTAAAAGAGGTCAAAACTTGATAATTAAGATGTGGGTATGCAAGATATGAGTGTTTTTGGGATTTTTAAGTGTTTAGGGATGTTATGCAATGGGAGGAAATGCTAAATGACCTAGGTTTTTGATATGCAAACTAAAAATGTCCTAGGGATGTTATGCAAGTGCAAATGCAAGGTGTCGTTTTGAAGGTATGCAAGATGAAGATTATGATATGCAAAATGAAAGTTAGGGTTATGTTTTGGACTTGGTAAGGATGCTAAAGGTAGGTTTACACAAAGTGGACTATTCAAGGGATGGTTTCCTAGGGTTGATAATGATGTTTAGGCTATGCAAAATGAGGATAGGTGATCAAGAAGACAAGTTGGTTGATGGACAATTTGATAGGATTTGATAGTGAAAATGATGATAGGGTTTGAACAATGAAATATGAGGGGGATATACCACTAGGGTAAGTCAAAAATGACATTTAGGAATATGATTATGCTAATGATAGAGGTATATGTAAAGTTTTTTGAACTTAGGTGAAATCTTGACAAGGTTTTGACAATGTTTGATGTTTTGACAAGGTTTTGCAAGTTTCCAAGGTGTAAATTTGAATGTTGGATTTTATGTTGATTATGTTTTACACACATGCAAGACACATTAAGACAAGAATAACTATTGTTAAAAGTGAACATTCACACCACAACTTAGGCTTTAGGGCTGTATCCACTGAATTCCTATGTGAACCAAAGTTCAACCGTGCTTATCCAGAGTGGACAACTTAGGACCTTGGCACCACAGGCTCCCCCTTACAGTGCACTCACTTCTCGGGGCTACCAAGATCCATGTCTCAAGGGGCATGACTTCCCAAGGGACTATTGTCTCTACTAAGAACCACGAGAATGTAGGATGTCTTGACGGGCATGGGTGACCTCTTGAGCCAGTGGATAGAAAGGATTTTGGCCACTAAAACAAGGTTTTTAGTAAGGGCATTCCATTCAACAAGTGAGTGATAAACTTCCTCAGAAGGTATCCCATCCCCGAGAACTAAGGTTTGATGCACCATAAGGGTATTGGAGGAGAGCTATCACTCAACAATACTGCCGACACTACTTTCACCGTAATCGAGTTTTATATAGCGGTTGGAATGTTGACTTGGCTTTTGGCCTGTTACCGCTCTGAGGTTGTCTCCTGGCATACCCAATATCGAGTATCTTGCTCCAAGGCAGGCCTCCTATAGAAGTTACATGGATTTCTCTTACACCCAAGATCCACAAATGGTGAGGGGAGAGGATACGTCCAATGCAACTCTTAGGGATTTAAACATTGTAGACATGCTAGACAAAAAATAAAAAGTTCATTTTAAGCACCAAATGAAGTGTTATTTAATCTAATAAATCCACACACATGGTTTTGACAAACACACAATGGTCTTCGACAACGTCCTGCAAAGCAAGCATTAGTAGTTTGTTATGATCATGTCTTCATCCCACGATTGCCACATGCTGCAAGGAGACCATTAGTAACACAATAAGAATATATATTTCTTAACACCATTAATGTGTTATTAATTTTTAATTTAACTTCAATGCATCTGTTAAACAACTTCACTAATGAAAGAAAGAAATAAATAATTTAGATGTACAATTTTTTTACCAAATTGATGCCTTCGATTTTGCGAATGAAATTCATGGCAAAGACAAACAATGCACTACTGGTCAGGTTGAAATGGCAAATAGCTTTACAAATGACAACTTTTTTAAGTTTTTTAGATTGTTCACACGAACACGTTGACGACAGACATGTTCGCCCGAACATACGCCTAAATTTTTCCAACGGTTGCAAAGTTTTGGCGGGTATATTCGTGCGAACATCATGTTCATGCGAACATGCAAAATTAGAAAATTTTTAACCTTTTTTTCAATTTTTTTTTGCTCTTTTGACTTCCATAATTATAGGAGAATGATCTCCTATTGTAAAATAAAAAAAGTCAAAATGTGCTGCTCGGAGCAAGCTTTCCAATGACTATAATTGTAATACATATTTTAATCATTAAGACTTTCAAATATGAGTTTAACTCATTATAGGTTCATTACCGATTGAACATCAACTGACTTTGACACCTCGAAAAAATTAGTAAATTAGGGCAATTTTTTTTTGAAAAATATGTAGGAACTAGCTTATTGAGATACCTTTCTATTCAAAAAAAAAAAAAAAGGTTTATCATAAATTGACTTCAAATTATCTGTGTCAAACGAAACGTATGTTTGAATTACGGTTCATGTCACTTCAAAACTTCATAAACTATACAATATTCAACCAAAATACATCAAACAAAATGCATCCTCTAGATACTGATGTTACAAATCTAATACGAAAAGAATTACTTCATTATCATTTCTAGAAAAAAGTAATGTGTGTCAAACAAACTGGCACTCTTTAAAATATTGAATTTTATTATGTACCACTTTTCAGAGGAGATAAATTTTTTTGACATAATTTTTTTTTTTTAAGATTAAAAAATATGGTTACAAAGTAGGAACAAAGTACTCAAAATCACTAGCTTATGTCATCGTGAAATTATTTATAGTTTTGGAGATATAGTCACTTGAACGTGACGTTTGTTGCAAAAATATTGATTTCAGTGTCAAAATTGGTCAAAAAGTGGAACCCATTATTGTGGGATCACCCACATAGGTGTGCTTTTTGAAGTATAAGTCTGATGTCTTTGATTCATTTCAAATCTTTAAGACATTTGTGGAGAAGAAGCCCAATCTTTTTGTTAGGCATATATACACTGACAATGGTAGGGAATATATGAATTAATATTTCAGACGTTTTTTCATTGAGCATTATTTACAACATCGGTTCATAGTTACCCATACCCATCAATAGAATGGGGTTATAGAGAGAAATAATAGGATGTTGCAGGAGATGGTCAATTGTATGATACAATCTTGAGCTATGATTTCTTCATTTTTGGCTAGGGATATCAATTGTGCCAACTATATTCAGAATCAGATACCTCACAAGGCATTGTGAGACTCCTGAGGAGGCTTGGACTCATGTCAAGCTAGATGTTTCTACATTCCACATTTTTGGTAGAAAGGCTTGGGAATTTATCCTAGATGCTCAACAGAAAGCCATAGAGAGGAAGAGGTGACCAATCATCTTTGTTGGCTACTATGAGGATGTGAAGGTGTACATGTTGTTTGATCTTGATTCCAAAGATGTTTTTTTTTGGCAAGATGTTATGTTCGATGAGCATTATCCTTAGATGGAGCCTTCATCTCTAGCTTCTCCCTCACTACTAGTACTTCTTCTACTCTTTCACATGATTATGCATCCTCTGAGGAAGATCTTGATATTGATCCCCTTTCACCACCTCCACCAGTTTTTCAACAAGTGCCCAAGTGGGCTTGTGCTACTGTTGATGCAGTAGGACCTATGGTAGGTGATCCTTCAGATTCTCATTATACTCATGCTTAGACTTCTCGTACTGGACTATTGAGTCATGCCATTTTAGATAATCCATAAAGTTTTTCATAGGTGATAGGACACTTAGAGTAGGATAGGGCTATGGATGAGGAGTACTTTTCTTTGATGAAGAAACACACATGGGATCTTTGTCCTCTTCCAAAAGGAAGAAAGTTGGTTCAGTGCTTGTGGGTGTACCATACCAAGTATGCTATAAATGGTTCTATTGACAGTTACAAGGCATGTCTTGTTGCAAATGGATTTTTAGAGGTTCAAGGTATTTACTACTCTAAGACCTTTATTCCTGTTACCAAGATGAATTCTATTAGCCTTGTACTCTCTCTTGCAGCTTCAAGGGGATGGACAATTTTTTAGATAAACGTGAAGAGTTCCTTTTTGCATGGAGACCTTCATGAGGAGATCTATATGGAGTAACCTCATGGTTTGTGTAGGAATCTTCATTGGTATGCACACTTTAGAGGTCTTTATATGGTCTCAAACATGCCCCTTAGGCTTGGTATGCAAAGATGGATTCCTTCTTGCTTACTTCATGGTTCACTCGGTGTCATTCCAATCCTATAATTTACATTCAACATCATGGGGATAACTTATTAATACTTATGCTTTATGTAGATGATCTCATCATTACAAGTATCTCATCCTTCATGATACAGAGTATTTAGCGAGCCTTGAGAGAGCAGTTTGAGATGACATACCTTGGACTTCTGCACTATTTTTTGGGCCTACAGGTTGTTCAGTCTTCAAATGGGATAGCTATACTCCAATAGAAGTATGCTCTTGATATGTCTTTAGAGATTCAAAATGATTGATTGCAAGCCTAATCCACAACCTTTTTAGTTGGGTGTACTTTTATCTACTACTTTCACTATTCCTACAGTGGATTCCACTTTATATAGACAACTTGTGGGTAGTTTTTTGTACTTGATAGACACACATCTTGATATTTCCTTTGTAGTTGGACTTGTCTCTTGATTCTCACATGATCCACATGAGAGTCATTGGCAAGATTCCAAATGTATCTTGAGGTACATTAGGGGTTCAAAATGTTATGGAATTCACTACACATCAGGGGATCTTCATATTGTTGGTTACATAGACTCAGATTGGGCTAGTGATATTGATGATCACAAGTCCACTTCTAGATTTTTTTGTCTTGATTCTGGTCCTATCACATAGTCTTGCAAGAAGAAACATGCTCACACATTATCATCTATAGAGGCAGAGTACAGGTTATCTATGCTAGCTAGTCAAGAGGTTTTATGGCTTTGACAGTTGATGACAGAGTTTGGATTTCCTCCTAATAGTCCCCACCTTTCTTTGGTCTGACAATCAAAATTCTATACACATTTTCCATAACCTAGTTGAGCATTAATAGATTGAATACATTGAGCTTCACATGCACTTCATTAGGCATTTGATTTAGGATGGATCTATGAGCTTGGAGAAAATTTTCATTGCTCAGAAGGTTGTAGACATCTTTACTAAACCTTTTGCATCCCCACAATATCTTCAACTATGTTCTATGCTTGGGGTGAAGGAAGTTGTCCTTGGGGGGTCTCAGTGATGAGTCCTTCCTTCTTTTTTTCTATCTCTTTTTAGAGTAGGGCTTTTCCCACGTGGTTTTCCCTATTTCTTTATTTCATAGAGATTTGGTTATGATTGGGTACCTCATCAGGCATTGTTGTTGGGACCCAATTTTTCTTCCAACATTATAGTTTCCTTCCTTTTTTTACATTGTTTGTAGTTGAATTGTTGTTCATCTTAGGGGGGGTGTTAGAGTAAAGCATTAATTTAATTTAATTTATTAAATTACCTTTACTCCCTTCTTAAGATTTCCCTTTATGCACTTGCATTTCCATTTAATAATTAATTAGTAATTATTAAATCTCATTTACCTCTTAGGGTTTCCCTTTTAGGTTTTTTGATCTCCTTATATAAGGATTGATCTTTTGTAAATATTTCTCATTCTTTTAGTCGGATAATATAATTTTCATATCCTTACAGAAAAAGCCTTGCCTCATCTTTATCTTTTCTTCTCTATGGCAAGTTCTTGCACACAGGTGTTCTTTGGGTTTTGTGGATTTTTATTGCTCAAATCCTTCACAAACTTAATGTAGTAAAATTTTGATAACACGCTGAAATGATTTCCTTTCCAACTCTTCTTAAAACCTTTCATTCATTTATAAATTCCTCAACTGGGAAAGCTATGAGATTTTCAAAACAAGAAACTTTCTACTTAATAAACTCTTTCATTCATTCACTGCAAATTACTTAACCATTTCTTCCTCGATAGATGTGCTTAAAGCATTATGATTTCTATTGCTCTTCATAAAAATTAAATATTGTTTCACTAAACTCAACCATCCAAACCGCAAAATGCTAAGATATATAAGTTAGATTCACATTTCAAAAAATTAAGCATCTTTCACTTCATCCAAGCATTCAAACCCTAGGAAATACATCTTATCAAAAAAGTTGAAGGTATTTCAATGATGGGCACCTCTAGCTCTTAAAGAGTAGTTTTTATTCTTGTGGATGCCACTCACATAAATTAATCACGTAGTTGGTAAACTCCATCATCCCATGATTTGGGCACGAGTACAAATATTTTTATCCAAATATTTTCCTCACATCTTGAGCATCACCTCATCTAATAAAACTCTATAATTAAACACCATACTCATAAACATTCTATTACTTCTACTCAGCTACATACATTACATGAACACCCTTTTCTATAAATCCTTTATTTCTTTTGGGATTATTTTCACTTCTCGAGCATTTTGTTCATGATATTTTCTCTCAATCTAAATTTGGTGCAAACTGCAGTGTAGATGAGAAGAGACACTCAATGAGAACTAAGAAACACAAATTTTTCTACAAATGAGATGAAGCCAAAATCTCTCTTAAATTTTACAACAATCAAACATTGCCAAAATAAAAAACTAGACATATGAAAATTTGATTATAAACCAATAGAAGCCAAGGTGTATAGAGCTGGAACCTAAAAATTATTTGCCTAAATCATGATTGTTCACATTAGGTCTCTATATTTAGAAGCCAATAATAATGCGGTTGTGTTGTCAACAAATTTAGAGACATTGTTGACTTAAAATGGTTAAAAATATGATCAAACAATGAAAAGGGCGACACTAAATTTAGAGAAAACTGACATTGTTAAAATTCAAAGCCAAAAATTATATCGTACGGTTCTAAACTCCAATTGTACCACCAAAATGATAACAATAAACACCTCCCAAAATAAAAAGTTCCATGAAAAGTGCACATATTAGTCATGACCTTGATCAAACTCTAATATTCCAGCAACAAAAATGGAAAAATACCTTACCTAATGTGAAATCTTAGCCGCTTTTAATGATTTCTCCAAAGTTTAAATCATGTATTAAAAACCTTCACCAAGCTTCATCTTCTGTGACTGCAAGAACTCCACTATCATGGAGAGACTTTGTGTTCCTTGCAAGTCTCTCAATCCACTAAAAAGGGTTGAATTTATAATAAGGTTTTGTGAAATGAGGAGGTAGAGGCATCACTGATGACTACAAGTAATATAAACAAAAATAATTATTAGAACATGTTTGAACTTTGTGGATAAAAACTTAAACCTCTAAAAAAGAACATATGTTGGAATACTTTACTACCTCTACATCACCGGTTCGAACTGCAATCAAATCTCCATGTGTGTAGTCACTTCTCAATTGAATTTCAATATGTGTCTAATGTTCCTAAATTTTTTGTAACACTCAACAACATCTTCATAGGGACTTGGTCTTCTCTCATGAAACTGTACAAGTGGAGAATTAGTTAGAATAGAAATAAATTTGATTTTACCATTTCAGATTCTAGAAGTTGTAAATGCTCTCTATAAATATAGGCAATGTAATTGAAAAAATCATTCAATGAAAATCTCTCTTATCCTCTAATATGTTCTACTAATTGTTCTTTCTTATGTTCTGAAATTTATATTCTAATTTATCTACATGGTATTAGAGCATAATGACAAGAGAATTTTGGTTTTCATGTTGGGACCCATCCTATTGGAATTTTCTTATAATTTCTCCCACATATAGAGCTATTAGTGGTAGAAATTAAGGGAGGGTGTTGGAATACTTTACTACCTCCATGCCACTGGTTAGAATTGCAATCAATTTTCCATGTGTGCAGTCACTTCTCAATTGAATTGTAGTATGTGTCTAATGTTCCCAAAATTTCTATAACACTCAATAACATCTTCATATGGACTTGGACTTCTCTCCTCATGAAACTATACAAGTGGATAATTACTTAGAATATAAATAAATTTGGTTTTACCATTTTATATTCTAGAAGTTATAAAATCCCTCTATGAATAGAGGAAATGTAATTGCAAAAATCATTCAATGAAAATCTCTCTTCTCCTCTAATATTTACTAGTAATTGTTCTTTCTTGTGTTGTGATATTTATATTCTATTTTTCTACAACATAAGATATTGTTAAATATAGATATAGTCTAGTACAAAGAATAATCTCCAAAACATAAATTAGGGCACTTAAAACGACACCAAATGCAAAATAAAGTAGTGAATCCATAAAGAAAAGACACATTAATTAGAGAGAGTATGTCATTCTATACAAAAGTAACATAGTGCACGAGGCATGCTATAAAGCTTGATATTATGGATTTTGACTAAGGATACATATGCATGAAAAAACTAATACCTAAACTACCAATTGTCAATCTTAGTCATTCCTGATCTGCATAGAGAATGATCTCAAGAATCAAGCACCCCAAGATTAACACTTTGTAATAGTATCCCTTCTCTGGTCTCGGAGAGTACCTAGAGTTCTGTTAATATAAAAAGTATGCAATGCCTTTCATTTCTCCATTGAAAAGCTTCCAATAAGTATATTTAAATTGAAACCCCAAGACCTCATTATGTCATTTTCCCTTTCAATAGCCCTTTTAGGAGGATATTGGATGACTACCATATTTTCCAAAGATTAATTAAGTAGGCTGAAATAATGATTATGAAGACCTAAAGTTAGAGAATACATAGTCTTCAAAGGAAGAACATCTACTTCTTAATTACATAAATATGGTATCATTGTATAGTGCATCTCACATCTGTGAAATCTATGAGAATGAATAAAATGAAGTTTTCCATATTTCACACAAAGTTTTTTTTTAAAATGATATAAGAGTGGGAACTTTACGTTGTATCAGGGGGGAGGATGATAAACAATGTTCCATTCCCACGTGAACCATCTTTAGAGAGGAGATATTCCATTCTCAAATGTCTATGGATCCTCATGTGCAAAGAAGTATTCTTATCCTTGAAGTATTACATTTATCTTCTCATTGTAGTATCTCTTTTATTTGTAATTCTATACATACTATAAGAGCTATTTTACATAATCTTTTCCTTTATGTCTGAGGATGTTTTGGGTCAGTGCAAGAAGTTGGGTCTCACTTTTGGCCAAAAAGTGGAAGTGTTTTTCCTGTTTTTGAAATATTTGTCAATTGATGCCAAAATTTGAGCCATTTAGAGATTAAATATAAAAAAACTTTAGAAATAAAAATTTTAGTGCATGGGATCTTCTTTTTGAATATGTAATTTATTTGTATACCCATATGATAGATTGTTTTTTTGGTATGGATCTTTAAGAACCACTTTTTCAAAATGCCTATTTCAGGACCATACCACGCTTGTGTACAAACACCATTATTTGACACAAATAAATGCATTTTTGTGAATCTTTTAAAATAGAGTTACCTAACATACCAAAGATTGATGAGAATATTTTTCTTGAATTTTTTGATGAATAATTTTATTATTAATAATTTTTAATTGGCTATAAAGGAAAATTTTAAAACCTCTCGTGTACAGACACCATAATTTGATCAAGATTTCACTTTTTAATATTATTTTTTAAAATTTCAAAAGAACTAAATGTAGATTGATGACATATAAATTAATTTAAGAAAAATCATAAAATAAAAAAGTTATTAAAGTTTTAGTGAACATCACCATTTTACATTTAGGTACCAGCTTTGATTAAAAAATTGAAAAAAAATAGTAAATAAAATCATAACATTATAAAATTTATATTTTTGAAATTAGACAATGAGAGCTCTAATGGGTTTTTGTTTCGTAAAAAAATTTGATCGGGAAGACCCTCTAAAAATTATGGCAAGGCATGAATTTATCAGTTCAATGCCTTAGTCAAATTTTGAGAGGCCAAGGCATAGGCTTGGTCTCACCGAGTCTGTCCCAAATCAAAATCTGAGGAGGGAAAAAAAATTCCACCTCATGTTGTAAGAAACAAGCACCTGTTATTTGAAATTCAAAAAACGGTTACCCATATTAAAAAACTAAAAGCGGCATGTAAAATCTCCCCAAAACTTAAAAAATTGAATTTTTTAGAAATATGTACCCGTTTTTTACTTTTAAAAAATGGGTACCCATTTTTTACTTTTAAAAATAGGTACCCATTTGTAAAAAAAACAAATTTTTAATTTTTTGAGAAACGGGTACCTATTTTTTGAAAATAAAAAATGGGTACCCAATTTTTTTAAAAATGGGTGCTCATTTTTTAAATTTAGGGTCGGGTACCCAAGCCGAAAATGGGTGCCTATTTTTTAAAATCGGGTACCTGTTTTTAAGAGGTCTCATTCCACAGATTTGACTTCTGCAGAATTGCGACCCAACTTTGTGCATTCACCCTTCTTGTAGGAAAATAAGGTTGGTACTTTACACATGCTATCAAATATTGTGCAAACTCAATCTTATGATAGTAGCTCCAATGAAGTCGTGATCTAGAATTTACTAGTCATTTTCATGCTAGATAAAGTGAGGCTCTTAAAGAGAATATCTTTTATGATTAAGATTATGAGCATCCTTCTATATCAAGAGGTAGCATGATAGTTCATTGGAGACAACCTTGGACAAAGAGAGGGAGTAGATAGAGGACATGTTTCAGTTAACCTGAAGGAGTTTGACATTTGACACTTCATTAGAGGTAACTGTGTACAAGGAAGTGAGAAGTTTGATATCAGATTCAAAGGAAGTCTAGCATTCCAATAGAAGAAACCTTGATAAAAAAAAGTCAACAAATTGAGAGAGAGGAGTTTGAGGTGAAATTCCTTGTAATACATTCTTCTTTGTGAGAGAGAAGCTTGACGTGAAGGTCCTTGTTACACCCTCTAGGATTAGTTATGATGTATCCACCCTCTTACTTGGTTCATGGTGGACATTATGAGAGTTACTATTTTGCATATGTGGATTATGTCATGAAAGGTGACAATCTTTCATTGATGCATTTGTGAGGTGACGGTCTTAACAATGAATTGACTTTTCATTATGATGGACTACATTAAGTTTCTATCCCGAAATGTGCCACAGATCATGATAAAAAATGTATTGCACTAGACTACATTAATTTTTTGTTTTGGAATGTGTCAAAGATCATGATACTAGATTTGTTGTTCTTGAGTTCTTAATTAATTATCATGATACACTACATTAAATTGTTATCCCATAATGTGTTAGCGATCATGATAACTAACATACCATGATATACTACAATAAGTTGATGTCCTGAAGTGTGTTGAAGATTGTGATACTTTTCATAATGGAGACTACCTTGTTGTCCCTAAGATTAAGGTTGTTATCTGGTAGACTACACTTAGTATTGTGCTATAGTGTGCTGAAAATCAGATAACCCATATCCTTCTAGGATATAAAATTGGTATGCATCATGAGCATGATACCACTTGCAATACCAAGAGAATATAAGTATAATGAATATCATATGATTGATATATTTTTTGAATCATACTTCAGATGATATCATAAGATAACATCTAGGTTGATGGATATATGTTGATATTGTTAAATATGCCACTCCAAGAATATCATATTGATATAATCTCTGTGTGTGTGTGTGTGTGTGTGTATACACACACACACACACACACACACACACACACACACACACACACACACACACACACACAGAGAGAGAGAGAGAGAGAGAGAGATTATATTATATCACGCTTGAGAGAATAATTTCTTCTACAAAATTCATCCCTAGCTAAGAGGGAGTGTTAATGTTTTAGCTTCAATCAGATTGAATTGACCTAGAGATATTCCTTTTATGGTTATCAATTAATCATCAATTAGAAAAACCATCATATGTACACACACACACACACACACACACACACACACACACACACACACACACACACAGATTTGTGTGTGTGTGTGTGTGTGTGTGTGTTAATAGTGTCTAATTGATGATTAATTTATAAATTACCATATAAACATGTCTCTTCTATGCATTTTTATATAAAATTCAATTTGTATTTGGAACACATAGAAATAACATATAGTGCCATTATATTTGCAGAGATTCTTTGTACCAACAATTTAAGGCAGCCCCCTAGGCAATAGTTCTTTTCCATGACATGAGTTAATATTTAATGTAGGTGATGGCTATTTATTTCATTCCAAGAATGACTCAAATATTTATGTGGGGAAATGTTTAATATTCAATGGTAGCACAAGAGAGTTGAAGGTTGGTAAACCAAGTGTGTTGGTTTAAAAGGTTAAGGTTAAACCCTTTCCCACTAAGACTGCTATTATTATTGCTCATATTCATCTTAGATTAGCTAAACCAAATTTTATAGTTTTATAATTCAAATAAATTCAATTACTTCTCTTTAAGTTCTTAACTTTTTCATTTGTTTTCCTAATCTGATAAATTCTTCTATGATATCTTCCTTTTGTCCTAACATTTTTAATTTGTTACTCTCAATTTTTAATTTTTGAAAGTAAGTTTATAGTGCGGTTATATATTTGTTAACTCATTTCTTTGGTGCATGGGTTGCAATTTCACTAATTCTTATATAAGTGTTGAGATGTTTTTTTAGAACTTGTCATTTTCAACATATTCTATATATTATAATTCTCTCTCTCTCTCTATATATATAAGTAAAAGGTTGTTTATAAATTTTATTAATATTATAAGATAATTACAATGTTTATACCGCATTCAAAGTGCAGGTACTAGGGGAAAATAACAGGGAAGAAAACCCATACTGTAGCCCAGGACTAAAGTCCTGTATACAAAGGGAGGGGAAGGAGGAATATTTGATACATTTTTGAGAGGGCATAGCCTTTGATTATAGTGGTCAAGTAGATGGAAAAGGTAGAATACCATCTTAAAAAATTTCCTCAGAGTGATGGCTTTGGGTTAGCGTAATAATCCTTACAAATAGAAGTAAAAGAAGTAAATTGGAGAAATAAGAGAGAGTGTTGGATATAATGCTTCCCAACTGTAAAATTGACATCCACTAGTCAAGGCCATGTAATCATAATCATATAAAAAATACAAAAAGAATTTAGGAGAGAGTGGGGGGGGGGAGGTGATGGTTAAAATGTTCCCCCATCCATAGAATATTTGAGACACTTAATCAAACCTAGAATAATAGACATGTTAAAGGACATTGTTAATGAAACTATAACAATACTCCAAAGTGGTGTATCTAAAAAGGATATAAAGATTAAAAATCCAGTCAACCTTAAATTTCAATATAATATCTCCAATTTGGAGAGGAGGTTTTCTTGCCAAATTCAGAAAACTAATAATTGATATTTTTGAGCTCCATTCAATATGTTTCACTCTATTCTTACTTTCTACCATTTTGGGACAACTTATTTACATTCAAATCACTTTCATTGTTATGCCAAATCTCTACATAAATGTTACATACTCCATCACTTGACCATTTTTAATTCCTATAGTGACATCTTACTACATTGTTATCACCATATGAAGAGATAAATTTAACTTTATAGATTCCATTGGTAGTTCTCCATTGCACCACTAGGATGCACAACTTAATGCTTACAAAGTAGTCACTCTCAATAGTTATTAAGCATATATTATCTTAATAATTTAATTATTCTATTAAATTATGTCTATTTCCATTGCTTTTATCTTGGCTATCCATGGAGATGGTAACACTAAAGTAAGTTTTTTTAAATACAAAATTCCTATATCATCTCTCAACATATTTATCTTGTCTTCTTTGTGTAGGTGTAGGTGAAGAAATTACTTGGGAGAAGCCTATGAATATATTGGCCATTTCTAGTGATATCAAATATTTACGTTGTCATTTTAATTATTTAATCCTATTCACGGCTTTCACTTTACTTATTTATATATTACTATTTATTTTGGTATCTAAATTATTGTGTTAGCCATTTTGTGCTTATGACAATCCACATTCTATATCCACAAAAGATGATAATGTCTAATGCATTCATCATGGGCATACATTTTATCAAGTTTTTTGAGAGGCCTCCATGGTCTACATTTTTAATCTATGAAGTCTAGATAACTTGGTTTATAGTTTCTTTACATGGTTCAAATATACACATGGATAATTAGAAGGCCAAATCAAAGGTTATAACTACCCAAACACTTATCTAAGTGGAGGAAAAAAATCAAGTCCTTCTAGGATTTGATTTTTTTTTGTAGTGGCACTTGTTACACTCTACACATATATGACATATGTATTTGATTCAAAATAGAAATTTTATATGATGAAAGAAAGAAGTGATTTTTCTGTAAGTATTTATGATCCACTAATGAAGTCATATATAATAAATTCTATTTATAGTATTTTAAAGAACTTTAAATGAATTAAATTCAAAATTCTTCTCTTGTAGCCAAGGATGATTGCCAAATTTATTCCCTAATATAATAAATATCAAATGCAACCCGTAAAAATATAGTTAAAAAAGTTGTGTTATTTCAATGGATATGAGTAATTGCTTTAATTACTATTGAACATTATTTATTTATTTCTCATCTACAATCTTCTATTAATACACTAAAAATGTAAGATTATTATATCATACATGGGTTTGATAGTCTTGTCAAATTAAAAAAAACACAATATCAGAATGCATATACACATGAATTGATCGATCACAATCTCATCTAATAATGCATAATAAATATGTCAAATATTTTGATTCTTGAGTAAGACATGTACTATTTTAAAATCACCTACTAAAAGAAAGTCCCTAATAACATTTGTAATGTGACTAGTAGTGTTGATACAACATGCCCTCCATGTCCATATGTAACACACTTGACCTAGAGATATGATCTAGTCAGGTCATAAATAGGGACATCATCCACATTTAACTAATCTAATGCCCCAATCCACAAGTGCATTAGATTAGCAAAGGCACCAATGGAGATAACACCACCACCACTTAACCAACACACTAAGTGGTCAACTTCTCTAAAAATTACTTAAATAGAACAATTAATGAATAATATAATCTCATCTAAATAGTCTTTTATTTTAAAAAACTAGTTACTCTATCTTTCAATATTTTATTTTATTTTATAAATTAAAAAAAAGAAGATCACAATATGAGATTGACTATATAAATAATAACTTAAATAATTATAATTCACAATAATGTTGAAAAGATCATATTTTTAAAAGATAGAATCTAGGTGGAATACTACTAGTTGAAAATAGGGACATTGCACATGAATTCCATGGAGAAACTAAAATTAAGTTTTATTAAGGATTTCATATCACAGTGTAGGTGGAACACATTCTTGCATGTTTTTATATGAATGTTTAGTCTATTATTTTTTGTTTATGTTTAATAAGCTTTATTTGTTTTATTTTGAATATTAATTTTCTTTGTTTCTTGTGTTTAATATTAAATTTTTATAGTAATCTTTGGTTCTAGGAATTAAATTATTGTTAGATTCAAGATTTGATCTTTTTATTTTAAAGATGTTTTTCATGTCGATGAGAGATAACCTCTAGCTATAAGGCGCTCTTAAGCTTTCCATAAAAACTGGACACAAGCTAGATCTATTGAAAGATTGATGATCATACCCAAGCTAATGTCTTTTTCTAAAAGATGAAAGAAACTTCATCTTTCAATTTTACATTAATAAAAATTTATTTACCAAAAGAAAAAAAAATATGGTAGACATTCTTTTGAAAAATAATATAATTATACATGATATATATTTTATATTTATGTAAAGACAATAATTATAATTTTTAATGCAAATATATTATTATTATATTATTCTTCTTGAAAAATTTCATTATTTTTTTATAAACTTAGTAAGCCAACTTTCAAAAGAATGGCCGAGGCCCTCAGCACCCTCTTAAGCTGCTTGATGGTTCTGATTATCTATTTTAATGCCAATTTCTAGTCTCTTTATAATCTACCTCTGGAACTGTGATGTTATATCCATTCATTTATTTTTCAACATAGATACCACATCTTATAATTAAAGCAAAACATGAGATGATCAAGCACTTGATCATGGAAAAGAGCAAAATTACAGCATGCCCATTAACGCACAAGATACACAACACAATACATACATCCTCAAAATGAAGTAATGCGAAATCTTTGAAAACTATTTAGCATCCCTCGTTGCATCGAATTTGTTGCAGCAATGGCAATTTAACTTCAACAACGATCTCATCTCTTTCACCCGACTCCAAATCTTCATCTCCATTGCGAATTCGCGTCTTACAACAACAACATGCGCTCGGCACGTTTGCTGCAGGCAAATCAATATTATCAGAAATTTCCTCATCTCGGCTGTTAATTTTATCATTTGGAATTCGATCTCCGCTGTTTTTATTATCAGATTTCTTGGCAGTCAAGAGAAGCATGCTGTTGAATATTACGACGAGGCAAGTTCCCATGTCTGCGACCACTGCCACCCACAGCGAAGCATGACCTGTGAAAGCAAGAACAATAATAACGGCCTTTGTAATTACGGAGATTGCAACGTTCATGTATATTTTCCCCAGAGATTTTCGTCCCAGCTTGACTGCATGGGCAATTTTTCTGATGTCATTAGACATGAGAGCAATGTCAGATGTTTCCATGGCCACAGCAGAACCTGCCACCCCCATTGCTATCCCAACATCTGCTGCTGCCAATGCTGGTGCGTCGTTTATTCCATCTCCCACCATTGCAGTTATGCCCTTCTCCTTTACTTCTTCAATTATCTTTACCTTGTCTTCTGGGAATAACTGTGAATACACTGTTATCTCACCCAGCTGAGCAGAAAGAAATGGAATTGTGAGATCATGGATTCATTAAATTTTTAACATTTTATGATTATTAAATTGTTTATTGTAATATTATGTGTTGCTAATGTAATTTTCATGTTTGTTCTGTACCTCTTTCTGGATGATTTCAGCTGCAGAAGCTGTATCCCCGGTGAGCATGGACAGTTGGATTCCTAGTTTCTGCCAGGAAAAAAATAAATCTTTAGTTCTTAGGGAAGTACGAACCTATATTAATATAAATAGCGGTCCTTGTCCTTCTATATATATCTATTTAACTATTATTTGGTTAAATGGGAAACAGGGATTGCTAATTTTATATCAGATAAGTTTGTCTTATTGTTATTTATTTAAATTGACCATTGAATTGGATGACTGCTGATTAATTCAAAAAGAGTAGTTGAAAACTTATCTTGAAAAGGACATTTTAATGTTGTCTTTTATGATATGTGTTTAATATAAATTTATTTAAAATAAATAATTTTTATTTTAGATATATTGTTTAATAGAATGATGAAATTGGTTAATACAAAGTGTAATTCAATTAAAAAAGAGTAGTTAGAATTATTGTGGAACATTCAATATAAAATATATTTTATGTTTTCAAAGTCAGTTCAAACAAAATATATAAAATTAAATTCAATCATTCAAATTTAAAAATAGTTACATTCTTGAATATGTTTTACCTTTGAATAATTTTAGAACAAGAATCATATATTTAAAACTAGAATATTTATATAATTATAACTTTTAAATACTTAAAAAATGATATATATATAAAAAGTGCTTTATATAACAAATTTAAATTTTCTGCTTAATACAATTTAATAAAAATTAATTATTATTAAACAATAA
Organism: Cupressus sempervirens; assembly: GCA_028749045.1. Lineage (NCBI taxonomy): Eukaryota > Viridiplantae > Streptophyta > Pinopsida > Cupressales > Cupressaceae > Cupressus > Cupressus sempervirens. Next base: position 356,939,523 of record CM053792.1, on the reverse strand, counting down.
ATATAGAACAGTTTAATATTATAAATTATATGATTCTTACACATCTTTTAAAGTTTATGTAAATTATAGTGGGCAGGTAGCATTGTATTATTTTATTTCAAATTGAGCGGGAATATGATTGATAATTGTATCTAACCATTTAAAAAAGAAATAGAAAATTGTTTATCGCATCACGAGGAGCCGTGATGAACTAAGTTTGATGTTTTGTTTGACTTTTCTATTTGGGTTTTAATTAAAATATTAATAAATTTTATATTAGAATAAATTTTAATGACCTTTTTCGGTGCATTAATAGAGATGCTTTTGTTTCGTTTCCCGATCCTTAGTCAATTACCGTAAAGTTTTTGTCGAGCTAATTTATCTTCATCGTTCAAGTTCACACAAGAGTTGTTGGCGACCCCCACCAACTTCGGACAGTATATAAATAAAAGGTTTATATTTTTGAATTGATCTCTACCTTGGGGAGCTTTATCTTAGTTTATTTTAAAATCAAAATCATTTATCGCGAGGCCATAAAGTTAAACGGTAATTTTTTATTGTTTTAAAAAAAAAGGAGGATTTTATTTTAAATCTTTTCAATAGCATTGGATAATAGTTGGTATGAGTTGATTTTGATTTTATATGTCTAATGACATTTTGGATCATAGTAATTTAATATTAAGAATAGTTAGCATCTTTCTAAAAAGTAAGCAGTGATGTCAATGAGTTTTTAGTTTGTTGTTGAAATTGAATGGTTCTTAATGAATCTACCAGGAATGAAGTATTATTGAGTACAAGTCTTAGAAATCATAAGAAATAAGTTTAGTGTATAATTTACTTTTTATTTTGTACTGTGTGAAGTTTTATCATAATTCAGATCATACTCAATGAATCATCACTATGAAAATGAATGAGATGACACTCAATAATTCATCATTAAGAAAAGTAACGAGATCATACCCAATGATTCATCATTAAAGAATAGAATGAGACCATACTCAACAAATCATTATTAAGAAAAAGAAAGAATATCAAACTTGTAATCCATCATAATTTAAGATTATACTTAATGACTCATGATTAAGAATATGAAAAAAAATATCACATATATTGATCTATTATTGAAAAAAAAAGAATGATATTAGATTTCTAATAATATATAATTTACTTTTGATTTTGATAATTCAGATCATATTCAATAACTTATTAATAAGAAAAAATTAACATTTACTAATTTAATATTAAATTGGTAAAAAGAAACTACAATAAATCACTTTCCATCACAAAAAAATGATCCAAAGCTAAGCATGCCAGATCTATTCAAAATTTCACAATTGAAACTGAAATCAATGGAATACTCTTTAAAGAAAGGAAAATTACCTTGAGATCATTTACAGCCTCAGCTGCCTCAACCCGGACTTTATCAGCAACACTAAAAATTACTACAAGTCTTTCATTTATACCCACATATCCCACAGTTGGTCCTCGCGTATTCAATGTATTTGATACATCTGCGGTTACCCAGAATTGTAAATGGTAGTTATGTCTTAAGCACAACTATAATAGATTTTCACAATTCATAGTCATATATTATACTTAAAAATACAGCACAATGACAATATATTTTCACAATTTATAGTTTGGATGAAATTGTATATGTTTTTCAATCATCACAGTTTTATCATATCAATGAATGATAGAGCCTAAAATATAAAAATGAATGATAGAGTCTAAAATTGAAAAAAGATACAAATGGATATTATTAGGTTCTCTCTGATAATAGATTATTGAATATGATTTAAAACGTTAGTGATAAAAAATACCCACAATGTCATCGAAAAGCACAGAGAATGAGGTACAAGTCGGCGAAGAATACCTTGTACCCATTTTAGCCGAGTGGATAATCGAGCATTGCCAATATGAATCCTATGCTCATCAATTATACCGAAGATTCCTTCTCCTTCAAGCGACTGAAATTCCGTGACAGCTGCTGATGGCTCAATGTTTTGTTCACGACAGTACGCTACAACAGCAGCTGACATTGGATGGCTTGATTTCGATTCAAGACTTGACATCCTGAACATGAGAAACTCCATTTCCTTAATCATTGTATCATTAACTCTTTGATGTTTAAGTAGAAGACTTGAAGCTTACCACTGAAGTATCTTATCTCTGCCTATGCTGTCATCTAGTACATTCATGTCTACCACTCTGAATTCTCCTTGAGTTAATGTTCCAGTTTTATCAAAAGCAATTGCTTCTATCCTTCCCAAGGCTTCTAGAAAGTTTCCACCTTTGATGAGGAGGCCCATCCTGGCAGCTTGGGCCAAACCACAAGCTGTGGCAACTGGAGTTGATATGACCAAGGCGCAGGGGCAAGCAGTGACCAGGAGCACCAAAGATAAGTAGAGCCAATGCCGTTCATTTTGCCTATGGATGAGAGCTGCCACCGATATTCCCGCAGCTATCAACACTACAGCTGCGCCCCATTTGGATTTTGAACAACCCAAATTTCTATTAGACTCTCATGTTCTATGATATTGTTTTTTGGGAAAAGCATAGGCACGAGTACTGATTATAATACCAGATTGGCAATATACCTGGTGTGTAGTACTTTGCAAACTGTTGTACGAACTGATCTGTACGTGATTTTTGGTTCTGCGCTTCTTCCACCAGATTTATCATTCTTGACACTGCAGATTCTGATGCTAATGCCACGGTTTTTACGCTCAGGTAGCCTGAGAAATTCAACATTTGATGGAGGACTGTGAGAGGTTGTTGAACCTACCTTTTTGACATTTTTTATATATTTTTAAACATAATGAGTTTTCTTGGTCATGGATAATTGAATATGTTTCAGTTAATTTAGAAAACAATCTTTACATGAATTATTTTAGTAGCTGTTCAGCTACTTACATTTTCTAAACTGTAAATCTAATAAGACTAATTATGGTGATATTTTCGATGTACCTTTCTAGATGACTCAAGAGCTTAAAGTTAGGTTTTGATGTTTGGGTATTACAGATCTCTCAGCTTGTAGATTGTGAAGTGGTGGAAAAGTGCCATTTTGAAACAGTTGCCCAGTTATATTCAATCCTAATAGCGGCTCACCAAAAAAACAACAGCATTTGTAGTAAAATGTCCTAGTAGTCGTTAAGAAATGTCCCAATAGTGGTGCACAAATGGATTAATCACCGAACAAAAAAGCTAAAAAATGACTGACTATTAGCGCATGTGTAATTGAATATTAGAAAGTATCTATGATATCTACTCTTTCATGATTATTGAACCCCTAAAGATTTAGGGGATCTCTTCCCCTAATCATTGCAACCATTGAACTCTGTCACTTTAGAGCCATTTTCAGCAACAACCCAAAATGGGAATCAGCTTCAATGTTTTAAGTATGCTGTATTCAAAGCTTTCGGAGAAAATTGGATGGCACTCGTTAAATTCTTATCAGAATAACCCAAAAAGTAAATGTGAAAATTGCAGGTTTTGGTCTTTTTGTTGGAAATTTAGTCTCTTTGAGCGCTCCCCATCAGTCAACTACCTATCAGACGATAGCCTTAGTCTTGATCTTCAGATATTCATTTCTGTAGGTTAGTCAGAATTTTAAATTAGGTTTTCCTTTTTTAAAAAAAAGTTATGAAGACTGCAGTAGATAAAAAGTAAGAGAAGTTCTTGAAACGGACAGATAAAGAAGAGTTGAGTGAGCAACAGTTCTAATCTCCGAATTTAGTGATTGGTTTGCAGTTACTAAATTGTAGATGATGTGTTTGTCATCAATATTGTAGTTTGAGTATGAGGATTGTTGTGAATATCATTATATGATTTAGTGACAAATTGAAATTTGTACCCAGCCATGTGTTTTAATATTGTGTATTGCCAATTGATTGACAAACAAAGTTCGTGTGTGGTTTGATTGGAAGTTAAATTCAATCACTTTGTATCACTTTTTACCCTGTACTCTTGTTTTGGATGACCTCTAGAACTAGAGTCACCCAGAATTCATAGTCCACAAACTAATATTGGTAATTCCTTTTACTTGTATAGTTTTATACATACTTTTTATTTTATATTTCTATGTACTTAAAGATCTTTAAATAACAACACGGTTGTAATTCATTCATCTTCAGTTAATCATTTGAGAAAAGATAAATAATCTTTTCATTAAATTGGTAGAATGAAGAACTAAATACCTGTAAGATTCGTCGTACCGGCCCAGACAATGGCCCCAGATTCTTTCTCGGCAGGCAAAGATTCCCCTGTTAAACTGCTTTCATCTACCGAGCTCCTTCCTGACATGACAGTCCCATCTATGGGTATAACCTCTCCTTCCCTCACAGCGATCAAAGTGTTTATTTCCACATCCTGGACAGACACTTTCTCACCACTTTCTTCAATAACGGCTGTTTGGGGAACCAGGTTCATAACAGATCCAATGGCCGCTCGTGCCTACCATTCACAAATGAATCACAAGTAAACCCAATTTATTTTCATATGATCTTGACAATGATACCAAAGCCTTTCTCACCTTATCACTAGATCTAGATTCTAGCCACTCTGCCAGGGTGAACATAAATACAATAGACCCCGCTTCTGAGAATTCCCTCAACCCGATGGAGCCGGCCACTGTTACAAAGAAATTCAGGTTTAAACTTTCAGTGATTTTATTTTTTTGGAAAATAAGGATAAATGTTTTGATTTGGAGCTATAAATTGAAAAAGTTTAGACCTTAATGGCAAAATCCTGACCTGCAATAAACATGAGCACATTGATATCCAATACACAACTCCGGAGAGCCGCGAAGCTCTTGAGTACTATAGGTGGAAGCCCAACGGCAACGGCTCCTAAAGCCACCCATTTTAAAGGACTATAGAAATACTTGAAGAAAGATATTCCTAACAAAACACCAGAAGCCACTGTGTATGGACTTGGCCATTTTCTACTGCTTTTAATTTCCCCAGATACTTGAATGCTTGCATCCAGCCTTTCCTGGTTCAAAGCCTTTGCTGTTCACGGCACCCTTTAAACTATTAATCATGATGGGTTTCAACTTTCACAAGATATCTAAACATATGACCAAAGATTAGTGTTTAAATTCCTACATACCTATCTGCGCTGAAGATATCAAACGTGGGTTGTGGATAACTGTTACTGATTTTAACGGAACATTTACAGACACCCGTTGTATTCCGTCCAGAGGATTCAGAATTTTTTCGATCAAAGGCACCTCGGCGGGGCAGCATAATCCTAGCACGTTCAAAGTAGTCTTCTGCCGATCAGGGTAATCTCCTCCCCGGTTCATCCTTAAAAGAGAAACAAACAGAGAAGAGAATATATCGTATTATGAAACAGGGGCTATTACATATTCTCTTTTTGTGTTTGCACAGATTGGGTATTCAATTCCTGTTTCAAATCTTGTACTTTGAGCGAAGATTCTTGGCACAGGAAGATCTAGATCTAGATTTAAACAAATGCTTGACCAATTCTCAAAAGATTGAAAATGTAATAGATTTTTTTTGAAAATTTCAACGTTTGATTTTATGATCTGCAGAATTTGTACTCAAAATAACAAAAAATTTACAAAAAAAATCATTAGATTTTCGTAAATCTGAAAAAAAATAAAATTTAACTTTATTTTCTCTTTGATATATATATATTTTTAATAGAGATTAGCCTGTTCCAATTTAAACTATACGGTCACTGTACTCAAATCATTTACTTCCTTCCTATGACCATGCAGTGTGATTAGAAAACGATTTAATTCGTGAATAAACTGTGTACCGGATTCATGAACTGGAGAAATTACACGACTCTGGGAAATATATACAGTTGCTTGTGCAATAATGAATGGTAAGCATTTTGACAGAATTGTAAATATTTTACCAGCGCCGAAGCTATAAAATATAGAGTCGAATTACCTCCGTTTACGGCATTCGTTTTGTAGTGAATTTATCGGAAACTGATATGCCCTTATTTTAGGCCGTTTGGAAATTTCAAATATTTTAATTTATACACAACCAAGCTACTTGGAAACCGACTTCGGAGGTCACAATACGCGACATCGAATTCTGGACTTATGCCCATTTGAAGTGGCATGGTTAGATACCTGTCATGGATTTACGTAATGGGTCCACATAAATTGACTACGGGGCCTCTTACAAAGTACTATTTTCTTCTTCTTTTGAGTTAAGTTACAATAACATTAGGGCCTGTTTGGCAACCAGAATACAAGCGGAATAGGCATATGTAAATTCTTAAAATTTTGAATTCTTTGTTTGGATGCACCAAATCAGAATTGGAATACGAAGTAAAATAGGATTACGTATTCCAATTTTGGCCCAAAAATGAGGTTTTGCAATTCCACCCAAATAGGTGTTATTGGAATACGTATTCCTATTCCACTTTTATTTATTTTAGGAAACATAAATTTTGGGGTCTGCAAATTCTCCATCAAATACTGGCTGAACCAAACAGAGAACAAGAATACGTAGCCTCATTTTCTATTCCAGAATAGCTATTCCTATTCCCCTATTCCTATTCTTGTAGCCAAACGGGCCCTTAGAGATTTTCAAGTGTAACAAGCATAAACATTATATAAGGAACAAGATGTATACATTCACATGTACTAAACACAAGGGTAAGTCTTACTATACTTGTTCAATCCCAACATCAGTTCCTTTTGAGACCAAAGTACAAATTTCTACAATGATTAAGCATTCAAGTTCATTTACCTTTTTAAATCACATCCCAACCCAAACATCTAATTACACAACCATAGAAGCAATAAGAAGGCTCATACGAAACTTGGGGACCTTTGGGAATCCAAATTGGAAGCTCACAAATCATTCTTGAAACTCAGAATAGAATACAACTCCAAACTGAGCGGAGAGTACAACAGTCAGAAATAGATGACATTTGGTTTGCATAGATGTTGATCTATGTACACAACAATTGGGAAACTATGGAGTTCTACAAAAGTCTCAGTCCATGATGCCAGAAATGATATACCTTAAATAGAAATGCTGATCTACACAAATGTCAATTTGTGTAGATGATGATTCGTCAAAAGATATATATAAGTGAAGTTTGAGACCAAAAAGTATTAGACATGTGAGTCAAAGATGACTTTGGTTAGATGACAACTGGGTAGTCTAATGCTGAAAATCATAAGAAAAAAGCCAAAACTAAATTGGCTTCAACACAATGTTGAAATACAACTAAGTCCATGTTAGGGAGTACTTGATAAATACATATTGAGGCGATGGTCACTCAATTGCATCAATAAATATAAATATAAACATGAGATCAAAACATCAATACTAAGAACATCAACACACACATGTGCACACACACGCACACACACAATTAAAGCTAAGTACAATTGATACTAAAGAAATCACAAGAGTGAGCATGTAACCTCCAAATCCTATAGCCAAAGAGATTGTTCTTTTACTTTGATCCCCAACAGTGGTATGGTTAGGAACACCTGCCAACTATATGACGCTTGTAGGCCCACTCCATTGTGCTCATGGATAAAGCAACTGGACTATAGTTACAAATAAAAAAATACACAAGAAGCTATACATGCCAATCAATGCATGAATTAAGAGTGACACAACAAACCATGTGGATCTCATTGCAATATTCCAAGTCACTACTCAAATCTTGCTATAGGCTAATATGAAGGGACTCTAGTGGACTATCACACTTGGCTTGTGATAGCTCAAGTAGCATCAAGTCTTTAATGAACTCCCTTGAGAGGCCAATCTTGAAGTGTGTCTTTGGTCAACTCCTTCAAGAGGCTATATACAATGTTTTCATTCCAATCCCCATAGGAGGCTAAACACTAATTCACCTTCATTCCAACTCCCTTGGAATAGGCAGTCAAATTTTCTTTTCTTGTATTAAGTTTTATTACTCCATGCACTTATTAGGTTATCACTCATTAATAACCTCTTTATATTACCTGGAAAACCACTTTCATATGGGATAATTATAAGAAGCCACCTCACTTTGTAATTCTACCCTACATATCCTTCTCATTATATAACAAATACCACAAGGCAAGACCACCCAAAAACTAAAACCCCAAATGCTCAAGGGACTTGATTGGTCCCAAGCCAAGGGTACGGGTCTCGCAAGATCCCATCAAGGCACACTCATGGTAATTGAGGATATGATCAAACACCATCACCACTCATCTCAATGCAATATGGAAAACCAAACAAAAAGGAAAAATGTCAAGAAGAACATCTTATGAAAATGCACAAATACACTCAGCTGGGCACTTTTTTGAGAGTAAAAATTCATCCATGAATTCAAAAATCACAAAGTAAAACCATAGGATGATTAATAACATGAAGGAAAATCCAATCCAATAAATGAAAAATGCTAAACAAGGTCATAACACTAATCTAGGTAGCACACAAAATAACACAAACAACAAAAATATCAAAATTCAAACTTCTCATAAATTAATGAAATAAAAAATCATTATTTATTTGGAATAAAAAAACCAAAAGATTAAATTAAAAATAATATTTGGGCATATATGCAAAATTCAACAACACAATGGTGCCAAAAGTTCAAACCTAACTCACATGAAACATCAATTACTCATTCTCGATCAACTGGGAAACAAAACTAAACAAACTTGAGGGGGAACACTATTTATCAACCCATTATACTAAATAAATCAAGTTTAAATAAAAATATTAAGTGTAGGGAAATAACTCAAGAGTTGTACCTTGCTAATAAGAGAAAAAAAATGTTAACATGAAGTGCAAAAAGGAAACTACACTAAACAAGATGAAAAGCTCAATAAATGATAGGAATCTCATCACGAATCAAATGGGATATCACTTGTGATGGTCCAATTTATAAGTTACACCAAACAAGAAAAAAAGATTGTCTCCAAAAGGTTTTTGAAGAAAAATCTCAAAATCCCAACTCAAAGTTAAAAACTCACTTTTGCCAATTTAGTTTTTTTTCCTAAAGTGACTTACAACTTAGATTATGTAATTTTTTTAAATAACTAAATGGCTCCTTAATCCAAATTAACTCAATAGATTCTAGGAAAATGGAATCCAACTATGGAAAATTAGTTGGTAATTTAAAACAAAATAACTAAAACACATCTAAACAGAATAAAATAAACATTTGAATTAAATACCTTCCATGATCTAAATCCATAGAGATGCCTATGGTTAAAATCACATAATTCATTATGATGTCCAAATTTACCAAAATTACGAGAGTAACAACAATATCAATGATGTAGATATGCCTCCCACACAAACATGACAATGGCTCAATATGTAAGGCCAAAATTCACTATCGCTTGGTGCCACTTTTAGGGATATAGGTACAAAGTAATGCCTACCCCCAGTTTAGTTTTATCTTTCTTGTAGGCTTCCAGGAGTAAGCCTAAGTCTAGGGAGAGTGGATGTAATGCCCACCCCTACTTGACTTTTCTATTGTATTGTCAAATTCTTTTAGGCCAATTTTTTGATTATGTTTTATGATTATTAGTACTTGGTTACGGGATAAAATTAAATGTATTTCATACTTAGTTTATATATGTGATGAGTTACTAAGTTATTTTAGTTTTCTCTGGATTATTTCAATGATGATATATATGTTCATTTAATGACTTTTAGTTATTTCATGATGTTAGTTAGAGGAATGATTTATATACAATTTCTATGGTTACTTACCCCATACTTGCATTTGTATGGTGTACGTGTATGTTTTACTTTATGATTGACATTCCTGATGTGGTTGAGGGAGGGAGTCGTAGTCACCAACTATTCGAGATCTACACAATGTACCACTCCCTACCATTTTTTGTTTAGTCTAGAATATATGAGTATGTACATGCATGGATTTTATGCAGATTACAGGTACCAGGTATCGACTTCCCTAAATTTCTAGGATGAGCATACCCTATCGCAATATTTCAATAGTATAAGTGGGGAGATAACTCTTGAGTTTGAATCCTAAACCTAAGCCAATTGTCCTAGAAAGTAGGACAAGTATTTGAGTTGTTTACTCATTCAAATTCTTCAAGCGACATGAATTCATGATTTTGACCCTAGAGTTGATTTTGTTCTTTATCTTCAGTTGAATTGTCATATTTGGTTTTGTGGGTTTGTGATGATTTTCAGCTGTAATTAAATCATATTAAAATATAATTTAATGTGTTTAATTTAATGGAAATTTTATAAAGAAAACTTGATATTTAATTAATTGAAAATTGATTAAATAAAAGGAAAATTGATTAATTAAATTTGAAAATTAATTAATGATGGGTCTTTCCTAATATAACCTTTGAGTCTTCGATTAGTTATCCTTGATTGCTTCCCAGTTACTTGTATAGGACTGAGGTGATTAAATGATTTGTTTTTGGTGATGTCATGTTATGACATGGATTTGGTTTATGTGTACTTGATTTTGGATCAGTCTTGTTAGGATGATCATATTGGTAGAATTTGTGATTATGATCAGTAATATTTTAGTACGTTCCAGTTGCTTGTTTAAGAATTGATGTGTGGTTTATAGTCATTTGAGATCTTTTTCTTTTGTTGAGCTCAGGGTAGGTTATTTGCATGTCATGTTGGGAAGTGGCTTGCAATGGAGGTTGAGGCCCTAAAGAGGCTGGTGGGTAACCCATTGTACGTTATTTTAGTAAGTGCTAAGATTTCATTAAATGGGTTAAAATAAATTAATAAGATATTGGTACCAAAAAAAGTTAGTAGGGGGTCTAGAGTATTAAAAGACTACCAGGGTAACCTTAGAGTTGACTTATTAGTATGCCTTGTCTATATGAAAGGATACTAATGCCGCATAGAGACACTAGGGGGTCCTGAGTCCATAGTGGCAACTAGCATAACCTTAGAGTTGACTCATGTGATGACACTTACCCACTTGCATAATAGACTTCCTACGTGTCTGTGTTGCCTCTGGGATTAGTTGATACTTGTGCCTTGGTACCCTTTGAGATAGTTTTCTTTCAAGTGATTCCTTGAACCTAGATGTTGGTTTTGACTTATGTTTTGTTATCCATTTGAGACTTGAGTTTATCTACTTAGCATAGTGGGAGTGGGCCATTTAGATTCCATGAGGTCAGGTAGTAGTGCATTTTTTTATACCATTGAGATTCGACTGTTGGATGTGTTTGTGCAAATGTTCCTTGCTATCTGATCTTGTATTTCTATGATGGATGGTTATACTATAAGGGCCCATTTGGAAAGTGGAATACGATTGGAATAGGCATTTGTCTATTCCTAAAACCATTGAATTCTCCATTTGGGTCTGACAGGTAGGAATGAGGAATAGGCATACAATTGGAATACGTATGCCATTTTGTGCCAAAAAAGAGGGTATTTTAATTCCACCCAAAGAGGTGGAATTGGAATACTTATTCCAATCCCACATTTGTATTTGCTAAAAACTACAAAACTTTGGGTCCATCTGTGAAGCCCACTCATCTGTTTGGAGCTCAAACACATTCTTTATTGTGCACCTTCGTCGATAGCTAGAGGTAGGGTTTTCATCTGGTTTTATTTGTTCTTTGTTTTGTAGATTTTTTTTTGTTTCAGTGCCATTTTTTGTTTGTTTGACAGTGGTGGATTTGAAACATTCGTAGGAGGTGGATTTGAAATAGTCACAAGTGATAGTTTTGCTAGATTTGAAATGGTCGCAACTGATTTAGGGCTTTTTCACTCTCCCTGCTTTTGGGTCTCTGTGCAACATTTTCTCTACTCAGGTCTGTAACATTATCCTCTTCTTTTCTTTTTGATTTTTTGATTTCTTTTTTATTTTGGGGTTTAATGTTCGTTTTGGTGAGGGACTCCGTGGTTAACGAGGTAGAAGAACTCCCACTCCATACACGCCTTCCCCACCTCCTCCACCAAGCTCTTCTCCGTGTCTATCACCAACACATTCAGCTTGTAATTATCCACCTCCTCCCCCTGAGAATGCTTTGCACTTGCACGGTGCTCCTCCTACTAAATGAAACCTTCCTCGAACTCCATTACTACCTATATCAATCTCTACTTCTCTTCTTGACTTAGCTATGTGTTATTAGTTTTCTGCATTCAATGTCTTAACATAAAAACCTGCACGACTTGTTTATATATATGCTCATGGGGGTAATTTTTGTTAGCTTATATCCAAGTCAAGACACATGTATGACCGAAGCTATTAAAATAATTATAACAATCATAGTTGTCATTGAATTTTTTTAATCTATGATTGTTATAATTTTCTAAATCAAAATTATAGATCATTATTTCTCAATATACTTACTTCTCAATAAGATTATTTAATGCTTTCCATGTATGATGAACAATTTCATATCTTGTTTACATCATGGGCCCCTAAAATAAGTGATCTCTGAAGCACCACCATGTCTCATTAGATGACATAGAGAAGCATTACAAAGAGCTTTGATTTGATGCAAGTTTCAACAGCTTTTTATATTGAATAAAAGCAGAGTCCTATCATGGAAATTGTATTTTATTCATGGTTTCTCATTATGGGATTTTCCTTGAGTTATTTCTTGATCACAAGCCCACCATGACTCTATTTTTTTGTACTGTGTCTCTTATTTCTTCAACGTAACATCAAAGGAAAGCGGAAAAAAGAAGAGAGCACACCAAATTATTTGTGGGTTCATTTCATTAGGATCCACATTCATGATAATAATTGAAGCTTTTGCCTTGGATTTATAGGTTATAAGGTTGGAGCATAGATTGGTTTTATATGTTTTTTTGTGTGGGGGTTTTAAAGATTTGTGAACCCAGTATTGGGGTTTGGGATGGGGAGGAATACATATGGAAATGATAGTGAGAATTTAGAGTACAATAGAAGTAATAATGAAGTTAGTGGGTAGTCCCCAATTCCTTATCTTTTTGGTGGAGTGACGGCCATGTTGGCTCTCATTGCAGTGGCTTTGTTGATCTTGGCTTGCTCCTTTTGGAATCTCTTTGGCCATTCTTCAGGGGAAGGAAATTGTAATGGGTCTCTTGAGAAGAAGAGTGATGAAGTTTGGAAAGAAAGTGAAGAAGATGCGGAGAAGAAAGTCATGGTGATTATGGCCAGAGATGCTCAACCTACTTTCCTCACCAAGCCTTCAATGCATGATGTTGTTTAACAAATCTTTTGTGAAATTCATGATGATCAATGTGTTTTCTTCTCAATTAGATCAATTACAGTTTTGATCTGATTCATGATATTGTTTGACAAATTTGTTATATATCATTCATGAAGTTTTCAGAGTCTACAATGATCAATATGTTTTCAAAATCTAGAATGATCAATATACTTACTTCTCAATATGTAATTGAAGTGGATTGAAATTGGTATCTATATTTAGCTATTCATTATTTCAAGGAACATGTAAAAACGATGAGTTGGATTTATAATGTAACAAAATGACAGAATTTATAAAATTAAAAATAAATTTTCGAAATCAGCCCTACTTCATATTTATAACTTCTTAAAAGTAAATTTGAGAAATCAGCTCCGCTTCATATATATAACTTATTTGTTGTGGGAATCTAAACAATGGAGACAATCTACTTCTAGATACCATTTAGAATAAAATAGATTGACTTACATAAATGGTATCAAATTTAGTATCAAAGCTACCATTGATTTATAATCAGCCACATATGTAAATGGTTCTTACCATTAAAAAAGAATGGATCGTCATATAAGAATTCTCAAAAGTACCATGTGAACTTGGAATCAGACATTAAAACTACCATTATGATAAAAAATTTAAATTTAATATTCTCATTTATTAAGTGGGGCTGGACTTGAAGCTCATCGGAAGGTAATCCTTAGACTGAAAAAGGGCTCTTTAAAATAATTATTCCTTGTAAACTGATGATTGCTAAAATAATTTGAAACATGAAAATTTGTAACATAATAAAAAAAAATAAAGTACTATGGTTTGATAGCTATAGGGAAATCATGCAAGTTAAAACAACAAACATCTGTAAATGACTGAGTGAGTAATGGAACATTACAAAGAAAAATAATTTGGTATTCCTAATCAACTAAACTTGATTTTTTCAAAAGATTGACGTATTAGTCACAAAACAAAGAAAATTTTGATTCAAAAAATTATAAAAATCATAGTTGTTGAATTTTTTTAATCTAGTTAGTTTGCTGGATGTAATCTCATAATTGTGGAGTTAAAGTTTTTGGCTCTGGTTGGAATTTATTTTCATCATAATCAGCCCTCTGTAAGCTGGGATCCTTACTATTATAATGTCCTATGTCACCCTAAAGTTCTCATTGTTATTAGAATGCCCTATTGCCATTTTCTGATCACTTTACTTGTTAATTCCCGACTGTCAGATTCTGTTTGGGGTTGCATTTGCCACTTTAATCCATTGGGTGTAGTCACTTGGAGTTGAAATTATTTTTCACTGACCTTTTCATCATTCACCTTCCATTGGTTAATGTTCCAAGATTGTCTTGTGAATGCCTTAGTAACCATACTCTGTTTTACTGTCCAATTAGTGACAGACAGTTATGTGGGTAATTTCTTTCTCCATGTTTGCAGTCTCAACAAGGGTTTGAACTTTTATAGGGTCTTCTTACTCCTCTAAAGGTGTTGTTACAATACGAAGATTCGATGGCAAAGAAAGTTGTTGTCATGAGCCAAGATTAATATATATTTCTCTTTTATCAAACATGTAATGTATTTGTTTAATTATTTAAATTTGATATCTTCAATATATTTCTAATAGCACTAACATTCAATTTATAATCACCAAGAAAAATGTGATCATTTATAACTATATTACTACAAACATATTACTCATTTCAAAAATACTTTAATATCATAAGTATACATTAACTTTTAAAATACATTAATCTTACCATTGTAAATATCTTCAATTTAATAAAATAAATAAACCTAAACCTAATTGTATTATGCAATATTCTTTCAATTCAAAAACCCTAATCTATTAACTTTAAATATTTCCAATTAATATATTGGCACTTTGTATATATGGATACAAATATCTCTACCATAAGTTGTAAATTCTTTCCAAATAAATATAGTATAATCGTATAGACTATACAACAATAAGGAACATAAAAATAATAATCAAAACATATAATTTAGGGTGCGACTTTACACTCACGTCCACTCCAAATGGTATTTATTAGGGTTGGGTCAGACTTGAAAGAACATAGGAAAAAACATAAACAAATAAGAGTGAAAATGGAATGAACAAATAAGGTGTAAGGTGCAGAAGGAAATAATTAAAGGAATATCACAAGCGCAAGAATAATAGATAGTGCCAAAAACATTTAAAGACCCGCATGGGGATCCGAACTCGAATCTACACCCATACATTAATAACTACTGCGTCACATATTGTCATAGCTGGAGTCCTAACGTTACCCCCAAGGGATGCTGCCAGTCAGCCAGTTATGTCTGAATACCTAAACGTTGTTACACAACAAATGTGGATATAATGAGTTAAGTAGAATAGAAGGCAAGCATCGTTAATTTGTAGTATAAGTCATCTGCATGAAAGTATATGCGGAAATACATTACGAGGAATCATTACGCCATGAATTATGTAATACTTAATTTGGTTTGATACTACTTCATTCATAGATCTGAATGGATAAAGCAATTCGCATGAGCATTAGAATATACATTTGAATTAAGATCGATATAAGGCATTGGAAACATATATAAATAAATAAATAAATAAATATATATGATGATAAATGCTTATATGTGATATATTAAATATTGCAATCAAGAGGATATTGGTACATTATACTTATATATGTTCTTAAGACTTAAATAACATCGAGGTGCATTTCAAATTATAGTACAATTTTTTTTATCCTCACCCAAGTTATGAAATCCTGAGATAGGGAGTTGGTGGAGGGAAAGGCAAAGTAATTTCGAGCACTTGTCAGAATCACTTGGAGCTTGTTTCACGCGCCCTCTGCACTGTCATTCTACCATCTTCAGGTGGTCATAACCAGGATGAGAGAAGATGATCTGGCACTATGAGGAGAAATCTTCCAACAAACCAATAAATTAATTTTTAATGCTCAACTCCTCAAATATTTTAATAACAGTAAGGATCATAGGTTGTTTAATTTGGATGAATTCTTAATTTATGCCTAAAATTTGAATACCAGGTCAGAAGATTAAAAAGAGGTCATCACAGTTGTCTCTCCAAAACATCCTATTCATAGTCCAATCCTCATACATTTCAATAATATGAATTATATCGCCAAACTAGTTGTGTATCAGATTTATTACTCACAAAGAATGTGTTTCAATCAGTCTCTTCCTTGCTTTTCTCATCTTTATTAATATGGAAATTTAAATTAAATCTATATATGTGTTTATTGGGCGTTCAATGGATCCTGTTGTTGATAAAAAAGTATATGGAAGCATTGTTAGGAAGATCACGCTCTTGCATGCACTTGCAATTTTTCTTGCAGCCCAAGCAATACTCATAGTAGCATCTTACAAAGATGTTAGAAGACAACGACGCAAGTGAAGAAGAGCTGCTTGTCCTTTCTTTAAACGTATTATATATTCTAATGACACAGATTTCCATGACCAAATACACATGACTAGAGGAGCTTTCTTCAAACTCACCAATATTCTAAGGGAGAGAGGGATCATTAAAGATACGATAAACATGAAATTGGAAGAACAACTAGTCATGTTCCTACATACCCTTGGCCACAATCTAAGGAATCGTAAGATTGGCCATAACTTTGGTCACTTAGGAGAGACTACAAGTCGCCACTTCCACAAGGTCTTGAAGGCAATAATATTGCTCCATGGTGATTACTTTTTGGCCCCTTCTCCAACTACCACTCTAGAAATTCTTGGGAAGGACTGTTTTAATCCACACTTCAAGGTAAATCTCCTACTGACATGTACTTTTTTGCTTGAGTATATCATTACGTATTTGACTATAATATTTTTGGTGGTCTAAGATTATGTTGGAGCAATTGATGGGACCCATATACTAGTTACCATTGCTGTGGACAACCAAGCAAAATACCGTGATAGAAAAGGCAACTTGTCACAAAATGTAATGGGTGTTTGTTCCTTTGACTACAAGTTTCAATATGTTCTTGCTGGTTGGGAAGGTTTAGCTGTAGGTAGTCATGTTCTTGCTGGTTGGGAAGGTTCAGCTATAGATAGTCATGTTCTTGCTTCAGCTCTATCAAGAGAAAATCCACTAATAGTTCTCCCTGGTATATCAAATCATATTTCTAATGATTATATAGTCATTATTGTAAACCATAGTGTTTATGTTATTTTAATCATAATACTTATTGTTCTTTTGTATAGGAAAATTCTATTTAGTTGATGCTGACTATCCAAATGTTCCTAGATTTCTCGCCCCTTATTGGTGTACATGATACCACCTAAAAGAGTTTTCACAAGCAAAACTGATCAACAATGCCCACAAGATATTTAACCACCAACACTCCTCTCTTAGTAATGTGATTGAGCGCACATTTGGTATTTTGAAGCAATGTTTTCCTATCTTGAGGCATGTGACATATTATAGTATCATGACTCAAACAAAGATCATGTTAGAATGTTGCATACTACACAATTTCATTACGATAGAGGATGGTGTTCCACCCAATGTGGAAATTGAAGAGGATGTTGATCGTGGAGGGATAAATGTCCCAATTCTTGAGACTTTTGGGATGACTCAAAGAGATAGGGATGATTGGGGAAATTTTTGAGATGAAATAGCAAAAAAGATGTGGGAGGACTATAGATCTCGACATTAAAGTTGATTGTTTTACTTGCATTGATACATTCTACATAAATTTTGAATAGCTAGAATACTACATTGACACATTCTATACAATGTTCATTCATTCTGATATATGATTCAACATTCTGTAAAACTGTGACAGTGATTCAACATTCTATAAAGCTATTTCAATATTGATTTCTTATTGTAGTACTACATATGTTTCACTTATTTTTATGATGTGTATTGTTTCTTTAATGACCAGCTTAATTAGTCTTCAGTTTATTATTCAGTTTCTATTTCTGATCTTAGTTACCGATTGTTTTGTTTAGAAAATTTGTCATTGTAAATCAATCCAAGGACTTCATCTCCATTGTTAAATATATCAAACTATTAAGTTTTCTAACAAAAAAACCATAGATCATGTTAAGCATAATAAGTTATTCAATCACTTAACCAGCCCAACAACACAAATCAAATATGCTTTTCTACTTAACCAGCCTGTCATTCAATCAATGCAAACAACTATCCTTTTCAAATCTGTTTCTTATCCTCCCTATAATACTTGCTCCAATTTTCCAATTAAGGGAGAGTGATAATTTCTAGGCTATAATTTTTTATTTGTAGGTTTATGTTGAATTTGGTAATGTTAATTATAAAAGTATTTTTGTAAGTCCATCTGTTGCTAAGAATTTTAAGATTTCACAAGTTGGCATATATGACCTTTAGACTCAAAATTTTCTCCATGATAATTGCATAGAAAAGAATGCCTCATAGGGACTAGCCAAGTCAAACTTCATAAAGCTTGGGCATGCAATTTACAATGTGTTAAAATCAGAGACCATTGGACATATCTGTAGGACAACTAGACATATTTGGCAACTGATCTAATCATGGTTGTTATTTTTCCACCCCTGAATTGTATGTTGCACACTATCTTGTGACATCATCCATCTCCAAGGCATTCACAATAATTTGAGATAGCTAATTTATTTTGTATTTGAAAATCTATGCGCAATTCTATGCTCAAAGCTTTATAATATCCAAGAAATCCTGAATTAGTGATGTTTTGCTTGGATATTGCCTTAGTTGTTACATCCAAAGCAACCATAGTCCACAATTGTATGGCCAACCTAGACTCTTTCCTATCCTTGCACCTACATTATTTTGGTGCTACAAAGTATTTTGATTGATTTATTTATTTATGTTGTACTCATAATTAGAAAAACAACACCAACCAAATTCTATTATTTTCTCCTAGCAAGAAAGAAAGAAAATCAAGTGGAAACTGAAAGAATTACTTTCCTTGTAACCCATGTTATTAGAAACGTAAGGGATCTACTTTCTATAGACTTCTCCTTGAAATTTGTGATAATGTGAGGCACTTGTGCAATTACCCAGCTAAGAAAACTGATAAAACCAATTATCATCTCCTGTATTGCACACAAAGTCCCATCTTAGGAACTCTTTCTTAGCCTGAAAAGTAGGCATTGGGATTTGCAAAATACCCATGTCCAACTTGGAAAACCTTGGCAGTGAGTTTGATGCATGAAAATATAAGTTGCTGATGGGGTGCCCATCATATAAGTTGAAGTTGTTAGGTAGCCCTAATCAATCCAAAATAGTCACGCCATGAAGCTTAAGTACCTATGGTCAAAAGCTTGTTCAAAATCCAAGAGATGGGATAGATGCATGGCATTCTTTGAAACCAAATACATCCCATGCATCCTCTTCTAATTATTTCACAGTACAACTCCTTGCCTATGCCTACTTCAAGTTTAGCCCAAGTTGGGAGAACACAAGAAAAGGTAAATCCAAGAAAATGATATATTAGTTATTGTGTCACTTTGTCTACTTAGTATGAGACATTTTTAGTGGCAATACTGAATTTCACCATTCACATCCACCTGTATTTTCATAAACAATATTTCAAATTATAATTACAATAGCATTTGAAATCATGATTCAAGGAATAATGTTAACTAAAAGCTTCACTTTTCATATGATATCTCATGTCCCCTGTATTAACCAAATAGATTAAAATGCAAACCTTATCAAATATGGGAAAGCTGGCCTTAAAGTGAGTGTATGCAATTGCTACAATCTCTTCATTAGTACCAAGTTCTTGTGCAACAAACTAATTACATGGAAAAGCCAATATTTTGAAACCTGCAAACATTTTTTCAATATAATTAAATTTTCTAAATAGTTAAAAGACTAAATTTTGATGATTGATATTCTAATAATTTAACCATAGAGTGATTGAATGGGAAAGTGTATTCTAAAAACTTAGATACCCATAAAATTGCTTACAAGTTAATTTTTTCATATCACGTTTCTCAACATACATTTTGAAAGCAAGTAGTTCTATTCATTCTACATATAATCTGATTTATGTATCAAAATTCATTTTGGATTAATGAATATTTGATTAGTTGTTAAGGGCTTTCTTACTTGCCAATTCTCTTGCCAAGGGGCCCCTATCACATTCACAAGTTCATAGGGATTTTTATAGAACTTATCGTAGAATTTGTATTGGTGAACCTATGTAGACAAGCTCTAAGTTTTAATGGTATTTCTTTTGAGAATGGTGAATTCACCATTCAATATTATCTATGCATTTGAATGTTTCCAAACCATATTAAATAGTTTGAAAAAACCTATTTTTTTTTTTAAATATTAGATATTTAAGCATTATCAATATTTGTACTCTTTAATTATTTGGATTGACTGGGACATTAAATTTCACTAACATATACAACAAGGCAGGTGTTGACCTGTAGTTTGCCTCAAGGATGGAAAAAATATGATGCCAAGTCTTCACAATCAAACCTTATATAAAGATGTAGAGAAACCTATTTTTAACTGCTATCCATGCAAGAACAGTATTGTTAGATGGTCCAGCACCCAGTTTTATTCTCCTAGGCCATTATTTTTGAAAAGTTGTATGTGATTTTCAGTGAACTACTTTTACATTTTTTTGTTTATTTGTTTACATTGTCATTAAATTTTATTTTTTAATATTACTTAAACAATATATACAATGTGCACTTTTATTTTATGGATGTTTTCCAAAAATATAACAACTTCTTATTGCAGCAATAAGTCTTTCACAAATCTTTTGACAAGCATACATGAGGAGGTTAATATGCTCCCCATTGCCACCCCTGTTGCTACACCTATTTCTACTCCTACTTCAACTTCTTGTAGAAATCCAAAAGTTGTATGGACTAAAGAAATGGAGAGAAACCTGTTGGATTTTCTCCTTGAGCAAGTCAACCTAGGAAGGAAAGGTGAAGGAGGTTTTCATAGAGAAGCATGGAGTGCTATTGAGAGGAGATT
The DNA here is from genome assembly GCA_028749045.1 of Cupressus sempervirens. Classification (NCBI taxonomy): domain Eukaryota; kingdom Viridiplantae; phylum Streptophyta; class Pinopsida; order Cupressales; family Cupressaceae; genus Cupressus; species Cupressus sempervirens. The sequence goes on along the minus strand of CM053792.1, from coordinate 356,918,407 downwards.
CAATCAAGAGTTGAAATTGAACCTTGCAAAGGAAAATTTTAGAAATAAGTTGAAAATATGGAAGACGGGGTATAGAATAATGAAGGAGTTATGAGATACTAGTGGCTTTTCTTGGAATGAGGTAATTCAATGTGTGGATGCTGAGGATAGCATGTGGGATGAACTTCTGAAGGTAATGTCCTATTCAAAGTTTTTTTCAATACTAATGTCATAAAAATATCTAATTGTTTAATTTTGGCAACGTGTATAGAGAAAATAATTTAGAATCGCAAAAGTGTATAGGAGGCAGCCATTCCACTATTTTAATGATCTAGTTGTCATAGTGGGAAATGACATGGCAGAAGGAAGTGTAGCTGGAACACCACAAGATGTTGAAGATGGTAACCTTTATGATGATGTTGTTGATCTGGATGATGATGATGATTTGAATATGCCTATGAATGGTGCTACTGATTTGGATAAAGATTTCCTTCTGTCAAATCAGTCCACTGAATCCAATAGAAGCATTCCTTTAGTACTAACAATAAGGAGGCTAGAGAGGAGGAAGAAAAGCATGGCCACTTCTGTGGATGTAATATTTGAAAGCATTCATGAGATAAGAGAGGGAATTAAATAGTTGCACACCATCAAATTTGATAAAGAGGATATTAGGAAAGCAGCTGCAAATTTGTTTGCTACCTTGAAAGCCATCCTTAGAATTAGTCAACAGACTATGACTATCACATCTAATCATTTTGTGCAAGAACCAGCAAGAGCTATTTGGTTCTTAGACATGGATGACGTAGCTAGGGAAGATTATATTAGATATAAATTTGGAGTATTGTAATATTCGAATAGGGATAAGGAAAATAGTATTTTATATTATCTTTAGTCTTGTTTAGAACTATTTAGCACTCTATATTCATTGTTCACATTTTGTTGAGCACTTTGGTAACATTTATACTTCAACATTTTGTTCATGTTTTAATACTCTGCTCTGTTTTAGAATTTGTAAACAGAAATTGTGTATTGTGTATTGTGTTTTCGGAATGATGAACTTTTTGTTTGATTTCTGTATTGATCTACATATTTCCTTGTTTAGAGGTTTTCTATATTGGTCTTTTTAGAGTTATCATGAATTCTTCATGTTTGGGATGATTGCCTAGATTTCTATATAAAATCATGATGGCCTTTGTGTTTATAAAAGTACTAGAATGATTGTTTCTTGCCATTTGTGGCATTCATACTCTTCTTATGCCTGAGTGGAAATTCTCAGCTCTCCAACATTTTTTTATGATGTTGTATGCTATCTAAACTTTGAGTAGTTGATAGGCTAAAGATTGCCTAAAGCGATTATTTTACATTTCACAGTACAATGAAATAATTTGTTTCCTAAATTGGAATGTAGACACCAAGAAGTTTGATCTACATTTAATTATAGCTAGCATTACTATTCGCCATGTTCTGAAACAAAGGATCTCTATAATTCTATCACCAAATGCTATATATAGATGAAGAAGTTCATGAAATGCATATTATTGGTGACAATGATAACAGGTTTTTCCTACTCTTTCTGAAAATGATTACTCGGTATCTTGCTCATTTCCCTTGTTATAGACCTAGATTGAAAAAGTTGAACGGTAAAATACTTGGGTTAAGCCTTAAAAAGGTTAAAGAGATGAATAAACATTCTATCTATCAGTGACCTCCTTAAAAGTAACCATCAAGTACATAAGGAGCATTTCATACATTATCATCACTGGCCTCCATGAAAGCAATTGTAAACATAGGAAAAAAAATCTTCAAACTTTTAGTTTCACCCTCATGACAAAAAACATGGCAAAGAACAAGGACAAATAATGACACCATAATTATTTTCATGACCACAACACAATTATAAACCCCTGCAATATTGATTTATGTAATCAACTGTCTATTCATGTTAAAGTTAGAAAAAAATGATTTAGGAATAGAAAGAAGAAGAAAATGAAAATTTTCTCTCTATAATTTTATATGCTTAGCATTTAGATGATAGAGAAGTAACTACAATTTGTATAGTGGGCACACTTGTTTTGGAAGCATTAAACTCAAAATGGATTGGGTAGAGAGTTTAACAATGGGATTCTAGCCATGCATCATTGTCCCCAGTCTACCTAGTCCCTATTCACATGTCCCGATGATGTAGAGTGGACCCTAATTCCTCTAATCAACATAGAAGGGATTAAGTATAATACCCCTTGTGCTTGGATCATCTATTCATTCATGATAATTATGCCTATTGCCCCTTTAGATCTATGCATTCATCTTCCTTTTGCTAGTCTTGATTTTGGTACCCTTTCGCAATTCTGTCCTTGACAAATTTAATAATGCCTTGATCAAACAACAAGGATTTTGTAAGGCATGAAAATTTGAATTGGATTGTTTGCTATTATCAGCCATATGTGTATGCTAGTCTGGGTCTGTATGTTTTGTTAAGAACTACTATAGAAGTCTTGGATCTTCAGTTATAAGTACTGGTTCTTTTTTTTGGCTCTTGATTAAATTTGAGTCTGAACCACCCATGAGAAGTGGCCTGCCTGCCAACAAATAGTGATCATTTTTAGCCATTTCAATACAAAACTCTTTGAAAAGTTGAAAAATATGGCTATCAACTTGTGGCAAGATTGATTTGTGATTTCTTGGCATGTTGTTAAACCCTCCTTCCAGAGAGAACCAACTGGATGAAAAGACTCATAAATGTTTTGAATAACATGTAAAATGCTTTTGGCAACCTGTGAGCAAGATTACTATGCTGATTAGCAGAGACATTCTCTAGACAAATATATATGCTCATAGAAGGTTCATTAGTATTCTTACTACACAATAAGGTTTTCCACTCGAATAATGGCACTGTGTCAGATTCTTATTGTTTTGCTCTTAGGTCTCCTCCTCTAGTTTTGCAATTGTAGTAGACAGATAAGAGGTGAGTGAACTTATTAGAATTGCCTAAAGTTTTCATTTTCCTAGAACTTATTTTCATTTAAGTAACTCTTTCCTTTTTTATTTTTTCAATGAAGATTTTTTTTTCATTTGTAAATGTTTTTATATCAACTTTTTAGATTATCTTCAATGGTTGTGTATGTTTTCTACAACTATGTTTTAGATCATACTTACATCAATGATTCAAATCACACTCAATGATTGTACATATTATTTACATAACGAATCATCAATGTTGTCAAAAAGTAATACTTGCTAAAGAATTTTTATGTCATATCTTCATCTAATCATTTAGCTGCAGTTGAGCATTAGAATATTATAGGCAATGAAGATTTCTTTTGGATTCACTGTATATGTTGTGTATTTCTTAAATGATAATATAGATTGCTTAGTGTGATCTTGAAATCCTGATGTAGAAAGCATACACAGCCTATGTTGATTCATAAGTAATCTTTATCTTAAAATGGAGGGTTAAAAGCTAATACCAATTAAGAACCTTTTATGCAATATGTGCATTTATCTCTCTAGCTAATAATGAAGATTGCTTTTGGATTCATTGTATATTTTTTTGTGTAGACATTGAAATCGATAAACTTTCTTCATTTTGATAGTAAATAATTAAATGTGATCCAAAATGTTAATGTGGAAAGAATACATGACTAACAAATCTAGAAGCAATCTTCATTCCAAAATTGAATGTGAATAATTAATACCAAGATTAGTTTTTGTAAACATGAAGGTCAAGATAAATTTCTGAATGATATAGAAAAATATTAAAAGAAGCCCTTGTCAATGAAACACCATAAATAATTAATTTGATTAGATCCTTTTCACAATACAATAGATTTGATCAACCTCTGATGTAAATTTTCCAAAACCTTGGTTGATAACATGTTCAAAACTTGCACTACTCTCCATTGAAGACCATTGTATAAGGGCTTGTTAGAGAGAACTCTTCCAGAATCTATAGGTTTAAAGCTAACTATTTTTTTAATAAAAGTGAGTTTTTGTTTTGCAGTTACCTTTGTAGATGTAGGCAGTATAACTCTTAACCTTGTATACAAAAAGTTCAAATTCCTCTCTCTTCTACCTTTCAGGATAATCCAGCTGAGAATCCTTTTGTATAGCGAGAGTTGTATTTTTTGTTTGGCGAGCATTGAATTTTGGATTAAGTTAACACTCTGTGAGTATTGCTTGTCCATCTTCCTACATAACAACATTCACAATTGCATAATTACATATAATATTTTACTTGAATAGTCATTCGTTCTAATCAACCTCAATCCCATAAGGCATAGGGATTTTGTATTGCTGCGTTAAATGGTCTTAGAACATATCACAATTTATGTACTCATTTAGAATCTTAGATGATTGTTCTCACTGATGTTCAACTCAAAAATAAATGGTTTTTTTGTTTGAATCTCTTGATTTGAGATCTTATTTGAGATTTTTTTTGTTCATATTTTATACATGTTTGATGAATTTAAATTTGCCAATGTGTGAGTGTGGCACTAGCCATGTAGTAGTGAAGACCTCGCACACAAAGGATAATCCATAATGTAAATTATATTGTTGTCCAAATGGAAGAAAGGTTATTACTAATTTTTGTTGTATGAACTTACATTTTTGTACCAACTAATTGTTCTGGACACTACTAATTTAGAATTCGTATTGCAGGGTGATAGTGGTTGTAATTTCTTTTAGTGGGTCGATCAAGTCCCCCCAACATTTGCCATAGCTAAATCTGTAGCACATGAAAGTATTGATTACAAGTTGTGTAGGATCCGAGAGAGTGGAAACATGTTTCTTTGAGGCATGTTGGGAATTATAATTGTTTCAATCGTACTAGTCTTTTGGGACCATATGCGTAAATACAGTTAAAAACCAATTTAACTATTGTAATTTATTTTATGATTTTGAATAGAAATGGTGGACATATTTAATAACGATTTGACTATTTTATTGTTTGGAATTTGTTTTTGATCATATTGTGGTGACTAATTCTATTAAAATGATGAATACATTATACTAGTTTCATTACTATTTCAATTGATTGATTAATTAAAAAAAAACAATTCCATATTTTAACTTGTTTCTTCATGTTTCCTTATTTTGGAGAGTTGAGTTTTGATTAAGAATTTGTTACATTGGAAAGAATGATTTTTTATTTAAAAGAATTTAATGGAGGATTTTATTTTTCATAAGAAAAAAAAGGTTGAACACGTAGAATTTAATAGAAAAATGGTGTTTTAAAAAATATTTTATTAATAGAAGAATTTGGCTAAGGATTTCATTGTTTTAATATAATTACTTACTATAATGTGTTAATGAAGTTTGAATCTTACTTACAAAAATTATGACGACTAATGATCTTTCAAAAAATCATTTAAACAATTTATTTATTAGCTTCATAATATTTATTATATTATAGGTTGTGCACAAATGATAGGCAACGTCTATGCAGCCGACCAAATCTAGCATTTGTTATTATTTAAAATCACAATAGAAGTGTTCTAGTAATTTTTAAATAATTTAAAAATGACATTAACCAACCATTCCATTAGTTGGATAGCCATTTCACAAATGTTAAGGCCATAAGGTTTTGATGTTGGAGAGTATATGTGATATTTGTGACTTAAATCTAAAAATTGAAAAACATAAAAAAAATCTTAAAAGTAATCTAACTCATTCAAATGTATAATGAGAAAAATATTAAATAAAAATAAAAAATAACCTTATTCCAATTCCACTTTTGCACAACCAAACATAGGTTATACATATTCCCTATCAAATTCTGGGTGAACCAAATAGAGAATAGGAATACGTATTCCAGTTTTGTATTCTTGGAATAACAAACTTGGAATAGATATTCCTATTCCTGTATTCCTATTCAGCTTGCCAAACGGCCCCTAAGTGTATTGTATTTGATTTCATAGATCTTACAAGATGATGTAATCTATTTTATGATGTATATTCTTTCAGCCTTTCATACCCTATAACCTGTACAGTGGATGATTGTGCATTCTAATTATTGCCAAGTGGCATCCTGTAATTGTATATTATTTAATTGGAATTGTTCTTGTAGTTATTCTTTAATGTGGATGTGTTATATATTGGTTTTTATATTAATTAAATTTAAATGTGATTTAATGTCACAAAACTCTAAGGGATGTAATCTATTTATGATGGTTGTTATTGCTTCCGCTATGTTATCTATTGATGTTACTATCTTAAAAAAAATGTTTGACAAATTTAATAAAATTTTAGATTAATTTCTTTTGGGTTCCTTGGCAAGGTGTTACACACATTTAATTCCTACAAGTCAAGATTCAAATGCACTTGTTACTTGTTCAATAAACATGCAAACATCAAGTTTGAATGCTCAATATGTAAAAACTTGAAGTATATATGACACAAATAAATACAGTAAAGGAGAATGAGACACCATGTAAGTATTGCAAGAAAGTGACTATGACTCTATCTCACTTTGTACTAACATGAATGAAAAAAATGCATAGTAGTAGGGTATTAAAATAATTCAAAACATATAATCATATGATAATGCATTAAGTTAAAGCATTTAAAATAATAACTTCTAAGCTATTTTGAACATATATCCACTGAAAGTAAAAGATAGCTATCCACATCATATAAGAACAAAACACATGAGTCCAAGAAAAATCATCCAAATTAATGATCCCTAACCTATAGTTTGAATACAAAATAACCTATATATCATCATAAAGAATCATTTCACATCGCTAGCATCATCATGCATATATGATCAAACTGAAATACCAACATAGTCTAACATCTAACATCTATGATATTGGTAATCAAAATATTAAATAGTCATAAATCTATCTCATCATGTAGATGTATCAAAAAACAACACCTAAAATATCTCTTAGATCAAAATAACCATGGAACAAAATTAAAATATGGGATGTACTACATATATTGATGGATTTGTTATAAGTCTCCACACATATTGTATATGGAAAAATATTTATTACTAGATGAAATGAAAATCTAGATCTACTGAAAAGAAAAAGCCTAAATCTCAACTGCCAAGAAAAGTACACCCCTTTTTTTGTGTTAGCATTAACTTAACTAATAGTATTGATCATTATTTCTATGTTTAGAAACATCATTAGAAATATTCACATGCACCACCTTGGGAAGATTTTGCAAGATACTCTAAGCTATGATAGTTTTTATGAGATGACCCATAGATACCAAATTATAAATGATCATTTTTAATGCTAGTGTTCTTTCCATGGAATGAAAAAAAATGGAGAAAATAGACAAGGGTTGCAGATGAAGCAAGCTTGAGGAAATTATTTAGACCTAATGAGGCTCCTGGATGTCTATGGTGGGTTTTCTCATCTAAAACTTTGAGAGCCTTGAGATGTGGTATGCTATGTAATTATGATGTACATTACTCTTGAAGATAGGTTTAATATGATTTACTATTATCATTTTCCTTTCCTTAACCATTTAAGGAATATAGATATTATTTTTTTTCCTTACCTATTATTACATTCTATAGAAGATAGTTTTTGGAATGTTCATAAGATAAGAGAACAGGGTAAGGACTTTACCATTTTCACCAAGCCTTAATGTTTTTCCTCCATAAATTTCACAAAGGCCTTAACCCTTAGGTGAAAATTCTAACCCAACCCCCTTTAAAAATCACTGCTACTCTTGAAACTTCTTCCCCTTCTAAAAAAACCATTGATGAAAAGGATCCCTCTACTACTACTAAGAAGAAAAAAATGGAAAATTTAGAGGTCCTTGATGTGGAGATTACTTGAGCTACTACCAAGAAAGGAACCCATAGGTCTAGCAAGATATTGATAGACAAGAAGCTTGCTACCCCTCTAGGACAAGAAAAATTGATTAGTTCATGATCTACTAAGAGCATTGAGAAAAAAAAGTCATCCTAGACCTAAAAAGAAAGCCACCAGGAGAAACTATGGGGAACAGGAAGAAGAGGACATGAGTAGTGAAGATAAAGGAAAGGATACCATGGTTGGGGGTTAGGATAGTCCTATGCTATCCCATGTGTCAGATACCTTCAAAGTTGAGACCAATACCCTGATATTTAAAATGGGGGGTGAAAATGGTGATAAAGAAATGGTCACATCCCCTATCAGGAACCTGAGTTCATGGAAACTCAAAGCCAGGGGACTGAGAAAAATATGGAGACTCAAGCTAAGAATCTTATGGTAGGTGGTAATTAGAAGGATGATTATCCTAGGCCCTAGGAAATAGTTGATAAAGATCCTCTTGTTAAAGATGATGTTTCCAAGTTGGAGGACACCATCACTAGTCTTATCAAGAAGAAAGATAACCTTGAGTACAAGTTTGATAGAGTGGCTAATTTTTCTATTTGTGTCATTTATTTTGTGGCTACCACCCTTCATCTTCTATAGGTTTGGAAGGAGGAGATCAATGACACCAAAGATATGGAGACTACTTGCTTGCTCTATGGCTTCTTGATGGATGATTGGTAATGGTTCTTACTAGAGAACCCAAACAACTAGAAGAAGAGTTATCTCTCAGTCCCCCATCTTTTTGTGGGGTGCTTCATGTTTATAACTTTTTGTTTGGCCCATGGGGCTCTTTTTGTGAAAAATTACAAAACTTTATTCGTGCCCATAATCTTAATTTGGGCTACATTTGTTTGTGAGTATGATAATCGGTTAAGTGATTACTATAGTAGTTTTAGATATAGAAATATTTTAGCTTGGGGGTTTCGATATCAAGGAAGGGGGTTGGTTAATCTGATGGTAATGACTTTTAATTAATTTTCAGCCTTGTTCTTGTCTCTAGATCAACCCCCATTAATAAACAAATAAATATAGAATTTCACTATAAAATGACCGAGACCATCTTACTATCTCAATAAACAACTAAAATCATACATATTAAACTCTCTTATTTATGAATAAACTAAATTTACACACACACACACACACACACACACACACACACACACACACACACACACACACACACACACACACACACACACACACACACACACACACACACACACACACACACACACACACACACACACACACACACATACACATACACACAAACATACACACACACACACATACATACATACATACATATACATACATAAATACATACATACATATATGTATGTATGTATGTGTATACACACACACATATAGACACACACACATATATATATGTATATGAATGTATGTATATATGTACGTATGTATGTATATATGTACATAGGTATGTATATATGGAGAGAGAGAGAGAGAGAGAGAGAGAGAGAGAGAGAGAGAGAGAGAGAGAGAGAGAGAGAGAGAGAGAGAGAGAGAGAGAGAGAGCATGCACACTTACAAATCATAAATATACTAAAAAAAATACACATGGAATGCACCTATTTATGTAAATTTTTCTTCATATCTATTCCAAAACCATCAATGTATTTATCTCTATGTGTGTGTAAATTCATTGTCATATAATCGAGATCCTTTTTAATAATCTCAATTAAAAATACATATCAATATTCTTATTTATGATATGTTTTTGATACATATTCCAAACCCTCTTGTATATGTATGTGTGCATGTGTCAAGTTTGTAAATTATTATTTTGAATTTATAAATTATATATACATTATTTTACAGCATAAATATATATTTTCATTTTCATATGACTAAAATCATCTTACCTTCTAAATAAAATAAACTAAAAAATATACATAAACTAAATTATTTCTAAAATCTAAATTTTAATAATATACAAAATCCATTGTGCACATGCACGTGTGTTAAGTTAGCTTACAACATGTGTGTTAAATTAGCTTATGACACATATATGTACATATATACATGCACATATATACACACATACACATACACATACACATACACATACACATACACATACACATACACATACACATACACATACACATACACATACACATACACATACACATACACATACACATACACATACACATACACATACACATATGCATATATACATACACACATATAATTTCATGGTCATATGACTAGATCACCTGACACTCTCAATAATATATAAACTAAAAATATACATATGAAATATAATTATATATAATAACTAGATTTAATATATAGTCCAAGACACACACATTTATACATCATTATATGTACGCACATGTTTGTGTGGACTTGTGTAAAGGTTTTTTTTGTGTGCGTGTGCACGTACACTTTTAATGTGAGTCAAAGATTGTAAATAATAACATCTAATTTGTAATTCACATATAAGATAATTTACTACATAAATTCATAATTTCATTCTCATAATATGATCTAACAAATAAACATATTAAATGTTCTTATTTATGAAAAATAATTTTCATATATACTAAGCTAACTAGAGTCATTTATGTATATATACACATACACATACATCTATGTATACATACATACATACATACATACATACATACATACATACATACATATATATATATATGTATATATATATATATGTATATATATATGTATATATATATGTATATATATATATATGTATATATATATATGTATATGTATATATATGTATATGTATATATATATATGTATATATATATGTGTATATATATGTATATATATATATGTATATATATATGTATATATATATATATGTATATATATATGTATATATATATGTATATGTATATATATATGTATATATATATATGTATATATATATATGTATATATATATATGTATATATATATATGTATATATATATATATATATATATGTATATATATATATATATATATATATATGTATATGTATATATATATGTATATGTATATATATATATGTATATGTATATATATATATATGTATATATATATATATATATGTATATATATATATATATGTATATATATGTATATGTATATATATATATATATGTATATATATATATATATATATGTATACATATACATACATACATACATGCACCCACACACACACATGTGTGTGTGTGTGGACATGCATGTATATATACATACATAAATACACATCTCATATAGACCTAAGTTCAGCTTATTCAATCAGATAATACTTAAAACATTTTAAAACACAATATTAGGATAATAGTTTATTAATTAGTAACACAATTCATGTAATAGGATTGTAAATCATTATAATAAAATTATAAGTCATTGCAATATTCTAATAGTTCACAATCATAGATTCCTTGGCACATGTATCAACATTCAAGTATTATAGATCAATAGAAATTAACTCAACATGAACTCTTTTGACTTCTTAAATTCTCCCTTTATTGAGATGTTCTTTCCTATGCAAAATTTCTTCGAAAAATGTTATCTGCATTAATTGAAATCCTATTTATATACATGCATGACCACCCCACATATAGAAAGTAGAAGACACATGTCAAACAATAAAAATACCTAGTATCAATTTACTAATATTTTAGAGTTATTTTCTAATAGCTTTTTCTATTTATGTGAGAAAATGAGAACCTTTAGGATCTTGTGAGGGTTAAAGTTGTCTCTATCTTATATAGGAAGTCTACCCTTCATTGTTCTAGTAGAGAAATAATATTCATAGTGATATGTGGAAAATCAAATGGTATCAAACATGTTTACATCATAAAGAAAGTTTGAAGTTTTACTAATTATGTAGGGAAATAAGGTCTAAAGGAGCTATCCACAAACTCTAGGGGTATTATTGCAAAATTTCTCATAAGAATTCCAAGCATTATTTCCCTATTTTCTAGTTTTATCCTCCCTTACTCTCCACACAAAATTCAATAAGTTTTCTCATGTATAATTTTTTGGATAAGTCATATTGTACTTTTATTGCATTTGCACATGTGTATAAATCTTTTGGTCAACATTGTAGTTTTGTTTCAACTCTATAATCAAAATTACAAATAAAACTTGCGTGACAGAGAAAAATTAAAAGTGATGGACAGCTGAAATTGTTATCCTTAATTTCATGGTACACCATTGTTATGTAAAATTTTGTAGCTAGAACTGCATATCTTCTAGGTAGGAAAGAGAAAATAATTCATGTAGAAATAAAATAGAGAAAACATAGACATGTTAAAAAATTAATTTTATTAATCATTGATTATTACAATATGCATAAGATGAATAATTTTTAGAAAATCAATCACATCTTGAAATAATAAATCATGGTGAAGAACTATCAAATAAACAACTTCTCCTTTTACTAGACAACACATAACTGAGATCACCCTTCATCAATGCAAATCTAACTAAAATCAAATACAATCTTGCATGTGTAAATTGAGGATCTAAACTTAAGTCTAATAGAGGTTAATGATAAATCAACATAAAATTGAAGGTGAACGCTTGGCTAGGATTAATATTCACTAACATCCCCCCTTAATTCTAACCAAGGAGAATAGAGAAAAGAAAAAAAAGAGGAAAGAGGGAAAGTCCAATGGAAATAAAACTCTCCCTCAAAATCTATAGAGAGAAATTCTTTCGTGACATGAAAAATATTGTAGACATCTATTGAATCATAAAATCCAAGATGCTAAATGAAGAACCTCATTTGAAATCAAGATGAAGATCAGGATCAATATACATGAGTGCCCCCAATGATACTACTTGAACAATGTACATATAGAAAATAGAGGGAAAATGTCTATCAAACAAATCAATGATACAATATACAATAATCTACATAGCTCCCTTAAACAAAGTATAGATGGAAAATAGAGGCAAAATATCTATCATTTAAGAATACTACTCAATACAAAGTGACCCTAACAATACTACTCAACCATGCAAGAATAAATTGTTGATTGAAAATACAAGTGCCAATTGTCTATAAATCTGATAAACTATGGAAGCAAAGGAAGTATTCACACTAAGAGGCATGATAGATCCACAAAAATTAGTGCATCACAAGAGAGAAAAGAAAGGCAAGATTCATGCAAAGAGAGCATGACATTGACCTATCTCTGATGTAGAATTAGATCCAACCTCTAATATAATGACATTCTAATGCAAGCCTCTTATTTTGGGCCTAAGAAGAATCAATGGCTTCCATTTGAAATAATTGAATGACCTAAGAAAGAAAAATGTTGAAAACTCCATTCTTGAAAGCTTGATCTTTAATACATGCAAACAAAAACTATGTCGGTCTCATATTGGTTTTGACAATTGAGTGTCAACACACTTAAGAAAATTCTAACTTGATGCTGAGTATAATACAGATGCCAAGCTACAATATGTGCCAAGCCAGAAATTCAACAGGTGCCAAGTTATTCAAATGCCGAGTAGATAGACAGTGCCAAAATAGTTTCAAGTGCTGAGTGAGAATTGATGCCGAGCTAGTATATGTGCCAAGTAAACTTTAGAAGCTAAGCAAGACAAAATTCATTTAGAAGCTAAGAAAGACATAATTTCTATATGTGCCGAGCATCAACAATCAGTAAGTGCTGAGTAACACATAATCAACATAAGAGTTTGTGCCCTCACAAACTTAGATGTAAACCATTTTTGAGCCGAGTCAAGATGAATCTCAGAGGATCTTAAAGATAAGATCAATTTTTTTTTAATACCCTATGAAATCAACATGAAACAAATTAGAAAAATGGAAAGAATCAAGCGAGAAAGATGGATGAATCTCAATCATAGATTCATACCTAACCCTAAGTCTTGAAACCCTTTTAAGGAGGTTGAAACCCCATAATTTAAAGAGAATGGAATGGTATGAGAATGCAAGGAAAGAATGCTAGCAAAGTTTGAAGGAAGTAAAAGGGGTGTAAAGACTTAGAAGAGGAAGAACAAGATTGCAAAATTAAGTTGATTAGAACAGAGCATCAACACTTAGAACATAGTCATATCAGATCAAGAAGGATCAGATTAGATTGGACACAACAAGGATCTAAAATCAGAAATTAAAGACTGTAAGTCATTGGGTCAACACATTCTACTATTCTTTCTAGCCATTGTATTAGGAGAATGAAAATCCTATGATGATAGGTTGGTTTAACAACCATGTTGTAAATCCTTTAATAGGGTGACATTCCAAGATAGTGTTTGTAAATCCTTTAGATAGGTCACCATTAATAGGGTGTTAGAGCCTTTAATAGCGTAGGCCTCTCACAGGGCAGACCATTCATGTTGGTCAAACTTTGTAACCTTGACAAGTTACATATTGCTACAATGATAAGTTGTGGGTGTCATCCCCACCCTAGTTTTACCTTCTCATTTTGGAGGGTTTATGGGTGATCAAATATTATGTTGTTTATTTTCATGAATGCCTTTACTTTCATGTTAATTAGATATGTTACATGCATGTGATTGATTTCAGTTAAAAAGTTTTATAGCTTAAAATATTGGTACTTCTGGTTCACCCACCCCCCTGACCTCTCAGAAGTATTCTTCCCACTTATAAATGACATCAATTGGTATCAGAGACAAGTTATTACAAAAAGAAGTCTTACAACTTGAAGAAAAAGATCCAAGAATGGAAGTCTACAAACTTGGGAAGATCATAGAAAACTAAGAGATTGAGATAAATCTCATTCTACATTCTCTGGAAGAAGCTAGGGAAGAATTGAGGAAATCCCTAAAGAGAAGAGGACAGATTGCCATAGCTAAGAATGACACACAATACGAGGAGATTGACACCTCAAAAGTGTTTGCAAATGGAGATTCCAAGGAGTTTGATGTAGAAATAGTAGATCTGATAGAAAAGAATAGAGCTCAAGTAGAAGAGATCAAAACTCTCAAGATTGAATAGGAATCACAAGCCATGATGCTTTGTGAAGTGACTAAATAGAAGAAAAGAGCCATTGAAGAAAGCTATGATAGAAGAAGACAAGAGAAACCTTTCCAATAGATTGGAGAAGAAGTCAACTGAACTTGCAAGAGTTTCCAACATGCAGCTAGACACCCTAAGTCAAATGATGAATTCCCATCATGAGCTGAATGTCAAGGACATTGAGATCTCCACACCAAAGATGAAAAATTCTCAAAATTGCAAAATGAATTGAAAAGAGAGAAGAAAATTGCAGAAAGCTTCAACAAACCTAATGAAGCTATCAAGTACTTTGAATAGCTACTAAAATCACCAAGATCCAACAATGACACTTCAGGACTAGGATACACCAACACTAAGGAAGGAGAGTCATCCAAGATTGTAGAAGAAAGAAATAATAAAGGTAAGAACACAAAACCCACTTGTCATTTTTGTGGTAAAAAGGGACATACCTCTAATGTGTGCAGGAGGAAGAACACTAGTTAGAATGACAAAACTAAAAACATGGGTCACTATCACAAGTGTAATAAGCAAGGTCATCAGGCACATGACTGTAGAACTAGAACCTTCAAGACACCAAGATTTGAAGGTCACTTCTATAATTGCAAGAAGTATGGATGCAAATATTTTGAATGCAAATCCAAGCCCACATGGTCATCAAATAAGGGAAAAAGCCATGAAAATTCCTATAATTGAGACTACAACACTAGACATACTTATCATTGCTATCAAGAATATGGACACATCCTTGAAAATTGCATAAGAACACATTTTAGTGGAAGCTACAGTAGATGGTTGAGCCAAACTACATGCTTTAGTTGTTTAAAGACTAGTCACATCAGTAAGAACTGCCCAAAAAGGTCAAAGACACCTAACTCTGAGTTCAACAAAGGAAAAGGGAAAGTTGATGTTGAACACATTACAGGAGAAATGAATAAAACATGGAAGAAGAAAGATCGAGGAAATACATCCGATGGAGGGATCACTTCACCCAAAAGGTCAAGTGGTCACACTTCATCCAACTAAGCAAAAGAAGGTATGTGGAACTGATATACAAAGCTTTATCATACATTAGTTCTAAGACAAGTAAGTACTAAAAAGGATAGATCAACATGAATAGAGATGCAAAGTTAAACCTTCAAGTTTTCACAAGTGTTGCCAAGTAAGACAAGTTGTCCTCATATACCTAGTTTTCTGCCAAAGTTAGTAGGAGCCGAGTTAGCAGTAGATGCCGAGTGAAGGGAAATTTGTATTGAAATTGAGTAAGTAAAACTCTAGTACATGCTGAGTGTTAGAAAGACAATGGAAGTCGAATAAAGCAGAACTGAGCTGAGTGGATAGCTATACAAACACTAAGCATTAAGTGCTATGAAATGGAGGGTATATGGTTGCATTTTCGATCATTTTTTCACCATCACAACCAAAAAGAAAAAACAAGAAGAGCACGAAAAGGATTTCAAAGCATAGAATCAAGAATTTGAGTAGATTTCAACATAGATTCAACACAATTTCAACGATTCAAGGTATTTCACTTGTGCCGAGCTATGCAGTTTCAAAATTTCTTTGTGTCGAGACCCTAGATTGCACAAATGGCCTCTAGCTCTAGAAAACCCCATGAAAAAGAGCCATTTGAAGTCCAGTTAGTATCAAATGAAGTCAAACAACCCAATTTTCAACCTATTTTTGAAGTTGCATACAAAAATGGCCCTACTGGAGCCCTATCCGTTGTTCCTCCTAAAGTGATAATGGTGCAAGATGTTAGGATATGTTACAACTACAAAAAAGGTGCTATTAGACATGGAAATTAGGGAGACATACAATAAAGTTTATGAGAATGGGGTTTTGAAGGAAGATTTTCACATTGTTGAGAGGAAGGGCTTAACCTGTGCCCTAGATTTCCTTACAGTGTTTAAGACTGAATGAATCAAAATTTTGTTAAGTAGGATACATGATGGTAGCTTGTGGTTGGAAGATGGACTAGTCAAAACCTCAAAAAGAATTATTCATAGGGTGACTGGGTATCCAACCCTAGAATGACCCAAAACAATGAGGAGTGATTCAAAAGAAGCAATTGAGAAGAATATTGGAACTAAGTGGAACAAGAGAGGCATGACCATTGATGCCATTAAGGATTTTCTTGTTGATTTTGTAGTCAAATTCATATCCCACAAATTTTACCAATCAAGCTGACTCAACAGTGTTCCTTGTATTATAGTGGACGTTGGTTACAAACTTGTCAAAAAGGATCATACTTATGATCTAGTTGAACTACAACTACAATAGATCATGGAAAATTTTGGAGCCATAAGAAGGTCCAAGGGTGCTCAATGTAAATTTGGAGAAATTTTGATATATTTATTCTTCTATGTATAGAATGAAGTTCATTCTTTTGGAAAGGTAAGGTGGAAGACAAACAAGTCTATTGTAGTCCAGGTGAATGAATAAATAGAACAAATGGGAGCAAATTTTGAGACCATAATGACCAGCTACTTTGAAGACTTTAAGAAGTCTATGAAATAGAGGCTAAGGATACCTATTTCATTAGTTGAGCATCACATAAATGATATATGTTTTCTTATTGACATCGATTATACATACATTCAAGCTACAATACCAAGGATAAGATGGCTTAGGCCACTTGGTTATGAGATCAATAATGATGAGGCATCTATAGAAATAACATCACTACTTGTAGAGGAAGTAGATAAAAGTGCCAAACCCTTTGGCACCTATGGTTTTGTAAGATCCAAAGTGGATATGGAATTCAAAATTGCTTCAACACTAAAGAAAATGGACAAATTAGTGAAGAAACTTAAGGCCAAATTTGGAGAAGGGGTTGCAAAAGTAGAGGAAGAAGAAGATGAAGAAGAAGAAGAAGAAGAATAGGGCTAGGAGCCACTAGCACTAACCCAAGGCATGGGTGAAGATGTTGAAGAACAAAAAGGTGCTCAGGAAGAAGAGGAAGCACCTAAGGCAGAGCCTAAGAAGAAGAAAAACACAAAGTATGGAGGACCAGTAGAGAAGAAGAAAAGAAGAAAGTATGTGGAACCTCTTGAATCAAATGAGGAGAGTACAAAGTCTAATGAAAATGGACAATTCAAAATGGTAAGTCACACCACTAAGTTTGATCTAGAGAATATATGTGACAATATAAGAGATAATGCAGACTTGTCTGGGTTGAAAAGTATTGATTTTAACAAGTTGACTAGAGAAGAATAGAACATAGTGGAAGAATAAATGTACACTATGATGGCCAAGTTCAAGAATACTCCATTTGAACTAAACAATACAATTCCTCAAGAGTTATATTCAATAATAGAGAATAAATGACATTATTGTTTGAATATGGAAAAGGAAATAAGAGAGTAAACATTGGCTTGTGTTATGCCTAAAATTACTAAAGGGAAAATAAGTAAGGAAAATAAGAAGCATGGGAGAAAATTTGCACCCAAGTATAGAGCCTTCAATATACTACAAAATAAAATTGAGGATGTTGTGAAGCAGTCCACTCTAATGTGGAAAGTAATCTATGGCCTGACAACTGCAAAGGAAGGTCAAGAAGATCCCTTTGAGGGAAGAAACAACGATGAAGAAGAAGAAGAGGAAAATGACAAGGAAGAAGAAAGAGAAAAAGAAAAGGAAAATGTTACAGTGGAGAAGGAATCACAAAATATTGATGTGGCAACTACTAAGGAACAACAACAGGAACAAAGTGTGTAAGATACACAACTACCACCACCAAGCTCTCCACATGCGACTCCCACACCTGTAGATTTAGTGACAGTACAAGATGTTCCTAATACCTCTGGTCAGAACATAAACCCACTAACTGTAGAGGGTCTTAAAAAGATCCTTCACCAGACTACTTTAAAGTCATAGCTATGTACCAATCCAGTTTTGGTGAGTGTGGAAGAACTACAGAAAGTTTTAGCTGACATCGCAAAGGAGAAGGTGAATCCACAAGAACCACCTTCACATATCCAAATAGCTACAAGTGAAAAACCCCGAGATCAAGAAACACAAGACATACCAACTAGGGTTGATTCCACAATACTAGACACAAAAATTATTGAGGAACAAGTAAAAGATCAAACAAGATAGAAGGATAACTCTATTCCTACTACACAAGGACAAGGTGCACCACCTCAAATCACAATAATTGATCAAGGTAGAACAGAAGAGGAGGAGACCACTAAGGAGAAAGAACAAGAGGCAATACAAACATTGGTTAATTTTCCTACAACAAGGACTCCTACAATGCATTAGAGGCTGAGCATTGAAGCAATACCACTTCAAGTTTTAGCACCAAGCTCGAGCTCTAAAATAGTTGCAAGGGTACTTCACTATGGAGAACCTACACTAGATGAGTACATAGTCATTCCAAAATATGACTATGAAAATATGAATATAGATCAGATAAATGAAGTGCAAGAGGCACTTGAGAGGAAGAAAAAGCAAGAGATACTCCGAAATGAGTATAAACAAAGGAAAAATTTGATTGAAATTAAAGACATATTTTTAGATGCATTTAGCTTGCAAGTGCCTGATGAAACCAAGCTCATAATGGAGCAACTAGCCAGTATAGTGGACCAAGTACAAAATGAAGACCTAGACACAAATGAAAAATTTCTAGAATGGTCTAAAAAGAAGTTCCAAATGAATGTAAATGAATGAATATCAAGTGAGATAAAACTATCTCAGGTGGAGCTGGCAAATAAGGTTGAAAAGGTAACAATAGTACTTGAGAGCATATTCTCATTGTACTCCAAACTGTGTGATCCATCAATTTTTACACAGGAGACCAACCAAAGGAGAATGAGCTTGTAGAGGAACCTGAAAATATCAAGCATGCAGCTACTGAAGGATCCAACTCAGAGTGAGAAGAATTTTGCTACTACACTTCATACTCAAAAGAAAATAGCTATGCTAACAATAGATGAGGAAAATATAAAGGACAAATTGATTCAGCTTCAATTTTCCATTACCCCACACATGGAAGTTTTGCAGAAGGATCTAGCCTATGCAGAGAATGTCTTGAAGAAAGATCCCAATCTTTCTAGATTGGAAGGCCTAGTACACCTTGCAGTAGAGACAACCATCCATCTTACAACGTTAGAAATTGCATTAGACAATTAGGATGCTGCTCTGAAGATCATAATGGAGGTAAACAAATCTTTTTGGCTAAGTATTCAATTAATGCATAGAACCCTTTGACATAAGTGTCAAAAAATGGGAGATAATAAAGTAGGAGACCCAAAGTTGGGAATATAATAAATTAGGGGAGATAATAAAATTTTGAGTTTTGAAAAGATAAAAGTAAGGGAGAGATAAGAAGATAAAGCCAAAAGGTTGCAAAAACTGCAAGGGAAGATGTGAAAAAGGGGGAGCAAAAATAGAGCAGGAAGGAATGGCAAGGTAGAGATAAAGAGTATTAGAATAATCAAAATGAGACAAATCCAACATAAGGAGTTTTGGATACAAAAATGGCACATCAGCTCAGGGGGAGTTACAAGTTTTGAGGTATATAGTCTTCTACAAAATTTTGAAGAGGTTTTTGAAATTTTATACATATGTCAAACAAGATGTATATTATATACTCATAGAGGTCCGATTCATAATGTTTAGTTAAGTTTTTTTGACACTCATGTCAAAGGGAGAGATTGTTGGTCTCAGATTAGTTTGGACAATTGAGTGTCAACACACTTAAGAAATTTCCAAGTTGATGTTGAGTATAATACAGATGTCGAGATATAGTATGTGTCGAGCCAAAAATTCAACAGGTGCCGAGTTATTTAGATGTCAAGTAGATAGATAGTGCCGAGAAAGTTTCAAGTACTGAGTGACAATTGATGCCAAGCCAGTATATGTGCTGAGTAAACTTTAGAAGCCTAGCAAGACAAAATTCCTTTAGAAGCCAAGCAAGACAATTCTTATATGTGCTGAGCATCAGCAATTAGTAAGTGCCAAGTAACATAGAAACAACATAAGAGTTTGTGCCCTCAAAAACTCATATGTAAACTATTTTTGAGTTGACTCAAGATGAATCTTTGATGATATTAAAGATAAGATGAAATATTTTTTAATTCTCTATGAAATCAACATGCAACCAATCAGAAAAATGGAAAGAATTGAGTAGGAAAGATGGATCAATCTCAATCATAGACTCATACCTAACCCTAAGTCTTGAAACCTTTTTAAGGAGGTCAAAACCCCACAATTTAAAGAGAATGGAATGGCATGGGAATGCAAGGAGAGAATGCTAGCGAAGTTTGAAGGAAGTAAAAGGGGTGTAGAGACTTAGAAGAGGAAGAACAACATTGCAAAGAGCATCAACACTTCAAACAGAGTCATATTAGATCAAGAAGGATCAGATTAGATTAGATAGAACAAGGATTTGAAATTAGCAATTAAAGATTGTAAGTCATCAGGTCAACACATTCTACTATTATTTCTAGCCATTGTATTAGGAGAATGAAAAGCCTATGATGATAGGTTGGTTTAACAACCATGTTGTAAATCCTTTAACAGGGTGACATTCCAAGTGAGTGTTTGTAAATCCTTTAGAGAGGTCACCATTAATAGGGTGTTAGAGCCTTTAATAGGGTAGGCCTCTCACAGGGCAGACCATTGATGTTGGTCAAACTTTGTAACCTTGACAAGTTACATATTGTTGCAGTGATAAGTTGTGGGTGTCATCCCTACCCCAATTTTACCTTCTCATTTTGGAGGGTTTCTGGGTGATCAAATATTGTGTTGTCTATTTTCATGCATGCCTTTATGTTCATGTTAATTAGATATGCTACATGCATGTGATTGATTTCACTTAAAAAGTTTTATAGCTTAAAATATTGGTACTTATGATTCACCCCTACCCCCTTAGAAGTATTCTTCCCACTTGTGAATTCCAACAAAACATGCATTTATTTTCCTAGAAGCCTTAGCTTTGATAACATGTAAAATTTTGCAGCTAGAATTGCATATATCTAGCCAGGAAAGAGGAAATAATTCATGCAAAAATAAAACAGGGAAAATAGAGACATGATGAACAATGAATTTTATTAATAATTGATTATTACAATATGCTTAAGATACATAATTTTTTGAAAATCATCAACAACCTAAAATAATAAATCATGGTGAAGAACTATCAAATAAACAACTTCTCCTTTTTTTAGACAACACATAATTGAGATCACCCTTCATCAATGCAAATCTAACTGAAACAAAACACAATCTTGCATGAATAATTGAGGATCTACACTTAAAGTCTAATAGAGGTTAACAATAAATCAAAATAAATTTGAAATTGAGGATCTAAACTCATGTATGGAACTATGTTTCAACTTAATATATCATTCATTAGTTCCTAATACTATATGCATGTAAGTCCAAATCAACATGAAAGAAGATGGAGAAGGAAAAAAGTTAAAGTTTGATCTTGTTAGTGTAGTTTTTTATTTTTCCTATTTTGCTAGGTTTTTTCTACACTTTTAATAATCTCGCTTAGGTTAATAAAGCATGTCTTATTAGGTGAATGGTTGTGAGGTGTCACCTTCCTACATGTGAGCATCTATTAGCTATCTTGGGAAGATAATTTGCTATCTTTAGTTCGATAGATGGTTGCTCCTCATTGGTTGGTGTTGCCACCTCCTCCCTCTTCCTAGCCTATATAAGCATGCTACCTAGCTTGTATTTGCATCTCTTGTTTTTGCATCCTCTTAATGCTATTTTGCTTCTAGAATTTGCATTACTCTCTTGGAGACTAACTCTATGATGCTATTTTGATTTTGTATCATTTGCATTCATAGTTTAGATATTTACTCTTTGTACTAGTTTTCTGGGTTATTAATCTTTTCAGATTCTAACATGGTATCAGAGCTTTTCTATGTGCAAGAGTAGATTTTAGTTTCCTTATTTGAGAGATTCGGGGGGGGGGGGCACAAATAAACTTTATTGTAGTTTTTTGAAAAATGAAGTATGCTCTTCTCTTGCATCTTTGGATGATCCTAAGAATCAGAAAAGTTTTGACAAAAACGGTTTTTCTCTGGGGTTTCAATCTCAAATCTGACAACCAACTTGCATATTTGGAGTTTTCAATCAGTATTGTAGGTTCCAGCATACCATTGATGGACTTAGGAAGCTGATCCAACATTTTCATGTCATATTTTGGTTGCTAGGGTCATTTTTTGATTTTTGGAGCCATTTTTTACTGTTAAAGGCATCCAATTTACACTACAACAGCATCTTCTATACATCAAAAAGAAAAACGCTTTCGAGTTTTGTTCGCAGCCCCAAAAAACCATCTAGGTATCTTTTAGATTTTGCATGCAAGCTGCATAGTTTGCAAAATCGAGCATGCAAAGCTACAACCATACCCCTCTCCGTTGGCAGTCGCAGATTTGAACGCAGTTTTCAAATGTCTTGTTCTAGCTCATACAGACTCTGATTTTGATGATTCTTGTTATGAACTTGGCTATTTTTTTGTGCTCTATCCACTAGTGGAGTTTTTTTTTAATTTTCATGCATGAATTCTTCAAAAATTTTAGATTCTCAGCCGTGACTATGCACAGTTCTCATTTTGGAAACTTCAGAGGATCATAACTTTCTCATACGACCTCGTATCGAGGTGATTCTTTTTTTAAAAGTGCATGATTTTTCGAGTAGATCGCAGTGGTGCTATTTGTTTCCTTGATTATTGTGCCCAAGTTTCACTTCTAGCATATGCTCTTCATGAGGGTTTGTAATGCATTGAAATCAAGACCACTAAGTATTTCTTTCTAGTGGTAGTTGTTAATGCACTAAAATAAAGTGCCAAATCATATTTCTTTGGGTGTGGGGGGGGGGTGGGGTTCTTTGATTAAGTAAAAAGTGGGGGGCATTGTCATGGTTGGGTTCTCTTCTTTTTAGCATTTCTTCTCTACATTTCTTCATCATGGATCAAACAAATATGCCCATCCTAACTCCATACAATTACTTTGAGTAGAAATCACGCGTGACAATTCACTTAAGGAAAGCTAGATTAAATAGGATAACTATGAGACTTGAAACTAAACCTACTAAAGATGAAGATAAGCCTAAGTGGTTTAACACATGTGATGAGGCATTTGGAACATTGTGTTTGTCTGTTTCTCCTGACTTGCTATTTCACATTGAGTCTTTGGATACACCAAATGAAGTATGGACAAAGCTAGAAACACTATTTGGCACACAAGATTCAATGAGGGGTCATATGTTGGAAAATGAATTAATTAGTTTGAGTCCAGGCAATTTCAACACAATCCAAGATTTCTTCACCAAATTGAAATCACTAAGGCTGTAGTTAAAACAATGTGGAATTGAAAAGAAAGATGAACAATTGATTCTTAGTATTCTCTCTAAGCTAAGTTTAGAATATTCTATGTTTGTCTCTACCTTCTATGCTACTAAGGGTGCACTTGGTACTCAATTCACCATGCCATCTTTAGATGGTTTTGCTGTCAATCTCACTCGAGAACAGGACAAGCTAATCCAGATGGGCACTCTTACATCCTCTAAGTCACATGCCTTAGCAACCAACCAAGACACAAAAGAACAACAAGGACAATGTAGTAAAAACAATAGTAAGGACAAGAAACAAAAGAATAGCGAGGAGAGGAAGGATCAGATACCGATTTCTTCAAAAGAAACTATTGATACACCATCTTCCAAGGGCGATAAGCCTAAGAAAGAAAAGGTCAAATGTGCCTATTGTAAAAGACCTGGTCATGATGAACATAAATGTTTGCAGAAACAACTTGATCACTTGACATACATTCTTGAGAAGAATAATATCAGTGTTCCTGAGTCTATCAAACAAAGTTCTAATGAAGGGTCTAACAAGGAAAAAGAAAATAGCAAGGGGAAAGGAAAGGGCAAGGCCCTTTTTGCAATTGCTTCCTCACCATCCACTTGGGTTCTTGATTCGGGTGCTTCACACCACATGGCTTCATCTAAGGAAGAACTTGCATCCTTGGAGCCATGTACTATGCCTTCTATTTTGATGGGTGATAACACTCCTGTTGAGTTGTGTGGGAGAGAGTTTGTTGATGTGGGGGTTGGCACATTTCATGATGTTCCTTGTGTACCCTCATTGTCAACTAATCTCCTATCAGTAGACCAGATCACTCATAGAAGTTTAGGCAAGCGAGTTGAGTTCACTCCTGATTCAATGGAGATATGTGAGTTGCACAATGATTCTACAATTGCAATTGGGAGAGCAGATCATTAGTCATGACTCTATATGTTTTCTCACCTTGTTCCTGATCCTCCTTTGACTATTTTGCTCACTCACTCTAATGATGTGAGCAGATTATGGCATGAGCAGTTTGGTCATCTTAACTTCCACTACTTGCATCAACTTAACTAGCAGAGCATGATCACAGGGTTGCCTTCTACTTTGACATTGGAGTCACTTGGAATACATGATAGATCTTCTAATGGGTTAGATTCACTTGAGCAGTCTTCTACCTCCACTTTTGATGCAGAGAGTGATTCAGAGGACTCACCTCCTTCCTCTCCTAGTCATCATTCACAAGTTGATGATTCTCCTCTAGATTCTCCATCTTTTGGTCCACTTTGGGCTAGACAGACCTTGCAGTTTGCAGGTGACTGGGTTGGGGATCCATCAGACACCAAGCAGACTCGTTCACAATTCCAGGATGATCTACATATCTTCATTGCTACTGCCTCAAATTCACAGTCCTTTCATGAGGCTTTTGGTATTTTTG
Source organism: Cupressus sempervirens (assembly GCA_028749045.1). Taxonomy (NCBI): domain Eukaryota; kingdom Viridiplantae; phylum Streptophyta; class Pinopsida; order Cupressales; family Cupressaceae; genus Cupressus; species Cupressus sempervirens. The sequence goes on along the minus strand of CM053792.1, from coordinate 356,892,864 downwards.
AGTGGGATACAGCTATGCAGGAAGAGTATAGTTCCTTGATGAGGAACCACACTTGGGATTTTGTCCCTTTTTCTAAGGGAAGAAAAATTGTTTGATGTAAGTGGACCTACCGAACAAAATTTGCAAGCTTTGCTGGGGGTATGGGATGCTTCATCTTTTGGGGGGGCCGCTTCCTCTCACTTGGAGTCCTAATTTTCTTTGGGGAGTCTCTTTTCTCTCTCTTTTGGGGGAATTTTATGTACATGGGTACCTCATCAGGCTTGACTTGCCGAGACCTATTTCTACATCCACCTAAGCTTCACTTATGGGGGGGTGTTAGTGTAGTTTTTTATTTTTCCTATTTTGCTAGGTTTTTCTACACTTTTAATAATCTCGCTTAGGTTAATAAAGCATGTCTTATTAGGTGAATGGTTGTGAGGTGTCACCTTCCTACATGTGAGCATCCATTAGCTATCTTGGGAAGATACTTTACTATCTTTAGTATGATAGATGGTTTCTCCTCATTGGTTGGTGTTGCCACCTCCTCCCTCTTCCTAGCCTATATAAGCATGCTACCTGGTTTGTATTTGTATCTCTTGTTTTTGCATCCTCTTAATGCTATTTTTCTTCTAGCATTTGCATTACTCTCTTGGAGACTGACTCTATAATGCTATTTTGATTTTGTATCATTTGCATTCATAGTTTAGATATTTACTCTTTGCACTAGTTTTCTGGGTTATTAATCTTTTCAGATTCTAACATATCTAAGATGAATTTTGGTATCGAGTTGAAAGTTTAGTAGAGACTGAGTACCAATTTTGTATGTCAGTATAAATCGAGCCATGATATTGACCAAGTGAAGTTGAAAGATGAACACATACTGAGTTTCATTGAGTAAGCCAAGATAATTGTTATAAACTTATTGTACACCTAATAATAATATGAAGCATTTAATGGAAACTCAATTTGATTGTTTGAACCTATACAATATATTTTGAAGCTTATTTTAGTTCACAAGGTTTTTGAATTTATAGAGCAAAGAATTCAAGTGATTTACAAAGTGATCTTTGAAAGGATGTGAAGAGATTCAAGTGTTTCATCATCTTTATGAGTAAGTTATGTTGAATTGAGTTGTAAAGTTACTTGATTTTGAAACCATAAATTATGAAGATGGTATCATCTACATCTACTAGTGAGAAGAAGAAGGCATCCATGGATAACAATGCATAGATTGTTCAAAATGACACATTTCCTCCACCAAAGTTTAAGGCATATCCAGATATCATGTTAACATGAGATTTATCAAGGGCATTGCTTGCAATTCCACCCAATTTGATTAGGGTAAATGATGCTAGATCATACTATATGTGCAAGATTGGAGAAATAAGCAATTTTAAGTTGATAAATCCTTATGACAAGCTGTGTGATGATGGAAGATTGAGAAATGAGAACAAGGTCATGGCCGAGAAAGGGTTAACTCTTGCCCTAGCATTTCCAAAAGTTTTTCAAGTTGAATGGATAAAGATTTTTCTAAGCTAAATATATGACATGAGATTATAGCTAGAGAACATATTGAATAGAATCAAAAGGTCTATTATTCATCACGTGACTAGATACCCTATTCTAAATAGAGTGAATACCATTTGATTTCAAGCAAGGGATGTCATTGAAAATATCACAAAGGAAAAATGGAATGGCTGAGGTATGTCAATCTATATTATAGAGGACCTTGTAATCGAGTTTTTGAGTCTAAGTTATTTCTTAAAAGTTTTATCAGTCTAGCTCACTAAACAATGTACTATGTATAGCCATTGACATGGGGTATAAACTTGTGAAGAAGGATTACTATTATGATTTGGCTAAGCTGTAGCTCATCTAGCTAGTAGAGAACCTTGGAGCGATAAGGAAGGATAAGAATACATCTTGTAAGTTTAGTTCTCTACTTAAATGCATATTTTTCTATGTACAAAATTTCTTCCCCACTATTGGAGATTTAGTATGGGACAAGAAGAGACCAATCGCCAAAAAAATAAATGAGTTCATCAATCAGATAGGTGAAAACATTGAAACCATAATGGATGACTACTTTGAGGATTTCAAGCAAAAAATGAAGAATAGATTTAGAATACCTAAGTCAATCATTGACTAATACTACAATCACATATTTTTCTTGTTGATACAAATTATACATATGTTTAGGTTGTAATTCCTAGAGTAGCATGGTTAAGACCTCTAAATTATGAGGTAAATATTGATGAAGTTTCAACAACCATCACCACTTTGTTAGTCAAGGAAATTGATAAGAATTATGAACCCTTAGACACATATGAAACTACTAAAATAAAAATAATGATGCAAAAAATAGTCCCAAAGATGGAAAAAAAAAGAAAGAAGTTGATCCAAGGTTTAGAAGGTAAACTTGGAGAGGCACTAGTACAAATAATTGGAGGTAAAGGAGAAGATCTTAGTAGTGATGAAGAAGATGAAGGAAAATGAAAAGAACTGGTTATTTATGAGCCTAAGGAAACCAAATGAAATGAAATTATTGTGATTGAGCCTAAAGTGAATAAAATATTGAAGAATGTGGTAGTCAAGCCCACAACCACACCACAAAGGGTCACTAGGTAGAGATCTAAGGTAAAAGGTCCTGAAACTTTCAAACCAATGAAGAGAGGAATTGTAAAGATTACAAGGCCAATTAAGATAAAATTTATAGGAAGAGGACATCAGATGTAATGGGAGCTGAGAAAGGCCAAAAAAAGAAAAAACTAAGGAGAAAATTAGTTGTTAAACTTGATAATGAGGAGGATGAGTTTGAAAGGACCAAGTCTGATGAGTTGAGCCAATTTCAAAATGTGCCAAGGAAAGAGCCCCACAATATTGTTAAGGTATGTGAAAAATATAGAAATTCAACAAGATTAGAAAGATCTAAATTTATTAAATATGATACCTTAGAAAATATTGATAGAGAAAAGGTTGAACAAGTAGTTATAGACATGATGGTGAATTTTAAGTACACACTAATCGAGCTAGGAATGGAATTACTAAAAGAATTGTATAATAAGATATATGCAAAGTGGAAAAGGGCCTTAACCATTGAAAGAAAAATGAGAGAGGCTACATTATGTCAAGTGATACCTAATTTAGGAAAATATCATATGTCAATAGCCATGAAATATTATGCCAAGAAGTTTGTGTCAAAGAGAAGGGCATGCAAAATTTTGAAAAATAAAATTAAAAAGGTTGTATAGGAAAGTAGAATATTATGGAAAAAATATTTTGGTCTCATTCCTAAAAATGAATAGAAATAAGAAAAAGAAGAGAAGGATGCATGAAAAGTTGAGTTAGATAATAAGGAAGATATATATGATGATGCTGAGAAATTAGTAGAGACAATTCATAAGATGGATAAAGAGAGTGAGAAGAAGATGAAAGTACTCACCAATGAAGATGAAACTCTAGAGAACACAATGCCAAATGTGGATACTATTGATCAAGAGTCAATAAGGAATGTGTCTACTGAGCCAGAAAAGGAGAAAGCTCCTAAATCAATCAAAGATGCCAGGAGACACAAAAGATGTTGTTGTTTCCAAGTAGTAGAATGGGCCAGAAAATGAAGGTAGAGATATGATAGATGTTGCAAGAAAGGAAATCCAAGATGAGAATGAGGAACATGAGAGAAAATTTTCATTAGTAGAGAAATCCACTACTTGCAGTGAAAGGGTAAATGTCTAAGGACCTCATATTAATGGCGAAAAGGAGATAATACAAACAAGTTCTACTTGTTAATTCATTATTAGAAAGTAAAGTTCGCCAAGATAGCTGAGAGGGGGTTCGGGGGGGGGGGGGCATAAATTAGTTATGTGATCAATATTACTTTTATCAACCTTATAAAATCCAAACCTATGATCAATATAAACAACAACCATAAGAAGCTACACATACAAAATAACACCAGATATTTAAATAGGGAAACCCTCTATCAGAGGGAAAACCCTGGAGGGGATGGTACCCACAAAAAGATGTAATAATAAATAAGTTCCTTGTAAGATGATGGAATTAGTTATGAGCCAATGAAATACATTTAGTAAATATTAGTCCTTGTTAGGAGAATTTGAATCCCTGTGAGGAGATTTCAACCTTGACAAGAGTTGTAAAAGGAAAAAGGACCCCCTTCCCAAAACAATTCAGGAAAAAGATCACCAAAATCACTGTCCAATTGGTATTTGTATTATTCCTTTCAAAATAATAGAAATCCAACTAATCTTAACAAATCAAATCTTTATTTTCCTCTTACTGTTCCTCTACCATACCAAAACACTTCTTAGATCTCAATACTAGATCTGTAAACTTGCATCACATTGACCCCTTTGATTGCTTACTCACATTCACCAATCTTCTTCACTTATTGCATTCACCCACTTCTTGCATAGAATACATACTTCATCACAAGGAAAATACATTTATTTTATTCTAAATCCTCAAAATAATTCATTGAGTCATCATTGAGGCTTTCCTAATTAATTAAAATAGGACCTGTTTAAGATAATACAATGTATTACATCTTTTCAAAATTACAAAATACTATCAGCTCACATTAATTACAAAAACTCACACATGCAACCTCATAATTTGTGTACTTGCTAAAATCATCATTAGGATACCTTCTATCTCTTTCTAACTTCACACAACCAAATTCTATCCCTATTAGGAGATATAATCCAATCACCAAAAACTTCTTCTTAGGAACTTTATCTGCAAACTATCTTTGGTAAGTCATAAATAACTGCTACCAATCTTAGAATTTTTGCATGTGCACTTGACCACTGAATTAGGACACATTGTAGAACATGTCCCTAATTGCACTTGACCTCATCTTTAGTACTTGATCTGTACAATCTTAATCTCTATCTTTTATTTTTCCAATCTTCTTAGTACATTGACATCAATGATAAACATAGTCATGAATGCAACACATAGACATGCTAACTATCTCTCCAATTCTTGTGTAATGCTAGAATAATCCCCCATAGGAATATCATCAACATTCATGCTAACACTCACATCAACCAAATAGATAGTAGTAGATAAACCAAAATATGCTGAGGGCACAAATGCAATAGTTCAGAGCCCAAGACTTGAGCTACAAATACAAAGCTTACAAGTATCTATGCCTAGCTCCAAAATTCCAAGTAAAAGGACCAAAAGGAAGAAAGTCCAGTCCCCTACTTCATTTCAAGTTAATCCTGTTATGCTCGAAGAAGACATAGTTATACCAAATTGGGGTCAACTTTGATTGAAGAGAAAATGAAAATTTTGAGTGAACTATTTGCACAGAAGGAAAAAGAAGCTAAGTTAAGAAGAGATCATCAACATAAACAAAAAAAACTTATATATGATGTAAAAGATATATTTCTTAATTCTTTTTTTATTTATTGATAATTTGGATGAAAATGCACCAGTTGTTGAGTAGTTAATTAAAATTGTAGTGCAAATTAATGACCTTGATGTTGATGGCAATAAAAAATTGATGCAATGGTTACAAAAGTGTTAGAAAAGTTTAGAATAATTGGGGGGGGGGGCGGTTGGATGGGGGTGAATCAACTACTCAAGGTCATAAGTACCATTTGGAAAATTAAACATAAAACTCTTACTATTCTACTTATCTTGCTTTTTCTTGGTCTCTACTGTAATGATAAAATCTCTCTCTCAAATATAACATGCTTTTTTGAATATAAAATGTAAAACATATAAATCTCTCAACACAATTTTGAAACTAGGATTTTACATGGAAACTAAATTTGGGAAAAACCACCAGCAACATGTCACCACTTTTTCACTCTTTCAAAGTGATCTCTGTTATGAGCCAATCCTATTAAGGGTTACAATACACACTGTTAAATATGACTTGGTTAGAGGATCTAATCACTCTATTAGGAGTGATGTTGTTAGAGGACTTTGATCATTCCACTTAGAATGTCACCTTGTTAAAGGATTTACATAGACTATTAAGTTTGTCAAATGAATGTTAGGTCAACCTCTATTAAAAGTATTTCAATAAAATCTATTTACAATGATTAGAAAGAAACTAATAGGGTTTTGATCTATATGATTACAACTCACTTTTCAAGTTTAGATCTTTGTTCAGTTCAGGTGTTGATTCATTGATAAGCTCTACACTATCACCACTATTCTTGATTCGCTCGACAACCCTTCAAGCAATCAATCTTCTCCCTTCAACAACACTTAAGCCTTCTTGCTCAAATTTCACTTATCAATATCAACAAGATCTCTGTAAGCAATCTCCTTTATCTTCACATCACACACACACACACACACACACACACACACACACACACACACACACACACACACACACACACACACACACACACACACACACACACACACACACACACACACTCACTCACTCACTCATACACACACACTTATGGTTACCCTTTGTGCATCTATGATCCACCTTTCTCTGTATGCCTCTCTCTCATACACACCACACTTTTTTTTTGGCTTTTTACCTCTTTAAATAAGAAATTATTTCTTTACCATTTTTCGCGATCACAGTGGATCTTAAGGTTTACGCCTATGTTCAACATGACTCATTGTATCTGTCCATATTCTTGATATTTCTCTAGAAACTTCTTTGGAGTTCATCTGTTAGGTATTTTCCTAATCCTCACCTTGAATTTAATGATCCAACTCATCAATCTTATCTTCGACATGGTTTACATCTCCCAAGAAATCAACTTAGTTGGCTGGGAATCAATATTTCCTCTAATTTATCTTCAACAATGTTACTCAATAATTACTAAGTTTTGACACTTGGTCATCGCTTAACACTCGATCACTTTAAATCTTTTGGCTCAACATTAACTATGTTTCTTGGCCGATACTAATTCTTGGTCAACACTAGATTTTCTCAGCACTTACTGTGGCTCAATTAACACTAGTGTCACTCGACATTCCTTAACCATTTACTCTATTTCTCTTCTTGGCTTAACTTTCTTAATATAAAAATCACTTTTTCTCATCAAAGTATAACTAATATTATTTCCATTGTAGCTTCCTTTTCATATCTCAACATTTCCTCTAGGTGCTATTGCTATGAGCAATTTCTCAAATCCTCTTCTTCAATAAAATAGATATGACATTTAGATTAGGTAGCAATATGTCTTATCAATAGATTTGACATCAATGAAAAAACAACAATTGTTCCAATTGCAAGTTTCCAACAATCTCCCTCTTTGGCATTGATGGAAACATCTCTATATCTAAATATTAGCAATATCTCAATATATCAAATGTATCTCACTTTGTTAGCATATAGTCCAAAAAGGGTTTCTCCCTCTGAGATAATAGTCTCTCTTCTTTGGCTAAGTCTCCCTCTTTGGTATTATGCTTTTACTATATCTTCTATGGATATCTCTCCTTTTACTATATATCTCTCCCTCTTTGACAAAAATGCCAAAGACACTAAGATTTCTTAGCTTTAATCACTTCATACATTTGAATTATGTAGATTTTTCATGTATGGCTGATTTTTGTCATCTATCTATGACTGATATATTATGATGTACTTGACTATCTACCTTAGGCATTTCCTAAAGTAGAGTTGCATTGCATCAATGTGTAAGATATCTTAATTAGCACATTTGATGCAATGCACCTTGCCTCCTTAAGTAGCTTTGTTTAGGGGAATTATCCCTAATTTACCTCTAAGATATTCATGAGAATACTTTGGTAAGGCTTTTGTGAATATGTCAGCAATTTGTTCTTTGGTGTGCACATATTCTAGTTTCACTTCTTTGCCTTGCACTAGTTCCCTCAAGTAGTGATACTTGATAGAAATGTGCTTTGTCTTAGTATGCATCATTGGAATCTTTGAAATGTTAATAGAAATTGTGTTATAACAATAGATAACTACTAGATCTATTCTTTATTCTTTCATACCTTTTAGTAATTGCTTTATCCACATAATGTTTGAACAGTTCACTTCATCTGCCACATACTCAACTTCAACTATTGATTGGGAAATACAATTCTACTTCTTTCTTCTCCATAATACCAATCTCTTTCCTAGAAAGAATGCACCTCCACTAGTGCTTTTTTTGTCATCAATATTTTTTTCCGAATCAGAGTCAGTGAATAGCTTCAGCTCAAATCTATCACTTCTTTTGTAATACAATCCATAGTCTTCTATACCTTTCAGATATCTCATTATCCTTTTCATTGCAATCATGTGAATTTCCTTAGTAATTAACTAAAAATATAGAAATTATCGCAACTACTAATGTAATATAAGGTCTACTATGAACAACATATATTAATTTTTCAATCATGGATTTGTATAACATCTAGTTCAGATCAACAGATTCATCATTCTTAGATAGGCTATGTCCTGTTAACATAGGTGTGCTCACTGGACTTAAATCTTCCATTCCAAAATTATTTAGTATCTCCTTGATGTATTTGGATTGTGTAATGAAAATATCAACCTTCATTTGACATACTTGCAATCCAACAACGAATTTTATTTCACCAAACATAGACATTTCAAATTCCTTCTTCATTTCATCAACAAATGATTTGCATAATGTTTCTCTTCCTCCAAATATAATGTCATAAAAAATATTTCAGATAGTAGTACTTCATTGTTCTTACCATTCTTCAAATATAGATCACTGTTATCATTTGTCCTTTCAAAACAAATCTTCACCAAATAACTATGCAATCTTTCATAGCATGCTCTTGGGGCTTGTTTCAATCCATAAAGGGCTTTTTTTAGTTTACATACCATGTTCTTCTTGTCTTGACCTATAAATCCTCTAGTATGATCAATGTACACTTCTTCCTCAAGTATACTATTAAAAAATGTAGATTTGACATCGATTTGATATACCTTGAAATTCTTGTAGGTTGAATGTGTAGGCAGAGTTCTGACTCCTTAAAGTCTTGCCATAGGAGTAAAAGTTTGTCCATAATCAACTCCTTCTTGAGTATATCCCTTGCATACCAATATTCCTTTGTTTCTTGTTACTTCTCCATTTTCATTGTGTTTGTTCCTAAAAACCCACTTTGTCCCAATGACATTTTTGTCTTTAGGTCTTAGTACTAAAGTTCAAGTATTGTTCTTCTCAATCTTTTCAATTTCCTTGTTCATTGCCTAAATCCAATCTTCATTATCTAGAACATCTTTCACTATTTTGGGCTCAAATTCACAAAGTAAGCATATATCATCTTTGAGTTTCTTTGTTTTTATAATAGTTGATTTAGCATCACCAATTATTTGTTCAAGTTTGTGATGTCTTCTTACAAACTTTGTTAGCACAGTTGGTTTCCCTCTCTATTCTTCTACAGGTTCATCTTGGAAAATAATCTCAAGCTCATTTTCTCTTCCTTATTCAAGTTCTAGCTCATGTTCAATATGCTTGCTATTTTCTATCTAATGATCAACAATGCCTATCTATGACTTGACATCTTCAATCTGTTTCTCGGTACCCACTTTTTGCTACTCAACAATTTGTTGCACTGTAACATTTCCTATTTGTTGAGAGAATGCAACTTTATTTTCTTGTTCATTAGGAGTGCTTGGAGCATCATCATCCATGTAGATGAATGTACTATATTTTTTTGGTTATTCGTTTCATGCACTGCCACTTTTTTTTGCAAACTCATCAATTTTTACATTTGCACTTTCCACAAGTTTGTTAGTATTAGAGTTCAAACACTTGTAAGCTTTACTCTTGGTGAAATATCCTAGGAACATACCTTCTTCACTCTCTACATCAAGTTTTCCATTCCTGTTCTCTTTAAGTATATAGCATTTACTTCCAAATATTTTGAAATATTTTACATTAGGAGCATATCATACTATAGTTGAAAAGGTAGAGCATTTGTACCTTTCTTGACTTGTACTCTATTCAGGGTATAGATAATAGTACTAACAAATTATGTCCAATATTTCTTTGATAAAATCTTCTCAATCATTAATGTCCTTTTACAATCCATTATTAATCTATTTCTCCTTTCAGCTATCCCATTCTAAGGAGGGATCCTTGGTGCTGACATCTTTCTTTTAATTCCTTTGTCATTGTATAATGTATTGAGCTCATTTGAAATGAATTCACCACCTCTATCAGATCTCAAGCACTTTAGACTCTTCCTTATTTATTTTTCAACTCTAGCTAAATACAACTTGAATAATTGAAAAGCATCAAATTTAGATTTAAGAAACAAAATAGTCATCATCCTAGAGTAATCATAAACAAATAGAATGAAATAATTATCTCTATGGTAGATTTGAACATCAATGGGTCCACATAGGTTAGTATGAATCAGTTCCAAAATATCATTAGAAGTGTATGTTTTTCTCTTAAAACTAGACTTGATCATTTTTCCCAATTGAAATTGCTTACACATAGTATTGTCAAGCTTCTTTAGTTTAGAAAATCCTTTTACTTTATTCATTTTATTGATATCCACTAAATTTTCAAAGTTTACATGATGTAATCTCTAGTGCCATAACCAAACATCTTCTTGTTGTGCACACAAACATGTCTCATTAGATAAATCTAGATAGAACAAGTTACCTCTTTTCTAATCATCACTTGCGACTAGCTTACCATCAACATCCTGTATCTTGGCCTTCCTATTATGAAATTCAACTTAGTAACCTGATCTGTTCAGATGTAAAACACTCAACAAATTATAGTTAAGTCCTTCAACCTAGTAAACATTGTCACACTTTATCTTTTCAGTTAGTTGAATGGTTCCTTTACTTTTTACAACACATGGAATATCATTACCAAATTTAACACATGCACCTTTGTATGGACCAATGTCCTCATATCTATCTTTATCACCAATCAAATGATTTTAACATCCACTATTAATTATCCATCTATCACTTTTGTTTACATATTAAATCAATGCAATTTTCTCATCTTCACCAAAATCTTCTTTCATAGCAACATAGACAACTTCATCATCATTAATTTTAGATTCATTATCAAGGTTTTCTTCAAAAATATAACATGATTTCTTACCTTTGTCATCCTTGTTTCTCTAGAAGTCTCAGTCATCTTTTCTTCCTTTGTATTGTTTCCTTGCTTTCATCCTTATTCTCTCTATCAGGACACCTAGTAGCAATATGACCTACTTTGTTGCATGAAAAATAGATAATAGGTAGTTGAGCTTTGTATTTATCTTTTCCTCTTTCAATTTTTTTTGCAATGAGGGCTTCATGTTCATCAATCTTATCATTAGAACCGTCACTATCACTCTTCACATATTTTCCTTTTCTTTTGCTAAGAACCAATTGTGACTTAAATATAGATTCAATAGTAGTAGGTGTGTAGTTATCAAAGTTAGACATTTCAAAAGTAGCAAGTCTACCATTACACCTTTCAAGGTTAAAGTGTTATCTAGTGTGCATGTCTATTCTTGAATTCTAGACACTCTACTATCATAAATAGGAAGTAGAGTTTTCAATACCTTTCTTATCATAGTTTCATTTTTGATTTCTCCATTTGCACCACAAATAGCATTAACAACTTCTTTAACTCTTGTGAAATATTGTACTATATTCTCACTTTCAATCATTCTTGATGAAGGGTGCTCCCCTTAATACCATAAACACATAACATAACAAAGAAACAACAAAAAATGTGAGAACAAAATATGGACTTTGTATTATTTCCGCAAATGCAAAATTAAAAAATCTACAATTATGATATGCTAACCCACATGGGTGCCTTCATTACAATAATCTACAAGACAAAGCTGCAAACTACCACCCAAAACTCTCCTAGACAATGTTCGAGCATTTCTTAAATAGGCAATTTTATGCAGCCTAGGAAGGTTCTAGACATTCAAACCTAATACCTAGGGTTGAGAGACCCCAAAAGTACATATAAATTTGGCCAAATACATTTTTGACATTTATTCTAGACATTTTAGTCGGCCCAACTTACAAAGACCATAACTCTTGAATCATTGCTCCGATTGGCTATTATAACCACTTTTCAGAAACCCCAACTCTTAATCTACAAGCTTGGATCAGTGGAAGCACCCATCTGTCAAGTTTTTGAACCTCATCCAAGTACTCTAAGGCCTCCAACAGTGGGTCTAGAGTTTATTTACCAAAATTACTAACCAAAAATCTACAATAAATCCATGAATACACATGATATGGCACTGGGCCTTAACTAGTAGGTTCATATATCCAAGATGAATATCCAACTATGAAATTCATATGAAAAACTTACTAAAAATAGTAAGTTACCAAAAAAAACTAACCCCCTTATCTCCTAGTCCTTATTAAAATAGAAAAAGCTGAAAAATAAAAGTATTTTTGGGTGAAGCAAGATTACTCTTACACCGAGGATGCTCCTACATCAAACACTTGGGGTAATTTGAGAAATGACCCCATAACATCTCAAGTATATAGAGGAAAACCAAGATGGTTAACCTCTTCCCTTGCTAGCCATGATGAATCCTCTACTAGTCTCCCTTTCCATTTGACTAGGTATTCTTCATAAGTTTTGTTCCTTGTACTTTTTCCAACACGACTGTCTAGTATCTCCTCAATCTCTTTTGTAGTCGAACTAGCTGTTGGAATACTCCACTACACTTCTACAACTTCATCTTGATAATATGCTATCAAATATGAAATGTTAAATACTGGTGAAATATTCAATTTAGAAGGAAACTCCACTTCTTAGGCATTTCTAGAATCTTGCTTTTTCACTATCTTATATGATCCAAACTTCTTCATCTTCAGCTTATCATATGTACCCACTGGAAAACACTTCTTTCTCAAATGAACCAAGACTTCATCTCCAATCTAAAATTCCTTATACCTCCTTTCACATCTACCTTAGCTTTATACTATTTATTCATCTTTATAATGTGATTCCTCATCTCCTCATGGATGTTCTTCAAATGTTTATCAAATTCTTCTACTTTAGCACTACTTATCTCTCCTTTATCCAACTACCACAATTCAAAAGCATTTCTAGGACTACTCCCATATATAATCTAGAATAGTGATTTACTAGTACTCCTATTGACATAATTATTATATGAAAATTCTTCTCGTGGTAAAATCAAATCCCATCTTTTTGATTTGTCTCCAACCAAACATCTCAACAAAACTCAGGTTTACAACTTCTGTCTATTCATTAGTCTATGGATGATGTGATGAACTGATCTTCAACTCTATCTTCAATTTCTTCTATAATGTATGTCAAAAATACCCAACAAATTTGGTATCTTGATTTGACACTATACTCTTTGTCAGACCATGTAGGCTCACCATGTCTTTGAAAAATAAAATTTCCATAGGAGCAACATCACTAGTCTTCTTGCAAGGAATAAAATGTGCCATCTTTGAAAACCTATCAAACAATACAAAAATAGAATCATACCCTCGCCAAGTCCACAATAATCCAAGAAAAAAATCCATGGTGACATCCTCCCAAAAATTTTCTGGTATAGTTAATGATTGATACAACCCTCTATTTTGCTTCACTCCTTTTGCTATGTGACATACTCTACAACTCTGTATATACTTCTTTGCATCTTGTTGCAACTATGGCCCTTAATAATTCTCAGCAACCAAAGCTATAGTTTTATCTCTACCAAAATGTCCACCCAATCCTCCACTATGCTTCTCCTTGATAAGATTCTCTCTCATTGAGCTCCTTGAAATGTATAACTCAATTCCTTTGAACATCATACCATCTTGGATTATGAAATCCAACCAATTTGTCTTGTCAAGAGTAAGTGGTTCTATACAAGCCTTCCACACTTCACCAAAATTAGGATCCTCTAGATACAAATTATTGAGTTTCTTGAACTCAACCAGCTCAATCTACTTTTCTGTCAGCAAAAGTTGTCTTCTACTAAGAGCATCTATAACTCTGTTAGACTTTCCACTCCTATGTTTCAAAAAAAAAAAAAAAATCTTTGCAAAAACTCAACCCACTTGAAATTCCTTTGATTTAACTTTCCTTGACTATTTAAATATTGCAAAGCTTGATAATTAGTTTATAAAATAAACTCCTTAGGAAGAAGATAGTGTCTCCACTTTAATGCTTGAAATATAGTATAAAATTCCTGATCATAAACAAAATATTTTCTTTTGACATCATTCAATTTCTCACTAAAGTAAGAAATAGGTCTACCTTCTTGGCTCCAAAAAGCTCCTATTGCAGTGCCACTAGCATCATAGTCTACTTGAAATAACTTGTTAAAACATGAAAGTGCTAAAATAGGCTTCTTTGTAACTTTCTATTTCAACAGATTAAAACTCTTATCTACTCTTATAGTCCACTTAAATTCTTTCCTATCCCCTCTCATTGTTTTAGTCAAGGGTCCAAAAATACTATTAAAACCTCTTATGAAATTTCTATAAAAACTAGCTAGTCCATGAAAAGATCTTACCTCTATAGCACTCTTTGGAGTAGGCCATTCAAGGATAACTTTCACTTTTTTTAGGTCTATATTTATACCTTTTGCCAAGACTACAAATCCTAGGTACACTAATTCATTCTTCACAAAAATGCACTTCTTTAGATTTATCAACAACTTTTCTCCTATCAACTTATCAAAACACCTTTTGGATATGCATCAAATGCTCCTCTAATGTCTCACTAAAGATCAAAATATCATCTAGGTAAATAATGAAAACTTACCTATAAAATCCTTTAGTACCTCATTCATGAGCTGCATGAAAGTTCTTAGTGCATTGCTTATCCCAAAAGGCATGACTAACCACTCATACAATCCTTCCCTTGTCTTGAAAGTAGTCATTCATGCATCACCTTCTCTGATGTGAATTTGATGGTATCCACTCCTTAGATCTATCTTTGTGAAATATTCAGCCCTGCTCAAACAATCCATAATATCATCCATCCTTGGTAATGGAAATCTGTACTTGATTTTGATCTTGTTAATAGTGCAAGAATCTGTGCACATCCTCCATTCTCTGTTCTTCTTTGGTCCTAATACTACTGGTATAGTGTTGCCCTACTTTTTTTTTTCTAATCTATTGGCAAAAGTGAGTTCTATGTTTTAGATGTGGTCAGTCTCTTTCATAAAATGTTTGAGTCTAGGTCTAGATTCTTAAAGGCTAGGCGATCTTTGTCGAATTTTCCCAATGCGCCTTCTCTTTCTCCATAGTCAAGCTGGTGTTTGTTTTTATCTTGTAATTTTTTGAGTAAGTTAGTATCCAATTTGATATAGATCAAATTTCACTCATTACATATGAAGCATGTTCACTATTTTTCCATGGCACATTAATTGTTGAAGAAATAAGCATCAATGAAAAATCTCATATTGCCTTCTTCCTCGTGGGTTTCCAACCCATGAAGATGATCTTCTGTAGAACCTTAATTAGAGATGTATCCTATCAAAGGGTTTTTGAGGCCATAGATTCCTAAGAAGATTCATTCTTTAATTTGAGATCAAACTTCTAGACACCGTTTGGATGTACTTGTACTCAAATATGAAGTCTTAGCAAAAAACTTTAGTTTGTCTTCTCCTTAGCGGGTTTCCAACCCATGAAGATGGTTTTCTACAAAATAGATATTAGTTAAATTCAAGATGCTAAAATATATTTGAGTGGGCCCATATTCCTTAACTAAACATCTTTAACAATCAATGACACATTTATCAAAGATTCAACCAATAAAGGAGCATCAACAAAAAATCTCATATCACCTTCTCCATGGTGGGTTTCAAACCAATGCATGCAATTTTCTAATTGTACAAGAGAAATCAAGTTAACAAGTAGATTTGGCCCCTGTACTAGTTCTAGAATATGTCCAAATGATTTTAGAATGAATTGAGCCATTGCGAAATGAAGATATGGTCAGGATCTCACTTGGTAGACCTACGTCAATAGAGTACTCCAACAACAACTTTTTGAAACTTAAAGGAAAATGGAAAAGTAAATAAGGGATTACATAAAGTTACTGTTATGCTTAACAAAATAGTGAAAAGACTTTTAAATGTCCTTGAGCCTTTGCATTTACTCTCTAACGGGTATTTCCTTAGTTTTCATTCGTGTGGCACAAATTTTGAAGTATAACGGAAGAATCAAAATCTTTATATAAAAATACATAGGCAGTTAAAGGAGCTACCTTATTTTCTTGATTTCTCACTCTATGAATATGCATAAGCTTTTTGAAAGCTAGTGACTATTATTCACTTTTTCTGATTCAAAATCTCATTCATAAGCTATGGCCACCAAGTATTCATCATTACAATCCAAAAACCAAGAAAATAGTTCTGCTAGATGACACTGTGTTGATTTCAATTGATAGGAAAATGGTGGTAAATTGTCTTCATGTGCTAGAGCAAGAGGGGTTCTCTGAGTTAACTATTGCTGGGGCTGTCTTAGAATGTGAACTTGGTTCTAGGTGCTATGAAGTGACAGGAGCAAAGTCACCAAAACTTTGTTTGGGACCAATCTCAAACCAAAGATAATTGACTTTCTAGTTCTTCTACATAGATTGAGAGGTGGACTAGAAGCCCTAAATTTTGTTGAGCAATATTTCTTTTTGGTTTAAGTTATATGCTCTGACATACAGTATATTGAGATAAGTGAGATTCTTTCCAATGCCCTCTAGGTGGTCAAGTTTTACAATTCATTCTACATGTCTTCATTCTTGATTTACATGCTAGCTTCTTTGCAATTATGGTCCAATTTTCCAAGATTAGAAAAATTCCCTAATGATGTTAAATCCTATGAGTTTTATCCATGTCTCCAACTATAGAATAGCTATGTGTATTATGTAAAGGTGAATGACGCCTTTACCATGAGAATTTGCAAGGAACTCCAAGGATGCCCAGAAAGGAGTTTCTAACTCAAAGCCATGGCTACCATCAATCAATTCAGGTGCTATTTTATTTATTTCTCATCATTTTCTTATCTATGTCTTGCAACTTTTGATGGCTTCCCTTAAAGCTGCCAAGATATCTGAGTGATATGATAGTGCTAATCGAGATTATTCGATTATGGAGAATTCATATCCCTTCTTCTTTAGGCTTTTGCTTAGGATGTTCACCTACAAATCTTGTCATATAATCTTGATTAGCACTATCATATCACTCAGATATCTTGGCAGCTTCGACTATGTATTTGTAATTGATAATTGGATTCTTTCCATTTGTTAATTTTGAGAAAGGAGATGGACTGACTCATTCTTTTTCTTTGTAATGGTCATCTCAAAATCCTATATGTACTCATTTGAAAATTAATGAAGGAGCTCGGCTAATTTTTGGTGTGAAATACTTCAAGCTGTAGATACAAATTGAATGTGTTTTGTGTCAATTATTTACTATTCCATTACATGTTTTAGTTTAAACATCTCTTGAAGTTGAATTAAACTGGTCAATAAATAGAGCTTTGTTCCCCTATTTTAACATAATAAATTGAAGATAATCATAGTATAGTCCAAAGTAAAAAAGAGGCCCTTTTAGTCTTTTCTAAAATTAACTTCTTTCTATTTAGAAGTTGAAGGTCATTATCAAGCATCTTAGCCTTCCAATATGATTTATTATTGCATTACTAAGATTGTAGGTTCATAGGATGTATGGATTCACATATTTGGTTAGTTTTCTGACCCAAATTCTTGCCTAGGTTAGTTCTTGTCTAGGCCTAACCTGGTTTTCCCCTCCTATTCTCTGGTCAAGAACAAATCTCATCTTAAAAATAAGAAAAAAAAATTCATTGCAAATCACAACCATAAGGGAGTTGTACCTTTAAATTTAGAGGGAAATTAGTTGTTTAACTATGATTTCCCAACTATTATAACAAGTTATTATTCAGAAATATTGGGAATTTGAAGAGTTAATTGAAGTGAAAAATATGTCTACCAATATATAGCACATGGACTCAAACTCTCTTGAATTAGTCCCTTCTACAACAACTCATGAAATTGCCTATTCAAATCTTCACTTTCTACTGGTGTCATTCTATGTGCTGCCTTGTTTGGCAAATTGGCTCCTGGAATCAAATCCATCTACTAACCGATCTTCCTCATTAGAGGCAATTCATTTGGTACATTATCTAACACATTATCAAAAAATCTCCCAAAATTCTACACGTATCTCTTCTACTTCTTCTTTACCATCTTTTAGAATTATAGAAAAACACATATGCTCATGCTTCATACATTTGAGAAATTCTTTTCCATCAACAAAACATAATTTGGCAACACTACATACCTTTTCTTCTTTCTCCTTCAATAACTTCAACTTATGTTTCACTTCATCCTTTGTTAGAGTGTAGGTATTTTCTTGCCTATCGTGTACAACATGCTTGTCAAATTTCCATGACTTACCCAACAACATATGACATATGTCCATAGGTATGATATCACAAAGTACCTCATCCTGGTAGCTTCCAATCTTTAACTTCACCGAGCATTTCTCATTAACAATGACCTTGTGGTCATCTTGCACCCAAGAAATATGGTATGGACACAGGTGTTTCTATCTCTTTAGCTTCAACTTTGTGATCATCATTTTTGACACCAAATTTTTAGTACTTCCACCATCAATGATCATATTACAACACTTATCTTCACATGTGCACCTTGTGCAAAACAAGCTCCTTCTTTGATCAGGTTCATTCTCACCACTTAGCAAGACTCTTTTGTTAACTAGGACTTCTCCTCTTTCAACATCTTTAGAATGCGATGATCTAGCATCTTCATCAACATGTGTACCTATGGCCTAGCCTTTTTTTCTTTGATCTGTATTTCTTAGGCACTAGGAACATTCAAATACTTTATGCCCTTCTTCTCCATAGTGAAAACATTTCCCATGGAAGCCTTCTCTTCCAAATCCTTGTCCTCTACCTCTTCCTCTTTGATCTCTATTGTTCTAATCATGGAAATAATTGGAATTATTTCCCCTCTGGTTCTAACTGCTAATTCTAGCCTCATCCTTGTTCTTCTTATCATCATTATGACCTCCATAAGATCGTTTGCTAGATCTTCCACTATGACCTCTTCCACTATTCTTGTTATCAAAATTTTTGCTTAGTTTCTCCTCAACCCTTAGGGAAAACTAGTATGCCTCCTCAATATTGGTCACTAAAACAAGACTCATCACATCCTAAATGCTTGGCATTAACCCATTAAGATAATGAGTGACTTTATCCTTATAAACTTCTACATGGCTGATTCTAATGAGAACTCTTTGGTACACTCTTGAACACATTTTCCTGCTTGCTTCAAATCTTGCATTTTCTTCAATAGATCAAGCTCATAATCCATGGGAATGAACTATTTCTTCATTTTAGCTTCCATCCGATCCCATCTGGTGATTTTTTCCTTTCCTCTTTTATTTTGATTCAACTAGATCTCCTGCCACCAAATCTTTGCATGACCCTTCAATTTGGCCTTCACAAACTTGACCCTATCTGGATCTTCAATATCTTCATATTTTCTCTTCCAATTCATTAATAAAATCGATCAATTCCTCTAGGTTGAGATTTCCCAAAAATGTGGGAACATCAAACTTAGGTCTTTTTCCAATACTAAAAATGTCCTTAAAAAGCTTTTCCTCCTTTGGGTTAAGAACTTCCTCTACTGCATCTGGTTCCACATTTCCTTCTTCTTCTCTTTCATCCTAACTTTTATCATCTCCTATGACAAGATTCATTCCTTTGCACATATGTTCTTGCATTTCTTACATCTACTTTTGAAAGGTTCTAAAATCCTTAGGTGTAACACCTTCGACTCTTCTACCACGCTCTCTTTATTGAGGCATTTTTGCACTTGTGCTAAAACCCTAGTGCAAACTACCTCAGAATTGGTGACCTATCTACATGCTCAGCCCAAATTGTGGTCTTGGTGTGAAATATCTCACAGTTGGCAATTTTTCCACACACTTAGGGACTCTAGCTTTGATACCACTTAATGAAGGGTGCTCCCCTTAATACCATAAACACATAATAGAAACAAAGAAAAATAACAAATGCGAGATAAAAATATGGACTTCTTATTATCGCTACAACTGCAAAATTAAAAAATTCACAATTACATTATGCTAACCCATATGGGTGCCTTCATTATAGTAATCTGCAAGACAAAGCTGTGAACTACCACTTAGAGCTGTCCTAGACAATATTGAGGTATTTCTTAAATAGACAATTTTATGCTGCTCAGGAAGGTTCTAAACATTCAAACTTAATAACTAGTTCTGGTAAACCCTAACAATACATATAAAGTCAGCCAAATAAATTGTTGACATTTATTTTGAATATTTTGATCAACACAACTTTGGAAGACCATAACTCTCAAACCGTTGTTTTGATTGACTATTATAACCACTTTTCGAAAACCCCAACTCTTGATCTACATGCACAAATCAGAGCAAGAGCCCATCATCTGAGTTTTTATACCTCATCTGGGCAATCTAAGGCCTCCAATGGTGAGCCTAAAGTTTATTTACCAAAATTGCAAACCAAAAATCTGCAATAAATCCATGAATATGCATGATATGACACTGAGCCTAGACTGGTAGGTTGATATATCAAAGATGAATAACCACCTTGGAAATTAAGACATTCTGAGCTGATATGAAAAACTTACTAAAAATAGTAATTTACCAGAAATAGTAACCCCCTATCTACTAGTCCTTATTAAAATAGAAAGGGTTGAAAAATAAAAATATTTTTGGGTGATGCAAGATTTCTTTTACACCCAAGATGCTCCTATATCAAACATCTAAGGTAATTTGAGAAGTGACCCTGTTACATCTCACTTATCCAGAGGAAAACCAAGATCGTTAACCTCCTCTCTTGCTAGCCATGATGAATCCTCTACTAGCCTCCCTTTCCATTTCACCAGGTACTCTTCATAAGTTTTGTTCCTTGTACTTTTGCCAACACGACTGTCCAATATCTCCTCAATCTCTTTTGTAGCCAAACGAGCTACTAGAATACTCCTTCGCAACTTCATCTCCATCACCTCCTTCATAATATGCTATCAAATCTAAAATGTTAAATACTAGTGAAATATTCAATTCAACAGGCACCTCCATTTCATAGGAATTTCCAGAATCATGTCGTTTCACTATCTTGCATGATCCAAACTTCTTCATCTTCAGATTATTATATGTACCCACTGGAAAATGGTCCTTTCTCAAATGAACCAAGACTTCATCTCCAATCTAAAATATCTTATATCTCCTTATCACATCTACCTTAGCTTTATACTCTGTATTCATCTTTATAATGTGCTTCCCCACCTCTTCATGGATGTTCTTCAAATGTTCAACAAATTCTTCTGCTTCAGCATTACTTATCTCTCCTTTATCCAACTATCGTAATTCATAAGCATTTCTGGGACTCCTCCCATATATAATCTAGAAAGGTGATTTACTAGCACTCATGGTGACATAATTATTAAATGTAATTTTTTGTGGTAAAATTAGATCTCTTCCATTTGGTTTGTCTCCAACCAAACATCTCAAAAAATTTCCCAAACTCTAGTTCACAACTTCTTTTTGTCCATCAGTTTGTGGATGATGTGATGAACTAAACTTCAACTCTATCTTCAATTTCTTCCATAATTTATGCCAGAAATACCCAACAAATTTGGTATCTTAATCTAAAACTATACTCTTTGGTAGACCATGTAGTCTCAAACATAACATACTTTGTTGAATATAAAATGTAAAATATATAGAGCATTCAACACAAGTTTGACACTGGGACTTTACATGCAAACCCAATTTGGGAAAAACCCCCAAGAAACATATCACCACTTTTTCACTCTTTCAAAGTGAGCTCTGTTAGGATTAAAACTTGTTAAAGGTTACAATACAAACTATTAAATGTAACCTAGTTAGAGGATTAGTTCACCCTATTAGGAGTGGCATTGTCAGAGGACTTTGATCATTTCACTTAGAATGTAACCTTATTAAAGGATATACATAGACTTTTAAGTTCTTCAAATGACTATTAGGTCAACCTTTGTTAAAAGGATCTCAATAAAAACTATTTACAATGATTAGAAATAAAATAATAGGGTTTTGATCTATATGATTACAACTCACTTTGCAAGTTTAGATCTTTATTCTGTTTAGGTGTTGATTCACTAATAAGCTGTCCATTATCATCACTATTCTTGATTTTCTTAGAAACCCTTCTATTGACATTCTAGTCATGTTTGTTATTAGTGACATACACTTATTCATATTGTAAGCTTATATCGAGCATATTGTACCATTAATAGTGTTAACCAAGAATTTCAGTTGTTACCAAGTTCTATAGTTGCTATCGATTCCTTTGGACAGATTTTAGAATTACTACAAAGTTGATGATTAGTAGTGTAAACTGAGCATCTTAGACCAATACAAATTGAGTTGTGTAGTGCTTACCAAGTTCATAATTGATGTGATGTAAGTCTAGTGTTAACCAAGCTACTTGGTGTTAACCAAGAGACTTAGTTTATACTGAGCTTGAGGGGATAGTGTTGACTGAACTATGTAGTGTGAATTAAGTGATTCTATTTATATGTGAAGTTTTGCAGTATTCACCGAGTCACCAGTGTAGACCGAGTTCAAGACTACTTGGAAGTGACTAGTATGGATTGAAATTCTATGTCTATCAAGTGCATGATAATGCTGAGCATTGATAGTGGATACCAAGTATCAAAACCTCACCGAGTTAGTCTTTAGAACCCAAGTTTCTACGCTTTGGACGACTTTGTAATATTTGTGTAAACTTGTATTGTGGCCAACTTTGTAATTATGTAATTGGATTGATATATATGTAGTGTATGGTATCACATCCAAATCATCAATAGGAAGTAATGTAGTCATTAGAGAAGAGTAGAAGAGTGAATTAAAAAGGATAAAACATTATGAGCAACAAAGATTCATCTATCACATCAAGGTGATTTGTACACTCAGAGGAATCTCATTTAGCAAACCAAGTTGCAGATCAAAGATCAACTACTGTTTCATCCTAATAGGTGGATTATTCAAATCCTTTAATAAGGTAGGCCTAACAGTCTTATGTAAATCTCTTTACTGAGTGCATACTTCATTGTATGTTTGTAAATCCTTTGCAAGGTGGATCTAGCAGTTCTTATTGCTCCTTACAGAGCACATCATTAGAAGTGATCATTGTAAGCCTTAACGGGCCAACTTTATACTATAGTACTAAAGCTTGTGGGTGTCATCCCCACCCTAGTTTTACTTTCTATTTGGAGGGTTTCTAGGTCACCAAATCTTGTGTTAAAGTGTTATGTATGATTTCATGTTTTTTAGTTTCTTATGCATGCAATTAGATCAAAATTCACATAAAGGATTAATTGCTAATTGGGATAAAAGTTTTAATAGTTACTGATTCACCCCTCCCCTCTTAGTAACTTAGCCTATCATAATATTTCCAACACCTACAAGCAATCAACCTTCCCCCTTCAACAACACTTAAGCCTTCTTCAGTTATCAATTTCAACAACATTTGTGTAAGTAATCTTCTTTAGCTTTACACACACCCCCACACCCCCACACAGACACAGACACAGACACAGACACAGACACAGACACAGAAACAGACACACACACACACACACACACACACACACACACACACACACACACACACACACACACACACACACACACACACATTTGTGTTCACCCTTTGTGCATCTCTAATCCACCTTTCTCTATATACCTCTCTCTCATACACACCACACTATTTTGGTTCAGCTCCGCACCTCTTTAAATAGGTAATTCTTTCTTTTTTTTTTTCCATGACCACCGTAGATCTTAGGGTTTATGATTAGGTTCAACACAATTCATTTTATTTGTCTATCTTCTTGATCTTTCTCTAGAAAATTCTCTAGAATCCACCTATTAGATCTTTACCTAATCCTCACCTTGAATTTAATGATCTAGCTCATCAATCTTATCTTCAACATGGTTTACATCTCCTAAGAAATCAACTAAGTCGGCTGAGAATCATGATTTCCTCAAATTCATCTTCAAATGTGTTACTCGACAATTACTAAGTCTTGACACTTAGTCATCACTTAACACTCGATTTCTATAAATCTTTCTAGCCTAGTATCAACTATCTTGTTTTATCGATACTGATGATTGATCAACACTAGATTTTATCCAACACTTACTGTGGCTCAGTTGACACTAGCATCACTCAACATTCCTTAACCATTTACTCCATTGCTTGGATTGGCTTAACTTTCTTTATGTAAAAAATCACTTTGTCTCATCAAAGTCTAACTAATCAAATGTCCATTGTAGCTTCCTTTTCATAACTCAACCTTTCCTCTAGGTGCTATTATTATGAAATTTTTTTCAAATCCTCTTCATCAATCAAATAGATATGACATTTAGATTAGGTAGCAATATGTCTTATTAATAGATTTGACATCAATAAAAAAACAACAATTGCTCCAATTGTAAGTTTCCAAAAAAATGAAGTTTGAAAAGAAAGTGATGGAAAAGGTTGCAGAAGAAGTTGCTGTAAGATAGGATGAGCTATCTAAACTTGTGACCAATTTGGATTAAGTTTACAATAATGTAAATATAATGTTTAGAAAATTGTGTGATAGCTCAAATTATACAAAGGATATTAGATAGAGCATGTATTAGCTAGAAGATGACTTGCAATACAATGCAACTGCACTAACCAAAGATGCCAATTCAAGTGCTGCACATTTATCTAAGGTTAATTTTCAACAAGGATTATAGAGTTGGCTTCTAAATATAGAAATATTAGAGAAAAAATAATCTCTATAGAAGCCATGGTGACACCTCACCTTTAGGTTATGCACTTGCATTTGAAGAATATAAATGAATTAGTTCATTTTGATCCAAAATTTTCATTGTTGATAGTTTGGTAAATCTTGTAGTAAATTTGGAGCTAGAGATTTAGGCTATTGAATCCATAAGGACTCATTGGGATAGTAATTTGAGTATTCTTTTGCAAATTCACAATTTTTTTTTGGATAAGTTTTTTTTGACATCCCCAACCCAATAGAAATAAGTGACAAAATTAAAGGGGAAATGAGAAGAAAAAAAGGGATATATGAAGGTAATAAAGGGGGATAGATTGGGAGTTTGCAAGCTTTTAAAATTTTGAAGATTTGAAAATATGAATACCGAGTACAGAGTCAGAATATGTATATTGTATACCAAGTCAAGGTATGGATTATATTCTAAGGGGGAGTACTTGTGTTTTAGTTTTGTAATGAAATATTTTTTGATCACGACAAAGTGTTTTTTCCACTAACATCAAAGCATAAGATTTTTAATCCCTATGTCATGTTGTTTATTAGTGTCAAACATGTAGTAATTCAAAAGGTAGGATTGTTTGGTCATCATTACAACCAAGTCATCCCATATAGGCTGAGATAAGGAGTAAATACTTGTAAATATTCAAAGTCATGAGTTGAGTAGTAGTTACTACTGAGTGAGCTAATGGTCGCTAAGTACTTCGATGATTGCCAAGTTTTTCATGAATAATAGTTCACTCTAAGTAATATAAAGGTTAAGTTATTTTGTTCATGTCGAACATAGCTTAAGCTAAGGGATGACTTGAATAAATATTTATGCTAAGTGTCAGTGTGATGCAAGTATTCAGTAAAAAAATTTAATATATTTGTTTGGAATGGAATAAAATCTAATGTTAGCTACTTTTATTGATCTAGAAGCATGTTTTGAAGATCAAGAAGGTAATCAAGGAGGAAATTACACATTCAAAGGAAGATCATTAATCCCTAGGTATGGAAATCTACCAGTCTAAAAAATGAAAAGACTAAATGACAAAAGCATTGATTCAAAATAATTGATCTAGTTCTAGAAGGCTCACCCAAACATCTATTTAAGGAGTTTCTATGACCTATTTCAAAGGAATGACATCTGTATGAAGATTCTTATTGCATGCAAAGTTTTGGAGGTGAATAAGAGTGTAGAGACCGAGTAGTACAATGAATTTTTTTGAGTATAGATAGAGGAGATATATCACAACAAGGTGATATTATATTGCATAGAGGAGATTTATTATCAAGCATTGAAGTGCTAACCAAAGGATCAGTTACTAAACATTTTAATAGGCATTTTAGGGTTTAAATATCTAAATATAATAGCTTTATTAGGCTTATGTAAATCTTGTAATAGATTAATCACTTCATTGTGATGTAAAATATTAAAAAAAAGGTAGAACCTAGCAATTCTTTTAGCTTTCAACATGGTAGACCCTTCACATGGTAGATCACCAAAAGTGATCAAATAATTGTAGCCTTAATAGGCACAATTTTATTGCTACAATAGTGAAGATTTTGTAGGTTTCATCCCCACTGCAATTTTACCTTCATCTTGGAGGCTTTCTACATTATAAAATCAGTGTGTTAATGTGTTATGTGTTTATAAATTTACATTCATGAGGTTAGGAGGTAGATCCAATATTTTGTTGATGTGAATGGTTACATTGATATGAAATGAATGTTTATTGAGAGTTTAAGTGGTGATATCAAATATGTTTCATGATTGAAGTAAAAGAAAAGTTTTATAGATCCTGATTCACCCCCCTCCCACTCTCAGTATCACACTTTACCTATTGGATTTCCAAGATATAAATGGTCTAACATTTAGCAAGGGAATATGAGGATTTATTCTAGATTATATAAGTTCTATATGAATAATGAATCTTTTAGTCTCAAAAAACATTTCAATGGTTTAGGTATCTTTATCATCCCATATACTCTCTTTGATCACCACCTTGTAGTGTGTACAATTTTTCTAATTGAGAGACTAGTTAATATAGCAAGAAAGAGGAATGGATTTTATTTAAACACTAGCATCTTGAAGCTTAATGAAATATAAATTGGAGTTAGAATCATTAGACGACACAATAAAAAAATTGTGATACTTTCCATTGAAATATGTAAGTGGTCTTAGAATGTCCAATGTCAGAGGATACTATTTCAAGTTGTTGGTAGGAAAACAACCAAGGAAAATAGGAGGTAGGAGGTTGAATGACATGATCAAAATTTTCACACAGAAGACAAGCTATAGTTTGGGCCTTGTAATCATGATGCCATAATATAGTTAATTAAAACTAGTTATGTTCTTAGAAGATTACAAAACATCAAAATTTAGTATGCAAAAATAAGAGCCAGGATTAATTATCTTACTTGCAAAGATAAGGGATCCAATTAGTTCTTTTGGTTGTCAAAGTCCTAAGAAACCAAAGATAGAACTGATTTCAAGTGTGAAACTGGAAAAACCATTAAAATCCAAGAGGATATTCTTCAAGATTTTACATCCTTTTATTCCAACCTCTTCTCTACTAAATCTTTTGGGCATGTCATGGAGGAAGCCAAGGCAAGACTAGGAAGGTCATCCTTAATAAAGTTACAATAGAGGATTTAGACCTCCTTAACACACCCATATCTATGGAAGAGATCAAAAAATCTCCTTAGTATGATTACATAGACCTTTGGATTAGGATCTTCCCATTAAATTATACAAGGATAACATCATTTCTAAACTAAAATTGGAGTCTTATCGTATTATTAAATGCATTGTACAAGGTACTCAATAAATTATTATCTATAAGAATTTAGAAGATATTGTCTCATGTTATTAGTCAAACTATAATGAAACTTGTGAGGGGAGGTATATTTTGGAGAGCCTTCTTACTTTCTAGAAATTTATTAAGTAGGATAAGGATTCAAGATGAAAAGAATGTACGATTCTCTTGGACTATAAATAAGCATGTGTCAAGGTTGAGTGAAACTTTATCTAAATAATACTCAATAGTTTGCGATACCCTTTTTTCGCTAAATGATCATGACATTAATGGTTTGGGAAACAACCTTAGTTTTAATAAATGGTATGTCTTCTTACTTTGATATTTCAAGTCTATAATGCAAGGATGTCCTCTCGAAAAAATCCTTATTTTTAATAGTTTTAGATTCTCTCTTTAATACATTTAGGAATAAAATATTTTCACCTAAGGTCAAATGTATAAAACTTCCTAATAGTTTGGAACTCTTTAATATGCATTTTTTTGGTCATAAAAGAATAATCATTGAAACACTTGAATAGAATGTACATAATATCATGAAGAAGTTGGATATATTTTCTTTATCTTTGGGAGTAAAGACTCCCTCTTAAAATTCATTATGTTGGGATGTAATGATACCACCTACATGGTGTATTAGTTATCTTTGGTATGCATAAGGCCTCTTCACATTATGGGGTATTTAGGGATCTCATTCTCTATCAACCCTAATCTAAAAAAGATGTTGAAATGGGTCAAAGAGAGAATTTCCAAAATGATGGATAATTGTAATAATTAATACCTCAAACTACTAGGTAGAATTTAATTCTTCCAAAATATACTCTCCTATTTTACCATTCATTATGATTCAACATGTTTGTTTGATAATGCTCAAATTAATGGTGTTCAAAAGAACATTAGAGATATTTTGTGGTCTAGTGGTATGGGAAAAAAAAAGACATTTTTTAAGGTTGAATGGGTGTTTTGTGAGAAAAGAATCAAGATGTTTGGGGTTGAAATATTTGAATATCAAATGTATTTTTCTAGTAATTGTATCATCTTAAATTGGATGCACTTTGATTTAAGACTTTTTAGCTCCTCTTTAGTGTGTTTTTATATCACATTCATACCTTAAGTACACACTTCACTTATTTCTCCTCATTCTCCTAGGTGAATCCTCATTTTCCCTCCTTCACATATTCACTACATTAGGACCAAATATGTGAGTTTCCTCTCTTCCTGGGACCTCAAAATCCTAGATTGGATCTCTAGATGACAGTTCCACATACTTATTCCATCTCTGACCCTTACTAGCCTGGAACTTGGACAGTGAGACCTTGAAGGTTGACCTTCTAGACTAGGTCAACACAAGTCAACCTGGTCTAGACTAGGTTGACCCAGGTCAACCTAGTCTGGACTAGGTCAACCTAGTCTTGGAGCTTCTAGTGATTAAGGGCTCAGTAACATTTAACTAATCTAGTAAAATGATTCTTGTGTAGTCATCCCTTGGAGGGTAATTTCACAAAATCTCTTATAAAAAAATCAATCCCTCATTCGTACATGAGAGGAGCAAGGAGAAAGTATGTGTTGACACTCCAATCTAACTTAGAGAAATTACAAGGTGAAAACAAGGGTCATTTTCTTATTTATTCATTGCAAGTGGGATTATTATTCTTCATCAAGAATTCAAAGGAAAATATACCAAACATGGAGTTGTGAAGGGATCCTAAAGGTGGTTAGAGTACTTTAGCCTTGGGGGATTGATTTGTAGGATATCAATGAAAGGTTTACTGATATATAGCCTACTTTTTGGGAGCTTTCTAGAGAAGTCAGTTTTAGGTCATCAGAATACATCAATCCAGTTGTAGGACATCTTCCAGAGTCAACCTAGTTATCCAGTCTCCATTTTAGGGCAATTTCTGAGTTTCATTCCTTTCATCATTTTATACCAAGATCCATGGTTGGAAGTTTAGAAATAGTTTAGATCTACAAGTTTTAAAGTGAAATTACATCTTCCTCTTCATATTTCAAGGTGAGTACCATATCTCTTATTTTACCTCTTACCATACATTTACGTTGAGATCTCTATTGCTCTATTTATATACATTTCAAACGTATACTTGTTATAGCTCTTGTTTACATTTCATAAAAGAGAACTTGCTAGCATTCTTCCTTGAGAAGTTTCTAGATTTTGTATTGACTTCCCTTTATCCTCTACAAGATATCACCAATCAAATTTAGGACTTATTATGAGTTATTATTGGAAACCCCTCTTTCTCTTGTATTGAATGAATCAGGAAGAAAGTGTTCAACTTGCTTATTCTTGTTTGCACTATTATCATTAGAGCCATTTCCCCCCTGAACATTTTGGTGAACCTGACATGAACCACTCCCTTTGTTTGATCTTGGTAGAACTTTAGATCTTTATTTTATGCATTGCATTAATTAAATTCAAAAATTCAAAACTATATTTTATTATTAGGATTACTTTGCATTTTACATTTTTATATTCTCTTGAGTGATATTTCTTTCCTTCAAGATGTATGATTTCTTCCATGAGTATTTTGATGATGTATCTATTAGTAAATATTGAAAAGTGTCTAGTAGTTAAGGGTCAGATCAAAAGAATGATATATTCATTGAGTCTATTCCTCTTATGACTTCCTTTACATATTTTACAACCAACCTTTATAATAGGGTTATATCATGGCTTCCTATGTGTGATACTGTGTGTAATATTGAACCTATATGATTCTCTCAATTCCTTATCACTCTTAAAGGATGTCCACCTCAACAACCCATTATCAATCTTAAGGAAGTTCATCAAGATGATAAGCCTCTTCTAGTTCTTAAAGGGAAACTTGATTACACTTCAGTTTCTCACAGTTATTAGACATAAAATAATCATCAACCAAATATTTTGGTGTCTCATACACCTTTACCACCTTCTCAACTAGTGCTTCCTCAAGCACCTTGTTTACCTAGTTACTTTGGAAAAGAGTATGATTTAGTTGAGAAGCTACACGTTACTCCCACTAAGATTTCCTTATGGGAACTTATTCAAACATCCCCTATTTATCATGAAGTTTTGCAAAAGGCTTTATCTACTCTTTGTTAACCTCCACCTATTTTGGATAACATCAATTCTTTCTTAGAGTGTATGCATGCTACACCTTATCCTCTTCAAATTGTATTTAGAGATGATGAATTTCCACCTAAGGAAGTTCAAGATCAGCACGATGCACTTATGGTTTCAATCCTTAGAAATGGAAATATTATTCAAAAAAATTTAATTGATAATGGGTCAAGATTGAATGTTTTTATCTTTAATATTTTGAAAGATATCAATGCATATATGTCTTCTATGGAATTAAATAGTCTTCCTATCCATGGATTTGATAAAATTAGTAAGAAAACCTTGGGAGTTATAACTTTTTCTATCCTTTGTATTGGATATTTTAATTCATGTGATGCCTTGACCTCTCAACTATAACCTTCTTTTAGGATGACCATGGTTACATAATATGCATGCTATTCCTTCTACTCTTCATTGTAAGGTTAATTTTATCTATAACAACATGATATACAATAGTTTATATAATTTTAAATCTTCTAAGGTGCTAAGACCTAGGGAATAGAAATGATAGGATAAAATTGAAGCTAAAAATCAATCAAGTGAAGAACCTTCTTCTTCTTTTCCTGAAGATGATTGGGGAACTTTTAGACTTTAATTTGACATTAATAGGAGGATATAAGTGTTGGATACAATTGATTAATTGTGTGTTGTCTTTGATGTTACACAAATTTCATAATCATTATCAGTTAGTATATTCTAAGCTCACTTGGGTAGTGAAGATAGTTCTCAATATCTACCAAGCATTCCTGTGTTTGCCTAGCTCTAAAGGTAGTGTCTACTAAGTTGACTCAAGCATCAAAGAAAAGTTGGATGGAACCAATGCTAACTGAGCTCACTCAGTTGCCAAAGGATTTTTGTAAGTTTTTACTGTTAACCAAGCTTCTGTTGGTTAACAAAGGAAATCACTTCAAAGTTAGTTTCTACCGAGTAGGGTTGACCAACAAAGGATTTTCCTATTTTGTTGTATTAAGCTTAATTGATCTATCTATTGATTCCAGCCGACTGATGTAATGAATATTGATTATTGTAAGTTGTATTTGAGCCAACTTGACAAAGTGAAAGGTATAAGTATAAGGTCAAGTT
Organism: Cupressus sempervirens; assembly: GCA_028749045.1. Classification (NCBI taxonomy): domain Eukaryota; kingdom Viridiplantae; phylum Streptophyta; class Pinopsida; order Cupressales; family Cupressaceae; genus Cupressus; species Cupressus sempervirens. The sequence continues at coordinate 356,861,086 of CM053792.1, read as the reverse complement.
GTGATTTTAAAGTGTGGTAGAGCATGTGCAAGTGAGTGCAAGAGAATGTGCAAATTATGGTGATGCGATTGAAGATCTATTAGTAAGTGGAAGAAGCAAATTTGAAGGATAAGCTAAATATCCTTGTGCTGTAGTAAAGTCATATTTGATTAGGAAGGACCAAGTACAAGCCAGAACAAAGATCTAAAATTAGCAAACAAGTCGCATTCAAATTAGGTCAACTCATTTTTACTCTCTAACCATTGTAGCAGTGATCTAAATCTCTTAACAGAGTTAGCTTAACAAATATTTACAAATCCTCTAACAAGGTGGCAATTGCATTGAATTATTCTCAAGATGTCTAACCAGACCACTCCTAATAGGGTGATTAAATCCTTTAATAGGGTCACACCTAACAGTGTGTTTTGTAACCTTTAACAAGGTTGGCTCCTAATAGGGCTCACTTTAGAAGAGTGAAAATTAGTAACTAGTTGCTATTGGTGGTTTTTCCCAAATTGGGTTTCAACATTAAATCCATGTGTCAAATGTGTTCATGCTGTTTTCTTTATGTGTTTGCAACTAAGTTAAAGTAATGTTAATCACATATAACATCTAATGGTTCTTAAGTTAATCTTTTACCAAGCTAACCAATTACTACCGAGTTACAACATTCTGTGTGTTTACCAAGCTTCAATAGTATTTAGTTATTTGTTTGCATTTTGTACTAACATCAAAAGGGATCTATGATTTATTTTTGTAGTAAATGATTCACACCTCCCCTCTTAGTTATTTCTCTTATATTTCCAACAATTGGTATCAGAGCTTTTGGTGCTTGTAGAGAAGGTTTTAAGGACCTAAGCTAAAGATCAGGATGTCTTACAAAAGAGAGATTCCCAAGCTAAATAGAGACAACTTTGCATCATGAAAAGGATTGATGAGATTGCATCTGGCTACCATCAATGATTTAGGTTGCAAGTATCTTGATTCTGAATATAAGACTCCCACTAGAACATTATCAGTTGAAGACATTGATGAAAAGAAGAATCATAATATCATGATGATTGATATTGCATCTGCTCTCAGTTATGCTGAATTTGATCAGCTCAAAGACTATAAAAATGCTTATGACATGTGGAACAAACTAAAATATATCTATGGAGGAGATGAAAATGTGAGAATAGCCAAAGAAAAAAGCCTTAGTGGACAATTTGACCAAATGAGAATGAAAGAAGATGAAAACATTGAAAAATATGTGGAAAGAATCAAGGCCAATGTTAGTGCAATCAAAGCATTTGGAGGAGACATCAAGGAGGAAACTATTGTATGTAAAGTACTCAAAATTCTTCTTCCTATTTATGCAATTAGATTATCTACTATACAAGAAATGAGATGTGATCCAAATAATAAGATAGGGTTGGATGCTCTAGTTGGAAGACTAACAACTTTTGAGTTAGACAATTATGATAACTATGTTCTTGCTTCAAAGAATATTGAATCTACATTTAAAGATAAACTCTCACTCAAAGAAAATGGTAAAAAGTCAAAATCTAGTCAATCAGGAAGTGAAGAAGATGGATCATCAAAAGAAAGTTTAGACAGTAATCTTGAAGTTGTTGAAGCCCTACTTGCAAGGAAGTATTCCAAAGGAAGAGGGAAGTACAAAGGTAAAGTTTCTTTGATTTGCTTTTCTTGTGAAGAAATTGGTCACATTGTTGCTAGGTGTCCAAAAAGGGAAATGAAGGATGAAAAGAAAAGAAACAAGAATAAAAGAAAGAAGGACTCCAAGAACTACAAGAACTTCAAGGAAAAAGGTAAGAAATCTTGCTTCATAGCTAAAGATTCTGATAACAGTGAAGATGAAATGGTTTATATTGCTATGAAAAATGAATCTGATGATTAAGGAGATAAGATGACACTTATCTCTCATGTTAGCAAAAATGATATATAGATTATTGACAGTGGCTACTCACATCATATGACTGGTGACAAAACAAAATTTGAGCATATGGAATATTATGATGGAGGTAGTGTAAGATTTGGAAATAATGAACCTTGTAATATAAAAGGAAAAGGATGTATCTTGCTAACTAAAGAACTTGTGTGTGATAATTCTTATTGGGTTGAAGGACTAAAGCATAATCTACTAAGTGTGACATAGTTGAATAACATTGGATTCAAGGTAGAATTCATGAATGGTTAGGCCAAACTACTGGATGGGAAAGGAAATTTGGTTGGTTTTGGCAAGAAAACAAAAGGTAATCTATTTTATCTTGATATCAGTAATTTTTCATGTTTTATTTCTCAAGTAGAAGAAATCTGGTTATGGCACAAAAAACTATGTCATATGAACTTTGATAATTTGGTCAAGATAAGGAAACATAAAAGAGTAAGAGGTATTCGTAGTTTGAAGAAGCTTGACATGGGTCTATGCAAGAATTGCCAAATTGGTAAGATGGGAAAGACAAGATTCAAAAGCAAAGACTATTAGTTAAAAGAAGTCTTGGAAATTGTTCATATAGACTTATGTGGACCTATTGGAATAGAGAGCTATAGTGGAGAAATTTTTTTTATTCTCTTTGTTGATGACTACTCTAGGATGAAGACAGTAATGTACCTAAAAGAAAATCAAAAGCTTTTTAAAAAGTCAAGTGGTATCTGGCAAGAGTAGAAAAAGAAACTAGAAAGAAGTTGAAATGCCTAAGATTAGATAGAGGTGGTGAATTCATTTCCCATGAATTCAAAAATTTCTACATTGAAAGATAAGTATATGCTCCTGGTACACTACAACAGAATGGTATAACAAAAAGAAGAAATAGATCTATCATGGATTATGCAAGAACGCTGATGATTGAAAAGAACATTGCTCTCAAATACTGGAAGGAAGCTATTAGCACTATAGTTCATACCTTGAATAGAGTTCAATTGAAGAAAGATTCAAACAAGACACCTTATCAGCTATGGTATGGCTACAAACCTACTGTAAGTTACTTGAAGGTATTTGGTAGCAAACGTTACATACTAAAAGAATCTAGAAAAGGAAAATTTGATGTAAAAGGTGATAAAGGCATATTTCTAGGATACTCCTATAGAAGAAAATCATATAGATGTTTGAATTTATCTACTCACAAAATCATAGAGAGTGCACATGTCAGAATTGATGAATATGCAGAAAAGAGTGAAGACGTAAGCAACAAGGAACCTAAATACTATAGAGGATTCATTTACTATGAAACTAATACTCTTCCTAATATATCTAAAAGAAAAGATGCTTCAACTCTTGAGTCCCCAAAAAATCCAATAGCTATCAAGTTGCAGACAATGCAACCCGAGCTGCAAGGACTTGAGTCACAATTAGAGGCTATCGAGCAAGTTCAAATTGAGCATGATGGACTTGAGTCATAGATAGAAGGACCTATGCTTGAAACTAAAATTCAAAAAGAAGATAATGGAACTCATTCAAAGACCAAGAAGCCTATATTAGCAAGGTATGTTAGAAGACATCATGCACCTGATCAAATCATTAGAGATAAATCTGATGGAACAATGACAAGAAGAAAATTAAAAGGTACATGTTTATTTGCTAAATTTGAACCTAGAAGTGTTAAATATTCTCTAGAAAATGAAAGTTGGATTGAAGCAATAAATGAACAGATAGAACAAACAGAGAAGAACAAAACTTGGACTCTTGTTCCTAGACCCAAAGATAAAAATGTAATTGGTACAAAATGGGTATTAAGAAATAATTTGAATGAAGATGGAAAAGTATTAGGAAATAAAGAAAGACTAGCATGCAAAGGCTACTCTCAAGAAGAAGGTATTGACTATGGTGAAACTTTTTCTCTTATAGCAAGACTTGAAGGTGTTAGAACCTTATCAACATATGTAACACATAGAGGATTTAAGGTATATCAAATGGATGTTAAATCTACATTTTTGAATGGAATCCTTGATGAGGAAGTTTACATTGAACAACCAAAAGGTTTTGTAGATCCTAGCAAAGGAGACATGGTTTTCAAACTACATAAAGCTTTATATGGTCTCAAGCACGCTCCTAGAGCTTGGTATGAAAGACTTCATAATTACTTGGTAAAAATTGGTTTTCAAAGGACTAATGATAACAACAATCTATATATCAAGGAAGGACTAGATAAGAAGATTGTGTTAGGAGAAATATTTGTTGATGATACTTTATTTACAAGAAATGATGATCTATGAAAAGCATTCTTAGAAGAAATGAGCAAAGAATTTGAGATGTCCATGTTTGGTTAAATAAAATTCTTTGTTGGATTGTAGATGCAACATAACAAGAATGGTATCTACATCATTCAATCTAAGTATATCAAGGAGATACTGAAGAAATTTGGAATGGAAGATTCAAAACTTGTTGGAACACCTATGTCTACTGGACATAAGATTTCCAATAATGATGATTCGAAAGAAGTGGATATGACTACTTACAAATAAATGATTAAAAAATTGTAGTATGTAGTTCACACAAGGCCTGATATTGCTCTAGTAGTTCAAATAGTGGCAATATTCTTAGCAAATCCCAAAGAAAATCACATGATGGCAATCAAGAGAATCATGAGGTATTTTAAAGGAAGTCTGAATGATAGAAAAATAACTAGTGGTGGAACATTCTTTCTTGGTAAAAGACTAGTATCTTGGACAAGTAAGAAGCAGAATTGTACTTCTCAATCCACAATAGGGGCAGAATATGTAGCAGTAGCAGTCAATTGTTCTAACATTGTTTAGTTCAAATAACTATTGGAAGGAATGAAGGTAGAAATCAAAGATCCAATTTTCATATATTGTGATAACATCGGTGCAATCAACATATAAAAGAATCCAGTGATGCATTCCAAAACAAAGCATATTGCTATAAAATATCATTTCTTAAGAAAATTGGTGCAAGATAAAGAAGTCAAATAGGAATATGTGAATACAAGGGAACAAATTGTAGACATATTCACCAAGCCATTACCTAAGGATACATTTTTGTATCTAAGAGGTAAGCTAGGGGTCATTCCCCTATCTAAAATTCACTAATAAATTTTAGTGAATTCATCAACTAGAACCTATTGAAGATCAATCCGTTGGTGCAGAATTGGAAAGGGCATATTGAAAATGAATCAGTACTTAAGGTACATTAGAATTTATAGAGTTATTTTCTTTGGAATGTATTTTCAAAGAGGGAGAAGTTTACTATCATAGCTCTAAGAAATTTTTGGAACCAAAATAAAGTCAAAAACTAGAGAGGGAGAAGTCTTCCAAAAGGTGAAGTATTCTGAAAGAGGAATAAAGTTAGAAACTAGAGAGCGAGAAGTCTTCCAAAAGGTGAAGTATGCTAAAAGAGGGAGAATGTTCTGAATGAACCTGGTAATAGCTGTTGCAAACCAAATTTAGTAAAAAGGAAGAGCTCATACTGATAGAGGGAGTTCTCAATTCCAAAATTTCATTGTGCTATGACATTTTGTGTTGCCATCAATGCCAAAGAGGGATATTGTTGAATACAATTGATTAATTTTGTGTTTTCTTTGATATTACAAAAATACCATAATTATTATTAGTCAGTTCTGAAGGTAGTGTCTATCGAGTTCACTCAGGTGTCAAAGGAAAGTTGGATGGAACTAGTGCTAATCAAGCTCACTTGGTTGCCAAAGGATTTTCATAAGTTTGTAGTGTTAATTGAGCTTCTATTGGTTAACAAAAGAAATCACTTTTGAGTTAGTTTCTACCAAGTAGGGTTAGCTAGCAAAGGATTTTCCTATTTTGTTGTATTAAGCTTAATTGATCTATCTATTGATTCCTGCCAACTGAGGTAATGGATATTGATTATTGTAAGTTTTATTTGAGCCAACTTGACAAAGTGGAAGGTATAGGTATAAGTTCAAGTTGTGATTTCAAAGTGTGGTAGAGCATGTGCAAGTGAGTGTAAGAGAATGTGCGAATTATAGTGATGTGATTGAAGATCTATTAGTAAGGAAAAGAAACAAATTTGAAGGATAAACTGAATATCCTTGTGGTGCAACAAAGTCATATTCGATCAGGAAGGATCAAGTACAAGCTAGAATGGAGATATAAAATTAGCAAACAAGTTGCATTCAAATTAGGTCAACTCATTGTTACTCTCTAACCATTGTAGCACTAATCTAAATCTCTTAACAATGTTAGCTTAATAGCTATTTGCAAATCCTTTAACAAGGTGGAAATTCCATTGAATTATTCTCAAGACCTCTAACTAGACCACTCCTAATAGGGTGATTAAATCCTTTAATAGGGTCACACCTAGTAGTGTGTTTTGTAACCTTTAACAAGGTTGGCTCCTAACATGGTTCACTTCAAAAGAGTGAAAATCAGTAACTAGTTGCTATTGGTGGTTTTTCCCAAATTGGGTTTCCATGTTGAATCCTGGTGTCAAATGTGTTCATGCCATTTTCTTTATGTGTTTACAATTAAGTTAAAGTAATTTTAATCATAGATAACATCTAATGGTTCTTAAGTTAATCTTTTACCGAGCTGATCTAGTTACTATCAAGTTACAACATTCTATCTGTTTACCAAGCTTCAACAGTATTCAGTTATTTGTTTGCATTATGTACTGACATCAAATGGGATCTAGGATTTATTTTTGTAGCAAATGATTTACCCCTTGCCTCTCAGTCCTCTTATATTTCCAACAATAAGGTCTCTGATATTTCTTTCATGAAAACATCTGAACAACCTAAGGACGAAAAAATTATTTTGACTCCTCTTTATGGAGAGTTAAGTAATAATTTCACCACTACTTAATCTAAGGAAACCATTAATATTAACCCTGATGGCCAAGAGGTAGTATCTTTTGAAGCTCACTTGAATATCTCTTGCACGCTTGATTGTTACTATCCAAGATATTGTTTTATCATTAAGCATGGGTTTATAGTAAAGGATGTAGAAAATTTGAATAAGGAATACTTGATCCTTTATCTAATGATGGTTGTGAACATACTTATGGTCTAGGATCTAATCCTTATAATAAATCTTCCTTCTTTCTAAACATGAATCATATTTGTAGTGGTCTATTGAATTATCAAACCTGTATCTTATTACATTTGATCAATCACCTTCTTTATATGTTTTCTCCTCTGATAATGCTTTGGCTAACTTTCTAGGCACGTATGAGGATTTTACTTTGTGGAATTATAATAAGAGAAATATTTATTGTTTGGGTATTAACAAGTATTTTGGAGAAGAAAATAAATTAGAACAACATGTTAATCCCCTTCCTTCTATGGAGGAAACATTTAAGAGAATCATTTAATCACTAAAATGATTGATGTGCCTGTCAATCAAGATGATTCTAAAAAGGTTATTAAGATTAGAATTTTTTTGGATAAAATAGAAAAAAATAACTTACTAATATTATTTTGGAATATTATGATATCTTTTCTTAGAAATATTTTGATATGCTTGACATTGATTCTAAAATTGTCACTCATAACATAGTTTTGATATCTAATGCTAATCCCATTAAGAAGAAGATTCATAATATGAATCCTAGCATCACTTTTCTTGTTAAGGGCAGGATAGAAAAACTCTTGGACATTTGTTTTATATGATCTCTAGATTATTCCCCTTTAATTTCTAACATTATGGTTGCCTCTAAGGATGAAAATAAGATAAGGTTGTGTACTAATTTTCATGATTTTTTTCATGATTTAATTAAGACTTCTTTGAAAGATGATTTTCCTTTACCTACAATTGATATGATGGTAGACTCAATTGCTGGACATGCATTACTACCTTTTATGGATGGATTCTCTAGGTATAATCTGATTTTTTGTTCTCCCTTGTGATCAATATAAGTCTACCTTCATTACTCCTTGGGGAAAATTTTGTTGGGTAATGATGCCTTTTGGATTAAGAAATTCTTCTGCTACTTTCAGCGAGCTATGAATTTGATCTTCACGACTATATGCATGAGATTCTTAAAGACTATGTGGAAGGCATTTTAAAAAAACTTGTAAAACTTGATGACCTTGTTCCTACTCTTAGATAGATCTTTGAAAGAATAAGGAAGTACAATATGAATTTGAATTTGAAAAAATGTACCTTTGGAGTTGATAGTGGGAAGCTCCTAGGGTTTATCATATCTAATTGAGGTATTGACATAGATAGAGAGAAAATTGATGCTATTGTCAATATGCCTCCTCCTTGTAAGATCTCACAACTTCATAGCTTATAATAAAAGATACAAGCTATTCATAGGTTTTTTTTTGTTGGAGTTGATGAAAGCCAACTCTGAAGATGCCCAAGATCACCTGCATGCGAGAACCTATCAAAGAGAAGCCAAGGAGAGGAAGAGCATGGAGCAAGGGAAAAACCCTAAATGGACATGAGAGACCACAAATGCAAACACAAGAAGAAAATGTATTTACAATATGCACAATGCCTTATGAAAATAAAATGAGAGAGCCCACTTATAAAGAGCTCATGGAAGCTTGTAGAACAAGTTGGAAGGTGGTAGAAGATAAGGATGACAACTCAGCACATATCCACAAAAAGGTGGAACATGCTAGAAGGGAACAAACTCCCGTGTTGTCAACAACTAACCACTACATGCATTAAATACTAAGTATTAACTAAATGCATTTACCTAAGTAAGCTTAAGTAAATAGAATAAATAATTAATAAATAATTAATTATTTACTCTAACACCCCCCCTTAAGTGCAACTTAGGGAAATGCCTTAAGCTCAGAAAAGTAAGATGAAATGCAGAATGGGTCTCGACAACGAGGCCATGTTAGGTACCCATGTACAATGCAAGAAAAAGAAACCTCTATAAATGGGGAAAGAGAGAAAATCATGTGGGAAAAACCCTCCCCCAAAAAGAGGTAACCTAGTGAAGAACTGAAGAAGTCTCCAACTAGGGAAATGTCCCCAAAAACAAGAACAAGGAGTGATCATGAAGAAGCATCACTGAAGCATGAAGAAGCCACAAAATCTGCCAAACTGTTGATCTGAAGAATCTCCATGGAAGAAGGCATGAACCGAGCATGTCTATATGGTAGATGATCCATCTCACCAAAAAGGATAGGTAGCTAGCCATTGCAATCACCTTGTATATAGGATCAACCACTGAATACATAGTTCACACTATCGAACCATCAAACCAAGGATGTATTAGAACAACAACATAACCCCCCCTTAATGCAGATGGGGTGTGATGACAGGCAACTAAGAAGACGGGCCAAAGTCTCTTGCAGACAAACCAAGAATGACGAGAGAGGAAAAGAGGTACAAACACCTATAAAGACATGGTCAAGCTGAATCTACATGGGGCTAATGTCATGGAAGGGACACTCACTTGACAAAGGGAAAATGCCTAAAATAGAAAACAACTATCCCCCCCATGGTGCTTTATGAAAATAGTGCATGAACAACTGACTCAAAACAACGTTCATGATCCCTAGAATGCAAAAGTGGCACTTTATCTCAGTGCGATACATAAAAGTGCTTCAAAATGATAGCTATAATGATTAGAACTGAAAAAAAGCTGCAACAAAACAAAGTACAACCTAAAACAAGAGAATCCATGCCAGGAAAATGATCCTCGGGCTTGAAACACTCAAGATATCCACAATATAGAAAAAATGCCAAAACTATGATAGAAAGAGCATGGGACAAAAACTAATAAAAAGGACCACATTTCTGAAAAGGTGACAGGACCAAATTTTCAAAAATATAACTTGTTTTCAAAAAACTGACATGGGACGCAAAAGATATGCTTGCCGGAGTCAAAAACACAACTTCAGACTTCAACTAAAAAAATGGGCAATAAAAATGAATCAAAACTTAAAAATACCTACACCAATGTCTCTATCTCGGAACCAACTTTTCAGCACTTCTTTCAGATCGGAAAAATACCTCCGTATGCTCAAGTTATGGCCAAAAAACCAAAGGTAGGTCCAAAATGACCCTAGGAGATGTGCAAGGAAGGATGATGATGTAGTGCTGATGTTATGCTGACATCATCATTTGATGGGAAAAAATTTGACCATCCATCACACATTTAGGTGATCTTGGGCATGTTTGGAGTTGGCTTTCATCAACTCCAACATGGTATCAGAGAAGCCAAGGAGAGGAAGAGCATGGAGCAAGGGAAAAACCCTAAACGGACATGAGAGACCACAAATGCAAACACAAGAAGAAAATGTATTTACAATATGCACAATGCCTTATGAAAATAAAATGAGAGAGCCTACTTATAAAGAGCTCATGGAAGCTTGTAGAACAAGCTAGAAGGTGGTAGAAGATAAGGATGACAACTCAACACATATCCACAAAAAGGTGGAACATGCTAGAAGGGAACAAACTCCCGTGTTGTCAACAACTAACCACTACATGCATTAAATACTAAGTATTAAATAAATGTATTTACCTAAGTAAGCTTAAGTAAATAGAATAAATAATTAACAAATAATTAATTATTTACTCTAACAGTTTTAAACCTAGCAAATCATACTATCCCTTTCACTTCATTTCTTAAGAAAGATTATACTTTTTCTTGGAATGAATATTCTAATCTCTCATTTGAACAATTCAAGACTTATCTTGCTAATCCACTTATCTTATAGCCAACTCAGCCTAACAAGCCATTATTTCTTTATATTTCTTCCTCTTCTAAGACATTGAGTTTTGTCTTGGTTCAGCATGATCAAGATGGTAAGGAATGTCATGTTTATTATATAAGTTGTACATTGATTGACTATGAAATATGTTACACTATAATTGAGAAAAAATGTCTTTCTTTATCCTTTTCTTATGAAAAACTTAGACATTACCTCCTTAATGAATAATTTAATGTTTTTGCAAAGTTTTATCCATTAAAGTATCTCTTTTTAAAAATATTTTTATCAAGATGACTTGCTAAATGGGTGATGATCTTAACTGAGTTTGAGTTAAAGTGCATTTCTCATAAATCTATTAAAGGGCAAGCCTTGACTAATTATTTGGCTAAGGCTCCTTCTTCTATTTCAACAATAGAATCTATTCAGTTTATTGATGAATTAGTCTTTCCTATTGATATATATGAGGCATGGGAGTTGTACTTCGATGGATCTAGATGCCAAATTAGATATGTGGCTAGAGTCATATCTATACCGCCATCTTGGAAGCCTATTCCTTTGTCTTACAAGTTCACCTTTGCATGTACTAATAATGTGGCTGAGTATGAACCTCATATTGCTAGTTTAAAAGTGGAGTTATCCTTATACATTAATATGTTTATTTATTCACAACTTGTCATACAATAGATTAATGTTACCTATCAAGCTAAGAATGATAAATTGATCAAGTACTAGGATCTAGTTGTAGATACAATTGAAGTTATTTGCATCCTTTTCTATTTAGAACCTACCTCAAAAGGATAATCAACATGCTAATGCTAGGGCTAGTGTAGATCCTTTATTATGTAGTGCCTCTCCCATTTGATTTTTGTAATTCATCCTGATGGATGCAACCTTGTTGATATTTCTTGGTGAGTGATCATGATTGGGACCATGAGTGGTCTACACCCTTAAGGTGATTGGACTTTGTTACTATATCAATTTCTTTGATTATGCTTATGGATAATTATGAGATTATGGTGTGTTAGATGGTTTCATTGAGGTTTGTGCCAATGGTTACTTGGATTGATGTGGTATCATGATGTTGTTTCGTGATTAACCTGAGATGTGAGCAAAGATTGCACTGTGTATTATTATGATGCTACACTAGACTAGGTTCATGTAGCAATGATTAGTCATGCATTTGACCATGTTCACTTATGCATTTTAAATGCCTTTTTATGTTGTTAAATCAACCATTATTAAATGATTAAATAATTAGAAATGAATTGTCCATGTTGGACTACTATGCTATTCAATTGATCATATTTGCATGATGATGCTTTTTTTTGAGATGACAGTATGTTTTATGATGATATCTAGTTTTTTGGTATTTGGACATATCCTCTATTTACACTTATATGTTAGATTTAATGCTATTGTTATTTTCTTCATTCTTTCTTTGTTATGCTTTATGTGAAAGTGAGTGTTGTAAATAGATTATTTTGATGCGATTAAATAAATAGTTTAATTAGGTTACTTAATGCATTTATTACTTCGGCTATGTTGTTATATGCAATTACACTTGATCATGTATTTTAGTGTGTAGGATTCATATCCCTGGCAGTGGTACACGGAGTTAGTGATTCAACTATTTATATTTAACAAATGTCATCCCTATATGGTCGACGTATACTATTTAATTGTTTAAATTAAACCTTCTAGTGATTTAATAAATCTAGAATCATTTCTATTATGTGATTGGACTAGTAAGCATGTCTGTGCATTTAGAGGTTCACATTTGTCATGAAAGTAACTAAGGAATTGTGTGATTTTGGTTTAAGGGATTTTTGGGCTTGATCTTATTTAGTTCAATTCTCGATAGCTTTGCCATAGTTGAATTCCAATTACTTGGGATAGCCTATTTTCATTTGGGTTGAATTAGGGTTTAACTAGGTGACCTAGTTAATTACCCTAATCCTTTATTCACTCAAAAAGTGAATAAGTATCCAAAAAGAAATTTTATTCCTCACTTCTCACTTTTTGGAAATAGAAATTTGAGAGCAAATTCAAAATCCTCTTCATGAGGAAACATTGTTTTGTTCATTGTGGGAGCTATGGGTGTGGGATCATTGCGAGATTGATCTCGTTAGATCCAACTTGGGGAGACTTTGGTTTGCCATAAATTTTGACAACTCACGTGGGATATTTGTTTTATTTGGCTATTTTTTGTTTTAGCCCTTTTAGCTGTGAGCTAGGGCTCTCCTATTTTAATGTTTCAGCTCTATTTCTACTTCTTTTTTTGGTAGCCATTTGTTAGGAGGTTGAGAACTAGTGTTCCCCTCTATTTTTGAGTGCTAGCTCTACCTAGTTGGGCGGGTATGAGCATTTCCCTATTTTTTGGGATGGGGGTTTGGGGTTTTGCGCCATTATGTTGGCCATTTTTGCATACAGAATCCAAACCCAAATTTTATTTGATATTCATGGCTTTTGTGCCCTAAGATCAAATGGGTTTTAATTTCTAAGTTTTTAAGTTTTGAGGTTTTCACCTCAATTTTCTTGTCACCCAATTTTCTTGGGTTTTCTTGGCATGATGTTGGTCATGGACGTGGATTATCTATAGGATGTTAGTTAGATCACTGTTGCACTTTTATGTTGCATTGGGATGCATGCTACATCCATAGTACCAACTTTGTGTTCGGTTTAGTGATTTCATATCTAATGTTATGGTTTTGATGAAACTCTTATTGTTATTTCATGGATGCTAGGATTTGTGTAGAATCCATACTCTTGGATTGAGGCTAGTTGAGTGAGTTCATGGTGTGTGGTTTTGTTGCATCATTGGAATTCATGTAGAATCCATACTCCAAGATTAAGGCTGGTTGAATGAGTTCATGATGTATGGTTTATTGTTCATTGGGATTCATGTAGAATCCGTCCTTCCAAGAATGTATTTGGTTGAGTGTTATTTTTGCTTGTTTTCTCATCTAGCCCTTATTTTATGAGCTTCATGATGGTGGTGACCACACATTAGCAGGTGCACATGTATTTGTTAGGTGACTTGCGAGGCCTTTAAAACTCTCGGTTATATTTCAGTGAGAATGTTTATTTGGGATTGGTTTGGGAATATGCATGCCAAAAGGAACTCATCATTAGATGAGCATGGGTAGGGTAGTGTAGCACCATGGAGGGGCTTCTATCTCGCAGCCTAGTGACTATTACCTAGAGGGTTGGCATAAAGGAGTTTTAAACAAGTGATAATTAAATAAAATATTGGCTAATAAAACTAAGATAATAAAAGGATAAAATGTGAGAGCCTTCCATTGGGAAGTTGAGTTTGCACAATATTGAGCTTGGGCTATCTGATGCCAAGTGATTCTCCATGCAGTGATTCCCTACTTAGTTACTCATTGATTGTCTAAAGAAGACCTGTAGTACTTGCATTGTCTCATGATCTATGTTTCAGTCATCTTTACTATCTTGCATGAATGTTAGCCATGGATGTTTTCTTTATGTGTGTTTGTGGTTAGATCATTATCTCCATTAGTATGGTGGGAGTGGGCCTATGGGTTCCACATGGTTGGGAAGCATAGCTACCTATACCACTTTTGGGGACTCCTGTTGGATGACATCTTGTCTTTTATGCTCTCAAGTGATCATTCCTCAATTTATATGGATCTGGTACTCCCTGGTGTGGAGGTTTTATGTTTTTAATGCATTTTTATCTTATTTCATTTTTGCGCTATTGGTAATCCTTGCATGGGAAAGGTACTTCCTCACGTGAGAAAGTATTGTCTTGCATAGATAGACATTCTCCCTTGCACAAGAATGTACTTCCTCGGGTGGAGTGTATACTTCTTCACGTGGTGTGATGGGAATCCTCGTGTGGAGTATTGCACTTCCTTGTGTAGGGTATTAAACTTCCTCACATGTAGTGATGTAGTTCCTTGTGCAAAACTGGAGACTAGTGCACTTTACCTCATGAGAAATAGGTCTCACATAGATAGACATTCTCCCTCATGTGAGAATTTAATTCCTTGCATGGAGTGTGTACTTCCTCACACAGTGTGATGGGAATGCACTTCCTCGTACAGAGTATTGCACTTCCTCGCATGCAGTAATGTAGTTCCTTATGCAAAACAAGAGACCGATGCACTTCCTTGTGTGAGAAACAGGGGTAGTTAAGCTTGGATGAGGAAGGTTTAAAATTTGGTTTTGGACACAATTTTTGGATTTCACACCTTTCTAGTTCGAAACAGTATTTCTTTGAGTAAAATATATCATTTAAGTATATATTTTAATAGATAGGTTCTAGACCTCTTCGAGTTAAGATAAAGATTCTAGGAAATTTTAGGGCTTCAAAAATTTAGACTTAGCCAATTTTTAGGGCTTCAAGATTTCAGGCTTAACCAAATTTTATGAATTTTCTTTTATCTTTTTGCATGGTGTTTGGTAGATGAGTGGTGGTAACTTTGAGTCCTTGTCTTTTGCATGGCCATTATTGGTCTCTGCTCGTGATTCTTGGTTATGATATTTTTTGTGGATATGGAATTGTAAGTATAACTATTCTAGGAGCCTTTACTTGGGGTTTGAAAGAGAACATCCCCTTGGTATATTCTCATGATTCTCATGGTCTTGATTTTTTGGTTGTGGTTTAGAGCTTGGAGATCTTTGGAAGTTGTTGTTAGACTTTTGATAGTGTAGTGAACATGTGATTCTTTCCATGCTCCCTATTCTCATTACCTTGTCCTAGTGTTTCATAGTTGCACTTGGTTACTTTATCCTATTGTTAAGAAACTTACCTTAAGAAAAGAATTTATTTAGTGCATGTTTTATCCTTGTGTTCCAAGGATCTTTGGGCAGGGAATTACATATTACCTTAGAGGAGGGTGTGATAGATTTTCAATTAACAATAGATCTAGAACTTCAATTTCACATAATACCCCATTAAATATAACATGTCTTAACTTACATTTATATGAGTGGTAATCTCAGATTTATCAATACCCTAAAGATGGATCTTTCTCTAAGTCAACAACTATGAATTGTAGGAATAGAATCCAAAAAACTTGTGGCTTGTTATATCATCCTTGCTGATGTCCTTTATAAGAGGTCTTATGATTGTCCTCTCCTTAGATTCCTTACAAAAGATGAAATCCCTTTGAATTTGAAAGAAGCTCATGTTGGACCGTGCAGGGGGCCCTTTGGTAGGAAATCCTTCATTAACACACCTCCTTTTGATGGGACATCATTGGAAAATTTTGAAACAAGACTCATTCACTTTTTTCAAAAATTGTTCATAGTGTCATCATCAAAATAATATTATTCATGATCCTATGTATTCTTTGCATTCTCAAGTTCCACCATGACCTTTTAGTGTGTGGGGTTTTGATCTTATGGGTATATTTCTTCTATCTCTTCTCAATGACATACTTATATTCTTATTACCACATATTACTTCACAAAGTGGGTAGAAGTTGTACCTTTGTGCTATCCCACTATAGATTTAATTTGTGACTTCATCCTTCAAAAAATTATCACTAGATTTGATTCATATGGCTATCATTTCAGATGATGGATCCCAATTTGAAAACAAGGAATTTAAGGCCTTTTTGGAGAAATATCACATTTGTCATCATTTTTATTCTCTTTACTTCCCTAAATATAATGGTCAAGCTAAATATTCTAGTAAGGTTATCAAATAGATCCTTTAGAAGATAGTTAATAAAAATGCTAAGGATTGACACACTTAGTTGGTTTATGCTCCATGGGCTTATAGAAGTGGTGTTCAAACTATGACTAGAACATCCCCCTATAACTTAGTGTATGGGGGGGCATATGCGATAATGCCCTAATAATTAGAGATTCATTCTTTGAGAGTTTCTTTCAAAGGTATAATTGACATATATAATTTTTGAGAATAATGTTTACAAGAGCTTTAGATGTTGGATGAACAATGAATCAATGCTCCAGAACACATCATGACTTATCATACAATGGTGAACAAGCGATATAGTGGTAAACTAATTAAACACTCTTTTTGGTAGGCGATTTAGTTCTTATGAAAACCAAAGGATTGTAAATGCCTCAAAAACCAAAAAAGGGATGCTTATTCCCTACTAGTTAGGTCATTATATTATTACAGAAGTATATGGATTTGGTGCATACAAAATTGGTGATATAAATAGTGTGCCTTTTAAGGACCTATTAACATTATGTATTTATGTCATTATTATGTTTAATCATTCACTTTTTTGTTATGGTGTATTTTCCTAAATTTCTCCTCTTTTTGTAATCTATAGAGTGATTGTAAGAATTCTAAGTACATGACATCTTTATTCCCATATTTCTTTCTTTATGTAATTAGTTATGCAAATTCATAAAAATGAATAGTTAAAAATGTTCATATATATATATATATATATATATATATATATATATATATATATATATATATAAAATCATCAAACTATTTTTGTATACACAATAGGCACTAGATACATAATGTTCCCTAAATGAAAATAATATTGATCTCATTTTGGTTTTGACAAGGTAGTGACAAAAATCTTAGTTATTATCTAGCCAAGTGCATAGTGCATGCTGAGTGATCAAAGCAAGATGAGAAATTAGTGTGAGCTGAGTGATTAAAGCATGTTGAGCATAAGTTTCTAGATAGTACAACAAAATAATATGACCAGTCAGTGCCAAGAACTAGTTAGTGCCAAGTAGATAGTACATGCTGAGTCACTCTAGTGCCGAGTAATCTATACATGCCGAGTGATTCAGGTGTTGAGTAATAGTTAGTGCCAAGTTCTATAGAAGCCAAGTTACAAAATTTAGAGCATAGTGAAAGTCGAGCATCAAAGCCTTTGGATCTTGAGTGAACAATTTTTTTCATAGTTGTTTGTAATGGTACAGAATCCTATGCAAACCATTTTTGGTTGACATAATCATGAATTTATGATTATAAGAGATAAGCATGGAGTCATATTATGAATCCCTATGCAATACATGCAACCAATCAAATTAAGGGAAGGTTAAAGTGACAATAAGGATCAACCATAACTATTGATTCTTACCTAATCCATCTCCACCTATGTTTATTTAAGAAAGGCAAACCCTAAGAATTTTATCATTTCATGAGGAGATGAATACTAAGAGTTGAGAAGGCATTAATGGTGGCTATGAAAGAGATATGCAAAGAAGAATCAATCTAAGAGAATCAAAGACAAGGAGTGAGATGATTATAAAGAATATATATGATTAGAAGAATCAATATACAATTAGTAAAGAGGATATCTAATATCAAGCAGAAAGGTGCTAACCAAAGATCAAGTGCTGAATCATTCTAATAGGTGAGGAAGAGTAAATCTCTTAATTAAATGCTTACTTAATTATGAGTTGAAATCCTTTAGCAAGGTGACAGCTAATAGTCTTTGTAAGCCTTTAATAGGGCAGACCCCTCATAGGGTAGATCATAGCTTATGATTAAAACTTTTTAGCCATAATTGGCCACACTTTACAATTGTAGTAGTGAAGATTTGTGGGCATCATCCCCACCCTAGTTTTACCTTCTCATTGGAGGGTTTTTGGGCAACCAATTTATTGTGTTATGTGTTATTTACTTTACGTTATGGATGTGATGCATGTTAAGTTATCTCAGTTTTAATGTTAAGTTATGAAATGGATGTTGGTGATATGTTCTAGAGGAAAAAGTTTTAAGTGCCTATTCACCCCCCCCCCCTCAAAACTTACTTTTCCATTGTTCTTTCCAACAATTGGTATCAGAGCTTTGTTCTCTAGAAATGAAAGTTTAATAGATTTGGAGGTAATATCTTGAAGATGGAATTCTACATGTTGGGAAAGACTATTGAGAACTAGAAGATTGAAATATAGCTTGCCCTACATTAACCCAATAAGGCAAGAGATGAAATGAAACATTCATTGAAGAGAAGGAAAGAGATAGCTATTCAACATGATGGCACTCAATATTAAGAAGTAGACACTACTGGACTATTTAAAGATGGAAACTCAGATGAGTTTGATGCAAAAATTGCATATCTAATGGAAAAGAACAATGCCCTATGTGAAGAAGTCAAAAACCTAAAAATAGAACAAGAATTTCAATCAATATTGTTGTGTGAGACAACAAAACTGAAGAAGAGAGATAAATAAGACAAAGGCATGATTGAAGAAGAAAAAAGACTAATAGCTAACATTATTGAAGAAAAGACATCAAATTTGCAAAATCTTGCAAGCATGCAATTGGATATAATGAATTAGCTAGTGATTGCAAATCAAGAACTGAATAGGAAAGACATTGTGATTACAACTTTAGAAACATAAAATACCCTAATATAGAATGAATTGAAGTATGAGAAGGAAATATTAACAAGCTTGGTGAAGCCATCAAGTACTTTGAAAAACTAATGGATGCTCCAAGGCCAAATAATGACACTATTGTACTATTGAGCAAGGAGAATCATCTAAAAGTGGTGAACAAAGGAACACTAAGGGAAATAACATCAAGCCCACTTATCATCACTGCAAAAAATTGGGTCATACATCAAATATTTGTAGGAGAGACATTGGAAATCAGAACCCTAAGAAGAAATTCAAGGGACACTATCACAACTACAAGAAGCAAAGTCATTAGACACATGAATACAGGACCAAGACTACCAACACTCAGAGATTTGAAGGTTATTGCTACAAGTGTCGAAAGTATGGACACAAGGCATATGAATGTAGATCCAAATCCAAGTGGACATCAAAAAAATAGACACAAGTACACCACAATGGAAACTCTTATGGTTGGGATTACAACACAAGGTATAGTTGTCACTATTTCTAAGAATATGGTCACATTCTTGAAAATTGCATAGGAACACATTTCAGAGATAACTAAAATAGTTGGTTGAATGTGATTATATGCTTTAGTTGTCTTAAGATTGGTCACCTGCACCAAGAAATAAAGGAAACTATTAGTGTAAATAATTAATTATTATTACACTTTACTTAAGTTTACTTAGGTTAATGCATTATTTTATTATTTATTAGTTAGACACCTAGGAGTATGCAACTCATATGAGTTGTCTTGTTGACAACACAAAAGTTAGCAACTCTAATTTAGCACATGGTGTCTACAACACAGGAGTTTGCATATTTATCTGAGTTGTCATGTAGACAACATAGTTGTTTGCACTCTAATTAAGCACATGGTGTCTACAATATCTTTTTACATGACACACCTATGTAAGCTTATCCTCTTATCATTGCACTAACTTTTGTGCTCAATGGAGGATAATCCACTCTTGGTAGACATGTGCTTAGTTGTGAGTCTTGTCACTTTGTCGACTCCTAGTCATTCTAGAGGCCTTTATATACAGGAACTCCTAGTGTATATGGACATCAGTTCATTTTCATATTGTTATTATGATCATACTTAATTGGTCCATATTGTGGTAGTGCTTGAGCTTCTTGATCTTGGTGTGATTTTTTCCTAAGGAAAATTCTTACATGGTATCAAAGATGAGGGAGCTTCTCTTCACATAGCCATTGGAGACCATTTTTGCCTCACCTCTCAGAGAACCTTGATTTAGATCCAACAAATTTATAGTCATTGGGAGCATCTAGAGTCAAAGAAGACCTCACCATTGCATCTGGAGCCTTGATTTGGTGAATTTTGACTATAAATTTTCCTACCCTAGGCCATAGTCAAAATTGAGACAAAATATTTTTGCAAACCGATGCCTGAAGGCTTGATTTGCAAAATTTGGTATGAATTTTCAGATCTAATCATTTGATTTTTGAATTTGTATTTATTACATTTGTGTCTCTCCAATTTTTTCAGATTTGCATATTCTGTATTTTCAAATTTACAATTTTTGAATTTTTTCAAATTTTTTTTTGGCTTGTTAGGCCTTTAGAAAGATTTTTTTTTGTAGGAACTGGGTGGTCAAATCCTAATGCCCACAAAATATTTTCTATAATATTCCATTTATAACTGGTGGAGTTCACTAATCCGATGGCTTGTATGTTATCCCAATGCCCGTAAAATATATTCTATAATATTCCATGTATAACTGGTGGAGTTCACTAATCTGATGGCTTGCATGTTGATCTAATTATTGAGCACCTTTTGTTTTAAACACTTTCTTGCACCATGGTGGGTTGCATGTGCGATTAAACCCACACCCACCCACCATTTATTTACCCCCTTGTCGGAGATCTTCCACCAGCCATCCATAAAGACTACTGGTGACTCCATCTCTGATGCCAACATCTCTACATCTCTGACATTGCTCACCATCATTTTCCCTCTTGTTGGCACTGTCTTCCACCTTTTTTCCTTTTCTTCCTACCGACGACTAGTGTTAGACCTCCTACTTTCAATGCTAGCATCTCCAACTTTGGCAATTAGCTGACATCTTTTCCATTGACATCTGACATAACTACTAGTGACTAGTCTCCACGTGGCACGTTTGATGATCTCCTTGGCTACCATACGTTTGCTTCATAGTGGCAAGTCAACTGCCACACATATTATAGATAGTGCCAGCAAGCCACAAACACGTCATCATAGACACACCATGTAGGCCCCTCTGTATAGTCCATGTTAGCAGCTGACATCATCAGCTATATAGTACAACCTACCACATCATCCAATGGGCACTTTTTTGCTAACGACACTTTTTCATGAGCCTAAATTTGATGGTCATTTGATCATCACCAGTAGGGTAGATTGCACTACTATGATAACCATTTGGACATCAAATTCAACCTCATATTTTTTCTAAGTAGACCCCTCACCATATGTGGTTTTGATTTGATAGTCTAACTTCGAGAGGCCATATCTTAGTCATCTGGACTCCAAATTAGGTGCATTTTTTTAAATTTTGGCTAGAATTTCCTAAATTTTTTTATGATGCTATTAATTTCTAGTTTTGATGCATGGATTTGTTAGAAATTTCAGTTTTTGGCAACTATACCTATCCAATCCTACATTTTGCAACTTCAAATGCTCCATATGGGCTTATCTAGACACATTTTTAGGTTCCATTTTTTTTGAAAGTGCATAATTTTTTGTCTACTTTTTAGATATGCAATTATATTATAGGCTTCTATTAATAGAAATACCACTATCAGGAATAGGTCCTTTTGTGGATTATATTTCTTTGATAGAACTTCAAAATTGTTGAATATCTGAGCTACATTGCTAAGTTCTAGATTTAAAATTGAAAAGGAAGTTGTAAACAACAAAATTAGAAGCCCACTTTTGTCCATTTTGACAAGTGACCTATTGTAAATGCACTACATATAAAGTGCCAATAACATCATTTTTGTGGGGGATTTTTGAACGAGTGAAAGGGGGGGAGGTGTGTCTTGTTTTCTTGTGTCTCTCTTTCTCTCTTGTGCTCTTTTAATTTTGCATC
Organism: Cupressus sempervirens; assembly: GCA_028749045.1. NCBI lineage: Eukaryota > Viridiplantae > Streptophyta > Pinopsida > Cupressales > Cupressaceae > Cupressus > Cupressus sempervirens. The sequence goes on along the minus strand of CM053792.1, from coordinate 356,839,086 downwards.
ATGGGTTCACCTAAAACTCTGCTTTTAACTTCACACAATTATACTACATGGAAAGATATTGTATGGAGTAGACTAATGGAAAAAGGTTTAAATCTATATGTTGATGGTACAATTGTAAAACCCACTAATGCTAATGCACAAGTTGATTGGAAAGTTAAAGTCAACCAAGCTTTAAGAATTATTGGGAGTTGTGTTCATAGAGATATCTTCTTCCACATTTCTAGCTTTAAGGATGCCAAGGGTTCTTGGGAGAAACTTGGAGGTTTTTATGGTAAGGTGGATGAGGAAAAGGGATTCCAAATTGAGGATGATCTACTTCTATTGGATCCTAAGAATTTTGACACAATTCAAGACTATGTCAACAAAGCTAATGAATTGAGAGCACTACTTAAGGATTGTGGTAATCCCATGAAGGAAGAAACATTAATTCATCACATCTTGAAGAGGCTACCTTCAGAGTATGCATATTTTTTTTTGAGTTATAACACTCATAGGTTGACCATGGGAATGCCTTCACTAAGCCTTCATTTGATGCATTTGTAGAAATGTTGATGTTGGAACAATCCAAGTTGATAGATATGGGAATTCTCAAGTCATCCAAGTCTACAACATTGGTGGCTAGTAATGAGAACCAAACAAATCAAGGTGGAAAAAGTTTCACCAACAACAAGAAAAAGTAGTGGAAGCAAAAATCACAATTAGAGACACAACAATCTTCCTCCTCACAACAAGGCAATTCTTCTTCCAACAAGAAGGGAAATAACAACAAGAAGGATAAACTATTTTGTGCATATTGCATGAAACCAAATGATGGTGAGCATCATTGCAAGACTAAGAGAATAGATGAGTTGGAAAACTTACTTAGGAAGAACAAAATCAATGTTCCAAATGCTTCCAAGGATTCAAATCTATACACTTCAAAGGGAAAAGGGCAAGCATTTATGGAAAGTTAAAGTTCTTTAGGGGAATGGATTCTTGACTCGAGTGCCTCACATCATATGGGTTCTTCAAAAGGACACTTTTCTTCATTGAAGTAGTATAAGGTACCTCACATCTTTGTAGGGAATGATACAAAAGTGGAAGTTGAAGGGAAAGGTCAAGTTGAGATGGAAAATGGAGAGTTCAAAGATGTTCTCTATGTTCCCAACCTTAACAATAATCTCCTTTCAATTTAACAAATCACTCACTATGGAGGTGGAAATAAAGTTGAGTTCCTTGTTGATTTAGTAATAGTGTGAAATATTAAGGATGATTCATTGGTTGTAGTGGGTAAAGTTAATCATGGCACAAGACTTTATTCTTTTTCCCACTTTGTGCCTCAGTCTCCTTCACATGGCTTGTTGACACATTCACAATCACAAAGTAAATTATGGCATGAGTGGTAGGGACATCTTTCCTTCCACTATCTTCGTCAACTTAGCTCAAAAAATATGGTCAAAGGTATACCTAAAATCAACTTTTCTAAGGGTGAATGTTCAACTTGTTCAATGGATATGCATCTAGAAGAGAATTTTGACAAAGGGAAGTCTTGGAGAGCATTAGTTGTTCTTGAGTTGGTTTACATGGTTCTAGCCAACCCTTTTTTAGTGACATCAGTGAGAAAGGGTCATTATGTCCTCACTTTCATTGACAACTTTTCATGGTACAAATGGATCTACTTTCTAAATCACAAGAATGAAGTGTTTGATAAGTTTCTATCCTTCAAGAGTCATGTTGAGAAGCAATCAAGTAAAGCCATCAAGGTTCTTCATATGGACAATGAAAGTAGATATGTGAACTCAAGACTTAGAGACTTTTGTGAACTTGAGGGTATTGATCTTTAGAATCTTGTAGCATTCAGTCCATAAAAGACAAGTGTTGCAACATTGAGGATTAGAACTCTTAAGTCAATGGCAAGTTGCATGATTCAAGCTAAGTCTCTTGATCCATCACTTGGAGTTGAAGCTAAAAGTAGTGCCAATCACATCCTTAATAGGTCTCCTCATAATTTCTTAGATGTAATGAATCCTTTTAAAATCATGGTGTGGAAGAAAACCAGTTGCGAAAAACTTTAGAGTTTTTGGTTGTCCAGCATGGGCACACATATCTTCAAGGGAATGCAAGGCACCACCAACAAGGCCTTGTACTTTTATTGGATATGACTAAAGTGTTAAGGCATATAGACTTATGGATCCTAATACTCATGAGATATTCATAGAGAGGAATGTTCACTTTGAGGAAAGTTCACCTAGCTTATCCTCTAATCCTCTACATACTTCATACATTGTGAAAAAAGATACTGACAATAGTGATAGTGATTAAACAAGTTCACTTGTGGGGGATCCTATTGACAGATGCATGATGAAGTCACAACATCAAAAAATTCCACATGCATACATTGCTACAATGATAGGTCCATGCAATTTAGTACAACTGGGTACACCTTGTCTTCTAGTTCCAAAATCAGGGGATGACTACATAACAAATATTTTAGGCTTGTTTGTTGAGTCCTACATAGTAGATTTGGGAGACATAATTGATGATATACATCTTCTCTTTGATGAAGAAGATCCTTCTTCAGTTGTTGTGAGGGAACACTATAACCCTCTTGTCCATTCTCTACATGATTAGTCTTTCAAGGTTGATATGATTGTGGATCTTACGTACAACAATTGTAAGAGGTCTCTTTATCATTCGAGGAGATAGTTGGTTCTTTGGGAAATGTTCTACATCCATCCTTGCTAGATCCGAACATGTTCTTTTCAGCAGTGTTGGAAGGGGTTACTATTAGTATTGACACATGGATAGTTGAGAAATTTTAAGAGACACCATTCATATTTAGGATTCTTTCTACACTTTAGGGAAGCATCTCCTATGTACCTATGACATTGTTTCTTCTTAAAGGGAGGAACATTATTTAGCAATCATGGAGCAACTTCTACATTAATCTTGGAGTAGCTATCATTGATCGACATTCTACATTTGGGGAGGGGACTACTTTTTCTACTTTCTTCATATTCTTCTCTCTTATGGGGGGGACTTTTTCCTATTATGGGTTTTTTTCCTTCTCATACTTGTTTATTGTATATACATGATGCATGGTGTAATGGGAGGGGTCTTAATTACTCCATCCATCCATGCATCTTGTTTTTTCATCTCTCTTTTTAGGAGAGGGTTTTTCCCATGAGGTTTTCTCTCTTTCTTTGTTTTTAGAGAGATTGCATTGTATTTGTGCATGGGTACCTAACATGGCCTAATAGCTGAGACCCATCATGCATTTTCACTATAGCTTTCATGAGCTTAAGTGCATTCCCCTAAGTTGCACTTAAGGGGGGTGTTAGTGTAAATAATTAATTATTATTACACTTTACTTAAGTTTACTTAGTTTAAAACATTATTTTATTATTTAGTAGTTAGACACCTAGGAGTATGCATACTCATATGATTTATCTTGTTGAAAACACAAGAGTTAGCAACTCTAATTTAGCACATGGTGTCTACAACACAAGAGTTTGCATATTTATCTGAGTTGTCATGTAGACAACACAGTTGTTCACACTCTAATTAAGCACATGGTGTCTACAACATCTTTTTACGTGACACACCTATGTAATCTTATTCTTTCATCATTGCACTAAATTCTATGCTCAATGGAGGATAATCCACTCTTGGTGGACATGTGCTTAGTTGTGAGTCGTATCACTTTATTGACTCCTAGTCATTCTAGAGGCCTTTATATAGAGGCACTCCTAGTGTGCATGGACATCAATTTATTTTCATATTGTTATTTTGATCATACTTAATTGGTCCATATTGTGCTAGTGCTTGAGCTTCTTGATCTTCATGTTATTTTTCCCTAAGGAAAATTCTTATAGAAACAAAGGTAAAGGAAAGGTTGATGCTAAAAATTTGAAGATGCAGATGAACAAGACATGGAAAAAGAAGGAAGATTGCAACTCATCAAATGCATATGAGGTCACTTCATCCAATGGATTAGGTGATCACATCACCCCCAACTAGGCAATCAAAGGTATGCATGGAGTTGACATTCAAAAAGTTAAATTATGAATTAGTTTCAAATATATAAGATATGAAAATATCATATTAGCATGAATTAAGATGTAATGAAGTGATAAAAACCAAGAGAAAATGTATCATTTTGTTGTTTTCTATGTTGTTGGGCCAAGCATGGAAATAACTATAGTTGCTACCAAGTATGAAAGGAATTGTAGTTGTTTCTGAGTAATGTAGATATGGTAGTGTGAGATAAGCTTTCTATGTTAGCTGAGTATGTTAAAAATCCTATGATAGTTGAGTTTACAACTATGTAAGTAATAAGCAATTAATTCCAAATTTGAAGGGTTATATAGTTGATTTTTGACTCATTTGCACCTACCAGAGTTTGAAGAGCATGAAGGAGAATTGCAAAAGTATATTCAAGTGTTTGCAAACTAGATTCAACTGCTACTCGACATTAGTCATTAGATTCGAGAGGTATTTAACTTATGCCAAATTATGTTGTTTTATTTTTCACAAACCCTAGGAAGTCAAAATGGTAGCTATCTCTTCTATAATAGTTAGGAAAGAGGAAAAAGAATTTTTCAATGTTTATTTAACTAGTAATGATGTGAGACATCCTCATTCTAAGCTATTCTTGAGATTTCATATAATGAAGATCCATCTAGTGCATTATCCATGATACCAACAAAGGTCTTAATGGTTCAAGATGTGAGATGCTACCACACTGGAAAGATTGGAGAACTTGGAGACATGGAGATCAGGAAAACCTACCATAATCTGTGTGATAACAAAGTATTGAAGGAGAAAAATAAAATTGTTGAGAGAAAAGGGTTGACATGTGCCCTAGAATTTCCTCTAGGTTTTCAAACTGAATGGATTAGAATTGTGTTGATCCATATACATGACAATAAAATTTGGTTAGATAATGGACCAATAAGAATTAAAAAAAGGATTGTACATAGAGTATTAGGGTGCCCTACCCTTGATAGACCAAAGAACATGTAGAGTGATGTAGAGGAAATTATTGAGAAAAAAATAGGTTCCATATGGAACAAGTGAGGGATGCTAATTGATACAATTTTAGACCCCTTGCTAGCCTTTGTAGTTACAGTTATTTTGTGAAAATTCTTTTAGTCAAGTAAACTAAATAATGTTTCTTGTATGGAAGTTGAACTTGACTACAAGATTGTAAAGAGAGACCATTCTTATGATCTAGCTGAGTTGTAACTTCAAAAATTGTCAAAAAATCTGGAAGCCATCGAGAAAGCCAAAAGTGCATATTGTAAGTTTGGTTCTTTGATTGTTTGCATATTATTCTATATGCAAAAAATATTCCCCACTTTTGGTAAATTTTCTTGGAAAATAAATAGATCAGTAACACAATAGATAACATAGCTCATTGAACAACTTGGAGATAATTTTGAGTTAGTAATGACTATCTATTTTGAGGATATCAAGAAATCCATGATGCAAAGACTAAGGATTCCTGTATCATTAGTGGAACACTATTACAATGATGTGTATTTCCTACTTGATGTAGATTACACACATGTGCAATCTACAATACCTAGGGTTAGATAGTTAAAACCCTTGCCATATGAAATTAATGTGGATGAAGCCTCTACAACCATCACAACTCTATTGGCTAAGGAAATTGACAAGGATGATACATATTTGGAAACTATGATGAGGCTAAATAAAGAATAACAATACAATTACAAACTACCTCAGTAATAAGAAATAAGAATAAGATAGTGAAGAAGCTTAAAGAGAAGTTTGGTGAAGGTGGTGAGGAAGAATAAGAAGAAGAAAAAGAAGAAAAAGAAGCACAAGGTCAAGGACCTTTGGAACTTACACAAGGTTTGGGTGAAGATGTTGATGTAGAAGGTGTCGAGGAATAAGTAGCTGAGGAAGCACCTAAGGTTGTTGAGAAAAAGAGGAAAGAAAAGAAATAGGTAGTGGAGAAAACAAAGAAGACTATGAAGTGGTCTCCACAAAATCTAGCTATACCTTTAACTAGGTTAAGCACTAGGGCAGCCACTACATAGGCTAAATAATTTGCAAAGCCTAAAGGAAAAAGAGCTAATGTTACAACAGAGCTGGGCCAACCTACTCAAATTTTTTTTGAGAGATTGAGGAAGAAATAAAAACCACAAGAAGATTCATATAAGAAGAAGATAGAGTCTGATGACTTGAGTCAATTCAAAGTGGTAAGCCACAATCCCTCTTTTGACATTGATAACTTGTGTGAAAATATTAAGACCAATGTAGATTTGTCGGGTTTCATAGATGTTGATTTTGATAATTTTAGAAGTGTAGAGAAAAATAGTATAGACGAGGCCATATATGACATGATGGTAACTTTTAAGACCACTCGTCTAGAGATTTCCAACTCACCAAATAGTTTATATGAAAGAGTTGAGCAAAAGTGGCAATTCAATTTAAAGTAAAAGACAAATTAGGGAAACTACTTTAGCCCAAGTGATGCTTGAATTAAATAAGTAGATGATTGCTAAGGAAATGGAGAAGAAAAAAGGAAAATTCACTCCCAAATACTGAGCGTTCCATATTTTAAAGAAGCAAATAGAAGATGTGGTAACCAAGAGTACAAAAATTTGGAAATCTATTTATGGGTTACCTGCTAAAGAAATAACTGAGAAAGGTGAGAAAGAAGTAGTTGATATTGAAAAAGAGAACCTAGTCAAGGAAGGTATTGTGGAGGGAATTGAAGGAACATTAGAGGAAGCCACAATTGGAGAAGAGCAACAAGATGTCTAGGTGTCGAGTGCACATGACTCATTGAGAATCAAGGATGTTCTTGATACTACATCAAAAAATGTTAATCCTTTGACAGAGGACAATTTGAAGAAAATTATAGAAGACTCTACCAATGCAAAAATTTTATGTAGTAATCCAATAGTGGTGAGAGTGGATGAGATATAAATGATAGAGGTTGCAACTATAGGGGAGAAACAAAAAGACACATTAAATCTTCCCCCACAACCTACATAGGTAAAGGAAAAGGAATCACAAGATCTACATACAGATCAAAGCGTTAACCTTGAATAGGAAGATGTTACAATAAAGACACCATCTGTAATGCCAATAGTTGTCATTCAAATGAAAGAGGTAGAAGAACAACCTATAGATATATCATTGCCAAGCCTAAATAGTTCAAGTTTACCAGCCATATTGATTGTTGAGAAGGATGGAATAGAAGAGAACAAGGGTAAGGAATCCAATATTATACCTATTCCACCATCATAGGGTGAAGTTTGAAAAGAAGGAAAAAAGAATGAAGAGGATAAGTTGACTACTGCATCTGAGGAGCAAATTTTTGTACAAACACTAGTTACTTTTCTAGTCTCTACATCTCCTATCCATAGTCAAGCTCTTCAAAGGCCAAGTACACATGACACTCCACTACAAATATCAAGTCTAAGTTCCAACACACACAAGAGTGTTGGTGTTACATCATTTGAGGATGTAAGCCTAGATGAGGTGATTGAGCTACCAAATTTTGATTTGAATAAAATCACTATTGAAGAAATGAGCATTCTTCAAGCCACTCTATAGAGAAAGAAGAGGAAATAAATATTAATGAGGGAACTTAAGAATTTTTTTTTTTTTGCATGACATCAAAGACATATTCATTGATGCTTTTAGCCTCCTAGAAACAAATGAAGATAAACCTATTATAGAAAAACTTGTTAGCATTGTGGACAAAATTAAGGACAAAGACCTAGACATAAATGTCAAATGATTAGAATGGTCTAAAAGGAAGTTTCATACCAAGGTTTTGGAGAAGATATCTAGTGCTATTGCAGTCAGATAGGATGATCTAGCAGTCCCAAAATGGAAAGTGTAAAGAAGGTATTAGAGAATATTTTCTCTCTATTCACAAAGCTATGAAATATTGAGATATTTACTAAGGAAACTCAATGGGCTATTAACCAACTACAAGGATATTTGCAATTCACAAGTACCACACTACAAAAATCTCTAGGTAATAGTCAATTACATTTTTAGAGGTTACTATCTACTTAGAGTAGGTTTGCCAAGCTGCAAACACAAGATGCTAATATTAGGTCTACTCTAATCAATATCCAATCCATGTTGACACCTCACATGGAAGTATTGCACAAGGAAATAGCCTATGCAGAGATACTACTAAAGAAAGATTCCCATCTTTCTACACATAAAGGCTTATTTGATATTGCTTCCTAGCTAGACATTCAACATCAATCCCTAGATGTAACAATAGGAATTTGGGATGCAACATTAAAGATAATAATGGAGCTACACAAACCATTTTTGGATAAACAAACTGTTAGTGCACAACCCAATTGATATAAGTGTCAAAAAAGGGGAATTACAATTTTTTTTGGAGAAAATGTTTGTCAAGGAAGATATCTACTCACTAGGAGTAATTGAAGCCAACATAAATGAAGTACTTACTCATGGGGAGTAATAAGGTATGGAAGATAGACAACATTTTTGATACAAATGCAAATTTTCCAAATTTTGAAAATTTTGTATAGAATCTGAGCAATGAATATATATTGTCTGACTTATGCATAAAATAGGGATGCATATGCTATGACAAAGTGTTTTTTCCACTCATGTCAAAAGGCAAGATTTCTGATCTCATTTTGGTTTTGAAAAGGCAATGACAAAACACTTAGTCATTATCTATCCAAGTTCACAGTGCATGCCAAGCGATTAGAGTAAGCTAAGAAATCAATGTGGGCCAAGTGATCAAAGCATGTCGAGCATAAGTTTATAGACAGTATAATTGAGTAATATGACTAGTTAGTCTTGAGCACTAGTATGTTCCATGCAAATAATATATGCTAAGTCACTCCAGTGCTGAGCAGTTTATACATGTCAAGTGATTTAGGTGCTGAGTAATAGTTAGTGCCAAGTGTTGGATACTATTGTTCAAATTGTGTGTTGTCTTTGATGTTGCACAAATGTCATATTAGTCATCAGACATTTTCTACCGAGCTTAGAAGGTTAGCAAGGCAAAGGACAGTGTCTACCGAGCTTAGGAGGTTAGCAAGGAAAATGACAGTGTCTATTGAGCTCAAAAGGTTAGCAAGGAAAAGGATAGTGTCTATCAAGCTCAGAAGGTTAGCAAGGCAATAGATAGTTCTTACCGAGCTCACTCGATCATCAAAGGAAATGTGGCAGAAATAGTTCTTACTGAGCTCACTCGGTCATCAAAGGGAATGTGGTAAAAGTAGTTCTTACCGAGCTCTCATGAAGGAATTTAGTTCTTACCAAGTAAACTCGGCAACCAAAGGATTTTATAGATATTGCAATATTAACCGACTCAAGAAGGTTAACTCAGGAAATTTCTGGAAGTAGTATTTACCGAGCAGGGTCGACCAGTAAAGGATTTCACTATTTTATGAAATAATGTTTATTTGTTTAGATTAATATTTGTAGCCGACTAATGTATGGTTTATTGGTAAATGTAACATGTAAATGGGCCAACTTGAAAATCTAAATGGTATAAGTAAGAGGTCAAGTTGTGAATTCTAAGTGTGTGGATGTATGTTGAATTAATGAAATATGAGGACTGATCATTGTGGAAGTGAATTTGAAGGATGATCAGAGATTATTAAGGAGCAACAGAGCCATATTTGATCAAGAAGGATCTAATGATGTTGAATAGAGACTTGTAGCCAACAAATTCAGTTGCATCTCATTTAGGTCAATTCATTGTTGCTTTCTAACCATTGTAGTAGTGATTTCAAATCTCTTAATAGAGTTTTTGATAAGGTAAACAGGTTTTAAGGGGTCCTGAAACCCATAAGTTTAACAACAAGAAAGGCTGAAAATAAGCGAAAAAATGCCCAGCCAAAACATAAGCCTTACGGCTGAAAATAAGCCCAAAGGCCCAGCCCGAAATAACTGCCCACTAAAAAGGCCAGAGAACCAACCAGAAAAATAGAGACTAGACAAAAAGCCAAAACCAGGAGAAACAAAAACCAAAGGACAAAGACCCAACCTAGCAGACTACTTCTCCATCTCGAGCATGGTCTGGGCAGCTTTGGCACACTCTTGTTGCTCTTCTGCCTTATGATCTTGGGCGTTCGTCAAATCCTGCTCCATAGTGCTGTCCTTGGCTTTATCCACATCCAACCTATCTTTGTCTCTATTCTGTTTATCATCTTCCTCCATCTGGTTCCTGTCTTTGAGATTTTCCAAGAGAGAGAGGATGTTGTCATTGATCAAAGCGAGGAGGGAGATCATTTGACTTTCCAGGTTGTGATTGTAGTTCTCAATATTTTTTACTCTCCTCTCCATCAGAGTCTCCCAGCCGTTCTGATCGCCTTGGCTTTCTGCACCTATCTTGCTCTTGATTTTTTCCATTTGGGAAACCCTATCTTTGACATCCTCAAGCTCATGGAAAAGCCATTTAATTGATCTGAAGTTGTCGATCATGCTATTGCGAGCATTGTTCAACAGATTCATGCCCGTTTCTCTTGCATTATCAGAAATAGCCACCATAGCTAGGTCAATTAGCTCATTGAGTCTAGGCTTCTCGAGGTCGTCCACCAGGAGTTGGGGGTTCATCGCCTCTCTGTAGATTCCCATAGTGGCCGTTCTCACATTGAAGTTCTTCCAAGCCTTCCTTCTGTTATTAACTTGCACTTCCCCCTCAATCTGTCCAGAGTTGTCATTTTCCTCCAAAGGAGGCTAAGGATGTATAGGGGAGAGGGGAATGGGCAGAGAATCCTTTCCCTGACTACTGGAGCACTCCATGCTCTCTCCCTCCCTCTTCTGTCTTTTTCTCAGTTTCTCCTCATCCAGCTCCTCCTTCGAAACCTTGTCAGAATCATCAGTATCCATTTCCTCCTCCACCTCAGTAGAGCCAGTTTTAGCTGGGGTATGACCTCTAGGGCTCTTTCTGCTGGGTAATTTGATAGAGGGGTAATCCTTCTTATGGCTTTTAGTCTTCTTACCTGAATGCTCAAAAACCTCATCAGAGCTGATGCTCTCGACATCGTCAGAATCTGAGGAAAAACTGGAGCTGCTCTTGTCAACATCCTCCCCCTGGATAGGGTTTTTGCTAATGGTTTGAGTGTGGAAATGCTCATGAATCAGAAGCAGAAGACCCTCATGCAGTGTCGGGTTGACGGTAGCTTTCTTTTTAAAACTAGAAATGGCCTTGTTCATCGAGTTAAAAAGATAATACGGGAAGGAGATCTTACTACCATGGCGAAAATGATTCAGAATCACAAAATGGTGAGTCCTAACCCTATCAAACCTGGGGTCTAGGGTTATATATTCAATGACAGCGTAGAGAACATACCTCCAGAGCTTCTTTATAGTATCCGTTACAAAAAATGTCTCTTTCTTGCCCAGCTTGTTCAGTTCTTCAGTGTTTTTCACAAAATCCTTGATTGCATTAGAAGACATCTTCTTGTCTCTAAAGAATTTATGCCCCTCCATCGGAATCCCCGTGACTTCAGCAACCACATCCTCAGTAATTTGAAAGTAGACCCCATTCACCTTAACCTTACCATTATTCCACGAATTCACCATGCTGTTAGTGATCTCAGGATCCGAGCCATGAAGTTTCTCGAAGAAATTAGTAACCCCACCCTTTTCCAGCTCTCTCCAAAATTTGGCCTTGTTCTTCCACTTCTGAACTTCCCCCACCGGCTCCTTTCTGCTCCTCTCACCCGTCATTTTTACCTGATCAACTTCCACAATTCTCATGAACTCTGAACTGTGCAAGTTATTTGCATTCAAAAAAATGGTGATGTTTCTTTTATGATACTCGTGAATATACCCCTTTCTGAAAATAATGGTATCGTCCTTTTGAACGTGTCGAAATGTTAGAGGAAACCCCTTTTGCTGGTGAAAATAACAATGCCAATAATGGCACTTACCATTTATTAAGCAATCTTTATTATCCATAATTGCATTGGATTTGAGCCGTCCTTCCCAAGATTTTATCTTGGTCGATAAGCAACTTTTCCTCCGCCGAAAAATCTTTTCAGGCATGCCAGGTCAGATTATTGGTGGCGTTAACCCCTTTATTAGCAAACCAATCAGCGACTGGGTTTTCCTCTCTATAAACATGAGTGATGTGGACCTTATCGAACTTTGTGAGAGTGGCGCAAGTCTCAGTAATTATGTTCGCAATCATCCACGAGGGAGGGGAAATACCATTAATGGTATTAATAATGTTTTTGGAGTCCCCCTCAAGCCAGAGTTTAGTAATCCCGGCTTCAAAAGCCAACTTGACCACCTTACTCGCAGCTCTTGCTTCAGCCAGATGAATAGTCTGGATTCCCAGCGGGGAAGCAAAGGCAGCTATTCCCTCCCCATAGCTATTTCTTATGATTCCACTACAACCTGACGGGCCTGGGTTACCCTTAGAAGCCCCATCAAAGTTGGCTTTTGACCAACCATCTGGGGGGAGAAGCCAGCTAGCATCCTGCCTTTTGAGGTTCCTGTCTTTTTCTTTAGCTATCTTTCTGTCCCCTTCTTCTTCTTCTTCCTCCTTCAGTACTTGGAGATTTTCCTTTATATTCTTTGAGACCTTCCTGCCAAGGATTATATCCAGCTCCTCTCTGTCTCTAAATATTCTATTATTCCTTTCCTTCCAAATTCCCCAGCAAAAATGGGGTAAAATCCAGTCCGAGTGATCCTGCCGACCAGCAATCTTACAAAGACCTTTCCACTGATGGAAAAAATCCATGAGATTATCCGGTTTGCACCAGAGGGTTTCATTATAATGTGTGATGACATTCCACACCTCCCTGGCATAGTCACATAAGATGAAAATGTGATTTCCGATCTCAGCCTGATTCTTACACAAGGGACATCTACTGGGCATAACATGTCCTCGCTTCATGAGATTGTCATGAGTAAGGATTTTGTTCTGAAGAGCCAGCCAGTAAAAAATGTTGATCTTTGGAGTGAGACCCGAAATCCAAGCCTCCGCCCAAGGGGCCTTCTCTTTTAAGCTCCAAAGGGAATTATAGCCCGAGGCAACAGAGTATCTTCCATTGGGATTATTCCTCCAGACCAGCTCATCCCCCAAATTGATAGGAATCATGGAATTGAGCATAAGCATTATAGGAGTCAAGTCCTCAGAGATGAGGGATAGGTCACTCCATTCCTGGCCATTCCAATAATCACAAACTTTGGACCCAATTTGATCAGTACAAGCTTGCATCCATCTCTCAAAAACAGGGTTATTGATAAGTGGATCTTGGGAAAGCCATCTATCTGACTAGAACTGGATGTCCTTCCCATTTCCCAATTTCCATGATATCCTGGCCTTAGCCAGGTCCCTGGCTTTCATGATCCCATTCCAAATGTTCGATCCTTTTGGGATATCTTCATTAAAAAGGGTGAAAAGAAGAGTGGGTCTTCTAAGGTACTTGTTTACCAGGGTGTCCCTCCATTCACCGGTGCTACTGAAGATCCGCCATATTTGTTTAGCTAGGAGAGCCTTATTGAGGTGGGTGATCTTTCTAATGCCCAGACCTCCGTACCTCTTAGGGAGGCAAAACTTCTCCCAAGCAACAAGAGGATATCTTTTCTTCCCTTCATTACCATTCCAAAGGAAGTCTCTTTGGATTTTCTCCATTCTTTCAGCTATTTTCCCCGGAATTCCAAAGAGGCTCAGGGCGTAGATTGGCAGATTTTGAAGAGAAGATTTGACTAAGAGGCATTTCCTCGCTTGACTAAGAGAGACCCCTTTCCAACCAGCCATCTTCCTGTTGAATCTATCCAAAATACCATTCCAAAAAGACTCCGAGGGTGAGGATCCCAAAGGGAGACCAAGATAGGTAGAGGGGAAAGAGCCTACCCCACAACCCAGAATCCTGGCGATTTTTCTTTGTCTAAACTCAGAGGTGTTGATGAAAAAGAGTGAGCTTTTGTTCCAATTAATCAGCTGACCCGTCCCACTGGAGTAAGTATCAAGAATCTTCTTCAGGGCTCTGGCCTTTTGACAGAAGCTTCCCCCCCAAGATAGTATCGTCAACAAATTGCTGATGAGTGAAGGGAATGCAATTAGAGGAGGGAAGGATCCCTTTGATACAAGCCTCACACTTTCTACAGTCTATAATCCTTCCTAAGCATTCAGCTAAAATGATGAACAAAATGGGCGAAAGGGGGTCTCCTTGTTTGAGGCCTCTGGAAGGTTTGAAAAAATTAGAAGGGACTCCATTAACCAGAATAGCCAAGGAGGAGGTGGACACCAATTGAGAGATAATTTTGCAAACTTTACTGTCAAAGCCAAAAGTCGAGAGGACCTTCCCAAGGAGAGACCAGTCCACCCTGTCATAAGCTTTAGAAAGATCTAGTTTGAGAAACATACCTTCCCGTTTGGATGCCTCAAGAGAGTGGATGACTTCGTGCACCATCTGGACAGAATCCAAAATTTGTCTCCCTAGAACAAAACCCGATTGATGCTGCGAGATTATCATGGGCAAGATCTTGAGCATTCTTAAAGTGAGAACTTTAGAGATGATCTTGTAGAGTGAGTTGCACACACTAATAGGTCTAAAGTTGTCCAACAAGTCCGCCCCAGGGGATTTAGGAATGAGAACCACAAAAGTCGAGTTTAGCTCCTTGAGAATAGATTTGGCTCCAAAGAATTCCTGGATAGCCTGAACAACCTCTCCCATGATCACCGACCAGAACCTTTGGAAGAAAAAAGTGGGAAAACTGTCCGGGCCTGGAGCCTTGTCAGCAGGCAGAGAAAAGAGAGCCTCTCTAACTTCCGAAGCATTAGGAATAGCACAGAACTGTTTATTATGGATAGGTTGAATGAGCTGAGGGATACAGTGTACCAAATCCTCCTGGTCCAAATTGGAAAGCATTGGGTCCTCAGAGAGAAGGCTAGAGAAAAAGGAAACAACTTCTTTTGAGATGGCAGATTCTTTAGTCAACAGCTCCTGCCCCTTTTTGATACCATAGATCCTGTTACTAGCACGGTGCTTGAGGGTGGTTAGGTGAAAAAACTTAGTGTTCCGATCTCCTTCCTTTAGCCAGGTGATCCTCGATCTTTGCCTCCAAAATTTTTCTTCCTTATTAATAATTTTATGAATTTTAGACAGGGTCTTGAGCTTTGAAACCCTGTTGGTCTCAGTGTAACCTTCCTTCTGAATGCAATCTTGGATGATAGTTAGATTATCAAATAACTCTTTCTTTTCATGGAAGATATGACCAAAATCAGACTTGTTCCAAATTTTAATCATCCTCTTCACATTGCTAAGTTTTCTGGTGACTCTGAACATGGCTAAGCCCTCTACCTCTATCCCCCACCATTTCTTGATATTATCCAGGAGGTCAGGGTGAGAGGTCCACATTTTCTCAAACCTGAAAGGATGGTATCTCCTGTGTACTAGAGGGGAAACTAAAAGAGAAATGGAAGAGTGGTCCGAACCAATTCTGGGAAGCAGAGATAGTCTGCAGCTGAAGGATTGAAGCCAGTCCGAAGATATAAGAGCTCTATCCAGCCTAACCTGAATGCAATCATGTCCTTTTCTCTTGTTTGACTAGGTAAATAGAGTTGGTTTAATAGCCATTTTGTAAATCCTCTAACAAGGTGACAGTTCAGTTGAATTGTTCTAAAGACCTCTAGTAAGGCCACTCCTAATAGGATGATTAAATCCTCTAATAGGGTCACACCTAATAGTGTGTATTGTAACCTTTAATAGGGTTAGCTCCTAATAGGGCTCACTTCAGAAGAGTGAAAAATTGGTGACTAGTTACTTGGTGGTTTTTCCCATATTGAGTTTCCACGTTAAATCTGGTGTCTCTTGTGTTCATTTTGTTTTCAGTTACATGCATGAATGCTTGAAAAATAAGTAATAGTTTAATTTACCGAGTATCAGCAGTAACTAGATCCATAAATCATATAAGGGGTCTATGGATTAATAAATTTTTTTAGTAACTGATTCATCCCCCTCTCAGTTACTCTATCTTTATCCCAACAATTGGTATCAGAGCTTTTGGTGCTTATAGGAAAAGATTTCTAGGATATAAGCTAAAGATCAGGATGTCTTACAAAAGGGAAATTCTAAGACTTAATAGGGAAAAATTCTCAGCATGGCAAGGATTGATGAGACTTCATCTGGCTTCTATTGGTGATACAGGGCTAAAGTACCTTGATGAAAAATATGAAGAACCTTCTGGTACATTATTTGTCAATGATATTGCTGAAAAGAAGACTCATAATAACATGATGATATATATAACATCTGCTCTGAGTTATGAAGAATTTGATGACATGAAGGATTGAAAAACTACCTTTGAACTGTGGAACAAGCTGAAATAAATCTATGGAGGAGATGATAATGTAAGAAAAGCCAAACCACAAAGTTTGAGAGGACAATTTGATCAAATGAGGATGAGAGAGGATGAAAACATTGCAAAGTATGTTGAAAGAGTTAAAGCATGTGTTAGTGCAATCAAAACATCTAGAGGAGATATCAGTGAGGAGACAATTATAAGTAAAGTTCTTAGAACTCTACTTCCCATTTATGCAATTAGAGTCTCTACAATTCAAGAAAGAAGATGTGAGGAAAATCATAAAATAAATTTAGAGGCCATAGTTGGAAGATTGACTGCATTTGAGCTAGAAAACTATGACAATTATGTTCCAGCTGCCAAGAACATTGAATCAGCATTTGAAGCCAAGATTTCACTCAAAGAAAAAGGGAAAAAGATGAAGGATCCACAATCAAACAATGATGAAGAATTAGAACAAAGTTTAGATAGTGATCTTGAAGTGGTTGAAGCTCTACTAGCAATAAAATATTCAAGAGGCAAGGTTCCTCTAATCTGCTTTTCTTGTGAAGAAATTGGACATATTGTTGCTAGGTGTCCAAATAAGAAAAAAAAAGATGAGAAGAAAGGTCACAAGTACAATGACAAGAAAGACTTCAAATAATTCATTTATAAAGGTAAGAAAACATGTTTTATGGCTAAATATTCTAATGATTTTGATGATGAAGAAGAAGATGAAATTGTCTACATTGCTGTGAAAGATAAGTCTGATAGTGATGAGAAAATGGCACTCATTTCTCATATGAGTAGAAATGATACATGGATCATAGACAGTGGTTGTTCTTATCACATGACTGGTGACAAAACTAAGTTTGAATACTTTGAAGACTATGATGGTGGTAGTGTAAGATTTGGTAACAATGAACCTTGTTGTATAAGAGGAAAAGGAAGAATCTCACTAACCAAGGAACTTGTATGTGATAATATAACTTGTATGTGATAATGCATATTGGGTAGAAGGACTAAAGCATAATTTTTTGAGTGTGGCACAACTACTCAATAATGGATTCAAAGTAGAATTTATGCATGGAAAAGCAAGATTTCTAGATGGCAAAGGAAAGCTGATTGGATCAGGCACTCAAACAAAAGGTAACTTATTTTATGAATGTTCATGTTTCATTGCTCAAATTGAAGAAAGTTGGTTATGGCATAGGAGGTTGTGTCATGTAAACTTTGACAACTTAATAGAAATCAGTAAATTTAGGAAAGTAAGAGGTATTCCTAACATAAAGAAACCTGAGGTTGGTCTATGCAAGAATTGTCAAATTGGTAAAATGGGAAAGACTAGCTTTAAAAGCAATAACTATTAGACTAAAGAAGTTCTAGAAATTGTGCATACTAATTTGTGTGGACCTATTGGCATTGAAAGTTATACGGGTGAAAAATTCTTCATTCTGTTTGTTGATGATTATTCAAGAATGATGACTGTCATGTACCTAAGAGAGAAATTAGAATCATTTGAAAAGTTAAAATGGTATTTGGCTAGAGTAGAAAAGGAAACATGCAAAAGACTAAAATTCTTAAGATCTGACAGAGGTGATGAATTCATTTCACATGAGTTCAATAACTTTTGCATTGAAAGGGGAATCGAAAGATAGGTTTCAGCACCTGGAACTCCAGAACAAAGTGGAGTAGTAGAAAGAAGGAACAGATCTATCATGGATTCTGCAAGAACTTAAATGATTGAGAAAGACATTGCTATCAAATACTGGAAGGAAGCTATCAACACTGCAGTTCATACCTTGAACCTAGTACAGCTAAAAAAGGACTCTTTCAAAACACCTTATGAGTTGTGGTATGACTATAAACCCAATGTAAGTTATCTAAAAGTATTTGGAAGCAAATGTTACATTTTGAAAGAATCTAGAAAAGTTAAATTTGATGTAAAATGTGATGAAGCAATATTTTTGGGATAATCTTGCAAAAGTAAAGCATATAGATGTTTGAACTTATCTACTCACAAAGTCATAGAAAGTGCACATGTGAAAGTTGATGACTTTGCAAAAAGAACAGAAGAAGAAAGAAAAAAGGAACCTGAAGACTACACAAGATTTGTTTACATTGAACCTGATACAATGCCAAGTATACCTATTAATTAGGAATTCTCAAGTCCAGAATCTTCATTAATCGAGTCACAATAAGTTCAAACTGAGTCAGTACCTACAGAGCTGCAAGAACCCAAGTTGCAAATAGAAGCTATTAAGTTAGCATCTATCAAGCCCGAGAAACTGGAATCAGAACCATAAGTTGAAACACAGAAGGATAATAGTGCAAGTCATTCAATAGGAAAGGAGCACGTGTTAGCCAAGTATGTCAGAAAGCATCATGCACCAGATTAGATCATTAGAGATAAATCAGAAGGAGCAATGACAAGAAGTAAGTTGAAAGGCACTTGTTTACTTGCTAATTTTGAACCTAGAAATGTCAAAGATGCATTAGACAATAAAAGTTGGATTGAAGCTATGAATGAAGAGATAGAATAGATAGAGAAAAATAAAACATGGACTCTTGTACCTAGACCCAAAGACAAAAATGTGATTAGAACAAAGTGGGTATTCAGAAAAAAACAAAATGAAGATGGTAAGGTATTAAGGAACAAAGCTAGATTGGTATGCAAAGGATATTCACAAGAAGAAGGTGTAGACTATGGAGAAAATTTTTCTCCTATTGAAAGATTGGAAGGTGTTAGAAACTTACTTGTATATGCTACATTCAAAAGATTCAAAGTTTATCAGATGGATGTCAAGTCAGCATTTCTCAATGGCATATTGGATGAAGAGGTTTACATTGAACAACCTGAAGGTTTCATTGTTCTAGACAAAAAGGACATGGTCTTTAAATTGCATAAAGCATTATATGGTTTGAAACAAGCCCCTAGAGCATGGTATGAAAGATTGCATAACTATCTTATTTAGATTGGTTTTCAAAGAACTAATGACAACAATAGTTTGTACATAAAGGAAGGACCAGATAATAAGATTATTTTGGTAGAAATCTTTGTAGATGACACTGTGTTCACAGGAAATGATGATCTTTGTAAAGAATTTTCAGAACAAATGAACAAGGAATTTGAAATGTCAATGTTTGGTGAAATAAAATTCTTTGTTGGTCTTCAAATTGAAAAGAATAAGAATGGCATCTACATCGCTCAATCTAAATACATCAAGAGGATACTGAAAAAGTTTGGTATGGAAGACTGCAAACTAGTTGGGTCTCCTATGTGTACTAGATTAAAACTTACCAAGGATGATGAATAAGAGGAAGTGGATCAGACATTGTATAGATCTATGATTGGAAAGTTACAATATGTAGTGCACACAAGACTAGACATTGCCCTTGTAGTAGGAATTGTAGCAAGATTCTTAGCAAAACCAAAAGAAAATTACATGATGGTAATCAAAAGGATCATGAGATACTTAAAATGAACTGAAGATTATGGATTATGGTATAAACTTGGAGAAAATATAGATTTAAAGGTATTCACTAATGCAGATTGGGTAGGAAATATTGATGATAGAAAGAGAACAAGTGGAGGAGCTTTCTTTCTTGGAAAAAGGTTGGTTTCTTGGACAAGCAAAAAACAAAATTGTACATCTCAATCCATAGCAGAGGCTGAATATGTTGCAGCAGAAGTAAATTGCTCAAACATTGTGTGGTTTAAAAAAATATTGGAAGGTATGAAGCAAGAAATCAAAGAACCTATTGTTATGTTTTGTGATAACAAAAGTGCAATCAACATCTCCAAGAATCTAGTGATGGATTCAAAAACCAAGCATATTTCCATAAAGTATCAATTTGTTAGAGAATTGGTGCAAGATAAGGAAATACGATTGGAATATGTCCATACAAAAGAAAAAATTGCTGACATATTCACAAAGCCTTTACCTAAGGATGCATTCTTGTATCTATGAGGTAAGTTAGGGGTCATTCCCCTATCTGAAGCTCACTAAAATATAGTTTTAGTGATGCATAAACAGAAATAGAATTGAAGATCTATCAATTGATGTAGCAAACCAATGAAGACATTGCATATGAATTAGTACATCAGGTACAATGCTATTCAGTTGTTTTGAGTTTTCTTTAGCATGTGTTGTCAAAGAGGGAGAGTATACTGTCATATCTTTCTAAAATTTTCTTGCAAAATAATAAGAGTTTTGTAAAAAGGAGAGATTATTATGAAAGAGGGAGTTTGCTATATTTGAAAAAGAAAGTGAAGTATTCTATCATTAAAAGACTTATTTTCAAATTTAATCTTTCTATGACATGTTGTGTTGCCATCAATGCCAAAGAGGGAAATTGTTGGATACAATTGTTCAAATTGTGTATTGTCTCTGATGTCACACAAATGTCATATTAGTCATTAGACAGTGTCTACTAAGCTTAGAAGGTCAGCAATGAAAAGGATAGTGTCTACTGAGCTCAAGAGGTCAGCAAGGCAAAGGACAGTGTCTATCGAGGTTAGAAGGTCAACAAGGCAAAGGATAGTGTCTATCAAGTTCAAAAGGTTAGCAAGGCAATAGACAATTCTTACCAAGCTCACTCGATCATCAAAGGAAATGTGGCAGCAACAGTTCTTACCGAGCTGACTCAGTCATCAAAGGGAATGTGGCAGAAGTAGTTCTTATCGAGCTTTCATGAAGGAATTTAGTTCTTACTAAGTAAACTCGAAAGCCAAAGGATTTTATAGATATTGCAATATTAACCAAGTCAAGAAGGTTAACTTAGGAAATTCCTGGAAGTAGTATTTACCGAGCAGGGTCAGCCAGTAAAGAATTTCACTATTTTATGAAATAATGTTTATTTGTTTAGAGTAATATCTGTAGCTGACTGATGTATGGTTTATTGGTAATTGTAACATGTAAATGGGCTGAATTGACAATTTGAATGGTATAAGTAAGAGGTCAAGTTGCAAATTCTAAGTGTGTGGAAGTATGTTGAATTAATGAAATATGAGGACTGATCATTGTGGAAGCAAATTTGAAGGATGATTAGAGATCATTAAGGAGCAACAAAGTCATATTTCATCAAGAAGGATCTAATGATGCTGAACAGAGACTTGTAGCTAGCAAATTTAGTTGCATCATGTTCAGGTCAATTCATTGTTGCTTTCTAACCATTGTAGCAATGATTTCAAATCTCTTAACAGAGTTAGTTTAACAACCATTTTGTAAATCCTCTAACAAGGTGACAGTTCAATTGAATTGTTCTAAAGACCTATATCAAGGCCACTCCTAATAGGGTGATTAAATCCTCTAACAGGGTCACACCTAACAGTGTGTATTGTAAACTTTAACAAGGTTGGCTCCTAACAGGGCTTACTTCAGAAGAGTGAAAAATTGGTGACTAGTTACTTGGTGGTTTTTCCCATATTGAGTTTCCACATTAAATCTGGTGTCTCTTGTGTTCATTTTGTTTTTAGTTACGTGCATGAATGCTTGAAAAATAAGTAATAGTTTAATTTACTGAGTATCATCAGTAACTAGATCTTTAAGTCATCTAAGGGATCTGTGGATTAATAATTTTTTATAGTAATTGATTCACCCCCCTCTTAGTTACTCTATCTTTATCCCAACACTGAGTTCTACATAAGTTGAGTTACAACGTTAAGAGCATAGTGAAGGCCAAGCATCAGAGCCTTTAGATGTTGAGTGAACACTTTTTGGCATAGTTTTTTATAATGGGACAAACTCCTATGTAAATGGTTTTTGGTTGACATAATCATGAATTTTATGATTATAAGAGATGAGTATGGAGTCTTATTATGAATCCCTATGCAATACATACAACTAATCGGATTAAGGGAAGGTTAAGGTGGCAATAAAGATCAACCAAAACTATTGATTCTAACCTAATCCATCTCCACCTATGTTTATTTAAGAAAGGAAAACCCTAAGAAGTTTATCATTACATGAGGAGATGGATGCTAAGAGTTGAGAAGGTATTCATGATGGCTATGATGGCTAAGATAGAGATACAAAAAGAAAAATTAGTCTAAGATAATTAGAGACAAGCAATGAGAGGATTATGAAGAATAAATCTAATCAGAAGGATCACAATACGATTAGTAAAGAGGAGATCTAATATCAAGCAGAAAGGTGCTAACCAAAGATTAGGTGCTGAATCATTCTAACAAGTGATGAAGAGTAAATCTCTTAACTGAGTAGTAAAAGTAGGCTATTTTAAATCTCTTAAATGAGTACTTACTTATTTGTGAGTTGAAATCCTTTAGCAAGGTGAGACCTAAACATCTTTTTAAGCCTTTAATAGGGAAGACCCATTATAGGGCAGATTATCACTTATGATCAAAATTTTGTAACCATAATTGGCCACACTTTACAAGTGAAGTAGTGAAGATTTGTGGGTGTCATCCCCACCCCAATTTTACCTTCTCATTGGTGGGTTTCTAGGTAACCAATTTATTGTGTTATGTGTTATTTACTTTATGCTATGGATGTGATGTATGTTAAGTTATTTTAGTTTATATGTTAAGTTATGAGATGGATGTTGCTGATATGTTTTAAAGGAAAAAGTTTCAAGTGATGATTCACCCCCCTAGAACTTACTTTCCCATTGTTATTTCCAACAAATAATACAATTAACTCTAGTCCATAGGATGGTGAGATCCCAATCTCTCTACTCTATGACATGATTATGGGGTTGTCTAGTGGATAGTTGACATATATGTGACTCCTAGATGCATTCCTCTATGATCATCTATAAGATTTGTGCTGGTGCACATGTAGTTCATGTATCTTGTGACCCTATTGATACAATTACTCTCACATCAACTGTTGCTCAACTCCTATAGGTGGAAAGATGTCTAAGTGGCATATGAGATCTTGACTACTTGTACATCATATCTATGAAGTGGAAGGAATCCTTATCTTTGTAACCATATTTATCAGGATTTTCCTTACAAAGGATCTCCATTCCTCCATACTAGCTACAAAAATCACATTTTATTAGTCATTTATGTTCTATCATTATGCATATAATAAATCTATAAAAATCTTCATACCTGGATCTCCTTCCCAAAACTTAGGATCTATGTCTTTGATATGGGTAGTTGGGGGTGGTTAGTTTGACTCTAAATGATATTCCTATCTAGTCCTAGAGGGAGGGGTCCCAATCTAAGATCATGGTGTGTAGGATTGTAGTGGTTCAGCCACTATAGGAGATTCCATCCTCTCTTGTTCTCTCCCACTTGTTACTTGTGCATCCTTCTCACCTTGACTATCCATCATCTCTTGCTCAATCATCACCACTCTTATCTATGTCTCCTCATGATACTCTAGAATATGGACCTAGATAACCTGTAAGGTAGCTATTTAGGAATATGGGTCTCACACCCTCAACGCTAATATACCATAGATAGTTTCTAGATACTTCTACATCCTTTAATGTAGGAAAACCTCTATGTCATTTGGACCCTTAGTATCTATCAGTGTCACATCACTAGTATTAGGTTTGAAGGATATCTCTATATCTAGCTTCGTATAAATATTTGGGTATAGATAGAGGAGGTGTTGAGATAATGGGTGTTGCACACATTGCATAATATTGTTATTTTATTATTTTATTTTTATTATGTAATGTTGTGCCTAGATGGACGTGCAACATGTAAACATTCCCATGGAATATTCTTGATAAGTTGTATTGTAACATTGTGATAATATTTTATGTAATTATTTAATATTGGGGAAAAGAATTAAATGCCCAATATTAAATGTGGGGTAAGTAGGTTAGGTAGCACATGGTTTTAGCACATGGGTTATGTAATACCACTTAGTGGTTTTGTGGGACTTGCTACTATATAAGAAACCACAAGGGTAGTTTTTGTATAGAGAGTAAGAGAGTGACAAGGAGAAGACAAAAGGCAAGAGTCGAGCGGGACAAGGCTTGAAAGGTTAGCCAAGGGAGCATTTGTGAAGGTTGGAAGCATGGCATGGGATGTGTGGATTCATGCTTGTTCACATAGTTTGCTCGGTTGTGGCTATGGCCATGAAGGCTTCCATGGTTGTATGGCAATGGTATTTTTTGCTGAATAATACATGGTGATGGAAACTTGGCAACAAAGAATATAACTGTTTCCACATAACCCATAATAGATCTAAAATAAACACGGAATTAAAATCCACATGCAAGAGAAAAGACAACATACCCACAAAATTGTGACACAAGATATACCCTGGGAAACCCTCATTGAGGGAAAAACCCAGCCTCCAAAAGCATCCATCACCACGTATTATTCAGAAAAAATACCATTGCCATACAACCATGGAAGCCTTCATGGCCATAGCCACAACCGAGCAAACTATGTGAACAAGCATGAATCCACACATCCCATGCCATGCTTTCAACCTTCACAAATGCTCCCTTGGCTAACCTGTCAAGCCTTATCCTACTCGACTCTTGCCTTTTGTCTTCTCCTTGTCACTCTTTCTTTTTCTACAACAACTACCCTTGTGGCTTCTTATATAGTAGCAAGTCCCACAAAACCACTAAGTGGTATTACATAAATCATGTGCTAAAATCATGTGCTACCTAACCCACTGACCCCCCATTTAATATTGGGCATTTAATTCTTTTTCCCAATATTAAATAATTACGTAAAATATTATCACAATGTTACAATACAACTTATCAAGAATATTCCATGGAAATCTTTACATGTTTCATGCCCATCTAGGCACAACATTACATAATAAAAATAAAATAATAAAATAACAATATTATGCAATGTGTGCAACACCCATTATCTCAACAATCTCCCAATTGTTGTATACATTGCATAGGGTCAATCCATAGCCACATAAATGAACAAGGGAACAATCCCTCCCAGCACATCCACCATCATGGATCAAAATACACCGAGTTCTCCATCCTGGTACCCGCAACAAAATCAAAGTATCCAGCATCTCGAACATGAATGATCTCACCTCCTATTATGCCACTCCCACTGGACATACATAGAATCCATCCAAAGAGAAAAACCACCTAACCTGTTGCATTAGAAGATCATAAAATCCTATACCAACTGAAATTCCAAGCACAAAAAGCTGATCCAAAGGTAATCACATGTATCCGTAGTTGTCAAAATATCCATAGCTGAAATAGCACCCACAGCAAAGTGCCAAACCCATCCAACTATCCATACCTAAAAGGTATAACAAGTGAACCTTATATCATTGACATATCCAATCTATAACCTGCAATCACAAGCCTCAAGAGAAATACCTGCCACATATATACCAAGAAGCTCCCACTGCAAAAGATAATGTCAAATCTATAACCAATCCACTCAACACATCTCAAAGAAGTGAATCCATGTAGTATCAAGGACATCCACAATACATAATCCAATATCCTGCAAGAACAACTCTCATAACAAGTCTCCAATAGTCTCCCAAATTCACCACAACCAATAGAGGAAAGAGATAAAGGAATAACCATGTCATCTCTCACATGACATACATGAGCACAAACTAGTGATCACAATCTCTAACCAATCTCAAATCCAATGTAGGCAAAACTAAACATCCAGGAAGATAACCAAGACCAGAGAAACCATGCAAATCATAACCTGTATCATGTCCTTCTACACACACCTCTAGATGTAAACTGTGCAAGTATGATCTCCTCCATAAAACTCCAACAAGAAGCCTCAACAATACCCAAACCATATCTTATAAATAATCATGGATGTAAGCCTCTCACAAGAAGATCAAACTCAATAAACCATTCCTAAACCAAGGAATAACCATTTCTAATCCAAGGAATATGCCCAATATAAAACAATCTCTCAAACTCAACCAGAATAACAACATATGCACATGGGGATAACCAATGCTAAACCATCTCTCAAATGAACCCTCCAGAACTAACTCATGTACCATAGCTCAAGATCCATATCCATGAAAGACAAGCATACATATAATGCAACCGAGAGAAACAATGGGCTATACCTCTCAAGTAGCAAACCGCCGAGTAGACCAAGAGTGGGGAATGAGAATGCTCATCAAGATACCCAAGTCTCCAACCAAGACTCATCTAAGAACAATCTCCTCTCAAGTCCATATCAGGTGACTGCCCCTCGGACTTCCTGCTGAAATCATCAACCATCCCAACAGATACTTCTCTAATCCAAGAGAAAACATCATCACCACCATCTCTAAGTATCCATGAGCACCTGTAACCAATCAATCCATGCCAACTCCAAATGCAACATAGCAGTATCCTGAAGTATCCAGCTTATGATTAGTGTACTCAATACCAAGAAACTAAACCAAGATCAATGTCCAAGTTCCAACCATGGCCTCAGGAACATAAACATGACAACATGATCTTACCATCTCAACCAAAGAGATAACATGCTCTATCTGAACATACCATAACATGTCACAACTCTAAACGCGTATCAAGAGTATACCATGACATAATAATGAAACCATCCTCACACCAAGGATAACATGCCAAATAAAAGCATAAACCACACCTTTGCCAAGAACCCTGTGAGTCCTCAAGATGCAACCATCTCCACACACCATGAAGAAAAACATCTCCACATACTAGGAAGAACCATCACCATACACCATGAAGATAACCAAGAACTCCATGAGTCCTCAAGATCTAACCATCTTCAAACACCATGAAGATAACAAGTGCACCATGAAAATGTCAAAGATGCTTCTGCAGCAACAGGATCTAAGAAAAAACTCCAACATCTACAAACACTCAATAAATATATCAATGCCAACAAATCCCACTCAACTGTGGTACCAAGTCACCTATGGCATCATAAAATCCATCTTCTATATGAAGATCCAAACCAAACTAGGAACTAATCCTGCACCGTCACCCCATCACTATCACAAGCTCCCACTAAATCATGTATCCAAGCTATCCATGACATCATGATGAAAAACCATCCTCTAACCATGAGAATCAACCAAGGCATCAAACTATCAAAGAACTCAAAGTGCACATCATGAGCTCCTCAAAAAAAACTAAATAACCATGATCCTCAACCAAGAAGATATACCACCATAACTGAATCAAAAAATCCAAGCTAATGAACACCAAGGATGTACCTGTATAACCAATCATGTCATGCCAAAATCCATGACACCATGATCACATCCATGAACTGAGCATCTGTCTCTCAAAGTGTCCAACCTGTCAGCATAAAATAGTCAACCACAATCCTCCACGATGACTGTACCTGGTAACAACATCTCATCCCTTCTACATGAAGATAAAATCATGTGACTGAGGGCATAGACAACCCAAATCCAAGCCACCAATCTGAATATGCATCAATAATGAAAGATCAATGGGCAAAGACAACCCATAACCAAGCCATAAATGCAACCTGTAAGTATAGACCGCTTACAACACTGCACAACTTGTAGACCCAACAAGTCATCATGCATATCTAAACTAAACAGTGATAACCATATCATCACAAGACCAATCTGAAATATGAACTGAGTATACAATGACATCAAATCTTAAATCTCCAATGCCATAAACTCACAAGTTACCATAGTCAAAATATATACCATAAATTGTTTAGATAAATATATCAACAAATAAATCATACCAAACCTACACCAAATCTGAACCAATGTGTAGAGCTCTCCAAGAGCTTTCCGTTGACTACTTGAAGTCCAAAATCCGACTCCGTATGCCCAAGTTATGCCCCAATTTGTGCTCAAAATAAACAACATCTGACTTTAGGGCTCTTAAAACCTGACAAAATCTCAAAATCATAGAACCAAATCTATACCACATTGTAGTGCTCTGAATTAGCTTTCCAACGCCTATAAGAACTCTGAAATCTGATATTTTGAGAGAAAGTTATGGCCATTTTACTAAGACAGTCTTTTTACCATTTTCAGTACGATTTTTCATTTTTTTTTTTTTGTGACGAAAATTTTGACGGGATTAAATTTGACGGCCATCATGGGCTGAAACCAAAAAACTCTTTCATTTCCTCTTAACATGGCCAAACTAGGGCATATTATATATCAAATTTTATGGAAATGTTGACCCGGATCCAATGGTGAGGTCTATTTTTACCCAAGAGGTCATTTTTGCAAACTACCCCCCAAAACCCTCATTTAAATGAAACATCCGAAAAAATATTTTTGTCCAACAATTTCACATGCCCAAATCTTTTAACATCCCATCATAACACAAACCCAAAGTCCTCAGATCTACAATAAAACATTCATATATCTTGCCCGTTCTTTTATCCTCTCATGCATTTCCATGGATTCAATCTAGGGTTATAATAATAAAACCATAGCTCTGATACCAATTGTAGGGCCCATTTGCCATTGCACCAAAAGCCATGACTTTTAGTAAACATGGAACACCACATAATTAACCACCAATGGGCAGGGGAGCGCGTCGCATCACCCAACAGGAGGACCCTATTGAAGACTAAACTATTACAATGCTCTATCATAATAGTAGGGCACCACTATTTACTCATACATGTCCTCTAAAACCCTCTACCTCTACATCTATCTTAGTTGCATCACTTAGTCAAGCCATGCTATCATGAGATAGCAGGGTCTCCAAGTAACATCAGTTGATTGTAGCTAGTTGAATCTAATCCTCTAGTATAATATATCTCTAAACTTCCAAGGATGACTCAATGATAGCATACACTCTTTGTAACTGCTAGTACCTTGGTTGAGAACCTAGATGGTCTAGTGCATGTGAATTGATCAAAGACCCACACTCATAAGACTATACATATTGTTAGACTTGACCACTGATATCTTACAAACTTCCCTAGCTCATAGTACATATGTGCTATCACATTCCATCTCCATGTATACACTATCAACTCTCTCTCTCTCTCTCTCTCCCTCTCTCTCTCTCTCTCTCTCTCTCTCTCTCTCTCTCTCTCTCTCTCTCTCTCTCTCTCTCTCTCTCTCTCTCTCTCTCTCTCTCTGCCTAACTATATGTACTAGAGGAGTCAAGAAAATTGTATCCTTTGTATCATTCATGATAGTAGTGTCAGTGATGCATAACATAATCTTCCTAAGTAGAGGTTCTTGTCCAAGGATGATGCCCTTCAAGCATACTTGGTCTTCTTTTTATCTATCTCTTAATAGAATACCTATGTAGTACTCAAAATTTATGCCTATCTCTACACATGATCTATGTCCACAAAGTCTCACTATTAGTCCACAAACTAGTAGGCACAAGATTTGGTACATATCCTCCAAGGCAACTGTCATCTCTCCCACTAATAAGTGGAATGAGTATGTAGTATCATCCCATCTCTCCATCAATTTTAGTAGTATGACCTTGTGAAACCTCACCTGTGGCTACTCTGCTACCTAGTATAATCTTGTATCCCTGAGTATCTAGATATCTGTTGCTCCCAGACCCTAGATGTACTCCCAAATTTATATCATCAAACCCAACATGTAGTGCTCTCTCATGATTGGTGGATCATGTAGAAAAATCAAACAAGAGATCTATAAGTTCAACATACCAAATCTACAACCTACCTAGTCTGCATCTAGGCTAGGTTGATCTCCTAGGTATACCGGGAAGAATATAAGTTGTGAAATTTTCCATGTTAACTCTAAGTAGAATAAGCAAGAAGAGTTCTTATTCCTTGTAATCTTGCAACTGGTAAAATGTCTCTCCATAGTCAATCCCCTCTTCTTGTGCATAACCTTTTTAGACTAACCTTTCCTTATTCTTTGTTACTTCACTATTCTAATCCAATTTGTTTCTATATATCACTTTGTTCCAATAACATTCTTATCCTTTGGTCTTGGTACCAATATTCATGTTTTGTTCTTCTCAATTTGATCAATTTCTTCTTTCATAGCTTGAATCTAGTCTTCATTCTATAATGCATCCTTCACTAATTTAGGTTCATGTGTGCTTAAAAAACATGTTTCATTCCTTAATCTATTCCTTGCTATTGGTCCATCCTCTTTTTCTCCAATGATTTTTTTAGTAGGGTGATGTCTTCTGACATATTTTCATAAGCTTGGCTTTGTTCTTATTTCTTCAACAATAGTTCATTCATGAAGTTCAATATCAGGTTCACTATGTACTTCTCTATTTGGTAACTCAACATTTATTCTCATGAGAGATGGATTCATGTTGAATCACTACTCATGAAACATGGGTCATCGAGTTTGACTCAAAATCACATAGTTAAATCCTGATATTCATATCACAATTTGACTAGCTGTGGAAATTATCTCCTACTTATGAATTGATGAGCTTAAGGGGCTTTCTAATGAATGGTTCATAAGGCACGACACTTGGTGAAGGTTTTGCAAATGGGGTTGAAATCTTTGGGTTTAACTATGGAGGAAACTCCGTAGTTAAGCGCGCTTAGGCTGGAGTAGTACTGGGATGGGTGACCTCCCAGGAAGTCCCAGTGCTTCACCCCTGTGAGCATCACCTAGATCTAATGAGTGCTAAGTGTTCAATTTATTCTCATGAGAGATGGATTCATGTTGAATCACTACTCATGAAACATGGGTCATCGAGTTTGACTCAAAATCACACAGTTAAATCCTGATATTCATATCATAATTTGACTAGCTATAGAAATTATCTCCTACTTATCAATTGATGAGCTTAAGGGGCTTTCTAATGAATGGCTCGTAAGGAACAACACTTGGTGAAGGTTTTGCAAATGGGGTTGAAAGCTTTGGGTTTAACTATGGAGGAAACTCCATAGTTAAGCACGCTCAGGCTAGAGTAGTACTAGAATGGGTGACCTCCTGAGAAATCTCGATGCTTCGCCCTTGTGAGAATCACCTAGATCCAATGAGTGCTAAGTGTTCCATTTATTCTCATGAGAGATGGATTCATGTTGAATCACTACTCATGAAACATGGGTCATTGAGTTTGACTCAAAATCACACAGTTAAATCCTGATATTCATATCACAATTTGACTAGCTGTGGAAATTATCTCCTACTTATCAATTAATGAGGTTAAGGGGCTTTCTAATGAATGGTTCATAAGGCACAACACTTGGTGAAGGTTTTTCAAATGGGGTTGCAAGCTTTGGGTTTAACTATGGAGGAAACTTCATAGTTAAGCGCCCTCAGGTTGGAGTAATACTGGGATGGGTGACCTCTCGGGAAGTCCTAGTGCTTCACCCCTGTGAGCATCACCTAGATCCAATAAGTGCTAAGTGTTCCATTTATTCTCATGAGAGATGGATTCATGTTGAATCACTACTCATGAAACATGGGTCATCCAGTTTGACTCAAAATAACACAGTTAAATCTTGATATTCATATCACAACTCAACATTTGTTTCTTGTAAACTGATCTCGACATCAAAATGTACCTAAGCTTTTCATTGTAACTCGAATCCTGAATGGAACTCAACATCCATTGTACATGACTTGACAGTCACTAATTCTTATTGATTAGCAACTTGGTTCATAGTATCATCAGCATTAGTAGACATGCCTTCATAGTAGTACATAAAGGCTTTGTAATTCTTAGGTTCCTTTCTTGTTCATCTTCATGTATTTATGTATATTCATCAATTTTTACATTTTCACTTTCCACAACTTTGTTAATGTTAGTATTTAAACACTTATAAGCATTACTTCTTGTGGAATATCTTAGGAATATACCTTCTTCACTTTTTCCATCAAGTTTACCATTTCTATTATCCTTAAGAATGTAACACTTTCTTCCAAATACCTTAAAATATTTGACATTGGGTGATTATCCATACCATAATTCAAAAGGTGTGAAATTTGTACCTTTCTTGACTTGTACTTGGTTCAAGGTATAGATAGTTGTACTAACAACTTCTCTCCAGTATTTAAAAGTAATATTCTTCTCCATCATGAGTGTTCTAGCACAATCCATCACATATCTATTCCATTTTGTGGAGGGGTCCTAGGTGCAGAAGTTTGTCTTTTGATTTCTTTGTCATTGCAAAAATTGTTGAATTCATTTGATGTAAATTCTCCACCTCTGTCTAATCTCAGATATTTTAAGCTTTTACCATTTTACTTTTCAAAATTTTCTAGATACCACTTAAACATTTGAAAAGCATCAGATTCTTCTCTCAAAAACATCACTGTCATCATTCTAGAGTAATCATCAACACATAGAATAAAACACTTGTCTCCTTTGTAGCTTTGCACATCAATTGGTCCACATAGATCAATATGAACTAATTCCAAAATTTATTTTTTAAGTATGAGTGTTACTCTTAAAACTATACTTTTTCATCTTGCTTAACTAACATTGTTTTTAAATTACATTATCATGTTTCTTTAGTTTTGGAAAACCTTTGACTCTTTTCATCTTATTCATACTAACCAAATTGTCAAAATTTATATGACATAATCTTTTTTTCCATAGCCACTCATCATCAAATTGTACAACAAGATAGGTTGCTTTAGTCATGTTAAGATAAAACATATTATCTCTTGTCTGATCACCATTTCCAATGATTTCTCCTTCAACATCTTAGATCTTAGCCTTCTTGTTTTCAAATTTAACTTTTCATCTTGAAATATTCAATTGTGACATACTCAATAGATTATTATTAAGTCCTTCCATATAGTACTTACATTGCCACACATAATCTTGTTTATCAATCTTATTGATCCTTTACCTTTCACTAGACATGGTGCATCATTACCAAATCTAACACTATTTCCATTATAATGCTCAAGGGTATTGAACTTACTTTTGTCACCAGTCATGTGATGAGAACATCCACTGTCAATGATCCATCTATAACTTTGGGTTACATAAGATACTAATGTATTTGCCTCATCTTCATTTGAATCATCTTTCATAGAAACATAGACAAATTCATCATCATGATAATTTGATTCATCATCTGATTCTTTTTCAACAATGTAACAAGTTTTCTTTCCCTTATCTTTATAACCTTTATTACTCTCATCTTTTCTACTTCTATATTTATCTTCATTTCTATTGTTTTTCTTCTTAGGACATCTTGCTACAATATGATCAACTTCGTTACAATTAAAACATATGATGGGTAACTTACTTTTGTATTTTCCTCTGTCTTTGTGAAATCTCCTTGCCAACGGTGCTTCTAGTTCTTGTAGATCTTCATCATCTATTTCACTATCACTAGAAACATGCTTGACCTTTTTCTTTCCTTTAGGTTCTTTGAGTGTCAGTTTAGGTTTGAAAGTAGAATCAATATTCTAAGATTTGAAATTATCAAAATTTGAAAGTTCAAAAGTAGTGAGTCCATCAACAAGTCCTTTAAGTATTAGATCACTACAAGGAGTACACCTCAGTTCTTATATAGTAGAGAATCTAATAGCATAGATAGGTAGCATGGATCTTAATACTTTTTTGATCACAGTTTCATCTTAGATAATTCTATTTTCTCCTTTGATTACATTTACAATATCTTTGATTCTTGCACAATACTAGACTATAGTCTCACCTTCTTGCATTCTCATTTCATCAAATTTTCCTCTTATAATTTTTTCTTTGACTCTCAACACATTCTTGTCCCCTCCATAGATCTTCTATAGGGCATCCCACATTTCTTTAGAACTAGTACATGTTTTTATATCTTCAAACTCTAAATAGCTTAGTGTAGATGCAATCTCTAACATTGTCAGATTGTTTTCTTTCTTCTCTTTTAGTTTTTTAGTAGTCAGGGCTCCAACTACTTCAACATGTTTAGTGGTGATAGTTGACTATGTGCAATCTCCAAGTCCTCTTAGATGCAACTTCATCAAACTTTTCCATGCAGAAAAATTTTCCTGTTTAAAACTTGGGCAACTCCTTTTTGCACATCTTGATCTTTAGCTTGAAGTACCTTCAAACTTTTTACTTCACAAGCACAAAGCACTCTGATACCAATTGCTGGAATAATTTAGAATAGTTGAGAGGGGGTCAAATCAATTATCCAAATTCCAAATGTACATATAAAACTTTTTAGTGCTCAACAAATACATGGGCATGTATTGATTAGATCATCCAATATCTCAAACCTTAGTATATTAATGTCCTAGGTCAAATGAACCTTGTAGAAATGTAAAAATAAAATACCAAAAATTTAATCACATAATTTGATACAAGGAATTAACATGGAAACCCAATTTAAAACCACCAGTAACATGCTACCAATTTTCACTCTTCTAAAGTGAGCCTTGTGAGGAGCCAACCCTATTAAAGGTTACAATGCATACTGTTAAATGTGACCTTGATTAAAGAATTTAAATCGCCCTATTAGGAGTGAGCCTTGTTAGAGGAATTGAGAACATTCCATTATACTATCACCCAGTTAAAGAATTTACTCATGACTGTTAGGTCAACCTTAATCCAAAGCATTTATCTAGACTAATACAAATGCTAGAAATTAACAATAAGATTTGATATAATAATTAAATAACCCACTTGTAGATTACAAATCTCTCATTCATCTATCCATTCTGCATGGCCTTCATTTCCCTTCATCTCTAACTTCTTGTTCACCCTTCAAGACTTCACCTCCTTAAGCTTTCATGATCAGTATGCTAACTACACATTCATTCCTTTGACCACCATACGAAGAAACACCTCAAGACTTCTTGTCTACCTCTGGTTCACACTCTGACATTTTTCTTCTAGCCTATTACCTACTTATATAGATAATTTTTTTAATCTTTTTCTACTTCATCACAATTGTCCATCTTAGGGTTAGGCTAGATTCATTGAATCTTCCCTCTTTTCCATTTTGTCCCCTTCTAGAAAATTCTCTTCAAATTCATCTCAAAATGGTTTATCTTGAATTCTGCACCGCAAAATCATCATACTTATCTTCAATAAGCTTCACAAAATTCAAGAAATCAACTTTGTCATCTCATACTCATCAAATATTTGATCAAACTATTTTTACCGTCGCTCAACAATATCGTGTTGTTTTCTCGGTAATAAAATGCTTCTGATTCTTGGTCAACACTAGGTTGCTTGGCATGAACTAAATCTTTTCTCACTCGATCATTATTGCCATTCTTTTGATGCTTGACACATACTACATTTTACTAGTGCTCGACACATATTGAATTTTTCTTTGCTTGGCTACAACTAACTTTCTACTTGATATGAACTAAATTTCTTAGCTTCAACTATTTTCTTGGCTAGGCTTGGTAGACACATTTCTTTTCTTAGTCTTCTTCTTGTCTTTGCTCAAGTATCCTTTCATTGTAGCTTTAAGTAGATAAATAATACACTATATCATCAAAGTATTACTTGGTCTTAGTGCTCCTTTTATACACCATATAACTCAACCTTTCTCAAGGTACTCTTGTTATCCTTTCTTTTCAAATCCTCTTCATCAATCAATCAAATGATAGCATTTAGACCAAAGTTAGCAATTGTCTTACAAACAAGTATAAGGTTTGACATCAGTGATAAAATAATCATTATTCATGATAGGTTTCTACAATCTCCTTCATTTCTATACTTCAACAATCTTCTTTTTCAAAAAATGGTACAACTATATTAATGAACATGAAACATATTTTGATCTTAGGGGGAACCAAAATGGTAAGAAGTCACTACATCCTAAATGCATTGTCACCTAATCAGACTCCTACTCCCTCTATTTAGGGGAGATGATCTAAAATCCACATATGGATGCTCAAACCACAAAATCAAAAATACAAATCCTGGGAAAGGATCCTAAAATATTTTTGCAAGTATTACTACTCATACAAAAAGATGATCCTAGAGGCAGCCCAAAAAAAAACATAAACATAAACATAAATATATAGGAAACCTAAGATTCATTTATCACATGATTTAATTCTAAGGTTACCCTAACAATCTCTCTAGACTCTAGCCCCCTAGTGAGTTTATGTGACATCAATAATTCTTTCATACATACAAGGAAACTAACTAGGCAAGATCACAATCAAGCATCTTCTCCCACTCCCATTCTAGTTCATATTAGAACTCAAGGCATGAGCGAGGAGCACTTAATATTTTAAATTTTTTTTGAAACCCCCCATTCAATTTATACTATGATCACTTAATTAAGTTACTAACAATGAGTTACCCTATTAGCCACTTAGGGTCTCGACCCCCATTACAAGCCACTTCTCTCCTATACACCTAGATAACCAAACAAAAGTCAAAATCAAACAACATACATGGAAAAAATCGTAGGTTTTGAAAGGGTGGTAAGTGAAATAAATGTACTCCTTCTTAGGAAAAGTAATTAATCTTTGTATTGGATTGGACCTGAACATTATCTCTCCATTCTTACCATTGAGTTATTATAATAGGGCACACTCATCCTGGCAATTCAGGGAAGTCAATGCTTGTTATCTCCAAGCTGAATAAAAGATGAGCATGTATATGTGCATATATATCTAAGATAAACATGCAATGATGGAGAGTGGTACATTATGTAGATCTTGACTTGCATGTGACTATGACTCACTCCCTCAAGCACATTAGGCATATCAAATAGAAATATAAAAAATAACACACACCATACACGTGCAAGTATGGGGTAAGTATAATTAATAAAACATGACTATAAATATCATTATATCTGAACATAAGCAACTCATCATTGGGAATATATAGTAAATATCATTCAAAGATACATCATATGCCACCATTATGAAGGTAGTTACACTCACTAATTAAGAGAATTAAAGCATCATCATTGCAAGCAAGTAACCATTGTTATGTGGTATAATCAGTTACTATACATAGAAAAGTATTGAATTTAAAATGTTAGTTAAGGGATAACATGTCCATAAAAGGATTAAATATAAATTTAATAATAGATCCTACAATGATAGTAAAGGAGGGGTATTACATCCTTCCTCCCTTAAAATTGTCATACTCGTAGAAGCTAACTATCACTATTAAGATACTCAATGTCAAAATTAATATCCAAAATATCATACAAAAAGGCCACATTGGAAGTTAATACAATCCTACTTACCAAGTATACACATTTAACCACTAAGAACAATATTATTCTAGTTTAAGTTTAAACCAAAAATCATATTGGTCAAATACTCTTTCTTTAACAATTTCCTCTCGTAATAGGTTTAGATTCACATTTAATGAGAATCATAAAGGGAATCCACAATTTAAGGTTACATTTGAATAATAAGTTGATAACCCTATGAAATCTGTATTAATACAACATTCACCTTGGTATAATTAATGTGGTACTAATGAAAGCTATGTCATCCAAATGACCTTTTTTTCTACATGCAATCAAACTGCAATCTCATAGTGTCGTCCCTAACACATACTATCAAATATCATTGATGAACATGATAAAAAAAATACTTATCACATAATAGGGAAAAAAATATCAAACATTTAGATAGTCACCATATAACTCAAAGGAAAAACCAAGTGGGTGAATATCAAGTTCAATAGTAAGTGAAAATAACATCACGATGATTTTCAATAGTAAATCAAGTGTGACTAGTGTCATCAAATAGATAGAAAAAATATAGTAATGTGACTAATTTAGGCATATAAAATTTCAAAATTTCAATGCTATCCCACTCACAACATGAAAAAATCATAAATAATCAAAAATAATTTTCTAGAAGAACATGTTTCACATAAAGAGGTGACTAGTGCTAGCCACACTCTAGGGAATAACCACTTCGTGACATTAGATGAGTCTATTATATGTATGTGTTATAGAATAAATTTAAAAAAATGAAAATATAGATTATTTAATGAGTGTTACAAATATCTTTCATGTCATTTCATGCATTTATAAGTTCTACTTACCAATAATCACTTCATACTGTATTATAATGCTTGAGTTCAAGTTAAAACATGGTGCATCTAAAATATTGTTTCTAATTACATTTTATAAAATGATACTAGTATATCATATCTTAAATAGTTCTCTTATGAAAGTAATACACAATCTAATTGGGTACTTAAGTTCTTTACTCAATTGGCCTACTAGGATAAGACAAGCACTCAATACTATATATTCATAACTCACAATATGTAATATGTTATTTCAATTTTGCATGATGTAGTTGGTATAAATGAAAATAATATGAATTAACTTATAATTTCACAATTAAATCTATCTTTTAATATTTTTTTACAACACACATACAAGAACAATATGTAATACACAATAAGATCTTATCAATATGCACGAGTCTAAGCATCGACTAGAAATCAATGTTACATAATTGAGTGCATAAGAAGCAAGGTTAATCATTCTAAATCAATCAAGAAGAAATCCAAATAAGATAAAATATAGAAAATAAAAGTTGTACGATAAAAAAAAGAGCTTGAAAATTCAAGTGTTATAATTGAAAGTTCTATTTTAAAAAAGTTTTTACCATTTCCCAATTTTCTTGTTCAACTTATTGTCCAAGTTTTATGTTGATAAGTCTTATTGTTTAAATCTTATTACATGTTCTACTACTTGTTATAATGTGGCACAAAATATACCTAGAGTTCCCATTCTAGAAACTCAGGCTCTATTACTAGATGTAACAACCTTCTCAAGAACCCAAGAGAAATTAACCTACTATGTTACAATGTTTTATTGAAATCTTTTAGAAAAAAAGTTTACACAACATAAGATAACAATACATAAGTAATTTACACATACACATCGAGTACACATAAGCAATTACAAACAAAATTTTCATTCCTCAAGGGTTCTTTCACATTGATTCATGTTTAATGAGGTTTTATTAATTGGTTTTAATATTAATTACAATGTCCATAATAATAAAGGAATAACATATACATAATATCATAAGAAGATACATAAGTACAACTAATAATATGAAGCACATCCAAATAACCAAATCCACTATACATGTCACAACATATGTAATAACAAATATAGGTACACTAATAAAAAATACATCATCTTATAGGATCTCATGATATAAGGTACCTGATATTATTGGAACAATTTTTATATTGTCATTGATGTCAAACCTTATCGGTAAGACAATTACTATCTAAGTAGAGTGCCATATCAAGATGATTGATGAAGAGGATTTGAGAAGAGGAGATAACAAAAGGACCTAGAGAAAAGGTTTAATTATGAGAAACTACAATAGATACTTGATTAGTTAGACCTTGAAAAGATAATATAATTTTTTAATCATAACCTAAGTGGAGAAGACAATTGTGTTGAAGCCTAGAAGAAGTGATCAATAGAATACCAAATGCATAGGCTTGATTGAGCAAAGAGCATAAGAATAAGGAACTAACAATATAAGTTGAGAAGAATACAATCTAAGCCACACATCAATATTGACCATGTATCAAAAGTGCATTGAGCATAAAAATTAGTATTGACTAATAAATTTAGTGATGACTGAGCATTAGAAGGATGTGTTGGCCGAGTGATAATATTTGATAGTTTATGAGGAAATATTGATTTCTAGCCAACACAGTTAAATTCTTGGAATATGGAAAATGTGTTGAAGATAAGGATGGATGACATAGAAAATTTTATACATTCAAAGAGAAGTTTTGAGAAGTTTCTAGAAGAGAAAGATGGAAACAAAAAGATGGAAGGACTCAATGAATCTGACCAACCCCTTAGATCAACGATGATGTTTAAGTGGAAAAATATCAAAACTACCTATTTAAGGAGGCATAAGAGTAATGTTAATCAAGGTGGACAAGTAAATGTGTGTTGATATTATTGATTGGAAAACTTAAGTAGGAGGCTGAAAAGAATTATGAAGAGATGAATTGTGATCACTTGAAGGATTTCCAAGAAGATCAAGGATAGAGATAATAATGGAAGTTAGTTAGTGGATCAACATATGATCTACATTGTGATCTATATTTGTAAAGTGAGTTGTATTTATTAGATCAAACTACCATTACTTTCTAATCATTATATCAGTATTGAAATCCTTTAATCAAAATTGACCTAACAATCATTTGTAAATCCTTTAATCAAGGTGACATTCTAATAGAATGTTCCAAAACCCTCTAACCAAGTCACTCCTAATAGGGTGATTAAATTCTTTAACAATGTCACATTTAATAGTTTTTTTATAAACTTTAACAAGGTTCGCTTCTTGTAGAGCTCACTTCAGAAGAGTGAAATTTGGTAGCATGTTATTGGTGGTTTTTCCCAAGTTGGGTTTCCATGTTAAATTCTAGTGTCATACTTGTGTGGATGTTGTTTAAGATGTTTTATTGTTAATGATTTACTTAATGGAAAGTTTATTACTACTAGGAAAGTGTACTATAAGTTTTATATTGTTATTTATGTTCTAAAGATACCAGGCTACTTAATAATTAGATATGAAGTATTTGATGTGATTAAAAGTTGAATTGGTACATCTAAACCTGCAAACATCTGATTTACCCCCCCTCTCAGTTATTCTAAAGAGACCAAGCTACTTAATGATTAGATATGAAGTATTTGATGTGATTAAAAGTTGAATTGGTACATCTAGACTTGTAAACATCTGATTTACGCCCCCCCCCTCAGTTATTCTAAATCATTTGAACAATTAGTATCAAAGCATTGGCACTTTTAAAGAAAAGTTTAAAGGTACTTGAAGATAAAGATCAAGATGTACAAAAAGGAGGTACCAAGGCTCAATAAGGAGAACTTCCCTGTATGGAAATTTTTGATGAAGTTACATCTAGAAAGAATTGGAGAAGGAGCTATACACTATGTGGAAAATGCATATTAGAGATACCAAGGCCTCTAACATCTCAACTAGTGAAACAGAAGCAAGAAAATAATCAAGCATGTTGGAGATTGCATCAAGCCTAATCTATACTGAGTTTGATGATATAAAGGACTACACTATTGCTAAGAAAATGTGGGATGCACTGCAACACATCTATGGAGGAGATACAAGTGTTTTAAGAGAAAAAATAGAAATCTTGAGAGGAAAATTTGATGAGATGAGAATGACAGAAGGTGAATTCATTTCTCACCATTGTCGATGAGTCAAAGAAATGGTAAATTCTATAAGAGTATCCAATGGAAAGATTGATGATGAAATTGTGATTAGAAAGGTACTAAGAACCCTACTTCCTATTTATGCTATTAGAGTCTCTACAATAAAAGAATTGAGATGTAATCCTAGTAATAATATGACTTTGGAAGGATTAGTTGGTAGACTTACTACTTTTGAATTTTCAAACTTTGATAATTTTACTCCTACTACTATTGAATCGAATTTCAAATATAAACTAGTTCCTAATAAAAAAGGAAAAGAAAAATGTGTGAATAGAGATAGTGATATATTTGATGATGATCTTGATGAACTTGAAGCATTAATGGCTAGAATAATTCCAAGAGGTAAAAAAAAAATCAAAGGTAAACTTCTTATAATATGCTTTTCATGCAACAAGGTTGGTCACATTACTGCAAGGTGTCTTGACAAAGAAGACTAGGGTGAAAGGAAAGAAAGAAAGTATAAAGGCAGAATAAATAACATAGATGATAGAAGAAAAAGGGACTACAAAGACAAAGGTAATATTTCTTTTTATATTTCTCTAGAAGAAATTGACAATGAGTCTGATAGTAATGATGATTAAGTTGTCTATGCTGCTATGAATTAAGATTCTGATGAAAATGAGAAAATTGCATTAATTTAATATGCAAGTAAAGGTGATAAATGGATAATTGATAGTGACTTCTCACATCACATGAATGGTGATAAAAAGTAAGTTTGAAACCTTGGAACAATATAATGGTAGTTGTGTCAAGTTTGATAATGATGCACCATGTCTTGTGAAAGGTAAAGGGTCAATAAAACTAATTGATAATATCAAGCGTGATGATGTTTATTGGGTTGAAGGACTTAACTATAACTTGTTAAGTGTTTCATAATTGAACAAATTAGGATACATAGTTGAATTCCACCACAAGAAGGCCAAGATATTTGATGCAAATGGTGAATTGATTAGAAGTGGAGAACATACAAGAGGTAACTTGTTCTATCTAGATTTATCTGTTGAGACTTGCTTGTTTGCAAAATTTGATGATATATGGCTATGGAATAAGAGGTTATGTCATGTGATCTTTAATAATTTGGTAACCATTAGTAAGATGAAAAGAGTAAAATGATTTCCAAAGTTGAGGAAACCTAAAAATGCTATGTGTAAACAATGTTAGTTATGTAAAATGAAAAAGTCTAATTTCAAGAGAAACATCTATTCATCTAATGATATTTTAGAACTTTTTCATACTAGCCTTTGTGGGCCTATTAGAATGAAAACCTATTGTGGTGATAAATATTTCATTCTATTTGTTGATGAGTACTCTAAAATGATGACTGTGATATTTTTAAAAGAAAAATATGATGCTTTTTAATTGTTTAAGTGGTATTTGGTAAGAGTTGAAAAGAAAATAGTTAAAAGTATAAAGTTCTTGAGATTTAATAAAGGAGGAGAGTTTATCTCTAATGAACTCAAGATATTCTACAATGATAGGAGAATCAAGAGACAGATGTTAGCATCCAGAACCCCTCTCCAAAATGGAATAGCTGAAAGAAAGACCATATCAATCATGGATTGTGCTAGAACACTAATGATGGAGAAGAATGTATCACAAAAATACTAGATATAAGTTGTAAGTACAAAAATCTATACTTTGAATCAAGTACAAGTCAAGAAAGGTACAAACATTACACTCTTTGAGCTATGGTATGGGTATGCATCTAATGTGAAATACTTTAAAGTCTTTGGAAGAAAATGTTGTATACTAAAGGATAATAGAAATAGAAAAGTTGACGCTAAAAGTGATGAAGGCATATTTCTAAGATATTCCATTAAGAGAAAATATTATAAATGTTTGAATTCTAACACTAAAAAAGTTGTGGAAAGTGAAAATGTGAAAGTTGATGAATATGTAGAAAAGAAAGAAGTTGAATGCAAGAGAAAACCTGCAGATTACAATAGATTCATATATGTAAATGAAGGTGATTCCTACACCTTACATGATCTAGGAAATAAGGCTAGTGAGAAATAAAAAAATGTGAATGTCAAGTTGTAGCAGCAGGCTATTGAGCAAAAAACTATAGGTGTCGAGCATCGACAAAATGATGTTGAAATACAAGAAGAGGCTACCGAGCACAAAGAAGCTAGTGCCAAGATACTAGAAATAGAAGTAAAGATACAAAATAAACTTGAAATATATTTTCAAGATGAACTTGAAGAGGAAGAA
The DNA here is from genome assembly GCA_028749045.1 of Cupressus sempervirens. Lineage (NCBI taxonomy): Eukaryota > Viridiplantae > Streptophyta > Pinopsida > Cupressales > Cupressaceae > Cupressus > Cupressus sempervirens. The sequence goes on along the minus strand of CM053792.1, from coordinate 356,795,570 downwards.
GGAAGAACGGAGCATGCATTAGCAAAATATGTGAGAAGACATCATGTACCTAAACAAATCATTGGAAATAAAAACTCTAGAGTCATGAAAAGGAAAAGACTAAGAAGTGACACATATTTACTTTGTGAGTTTGAACCTAAAATAGTGAAGAATTCTCTAGACAATGAATATTGGATTCAAGTAATGAACAAAGGAATTGAACAAATAGAGAAGAATAAAACTTGGTCACTAGTACCTAGTTCAAAGGATAAGAATGTTATTATGACAATGTGGGTAATTAGGATCAAGCTGAATGAAAAAGGAAAAGTAAAAAAGAACAAATTGGGATTGGTATGAAAAAGATATGCACAAGAAGAAGACATTGAATATGGAGAGACATTTTCCCCAATTGCAAGATTGGAAGGAGTTAGAACAATACTTGCATATTCTACTTACAAAGAATTTAAAGTTTATCAAATGGATGCCAAATCAACACTTCTAAATGGAATACTAGAAGAAGATTACATTGAACAACTAGAAGGATTTCTTGATCCCAACAAGAAGAACATGGTATGTAAATTGGACAAAGCACTATATGGACTAAAACAAGCACCTAGAGCATGGTAACAAAGGTTACACAACTATTTGGTAAAGATTGGTTTTGTAAGAACTAATGAGAATAATAATCTATGCTTGGAAACTGAAGGTGGTAAAGAACTATTGTTACCTAAAATATTTGTAGATGATATCATATTTGGAGGAAAAGATGCATTATGCTACAATATATATAGACCAATGATTGAAAAGCTACAATATGTTGTTCACAACAGACCATATATTGTATTAGCAGTTTGCATTGTTGCAATATTTTCTACAAATCCTAAGGAGGATCACATGATGGCAGTGAAAAGAATACTAAGATATCTAAAAGGAACAAAAGATTATGAACTATATTACAAAAGGAATGACAAGTTTGAATTGAAAGTGTATACAAATGTCAATTGGGTAGAAAATGTTGATGATAGAAAGAGTACAAGTGGTGGAGCTTTCTTTCTAGAAAAGATATTGGTTTCATGGATAAGAAAGAAGTAGAGTTGCATTTCACAATTAACGGAAAAAAATGAATATGTAGCAACAAGAGTTAATTGTTCTAACATTGTATGGATAGGGAAATTGTTGAAAGGGATGAAGGAACATATCATGGATCTAGTTATTAACTATTGTGACAATAAAATTTCTATAAATATATCAAAAAATCATGTGATGAAAACAAAGGGGCCAAGCAAATTTCTATCAAGTATCATTACTTGAGGGAACTAGTTCAAGATAAAGAAGTAAGATTGGAGTATGTGAACACTAAGGAGAAAATAGATAGTATTTTCACTAAGGCTTTACCTTAATGATAAACTATTATAATTTTTTAGAATAACTAAGGGGGGGGTGGTTGAATCAGTTACTCAAGGTCCTTAAGTGCCATTTGAACAATTCAACATATACACTCACTATTCCACTTATCCTATTGTTGCTTGGTCTCTACTATTAATCGATGTCTATTGTTAACTAAAATTACTATTCCAAATATAACATGATTTTCTGAATATAAAATGTAAAACATAAAAAGCATTCAACACAAGTTTGACACTAGGATTTTACATGGAAACATAATTTGGGAAAAGCCACCAGCAACATGTCACCACTTTTTCAATCTTTCATAGTGAGCACTGCTAAGAGCCAACCCTATTAAAGGTTACAATACACACTATTAAATGTGGCCTAGTTAGAGGATTTAATCACCTTGTTAGGAGTGGCCTTGTTAAAGGACTTTAATAATTCCATTTAGAATGTCACCTTGTGAAAGGATTTACACAGACTGCTAAGTCCTTCAAATGATTATTAGGTCAACCTTTGTCAAAAGTATTTCAATACAAACTATTTACAATGATTAGAAATAAAATAGTAGGGTTTTGATTTGTATAATTATAACTCACTTTGCAAATTTAGATCTCTATTTGGTTTAGGTGTTGATTCATTGATACGCTCTCCACTTTCAATTATGTTCCTGATTCACTTGGAATTCCTTCAAGCAATCAGTCTTCTGCCTTCAACAATACTTAAGACTTCTTTCTAAAATTTCACTTATCAATATCAACAACATCTACATAAACAATCTCCTTTAGCTTCATATTCACTCTCACACTCATGCATCTTTGATCCACCTTTCTTTGTATGCCTCTCTTCACATATGCACATACTCTCGTACTTTAACTTGCACCTCTTGGTTCAGCTTTGAACCTCTTTAAATAGGAAATTATTTCTTTACCATTTTCCATGATCACCATAAATCTTAGGGTTTATGATCAAGTTCAACATGATTCATTGTATCTGTCCATCTTCTTGATCTTTCTCTAGAAACTTCTCTAGAATCAGCCTTAGGTCTTTACCTAATCCTCATCTTGAATTTAATGATCCAAATAATCAATTTTATCTTCAACATAGTTTACATCTCCCAAGAAATGAATTGAGTCAACTAGGAATCACAATTTCGTTAAATTCATCTTCAATAGCATTACTTGACAATTACTAAGTTCTGACACTCGATCATCACTTAACACTCAGTCACTATAAATATTTATGGCTCAACATTGACTAGCTTTTTTAGTCAATAATTGTGCTTAGACAACACTAGATTCTCTTGGTACTAACTGTGTCTCGGTTGACACTAGCATCACTCGACATTCCTTTACCATTTGCTCTATTGCTTGATTTTGCTTAACTTTCTTGACATAAACAATTACTTTGTCTCATCAAAGTCTAAATAATCAAATGTCCATTGTAGCTTTCTTTTCATAACTCAATCTTTTCTCTAGGTGCTATTGTTATGAGAAATTTCTCAAATCCTCTTCATCAATCAAATAGATATGACATTTAGAATAGGTAGCAATATGTCTTATCAATATATTTGAAATCAATGATAAAACAACAATTATTCCAATTGGAAGTTTCTAACAATCTCCCTCTTTGGTATAGATGGCAACATTTCTACATCTCAATATTAGCAATATCTCAATGTATCAAATGTATTTCACTTAGTTACCATAGAATCCAAAAATATTTTCTCTCTCTAAGCTAATAGTCTCTCCTTCATTTGGTTAAGTCTCCCTTTTTGGTATATTGTTTCTACTATATATTCTCTGCTCTTCTATGAATTTCTCTCCTTTTGTTGTATATCTTTTTTTTTATATCTCTCTTTTTAGTATATTTATCCTTCTTTATTTGTTTCTTTATATATTCTTCCTTTTTTTGTTATGACCCCCTCTCTGGTGTATCTCCCTCTTTGTATATTGCTTCTTGTGTATATTCTCCCTCTTTGACAAAAATGCCAAAGATGCTTAACTTTCATAGCTACATCTGAGTTATGTAGATTTTGCATGTTTGGCTGATTTTAGTCATCTGTCTATAACTAATCTATTTGTGCTATGCTTGACTATCTACCTTAGGCATTTCCCAAATTAGAGTGGCATTACATCAACATGTAAGATATTATGATGAGCACATTTGATGCAATACACCCTAACTCCTTAAGTGGATTTTTTAAGGAGAATCACCCCTAATTTAGCTCTAAGATATTCATGAGCATCTTTAGGTAAGGGTTTTGTGAATATGTCAGGAATCTATTCTTTGGTGTTCACATATTCTAGCTTCACTTCTTTATCTTTAAATAATTCTTTCAAGTAGTGATACTTGATAACAATATGCTTTGTCTTAGTGTGCATCATTGGATTCTTTGAAATGTTAATAGCACTTATTTTATCACAATAGATAACTACTGGATCTTTAATTTCTTCTTTCATACCTTTTAGTAATTTTTTTTATCCACATAATGTTTGAACAGTTCACTGCAACTGCCTCATACTTAGCTTTAACTATTGATTGGGATATATAATTCAATTTCTTTCTTGTCCATGACAACAATCTCTTTCCTAGAAAGAATGCACATCCACTAGTGCTTTTTTTATCATCAATATTTCCTACACAATCAGAGTCAATGAATACTTTGAGTTCATATTCATCACTTCTCTTGTAATACAAACCATAGTCTTCAGTACCTTTTAGATATCTCATTATCCTTTTCACTGCCATCATGTGAATCTCCTTAAGATTTTCTAAAAATATAACAACTATCCCAACTACTAATGCAACATTTGGTCTATTATGAGCAACATATTGCAGTTTTCCAATCATGGATTTGTATAATGTTTGGTTCACATCAATAGATTCATCATTCTTAGATAACTTATGTCCTATTGACATAGGTGTGGTCAACGGTATTGAATCTTCCATTCCAAATTTTTTTAGTATCTCCTTGATGCATTTGGATTGTGTAATCAAAATATCAAACTTCATTTGACATACTTGTAATCCAACAAAGAATTTGATTTTAGAAAACATAGACATTTCAAATTCCTTCTTCATTTCATCAACAAATGATTTGCATAATGCTTCTCTTCCTCTAAATATAATGTCATCAACAAATGTTCCACACAATAGTACTTCATTTTTCTTACCATTCTTAAAATATAGATTATTGTTATCATTTGTCATTTCAAAACCAATGTTCACTAAATAATTATGCAATCTTTCATACCATGCTTTTAGGGCTTGTTTTAATCCATAAAGAGCTTTGTTCAGTTTACATACCATGTTCTTCTTGTCTAGATCCACAAATACTTCAGGTTGATCAATGTACACTTCTTCCTCAAGTACACCCTTCAAAAATTCTAATTTGACATCCATTTGATATACCTTGAAATTTTTGTAGGCTAAATATGCAAGTGGAGTTCTGAATCCTTCAAGTCTTGCCACAAGAGAATTTTTTTCTCGATAATCAACTCCTTCTTGATCATATCCCTTGCATACTAGTCTTTATTTATTTATTTATACTTCACCATTCTCATTGAGTTCTTATTTAAAAATCCATTTTTTTCCAATGACATTTTTGTCTTTAGGTCTTAGCACTAAAGTCCAAGTATTGTTCTTCTCAATCTATTCAATTTCCTCGCTCATTGCCTGAATCCAATCTTCATTGTCTAGAGAATCTTTCACTATTTTTGGCTCAAATTCACAAAGCAAGCATGTGTCATCTTTGAGTTTTTTTCTTGACGCAGGCAAGGGAGGATGAATAACTAGGGCCAAAGGCTCACCTAGCTATCCAAACCACCCTGCAAGAGTAAACACAATGGAAGCAAATAGAAGTGGACAACAACCAAAGGAGGAGAAGAGGGAAGTACTTCTATTGATTCATCAAAATATTTTCATACATGCCCAGCTATGAGGCCTTCTGGGTTATGACCAATTAAAATACATTCACATTCAAAGATCCAACAGAAAATTTGCACTTTCAGTTTTGCTCCCTCAAAACTTTCCTTCTTCCCAAAAAACTTACTTAGCTCTAAGCCTAAACTCTCTATTTATACTTGCCAAAATGGCTTACAGAACATTCTAGAACATTACATAAGAGGAGGGCTGACCCAACAACGGTATGGATTCATCCCAAGAAAATATCTTAAATTAAATGTCACAAATGAAATAATTCCTGCAAGTCATCTCGCAGAAATCACATCCAAATACTAGTACTCGACATACACTGGGTAACTTGACATCTGAAGGAATGCTACAGTAACTCGACACCTAAAGAGTGCTACAGTAACTCGGCACCTAAAGAGTGGGAGAGGAACTCGGTACCTAAAGAGTGCTATAGTAACTCGGCACCTGAAGAGTGTGATAGAAACTCGGCACCTAAAGAGTGCAAATGGAGCTCGACACCTAAAGGGTGTGACAAGAACTCGACACCTGAAGAGTGTGACAGGAGCTCGACACCTAAAGAGTGCGACAAGAATTTGGCACCTGAAGAGTGCGACAGGAGCTCGACACCTGAAGAGTGCCACAGTAACTCAACACCTGAAGAGTGCTCCAGTAACTCAACACCAACTGCAAAAGAAGTAAAAAAGAGAAGGATAACAAGGCAACCCAGGATGCTCCTACATTAGACAATCGGGGTTGGAAGAAATGATTCTTCTGAATCATTGAGATGTCCCAACCTGAGCTGAATCCAGCTCAAATTGAGAAATCCATGAAGCATCTTCAATAGGTCTATTCTTCCACTTCAGCAAATATTCATAGTAATCTTTTCCTCTTGGACTCTTGCCAACTCTTTGATCCAATATCTATTCAACTTCCTCAATCTGTTTCTTAGAATAATCATCTAGTATAACAACTTCATCCTCTGACTCATGATACTTATACAAATAAGCAATGTTAAACATAAGAGATATATCCATGTCATCTAGTAACTCAACTTCATAAGCATTACCACTGTCAAACTTTTTTAGGATCTTACAAGGTCCAAATTTCTTCATCTTTAGCTTGCTATATGTTCCAACTGGTGATCTTCCTTTCTTTAAATGAACCATCACCTCATCACCAACCTAAAAATCATGGTGTCTTCTAGACTAATCAGCATTCTCCTTATACTTCTGATTACTTTGTTCCAACCTCAACTTCACTTCTTTATGCAAGGACTCCATAAAGTCAAAAAATTCTTCTCCTGCAACACTTTTCTTTTCTTCACCAATAACATCTCTCAAATCTGATATACTCTAGGATGCATTCCAGTAACTATCTCAAAAGGTGTCTTCCCTGTACTCCTATTCATAGAATTGTTATATGCAAATTCAGCTTGTGCCAATACCATCTCCCAATTGCTTGGCTTATTCCCAACTAAACATCTCAGCAAATTACCCAAGCTTCTATTCAAAACCTTTGTCTGTCCATTTGTTTGTGGATGGAATGTAGAACTAAACTTCAATTTAGTACCCATCTTCTTCCACAAAGTCTTCCAAAAATAACCAACAAACTTACTATCTCTATCTGAAATAATGCTTCTTGGTAATCCATGCAATCTCACAATCTCTTTAAAGAAAAGTTCAGCAACATGCTCAGCATCTGATGTCTTCTTACATGGTATAAAATGAGCCATCTTAGAAAATCTATCCACTACAACAAATATGGAATCATACCCCTTCACCATTTTAGGCAATCCAAGAACAAAATCCATACTAATATTAGTCCAAGGTTTCTCAGGAATAGTAATAGGTGTATACAAACCAGTATTTTGACTCACTCCCTTTGCAACTTGACAAACTCCACAGCTCTTTACAAATTTTTGAACATCCTTATACATTTGTGGCCAATAATATTTCTCTTTTAGCAAACTCAATGTCTTATCAATTCCAAAATGTCCAGCTAATCCACCACTATGCTTTTCCTTAATCAAATTCAACCTCATAGGACTTCTAGGAATACAAAACATAATGCCTTTGAACAACATACCTTCTTGAATGAAATACTCATCATACTTACTTATGTGATCTGTCAGATTTGGTGCTCTGCACTCTCTCCATGCCTCAGAAAAATCAAGATCAACATCATATAACTCTTTCATCTCATCAAAACCAAGAACTTTAACCTTCATTTCAGTCAACAAGGAATGTCTTCTACTCAATGCATCAACAACTTTGTTAGTAACTCCACTCTTATGTTTGATCACAAATGTAAAACTCTGCAAATGCTCAAACCATTCATATGTCTTTGATTCAATTTATGTTGACTTCCAAAGTATTGTAAATCTTTATGATCAGTGTACAACAAAAACTCCTTAGGCATCAAATAATGTCTCCATTTCTTCAATGCTTAAACAATAGCATAAAACTCTTGATCATACACAGAATATTTCCTTTTAGCATCATTCAACTTTTCACTAAAGAAAGCAACAGGCTTACCTTCTTGACTTAACACAGCTCCTATTGCATTACCACTTGCATCACATTCAACTTGAAATACTTTGTTGAAATCAGGTAAAGCCAATATAGGTAATTCAGCAACCTTTTGTTTCAAAGTCTCAAAACTCTTATCAGCTCCATGCATCCACTTGAATTCCTTTTTATCTCCCCTCATTGTTTCAGTCATAGCATTGCAAACAACACTGAAATTCTTTATAAACTTTCTGTAAAAACTAGTCAAACCATGAAATGATCTTACCTCACTTACATTCTCAGGTGTAGGCCATTCCAAAATTGCTTTAACCTTTTCAGGATCCATCTTCAAACCATCAACTAAAATCACAAACCCCAAATACACAATTTGTTCTTGCATAAAAGAACACTTTTTCAGATTAATCATCAACTTTTCCTCTTTCGACCTTTGTAATACTTTCCTAATATGCTCAAGATGTTCTTCCTTAGTCTTATGAAGATCATAATATAATCCAAATAAACAATCACAAACTTACCTAAGAATCTTTTTAGAACTTCATTCATCAACCTCATGAAAGTACGAGGTCCATTAGTCAAACCAAAAGGAATAACCAACCATTCATACAAACCATCTTTTGTCTTGAAAGTAGTCTTCTATTCATCACCTTCTCTGATTCTAATATGATGATACTCACTCTTCAAATCAATCTTGGTAAAATACTTTGCTCCACTCAAACAATCTATTATGTCATCCATTCTTGGCATAGGAAACCTATATTTAACTGTTATCTTGTTAATGGCTCTGGAATTAGTACACATTCTCCATTCTCCACTCTTTTTAGGTGCTAATATAGTAGGTACAACACATGGATCAAGCTTTCTCTGATCAAACCTTTCTGCAACAATTCATGCACTTGTCTGTTAAGTTCTTCATTCTATGCAAGTGTCAATCTATATGGTGCTTTGTTTAGAAAACTAGCTCCAAGGATCAGGTCCATACAATGACTTATACTTCTTACTGGAGGTAAACCATCAGGAATATCTTCAGCAATAATGCCTTTATACTCATTTAGCAACTCTACAATTTCTCCTGGCACTTGGTCAATACTACCATCTGTCACTCGGTCACCACTGACTGGCACTTGGTTAACATTATTTTCTGGCACTCGGTCTCCATTGACAAAACTTGGTTTTCTTGGAATTATAGCAAAAAAAACTTGATTCTTTTTTACTTATTTTTCAAATTTTTTCCCATTAACCATGCAAATTTTTATAGTAGTACAATTAACCTCATCTGGAACTTCAATCAAAGGCAACAATGTTTGTTTCTTCCCATTTTACCAAAGAGTATATTGATTCAATCTTCCATCATGTACATCATATCTATCATATTTCCAAGGTCTACCCAACAAAATATGACAACAATCCATGGGCATAATATCACACAAAACTTCATCAACATAATGTCCAATTTTGAATTTCACAAGGCATTGCTCACTTACCAATATCTTATGCTCATCTTTGATTCATGAAACATGATAAGGTTTGGGATGTTTGAGCCTCTCCAACTACAACTTTGTAACCAGCTCTACAGATGCCATATTTTTAGAACTTCCACTATCAATGATCACTTTACAGCATTTTCTAGCCATCTTACATCTTGTCTTGAAAAGACTTCTCCTCAGAACAAGTTCCTCATTACCTCCCTTATTACATAAGGTTTTTCTCACCATCAAATTTTCTCCAGCCTCAGGTCCACTTGGTGAACCCTCATCATCTTCTTGAATCATAACATTTCTATTATTCTGCCCACCTTTAGAAGATCTACATTCAAAGGATCTATGCCCTTCTTTGTCACATCTAAAACAATTACCATGAAATCCACCTCTAGAATAAGAATTACATCTTCCTCGGTAGGAATTAGTGCCTCCTCAATAAGAATTACCACTTTTCTATTCAGTTTTGCATTTTTCATCACTCTTCCATTCAAATTTATCTTTATCTTGTATAGAACTGTCAGATTTGCCACTTTCTCCATAAGATCTACCTCTACCTCTCTGGAATCTACCACCTCTACCTCTCTGTCTTTGTTCATGCTTCTTTGTCAAGATCTCCTCAGCTTTCAAGGCATATTGATATGCTTCTTCTACACTTTCCAGCTTCATGAAACATATTTCATCTTGTATTCCAGATCTTAATCCATTAATGTACCTTGCAATTTTCTCAACATCATCATCCACATGTCCAGATCTGATGTCCAGTCTATAGAATTCTTCAATATACTCTTTCATAGTCATTTCTTTTTGCTTCAAATTTTGCATTTTTCTCAACAAGCTAACTTGGTAATCAACAAGAAGGAAATTTTTCTTTACCTTGTTCACTATCTTTGGCCAAGTTCTGATCTTCTCCTTTCCTCTCCTTTGTCTATCAGTTTGCAAGTGTTCCCACCATAATGATGCATGACCTTTCAACCTAGTGACTACAATCTTCACCTTTCTATTATCAGGAGTGTTTTCATACTCAAAGAACTTCTCCATATTAGAGATCCAATCTAGCACAACATTGGTATCCACTTTTTCATCATAAGGAACAACTTCTACAGTAGGCTTTGAATTTTCTCTAGACAATATTCTCAACAATCTTGCTTCATCTTGGTCTTCTTCAGGTTCAAGATTATGGTTTGGTGCTACTACTTCATCATCACTCACATCATCAAGATGTGCTCCTCTCCTCTGGGCTGTCTCCACAAAATCTAATGTGGCTACAATTTGTCTCAACTGATCCTATATAGCATTATCAACATTATTTCCTCTAGCACGAACCATCTTTACAAATCAGGTTCCTGCAAGATCGTAACCCTCTGCAAGTTATAGGTCAAATCTGTAGATCTACCACCCTACAACCAAATCAAAATTAGGGTTCTACATGATCCAATCTCCACAAGGACAAACCTCAAGCTCTGATACCGACTAACGCAGGCAAGGGAGGATGAATAACTAGGGCCAAAGGCTCACCCAGCTATCCAAACCACCCTGCAAGAGTAAACATAACGAAAGAAAACATAAGTGGACAACAACCAAAGGAGGAGAAGAGGGAAGTAATTCTATTGATTCATGAAAATATCTTCATACATGCCCAATTGTGAGGCCTTTTGGGTTATGGCCAATTACAATACATTCACATTCAAAGATCCAATAGAAAATTTGCACTTTCAGTTTTGCTCCCTCAAAACTTTCCTTCTTCCCCAAAAACTTACTTAGCTCTAAGCCTAAACTCTCTATTTGTACTTGCCAAAATGGCTTATAGAACATTCTAGAACATTACATAAGAGGAGGGCCAACCCAAAAATGGTCTGGACTCATCCCAAGAAAAGATCTTAAATTAAATGTCGCAAATGAAATAATTCCTGCAAGTCAGCTCGCATAAATCACGTCCAAATACTGGCACTTGGCATACACTAGGTAACTTGACATTTGAAGGAATGCTACAGTAAATCGACACCTGAAGAGTGCTATAGTAACTTAGCACCTAAAGAGTGCGATAGGAACTCAACACCTGAAGAGTGCTACAGTAACTCGGTACTTGAAGAGTGCAATAGGAACTCAACACTTGAAGAGTGTGACAGGAGCTCGACACCTGAAGGGTGTGATAGGAACTCAGCACTTAAAGAGTGTGATAGGAACTCGACACCTGAAGAGTGTGATAGGAACTCAGCACCTGAAGAGTGTGACAGGAGCTCAAACCTGAAGAGTGCCTCAGTAACTCAGTACCTGAAGAGTGCTACAGTAACTCGGCACCTGAACTCGACACCAACTGCAAAAGAAGCAAAAAGGAGCAGGATAACAAGGCAACCCAGGATGCTCCTGCATCATTTCTGGTCATAACACTTGATTTAGAATCACCAATAATTTTTTCAAGTTTATGATGTCTTCTTACATATTTTGCTAGTGCATGTAGTTTCCTTCTTTCTTCTTCTACAAGTTCATCTTGGAAATTAATCTCAAGCTCATTTTCTCTTCCTTGTTCAAGTTCTAGCTTTGCTTTTGCATGCTCAAAATTTACAATTTGATGGTTGACATTACTTGTTTGTGACTCAACATCCTCAATCTATTGCTCGACACCCACTCTCTAGTACTCGGCAATTTGTTGCTCTGCAACATTTCCTATCTTTTGAGAGGCTATAGCTTGATTGTTAACATAAAGGTAAAATTGTCTATCAATGAATCAATACTTAGTTAATTAGTTACATTTCTACCAAGCTCTACACTTTCTACCAAGCTTATTATTTAGTTTTCAATGTTAACCAAGTGATTTAGTTGTTCTCAAGCTAAGTAGTCTGTTTGCAATGTCTATTGAGCTACACAGTGTTTATCGAGCTTTAAAGACAAAGTTTAGTGCAAAATGAGCATAGTAGAGGCAACTAAGATAGTCAGTGGAAGTGAAGAAGATCATAGTGTTAACCAAGCTTTACACTGTTAAGAAAGTCCAATAGTATCTGCCAAGCTCTCAAAGTTAACAAAGTGGATCTAGTGTTGACCAAGTCATGTAGTGTCAATCGAGTGATCCAGTTGATACCAAGTTTGTCTTTAGAATCTGAGTGACAATAGTTGAGCTGACTTTGTGGATTATGATGAAATTCATATTGTATCCAACTCTAGTAAGTTTTTATTTGGATTTGTATATATGTAATGCATTATATCATATCCAAAGAAGATATGTGAAATCTATATGATGAGTATAAGTGTGAATTGAAGAAGGTTACAAGAAGTATAAAGGGAAACAAATATTTATCTATTATAGTTAGGTGATCATTGTAACACAAGGAATTTAAACCAACAAATTAGAGTTATAGATCAAAGATCAGTCAATGGTTCATCCTAATGGGTGCATCAAGGAAATTGTTTAACAGGGTAGACTTAATAGTCTTTTACTAAATCCCCTAACTGAGTGCATACTTTGTTATATGTTTGTAAATCCTTTGACAAGGTGGACCTCACAATCCTTATTGCTCCTAACATGGAAGATCACTAGAAGTAGTCAATTGTAAGCATTAACAAGTTAACTTTATACTATAGTACTAAAGCTTGTAAGTATCATCCCCACCCCAGTTTTACTTTCTAATTGGAAGGTTTTTGGGTCATCATATTTTGTGTAAAATTGTTATGAATGTTACAGATTATAATATATGAAATTAGATTAGAATATTATATGAAGGATTAATTGGTGAAGTGAGATGAAGTTTTATTGGTGCCTGATTCACCCCTCCCCTCTAAATAACCTTGCCTACCAATACAACATGTAACTTTATAGCAAAGGGGGTTGTAAGGTTTGAAGCATACATATTATTAAAATGTAGGACAAACCTATGTATCAATAGAGGGTGCACAAAACCTAGTTACCACCCACAAGGTATCCACATAGCAATAAATATGGTGAGGGTTGACAAAACCAAAGGTAATAAAGGCATATTTTAGAAAGATATGTTTTATTATTGTTGCTGATATCAATTTGTGATTATCATTGTAGGCAATTAATTATATAGATTTGCATTTATATAAATTTATAAGAATGCCATTATTGACATATAGAGTTGATATACATTATAATCCATAGATATAATTTCTTATGGAAAATAATCGATTGAAACTATATTTGGTGGAGGGCATTCATTTTGAATGTCCAAACATGATCCAAGCATGTCTTGGTGTAGGAAATTCATTGCGAATGTCCTAGAATAATCCAAGGTCATCCTTCATGTATTTTGTATTAGAAATGAGTTCATTCCCATTTGACAATTACGATGAAGTAAATGACCAAATCTTAGTGTCAGTATCAGAGATAGATATTACTAGCTATTTGGCTGACATAATAGAAATGGATATAACATATTGGTATTAGAGATAGGTAATATACATATTTGACCAATTATTAAGGACCAATTTATGTGTTGGTATTAGAGATAGGTTTCATACCTATTTGGCCAACTTTTAAGGAAATATATGTGTGTTGGTATCAGAGATAGGTATTGTACCTATTTGGCCAAACACCATGCGATGTTGATATTTATGGGTGCATTTGCCTATCAAAATATTTAAGGAAATATAATGGTAGAGTATTTTAATGATGTCAACATATGCATATGTGAACCTTAAAGGGTGCACTCTAGAAAAGATGGTTGAATAACTAAGGGTTAGGTAACCTGATCTAGAGATGTCTTTAAGGTTGGGTTAGGCTAGTGGGTAGAAAAGTAAAATATATTTTATTATTGTATAAATTCTAATATTGGTTTTGTAGGTATTAATGTCCTAGTTAGTGGAGACATTATAATGAAGGAATCAAATACATATTATAAAAGAATTCCAATCTTCAAGAAGAAGTTAGAAAGATGAAAAGAGAACAAGAAATTCAATCAGTTAGATTATTTGAAGTCATGGAAAAAAAGGACAAAGCCAAAGAAGAGATAGAAGAAAAGAACAATGAAATAAAACAAATATCCCTTCAACAAGAAGACTTCATTGATCAACTCACCAATGCAAATGAAGAACTTATGAATCTAAGATTAGAGAATAAAAGACTATAGAATGATGTCAACACTAAAAAGAAAACCTACAAAAGAATGATGAAATATCAAGAAAGCATGAATCAATTGAATGCACAAAGTTAGTATAGACACAAAGGGAAAGCTAAAATATGATACACAAAAGAAGGTGAATCATCTCAACAAGGAGCTCAAAAGAATTAAAGACCTACTTGCAATAATTGTAGTAAGATAGGTCATACATCAAATAAATGTTAGAGTAATGGTAAAGAAAAATTTAATGGAAAATGTTATAGTTGTAATAAGCATGGTCATAGAGAAAATGAATGTAAAGAGAAACCTAAGTTTCAAGGTAAATGTCACAATTTCAAGAAATAAGGACACAAACCTTTAGAGTGCAAAACCAAGTAGTGGAACCCAACAAAATAAATTATGAAAGCAATATTTGGATGAGATTACAATACATGATGTAGATGTCACTACTGTGGTGAATTTGGGCACATTGGAGAAAATTGTGTAAAAAATCATACAAGGAAAAGAGACACTACAAAGAGATGTTTTATTTGTATAGAAATTGGACATCTTGCTAAGAACTACATGAACATAGGTAGAATTGAAGATGAAAAGAAAACCAAAGCTAACAAGATTAGAAAGAAAATGAGGCAATAATGGGTACCAAAATCTCCAAAGAATGCAAACCAAGATCATGAAGTGAATAAGACCCAAGTTAATGAAGTTGGTCGAAACACTTCAAATTAGTTCCCTATGGAGATCATTGGAAGTAATATTCAAAGGAAGTAATCTAACACTAGTCCAAGCTAGCAAGAAAAATGATCCAATTAGCATTCAAGATGCAATGGGATCACTAAGCATAATGGAAACTAGGAGACCTTACTGAGAAAGGTTGGTGGCAAGACCTTACTAAACAATGTTAGGTTACATATTGTTGCAAACTCAAGTTGATAGTTGCTACTGATCTGTTGGTGACTCTACTGAGTTGTAAACATATCTTGAGCATTAAAAGCTAAATTGAGTGGAGGACAGTCTGTCACCAAGCAAGTATATATACTAAGCATTAATGATGATTGAAAAAGGGAAATTCATTAAAAGGAAGAAATTGAATGCATTATTTCACAACAAATTTCCAGAGCTAGTTGAGAAGAGTGAATTTAGAGCCCTTAAGCAATTTGAGTAATTGTTGTTGAAGTTTTTTGAAGTTTTAAAAAAAAGCCCTACCAAGAAATGGCATCTTCCAACAACAAAAACAAGAAATATTATGAAATGTTGGTTCAATGAGTTGATTACAAGGCACCAAACTTCAAATTGAGCTCGACAATTATAGAAGCACTTGAACTAGCTGGTGTACAATCAAAATTTTTGCCTAAGGTATTACTTGTGCATGATATCCATTATTTTTATAATTTCTCAATCTAGGAACTTGGAACCCTAGAAATGAATGAAGCATTCAGGGAGTTATGAGTGGATGGTGCATTAAAACCTAAACATCAGCATTTGGAAACCAAGGGATTGACAAACATATCACATATACCAAGAGACTTCCAAGTCAAAGGATGAGATATGTTCTGAGTTAGGTACATAGTGGAAAATTATGCTTGGAGCAACCTATTCTGATAACAAAGAAATTGATACATAGAATCACTGGGCTCCCAATGCTTAGTAATGAAAAGAAAACTAAAACCCTAGGTCAGATAGAACTAGAAAAGTGAACTCTTGCCAAGTGGGACAAAAGATGAATGAAGATTAGCAATGTAACTGACATGGAATTGAAATTTGGCATTCACATCATTGCACATAAGATTTATAGTACAAGCAGATTAAATAGTGTATCATGTGATGTTGTCGATCTTGCTTACAAGGTTGTGATGAATAACCTATTCTTTGACCTTGTTGAGTTACTATTGAATCAATTCAACAAGAATATGGAGAGCATTAGAGGATCAAATAATAACTTGTGTAAGTTCAAATCCATTCTTACATGTTTATTTTTCTCTGTTCAAAAATTTTCCCTTCCAAAGGTATAGTAGTATGGAGGAAAGATGTTCCTGTTTTATATTAGATTAGTAAGCATATAGAAGAAATGGGTGAAAATTTTGAACGTATCATGAATAACTACTTTGAGACATTCAAGGAGAATATGAATAATAGATTTAGGATTCCTAAAAAGCTTGTAGAAGACTACATGGGTGATATCTATTTCATGGTGAACTTTGACAAAGTGTACATTCAAGCAGTTATATCTAGAGTGGCATGGGTTAAGCCTTTAGAGTATGAGGTTAACATTGATGACACCAAGGATGTCATAGAGGCTCTTCTGAATGAGCCCATTGATCTTAAAGCTACATATTTGAAAACCTATGATGAAGCTAAAGCATGAACAAAGATTAAGATTTAGTTACCCCAAGTAGTCAATAAAGGAATAAAAAGAGTAGAAAAGATATTGAAAGGCACTAAGCAAGAAAGTTTCCCTCTAATGCTTACTGAGGGAAAAGGTGATGATATTGAAGAAGATGATGTAGAGAAAAAAGAAGAAAAATCTAAGGAAGAAGAGCCTCTAAGGAAGAAAGGAAAAGTTATCATAACTAGATCTACCATGTCATCCCCTACTGTATTCAGAAGGAGGGAAGCCAAGTCAAGAAAGAAATTGAAGTTAGGTGAAGATAAAGACAAGAAGATAAAATTAAAAAGATCTACACCTACACTTTAGGAAATATTAATGAAAATGAAGGAAGCAGTTGACACAGAAAACTTTAAATTTCTCAAGTATGAGACAAGGAAAGTGGATTAGAAAAGGAAGATTGAGGATGTTTTTATGACTAGGCTAGGAAAATGGAGGTACTCTCTAGGTGAGCTTGTGAAATAGATACCTAATGAACTTATGCAGGTAATAAAGCCAAGATGAGAAAATGTACAAAAGACTGTCGAGGATATCTATGAATAGACCTTGAGGTAATTAATGCCAAATCTTAGTAATAAGGAGATGAAATAATCATTGAAGAAAAATGACAAAAAGTTCATTCTCAAGATGAAAAAATGAGTGATATTGTTCAAAGACATAGAATATGTGGTGAAGGAAGCTACAACAATATGGAAAAACATCTATCACTTACATCAATCTAGTGACTTTATTATTCACGTTGAAGATAAAGATGAAGAAGATGAGGAAGAAGACATAGAAATAAAAGATGATGAACTTGATGATGTCAATCTAGATGATGAGGAGGAAGAATAGGAAGCTAATGGAGGAAGTCTTCCAAAGATACAAGGTATTGAGGAGACTAATGTAGAGAAAATTGTAGCAGTAGTCATGGCCTAATTTCCTCACTCTCTAAGCACAAACTTAGTGCAATCTAGCTTAGAGATAGCTTCTACCAAGTTGGTTGTGGATAATACTACTACACCAAGAATCCAACCAAGCTTTGAATCTATTCATCCAAAAGTTAAAATGACAGAAGTGCCCAACACTTCATCTGCCGAGCACCAAGGTCCTCCATCATCAAGCTTGACTAAAAAACAACAAGGTTTTCATGTTGTTAGTTCCATTTCAATTTTTGTTTCTAGTCTAGGTAAAAGCACAAACTTGTGTCACCCTTTTGTAAAGGAAAATGCTAACAAAAGTATAACTATTCACCTCCAATGACATAAAATTGGTGCTATTATTTTTAATTTGGAAATGAAGTAAATGAATGAAATGTGTAGAAATGGGTGAATTTTAGGATTATAATTTTTAATAATTATTTGGAATAATAATTGGTATATTTTCCTAATTTTTATATATAATTTTTTAGGTGCTGAAAAATGCTGAAAATTAGGGGTCTAGTTAACACCACAAAACTATATGCAAAGAAACTTATTTCCCTTTTATCTCAGACTATGTTATAGATAACATATGTAACTAGAACAATAAAAAATACAAATCGACTTTAGAACTATATTTTCTCATTTATAAGGATTGAAATTTCAACCCACCTAAAATCAATAGTTTTCATCTCCCACCACATTTTTCAAAACAAATCTATTCTAACCAGGAGAAAAATTATACATTCTATAAGAGGACTCTCTCCTCTAGAATGACATAATTTTTATATTTTTTTAATATGATTTAATATTTTTTTTTTCAAAACTAACATCTTTTTGAGTGTTAAAATACGTGGCTGTGGAATTTTTAAATTTCAATATACTATATCTAATAAAAACACTATAAACTCTACGTGAGAATATTCTTGACTTTAAGCTCTATAAAATGGTTTTTATATGTTATTTAAAAAATATCATAAAAAATAGTAAGAGTTATTGAAACATCACTTTTCTGAAATAATTTTATTTCTTTAGTAATTGGATATAAACAAGTATAAAACATGCATCTAATAGATATTTTCAATTGGAAAAGTGTGAGACCATATATAACTTAGCTAGAATGAATTTATCTAGATCATATATTTAAAAAAATTTGAATTTTAGATAGAAATACTCAAATTCAGTCATTTTGATAAGTCAGCTTGAAAGGTGACATGACTTTGTACTTTTACCTATCCATCATTTTCAATTATTACTTCCATTCCAAATATAGAAAGTACAATGATAGTTGACAAAGAGTCTCAACTAAGTACTGAAGTCCTAGACAAGGGAAGCAAATTGTTTCCACCATTCTGAAGGAAAAAGGAAAAGAAGCTGAAACAATTAATATGGATGATGATATAGTTATTCCAAATTGGGATATCTCTACTCCCACTCCTAATAAAATGAACACCATGGATGCATTACTGAAGAAGAGAGCTAAGTAGTAGAAGCTTAGAGAAGAAAGAAAATAAAATATTTGAAGACATAAAGAGCATATTTGTTGATGCTTTGCGTATTGAGGTTGATGGAAAACAACCTATTTTGGACCAATTAGTAGATATTGTCCACAAATTCAATGAAGATTTGAATGGACAAGAAAAGTTACTTTAGAGAGTGGAAATGAAGTTTGAGAATAGAGTGTTGGAACAAGTTGCACAAAGGATTACAATAGACCAAGTAGAGTTAGCTACTATTCTTGGTACACTAGAAACATCTATTAACAATGTTGTATTATTATTTGAAAAGTTAAATGATACATCTATCTTCACCAAGGATATAAAGGAGAAATTATCCAAGATAGATGAAGATGTGAAAACAAGTGCACCTCAACTGTCACTTGACCCAAGCCATAGTTCTACACATTATTCAAAGATTAAAAATCTGACAAAGTTGCTAGCATAATTATTGAAGGAAGAAGCCAGGATCAGAGCCACACTTGTAGAAATCCAAGGCATCATTCTTCCAAACATGGATGCATTAAAAAAACATAATGCATTTGCAAAGACACTAATCCATGATATAAACTTCTCCATAGGTGATCACATGATGGAATTATTAGCAAAAGTTTAGATTGCATTATAAGCAAGGAAGTTGTTACAATAAAATTGGGACAAGACAATGGTACTTATTCTGAATATACATTTTGAATTCTTGTCACATTTTGGTATTAACATTTATATATTATACACCTTTGATATTTATATCAAAAAGAGGGAGAAGTGTATATGCATAAGAATAGAGGAGAAGTATACTATACTCCATTTGTATGTCTATAAGGGAGATATATGTATGGGGCACAATATAGATAGTATGAATATATGAAAAGAAAATACCTTTATAAAAGTAATTTTGAAAAATAAAAAACCAGAGTATGTATTGGGTCTCAACAGAATTGAGTTGAAGACACAAAATGTTGGCAAAGGAAGTTTTCATTTACAATTTCATATGATTAGATTTTTGTTTTGATAAGTGTTTTGTCACTAATCCCAAAGGGGGAGATTGTTTACATAAAGGTCAATTTTTCTATTAGTGACTCAATGCTTAGTCAATTGGTTACATTACTACCAAGCTTATCATTTAGTTTGCAATGTTAACCAAGTGATTCAATTGTTCTCGAGCTAAGTAATTAGTTTGTAATGTATATCAATCTACACAATGTTTACCAAGATTCAAAGATAAAATTTAGTGTAAATCGAGCATAGAAGAGGCTATCAAGCCAGTCAGTGGAAGTGAAAAAGATCATAGTGTTAACTAAGCTCTATAGTGTTAATCGAGTCCAACAGTATCTACTAAGCTCTTAGAATTAATGAAGTGGATCTAGAGTTGACTGAGTCATGTAGTGTCAACTGAGTGATCCAGTTACTACCGAGTTTTTCTTTAGAACCCAAGTTACAATAGTTGGGCTACCTTTGTGGATTTTGATGAAATTGGTATTGTAGCTGACTTTAGTAAGTTGTGATTTGGATTGGTATATATAATACATTGTATCATATCTAAAAAAAAATGTGAAATGAGAAGGCTACAAGTAGTATAAGGGACAACAAAGATTTATCTATCACAATCAGGTGATCATTGTAACACAAGGAATCTCAACTAGAAAAATAGAGTTGTAGATCAAATTAAAGATCAACCACTAATTCATCCTAATAGGTGCATCAACCAAATCCTTTAATAGGGTAGACTTAATAGTCTTTTGCTAAAACTCCTAACCAAGTGCATACTTCATTGTATGTTTATAAATCCTTTAAAAAGGTGGACCTCATAGTCCTTATTTCTCCTAATAGGGTAGATCACCAAAAGTGGTCAATTGTAAGCCTTAATAGGTTAACTTTGTATTACAATACTAAAGCTTGTGAGTATCATCCCTACCCCAGTTTTACTTTCTAATTGGAAGGTTTCTAGGTCATCATATCTTATGTCAAATTGTTATGAATGCTTATTTTCTTTCATTCTTTCATACATGCAATTAGATCAGAATATTAAATGAAGGATTAATTGGTGAAGTGAGATAAAGCTTTTTTGGTTCCTGATTCACACCTCCCCTCTCAGTAACCTTCCCTACCTCATATTTTTGACAAATTTTCTTGTTCATTAGGAGTGCTTAGAGTATCCTTATCCACATATATCAATGTACTATAGTCTTTAGGTTATTCTTTCCATGTAGTGTCACTTCTTTCCATAAACTCATCAATTTTCACATTTGCACTTTCCTCAACTTTATTAGTGTTAGAATTCAAAAACTTGTAAGCTTTTCTTCTGGTGGAATATCCTAGGAATATACCTTCATCACTCTTTGCATAAATCTTTCCATTCCCATTATCTTTAAGTATATAGCATCTACTTCGAAATATTTTGAAAGATTTCACATTAGGAGCATATCCATACCACAGTTCAAAAGGTGTAGCATTTGTACTAACATATTCTCTCCAATATTTCTTTGATAAAATCTTCTCCATCATTAATGTCCTTGTATAGTCCATTATTGATCTAATTATCCTTTTAGCTATCCCATTCTAAGGAGGGGTCCTTGGTGCTATCATTTGTCTTTTAATTCCTTTGTCATTGTAGAATGTATTTAACTCATTTGAAATGAGTTCACCACCTTTTTCAAATATCAAGCACTTTAGATTCTTATCTATTTAATCTTTATCAACTCTGGCTAAATACCACTTGAATAACTGAAAAGCATTAGATTTAGCTTTAAGAAACATTATTATCATCATCTTAGTGATGGGGAGTTTCTCACACTTAGAGGCTTCTTTCTCTATCCAAGGATTTATCTTATACTTCCTAGGGTTCTTCCTTGCTACCCTACTTTAGAGGATCATTTCCTAGTCCTCTTCAACTTAGAAACTCACAAACCAATTCACATTACACTCCTAACCCTTCAAACCAAAAATATGCAACTTTGTGCTTATCAAAATTCATTAAGGGATATCAATAAGGAAAATTAATGGATTGATTATCCTCTCAATTTCCTTTATCATTTCCCAACCATTCTGCACCACCTTTTCACGTCTTATACTTCAAAATCCCAATATTGCTCTTTTTAGGCCTTGTAGCCCTATGATCCCCAATTAGGCCTCTTACAAACAAGGAAATAGAAATAGAATAAAAAAATACTTAATAATCCTTGATGATGTCTTGTAGAATTTTTTTCACAAGAACATAGTCACAAATATTTTCTAGGTTTCAGACTCCCATGGCATCTATACAATACTTTTACAAAAAAAACCTATTTTTGAGGGTTTTTATGGAAATTATAGAAAATTCTTCATCACATGATAGGTTATTCTTCTCAAAACTTCTCCTCTATCCTATGGATACTTTATTCCTTCTACTTCATTTCCCCTAAAAATATTTTATCATACCAATCAAGAAAACTCATTGAAACCTTCTTGCAAGGATCTCAATTCCTAGCCAAACAACTGCAAGCTTAATTAGGGCTCACTTGCAAAAATAGAAAATTGACTCCTACAAAATATTCCTTCTATATTTACATAATTTATAGAGTCTAATTATTTATTCTAAGAGGCCATGAATATCCCATGGATGGAATTCAAGATGCATACATTTTCACACAAATTGCTATGTACAGGACAATAAAATTGGGAAATTAAAACTAATTACAAAACAAGAATAGATGGGTTCAAAACTTCAAAAAAACCATGCAAAAATAGTTTAAAATATCCATACTAACTTATCCAATGGCAAAAAAAAACTTTCAATCCATTTAATTTTAGATGAAGGCCAACAACCCAAAATTGCCATTATAGTCAGTAATGTTCCCGATTGTAGTTTGTACACAAAAGGTCTCCCCCCTAATTTAGGGGTTGGATGGGATTTTATACTTATAATATACCTATAATAACCCTAAGGTTGAGTCTTAGACCTAATAAATTTACCCTTCAACTAATGAGCAAAAGCTGTCATGACAACTTTACAAAGTTGTAAAGTTGTCATGAGCAACTTTGCAAAGTTGTAAAGTTACCATGAGCAACTTTGACAATTTTTGCAAAAATGACATGTGAAATTCCCAACTTGTTAAGTTTGAATCCAACCCATCCATTTTAACCAAAAACACATATGGACCACATTTTAACAATTACCCCTCATTTTTGAGGTATTTTGCAACTTTGACCATAGTTGACCCTATTAGGATCTTGTAGCATTAACTGGGTCTTAACAACTAAAACTTGATCAACACTTGCATTCAACCTTATGACACATTCTCCAACACATCTTGGGACTTTATAACTAGTCCTTTTTTGATTGATGGTTGTCTAGGCCATTTATAAGAGAAAATGTTTTCTAGGGTTTGCCTTTCCCCTAAGGTGCTCCTAGACCACCTAGAGTAGTCATCAACAAATAGAATGAAATAATTATCTGCATAGTAGCTTTAAACATCAATGGGTCCACATTGTTTAGTATGAACTAGTTCATAAATATCATTATAAGTGAATGTTTTTCTCTTAAAACTAGACTTGGTCATTTTTCTCAATTGACATTGTTTACACATAACATTGTTAGGCATATTTAGTTTAGACAATCCTCTTACTTTATTCATTTTACTAATATCCAAAAAATTTTCAAAGTTTACATGTCATAACCTATTTTTCCATAACCAAACATCTTCTTATTGTACAAACATGTCACATTAGATAGATTTAGATAGAACAAGTTACCTCTTATCTGATCACCACTTCCAACTAGCTTACCTTTAACATCATGTATCTTGGCCTTCCTATTATTAAATTAAACTTTGGAACCTAATTTGTTTAGTTTTGAAACACTCAAAAAATTATAGAAAAGTCCTTCAACCTAGTAAAAATTGTCACATTTATCTTGTTAGCTAGTTGAATAGTTCCTTTACCTTTTACAACACATGGAATATTATTACCAAATTTAACACATCCACCTTTGCATGGACCAATGTCCTCAAATTTAACTTTATCACTAGTCATATGATTTTAACATCCATTATAAATTATCCATCTGTAACTTTTTATATATACATGAAATCAATATAGTTTTCTCATATTCATCAAAATCTTCTTTCACAACAACATATATAACTTCAACATCATTACCTTAAGATTTATTATAAGTTTTTTCTTCAGCAATATAACAAGATTTCTTACCTTTTTCATCCTTGTTACTCCTGAAGTCTTGGTCATCTCTTCTTCCTTTGTACTTTCTTTTCTTTCTTTCATCCTTATCCTCTATTTCAGGACACCTAGAAGCAATATGACCTACTTTATTGCATGAAAACTAGATAATAGGTAGTTTACCTTTTCCTCTTCCAAATATTTTTTCAATTAGGGCTTCAAGTTCACCAATCTCATCAACAGAACTGTCACTATCAGTTGTCACATGTTATCCTTTTCTTTTGCTAAGAACTAATTGTGACTTAAAGGCATATTAAAAATAATCGCAGGTGTAGAGTTATCAAAGTTAAACATCTCCAAAGTAGCAAGTCTACCAATTACACCTTCCAAGGTCAAAGTGTTACCTGGTGTGCATTTCAATTCTTGGATTATAGATGCTCTAATTCCATAAATAGGGTGTAGAGTCCCTAATAACTTAATTATTACTATTTCATCTTTGATTTCTCCTTTTGTACCATGAATAACATTAACAATTTCTTTAACACTTGTGTAGTATTGTACTATATTCTCACCTTCCATCATTCTCATGTCATCATATTTACCTCTTAGGCTCTCTAATTTGGCTCTCATGACATTGTCATCACCTCCATATATGGTCTTCAGCTTGTGCCACATTTTCTTTGCATTATCACAATCTCTTAAGTCATCAAACTTGATATAACTTAGGGCTAAGGAAATCTCCAACATTTCTTGGTTACATTCTTTCTTTCACTTCAATTGATCATCTGTTAGAGGAGTACTTGTGACCTTCACATTCTCATTATCCACAAAATTGATAGCAACATCATTGATACTAGATATATACAACCTCATCAAGGTTTTCCATGCAAGAAAGTTCTCCTTATTCAACTTAGGTACATCTCTCTTGTGATTCATGATCTTTGGATTTAAGCACCTTCAAATTTTTCTCTCTAAGCACTGAGCTCTAATACCAATTGATATCAATGTTTAAAATAACTAAGAGGTGCAGGGGCATGGATTAGCTACTCAAGGTTCTTACAATTAAACATAAACACTCACTGTTCTTCATATCCTTTTGTTGTTCAGTCTCTACTATAAGCCAAAATTAATGTTCTAAATATAACATGTTTTTCTTAATATAAAATGTAAAGTATATAAAGCATTCAACACAATTTTGACCCTAGGATTTTACATAGAAACCCAATTTGGGAAAAACCACTAGTAACATGTCACCACTTTTTCACTCCTTCAAAGGGAGCTCTATTAGGAGCCAACCCTGTTAAGGGTTACAATACATACTATTAAATGTAACATGGTTAAAGGATTTAATCACCTTGTTAAGAGTCGCCTTGTCAGAGGAGTTTGATCATTCCTTAACCATTTACTCTAATGCTTGGCTTGGCTTAAATTTCTTGACATAAACAATTAATTTGTCTCATAAAAGTATAACTAATTAAATGTCTAGTGTAGCTTCCTTTTCATAACTCAACCTTTCTTCTAGGTTCTATTATTATGATAAATTTCTTAAATCCTCTTCATCAATCAAATAGATATGATGTTTAGATTATGTAGCAATATGTATTATCAATAGATTTGACATCAATGAAAAAACAAAAATTGTTCCAATTTTAAGTTTCCAACATAAATATGAGTATCTAAGAGGTAAATTAGGGGAAATTTTCCTAGATGAGGCTATTTAAGTAATGATGAAGATCTACATCAAATGTTTTGATGAGAATATCTTACAAGTTGATGTAGAAAGTCATACTTTAGGAGATGCCTAAAATAGTGAAAAAGGATGATAGCTGAAGAGTCAAATTAAGAACACTTACATGAAGATATCTACATGGTGAAGATATATGAGAAAGATAAAGTGTCTTTGGTATTGTTGTCAAAGAGGGAGATATTATATAGTTACCATTCAAAGGCACAAATAAGGAGATGTATGAAGTTAACATCAAGAGGGAGAATGAATTAACAAGTTTAGGAATTATATATCAAATAGGGAGCTGATTGATTTCATGATTTGATATGATATAAGGAGTTTGTGTGTTGCATATCATAGCTACATGAGTGAAAATTAGAATGAAACTAAAACGAGATTGTTGGACACTAAGATGAGAATCAAAATGAAACTAAGGATATTAATGAAGATTTGATACTAGACACAGAGGGAGCTTATCAAAGAATTTACATATTTTGGATTATGTGGTAACTAGAAGTGTTGCCATCAATGCCAAAGAGAGAGATTGTTGGAACTACAATTGGAACAATTTTTATGTTGTCATTGTTGTCAAACCTTATTGGTAAGATAGTTTCTATATGAGTAGAATACCATATCAAGATGATTGATGAAGATGATTTGAGAAGATAAGATAATAAAAGGATCTAAAGGAAAGGTTGAGTTGTGTGAAACTACAATGAACACTTGATTAGTTAGACCTTAACAAGATATTATGATTGTTTAATCATAACCTAAATGGAGAAGACTATTGTATTGAAGCCTAGAAGTGATCAATAGAAGATCAAATGCATAGGCTTGACCAAGAAAAGAGTAAAAGTTAAGGAGCTAATAGTATAAGCTAACCATAATACAATATAAGTCAAAAATCAATATTGACCATGAATCAAAAAGTGTGCCGAGCAGCACAATAGTTTTGACCAAGAATTTTAGTGATGATCAAGCATAAGAAGGTTGTGTTGTCTGAGTGACATCATTTGAAATTTTATGAGGAAATCTTTATTTCCAAGTGACACAATTGAGTTCTTGGAATATGGAAAATGTATTGAAGATAAGGATGGATGGCTTGGATCATTCAATACATAACAAACTGTGCTTGAGAATTTCTAGGCATGGATTCCAAAAGAAGCTTTGAGAAGTTTCTAGAACAAAAAGAGAGAATAAAAAAGATTGAAGAATTTGATGAATCTGACCAAATCCTAAGATCAATGGTGATGTTTATGCATAAAAAAATTAGAACTACCTATTTAAGGAGGCACAAGGAAAACTTTAATTAAGGTGGACAAGTGGATTCTTGTCAATGTTATTGAATGGTGAACTTAAGAAGGAGGCTAAAAAGAATTATGAAGAAGTGAAGTGTGATTTCTTGAAGGGTTTCCAAGAAGATTTGAGATAGAGATGATAATGGAGGTCATTTAGTGGATCAACATATGAGCTACATTGTGATCTATATCTACAAAGTGATTTGTATTTATTAGATTAACCAGTTGTTATGTCATAATCATTGTATCAATATTGAAATCCTTTAATCAAGGTTGACCTAATAGTCATTTGTAAATCCTTTAATCAAGGTAACATTCTAATGGAATGTTCTAAATCCCTCTAACAAGGCCACTCCTAACAAGGTGATTAAATCCTTTAACAAGGTCACATTTAACAATGTGTTTTGTAACCTTTAATAGGGTTGGGTCCTTGTGGAGCTCACTTCAAAAGAGTGAAAACTGGTAGCATGTTGCTGGTAGTTTTTCCAAAATTGGTTTTCCACATCAAATATTAGTGTCATACTTGTGTGGATGTTATTTGAGATGTTTTAATATTAATGATTTATATTCTACAATGTTTATAACTACTAAGATATTGGATTGAAATTTTTATGTTGATGATTATTTGCTATAGAAACCAAACTATTTAATGATTATATTTGAAATGATTAAAAGTTGACTTGGTACATTTGGAATTGAGGATAACTGATTCACTCCCCCCCTCTTATTTTTTCCCAAATCACTCTAACAAATATATAAATACATCAAATGAATAGAATCCCCAACATACGAATAAGAATGATAATTGTACAACTTCATCAACAAATATCCATCATCACTCAATCTGAGGGGAAACCTAAATGGTATGAATTCACTACCTCCTGATCACATGGTCCCTAATTACTCTCTCACTCCCACCATATAGTGGAGATAATATATGATCCACATAGATAATCAAACCACAAAATAAATAATACAAACCCTATAAAAGGATCCTAAAAGATTTCTATAACAAGTGGTACTAGTCATATGAAAAGACAATCCCAAAGGTAGTCCAAAAAAATAATAAATGTAAATATATAGGAAACATAAGATGCATATGGGAAAGTGTCATCACATGAGTCAACTCTAAGGTTACCCAGGTAGTCTCTCTAGACTCTAGCCCCCTAGTGTCTCTATGAGATCATCAATAATCCTTTCATGTAGACAAGGAAACTAACTAGATGATATCAAAATTAAGTATCTTCTCCCACTCCAATCCTATCATGTACTAGCACTCAAGGCATGAGCAAGGAACATTTAATCTTTTTAATTATTTTTGAAATCCTCCATTCAGTGTATAGTACTATCACTTAATTAAGTTATTAACAATGAATTAGCTTGGTAGTCACTTAGGGCCTCAACCCCCATTGTAAGCCACTTCTCTCCTATGCACCTAGGTAACCTACCCCAATCCTCCACTCAAAATAATTCAATTAATACCAAAAAAATATTCTCATAAATCAAACTCATTAAAGTCACCAAAGTAAAATACCAACAAAAACAAATTCTCATAAATCATCCTCATGAGAGTTACCAAAGTAAAATAATGAAGCATAGGAAAGAACATCACATCCACACAAAGATTTATTATCCATATCAATATAACATCTCAAGGATTCATCCATCCCATAATGGACATCCCATAATCTTAGTATCTATCCATAGAGTCTCATAATCATGAGAACAATAAACCAATATTGATAACATCCAACGCCAACACATAGTACATCACACACAAATATAATCATTTAAATTATATAATAAGTCATAAAATAACATAATAAAAAACACAACCATCAAGAATGTAGATCAACATAATGATAACATAAGGTGACTAGGTAAATAAGACTTAACAAAATAGTGGCAATCAATGCCTTTGGTTAAAAGACATAATGATCAGATCAAGAAGGATTACTAACAATTACACTACAAATTATACATGGACTAATTGAGACATAAAAATAGTCATATCATATCACATAGAAAAAATAATGATATAGTCTCTAGTGCATAACCATCAAAACATCATAAAATAAATTATAACAAAATTATATACTAAGAAATCACAATAGTAATACAAGTTTAGTTTTGCAACAAAATTAGTTCAGACTCTTAAAGTTTAGTTTTTCTTCAGAGTTAATGTTCAAAAACATGTATGAATACCTATGGTATAAGTGTAAATAACTTCTTCAAAAATACTAAATCACCATAATTAATCAATATTATAATGGTATCATGTACTATAAGTTATTGAGTAATTTAATAGTTAACTCAAAAATTATCTCTAAATTTAATATTAACTATATTAATATTTCTTACTATAACCTATTATCATGTTATTAGATTAAATAATCTTCAATTATAAGTCTCTTAGTTAATAACATAAACCATTAGATTAGATATTAATATCAATATCATTCTTAAAGTATTAGTTTGACTTCCATAGAAGTCCAATATTAATATTTATATTCCATTGAACTCGTAGTTCTTTAAAAAAGAAGAAGACGCAAAAGTGGGCTAGCCACCACACACACACACACACACACACACACACACACACATATATATGTACACACTAATTCAAAGAATCATTTGGGAAAAAATTAGGAAAGAAAACATGGAATTCTCACCATTACATATATTACAAGAGAACCTCGATTTACATTTTCCCAACCAAAAACATAAAGTCATACACAAGGAAAGTTGGTAACTGGCAAGACATAAATGTTGTCCAAAAACCCAAAATGAGTAGCTCCACTTTGGACTGTCATTTCACAAAAACTCCAAATTCCAACAACAACTAATTATTCCTCTATATCTTCAGTTGAAGCAATAAGTCCTCATGAATCAAATTGCAAAAGATGAATCATGAGCACTTTTCCTGCAAGTTTTCTTATCACCAACAATCAATTTTTGTAAATATATATTATTATTAATAATATGTATTCGATAAATTGCATCATATGAAAAAATGTCACAACTTAGATTTACAAGATAATTAGAAAGGGAATTCCCTTCACAAAGGTTGTGTGAAATAAGTATATCTACAAAGGTGTCTAGGAGATGCTAGATTGTTGAAGGATGTAAGCTAGCTTCTAGTTGTGTGATTCTCTTTTTATGTATGTGTTGATGATAACCATGGAATCTCCTTCAGCTTGTATAAGTTAAAAATTCCTTGTTTAGCCAAAACTAGAGCTATAAAGAGAGCATGTTCTTTTGCTATGTTGTTTGCTCCTAAATGTAGGGGATCAAATTTAATAGCAAGCACATCACCATAATGATCTCGAATGCAAGAACCTACTCTTGATTTACCTAGATTATCCCTTGATGCACCATAAAAGTTGAGTTTAACATATCTAGAATCAAGAGGGATCTAGTGGATTTTGTCTCTATCTATTGAAGGAGAAGCAATCGTATTTTTACACCAATCGATAGGAACATGTACACTTTTCCAATCACAAAGAATATTCCTGTCCCAATTAGAGAAAAATGGATTGCATTTGTGTTTAGTGTGATTAGTGTTAACAACTTCAAATATAGACTTTTCAATGCTAATAAGAAGACTTTCAATAGTGGAGGGATTCTATTAGAAAATCCTCTTATTATGCTCCCATGAAAGAGTCCAAATAATTAGAGTCAGGATGCAGATCTAGAGGTTGGAGAAAAAGGAATTAGAATACAGCTCAGGCATGGATTGGAAGAGACCCCACAATTTAGTTGAGAGGGGGGTGGAATAGTGTAATTTATCAAGAACATATAGCCAACATTTTTGTGCAAAAGGGAAATTCAAAAAGAGATGGTCTCTATCCTCAAGTTCTTGATCACAAAGATGATAGTTAAAAGGCTATGAGATATGAAATTTAGAAAGCCTATCACTTGTAAGGTCTCTTATTCTCAAAGTAATCCAAGAAAAACACCCAACTTTTGGTACAATAAATTGATTCCAGTAGAATAAGAATGTGTCTGAAGGGGTTTTATTAGCTTCTTGTTGTTGGAGAATCTTGTAACCCTCTTTGATTGAGTATGAACCATTTTTCTCTGGGGCCCAGATTAACTGATCTTCCTTCTCAGAAAGATAAACCACTAAAGTTGAGAGTAATTGATGAAATCTATCTTGATAAAGGGATGAAATAGGGAACTCCCTTGGGTCCTTCCAAATAACTTTTTTGGAGAGTAAACATATTCTAGAGACAAAATATATCAAATATTTTCCCCACGAGTTTTCTGATGAGACAATCAAGATATCCATTGGACTTGATTTGAGAAGAGGAGGGGAGCCATTCCAAGAATCTCTCCAAAACTTGACTTGGTGGCCATTGTTTACCTCCCATGAGAGGTAGTTAGTTACAATGTCTCTAGATGTCATCGTAAAGTCCCATAATTTTGATCCTCTTGGGGGGTCTTGCAATGAGAGTACTCTTGAGAAGAAATTATTGTCTAAGTACTTGTATTGCATTATTTGAAACTATTTATTGTGAGGTTTATAATATATTTCTAAACTATTTTGGCACCTAAGGCTTTATTTCTTTGTACCAAGTCATGAATTCCACCCCCACCAAAAGATTTCACTTGAGCCATATCTTGCAAGGAGATGAGAGGCATTTTCTTTCCTCCATTTATGTTTCCAAACCATAAGACACTCGAATCAACTTTTGGATAGTCTGAATCACTAAGGGGGGAGCTTTTAACACTAAAGATAGTAGTGTGGGATAACAGACAACACTATTTTTAGAAGAAGAATTTTGCCAGCCAGTGAGAGCCATCTAGCTTTCCAATCCACAACTCTAGATTTAATTCTATCAATTATAGGAGACCATTAGCTTGCCTTATTAGCCCTAATGAATAAAGGAATACCTAGGTACACAAAAGGGAGATGATCTTGTGAGAATGCCAAAATATTAAAAATTCTTGTGGAAATAATTTGATTTGTATTAAAAAGATATATAATTTTTTATTTATTCTCATTAATTTTTTGACCTGATACAATAGTATATGTGTTTAGTATGTGTTTGATCAGCTTGGCTTCCTTCACATTAGATGACCTAAAAAATAAGATGTCATCAACAAATAATGAATGAGTAACCAAAATGCCTAAATTCCTAATTTTTGAACTTTGCTTGTGGCCAAGAGCATGTTGTTGTTGAATAAATATGCTAAATTCTTTTGCCATTAGAATAAATAGTACTGGGGATAGTGGATCTCCTTGCCTAACCCCTTGTGTTGAAGAGAAGAATCCTATAGGGACTACATTGAAAATAATTGAGATCCATGCTTCCAAAACACAAGCTCTAATCCATTTACACCAATTTTTTGAAAATCCAAATTTTGGAGAACTTTGAAAAGGAACTCCCAACATACTTAATCATAGGCCTTCATCATATCAAGTTTAATGTTGAAATTTCAAGAGTTGGATGAATAAATTGAGTGTAGATCCTCATGGGAAACTAATGCTCCATCCATGGTTTCTTGTCTAGGGAAAAAACTACCTTGCTTACGTGAGACTAGTTTAGGTACCAGGTATTGTATTCTCAAATATATAGCCTTATTAACAATTTTGTAGATAGTGTTGCATAATAAGATTGGTTTAAAATTTGAGAAAGTTTTAGGAGACTTAACCTTGGGGATGATAGATATATTATTCATATTAAAGTGTTTTAGCATAGCTTTACTTTTTACAGATTCTTCAATTACCCCAAGTAGTTCCCATCCTAAGAAATCTCAACATGCTTGAAAGAATAATGTTGAATATCCATCTAGTCTAGGGGCTTTATTCAGAGAGAAGGAGAAAAATACCTTCCTAAGCTAATGCAATGTGAAAGGAGCCATTAATACTAAATTATCAAATTCTAAAACTAGAGAGGGTATGGAATTGAGAAGATCTTGTGATTGTGCTTCATGGAAAGAAGGAAAAATAGGAGGAGATAATAAATTTTTTAAAATCTAACCCCTTCCCTCTTGAATCCTCTGAGAATATGAAATTGGATGTCCATTTTCTACATTGTTAATATCAAAGATATGATTAGAAACTCTCTTTTGTTGAACATAAGCATGTAAGTATTTAGTGTTCTTATCACCCTCTTTCAACCACAACTCTCAGGACTTTTGTTGCCAATATATCTCTTCTTTGTTACAAAATTCTACCCAATCTAACTAAATCTTATTTTGTTTGACCAAATTATCGTGATCCATACTCCATTTGATAGTGTTTTCAAGAATTTCCTTTTAAATGATTCTTAACTATCTCTTTTTCTTTAAAGATATTTTTAAAGACCATCTCATTCCACTTTTTTATGTATTTTTTAACACAATTCATTTTTATTGCAAACTGATGCATTTTTTATTTGACATAGAATGGAGCATTAAACCTCCACTGTTAAAGTAGTGGCAGAAACTAAGGGGATAGAGCTACATCCTTCCAAATTTAAAAGAAGGTTTATGCTGAAATCCCTAGTTTCCCAATGGTAAGAATAATTATATGGCAATGGGAAAATGATTTGAGCCTAGATGGGCCATAATTTTAGATTGAGATATGGTATTTTACAGATTCCATTCCTAAGATACAAGGAACCTATCTATTCTGACTACAATTAACAAAATTTAGCCCTCTTGTTGGTTCATGTGAAGGAACAATTGTTAGGCTCAATGTCTAGAAGTTATTATCCTCTAGAAAGTTAGAAAAATATTGGAAATTTTTCATGGGAGGATATATTTTGCCATGTTTTTCTAATGGTTTTAAAATAGCTTTAAAGTCTCCACCCATAATGATAAGTTAATTATTTTGTGATTGAATGACATGTGTCAAATGTTTCCACAATCTCAATTTTTTTTATGTTGCCATGCAACCATAAATATTAACTAAAATGAAAGAGAGATCAAACTTTGCAATATTAAGTAATTGGCAATTGTCATGTTGATCTATGAGCTGACTTTGAATTACTTTTGGATCCCATAAAATTGCAAGGCCACTTGAAGCACCATTGCCTCGCCTATGAACCAAATTCCATTGAGGCCATTTAGTAATTGTTTTATCATAGTTCTCTTGAGACAACTTTTTTTCCTATAACAAAATGATGTCTAGTCTTATAGAATCAAGCCCAGACTTGATTCTATTTCTTTTGTCAGAGGCATTTAAACCTCTGACACTCCAAGAAGTGATTCTCATTGCTAATAAGGAGAACCCTTAGTTCTCCTTATCAATCTTTTAGTAGGTCCAAATTTGTCATCCAATGTGAATTGAAGTCCCACTACTATTTCTGCCTTGATTCTATCTCCCTCAGGTTTTCTCCCTCTCTTTTTGGGAATCAAACTGCATTGAGCTTTTTGATTAGGAGATTGTTTGATAGATAGTATCAAACTATGATCAAATCCTCCCAAAGAGACGGTTTGAATAGCCTCAGTTGTGTTTATATCCATCAATTGACCATCGATTTCCTTAATTCTAACAAGCTCTAACATCATACTACTTTGGATGGAATTCTAAGGAAGGTTACTCTGATCTAAATTTAAATGATCCTCGAACTTACACAGGTGGTGCTCCAACTTATCTTCCTCTATGGTCTCTATATCAATTGATGAATGAGAGGGGACAATATCTGTACAAAAATAATGAGTTGAGGGATTTGGATTACTAGTGAGTCTATAGCTTTCCTCTGATACAATTTCATGGATTATTGTCATGGAAAGCTCTATTATCATACTATCATTGAAGTCTCGAGCCTTAAGTTCCATAATAGCATTGCTGTGGAATATTCTACTCATAGTTATATTATAACTCAATTTGAATTATAACAATAGTTATATTATAATTATAATTAAATAAAATATAATTCCATCAATTATATCACTCACCATAAATAAATAATTATTTAGTTAACTTCACTATAGCTTCACTTAAAACATAACTAAATCATAATTAAATATTTACTAACTTATAACTACATGTGTGTTTATAAACATCTAATATGATTATATTCCACTAAGAGTTAGTTGAATTTAGTTGTATAAATAAAAGGACTATTAATATTTTTCAACAACTCACATATAACAATAATAATCTAATTATTTATCTCTAGAGTTATTTTAAAATTAAATAAATAAATAAATATTTTATTTTATTTTGAAATCAGAAATTAATAATTATTTTTAAATTAATATATAAAAACTAAAAATAAACTTGCATGCATTATTTTTAGATACCTATTTACTTAAAACCTGCATGATTATTCTATCAAATTTTCTTACATGCATTTATTCATTTTTACATGCATAAATATATTCATTTGTATTGATTTCTTTACATGCATAAGTACATTGATTTGCATGTATATCTTTGCACGTGCATGCACACGCGCGCGCGCACACACACACACACACACACACACACACACACATTTTAAACATATTTTTTTCATAAAAGATATATACTATTTTATTTATTACATTGAGAGGTGTAACTTTACAATGGTAGCAGACCTCACTATAGGACCCCAACGAGTGTAATGATGCATGGAAAAAGAATTACACTAGCTATCCTACAAACACTCCACACCAACTATCACTCAGATGCTCCCTTGCTCCAGTTGTCACTACATTTCAATAATTTAATAGATGTGTTTCCTATTTAATTGGGTGTGGGTGCATAACCTAGCTATCCCAGTTTGGAAGCTAAATCAACCAAGTAGTTAACCAAAATTTTTGAGCTAGAACCAATAATTTAAATTGAAGCTTGTGAAGAGTCTTATCAGTGATGTAAATGTGTAAATTTATTCCACAAATTTATCAAAAATCATGAGCCAAAATACATCGAGGCTTTCTCTGTGAAGTTTTAGAGCCATATTTGGAAATATGATTGATGAAGACTCATGACTATTCATCAGATAGACAATAAATATGAAGGAAACATTAGTGGCTTCTGCAAATATAAATAAACCATCAATGATTTCATGCATTTATTTGTATATTCCAAATGAACTTACTGCTTCCAATTTTTCTAATTTCTATTCGTTTCCACCAATGCGTGGAACTCGTGATTTGCAAAGCAAACAGAACAAAAATGAAACAAAATCAAGAAATTTATCTACAAAATGAAATCTTGCAATTGAATTAGGTTTCTATCTCTATGTGCCTAGGCATAATTCATGATACAGAAGTTACCCAAAGTAGCAGAAACACGAGTAAAAACCCATGCAACATATCCAAAAAGAAGTAGAAACCTTCATAACGTATAACATTTTTCTAGAATTTTAATCATATGATTTTTAGATATTGTAATTAATGTTGAAATTGTTGTATTTTCGTTCAAAAATTTTGATTTTCCTTATTACATTAAAAAATAAGAAAAATAATATCTCATTATTAATAATAAATATTAATATTAATTATAATTTTTTTTGTTTAATATAATTTAATATTCTATCATTATTTGTTAGTCAATTTAGAAAATTAAATATTAGAGAACAAAAAGATACTAATAAAAAGAAAGAGTGGTAGTTTTCAAATAAAATTGTACAAAAGTTATGTTAATAATTCATAAGTTTTGGAATAAGGAAAGATTTAAAGAATGGTCTACTGGTCCATATGAATGTTTGATTTTAGAAGATTGTTACACAAATTAATGAACCATCAACATGAAAAAATGAAAAAATGAAAAAGAAGAAGAAGAATTTATTAAATATGTATAAAACATAGAAAGATTTTAATATATATACAAATATAGAAACATCTTATTAAAATCTAGATTTTTTCCTAGCTCAATCTATTTCTTAAACAAGTTACATTATGATTATTATTATTTAGACATGCATAAAACTATTAATATTTCTATTTTCTATATAGTAATTGTATTTTTCAAATATTTAAAAACATATTTAAAAAATGTACTAAAATCAAGATTTTACTTTAAAAATCACTAAAAATGAAAAAGAAAAGTTCATAAACTTTAAATTGATTTGAATGCAACCAAAATATTGTTTAAATATGTTAAAAAAATATAAAGATCATATTAACATATAAATGTTAGTATTAAAGTTGGTAAGAATATAATAAGTGCTTCATTAACTTCTAATAAATTAGGGTTGTTTAATCGATCTTAAGTAAATTTTAATCCTATTTTTTTAATCTTATATAAAAAAGGGTCACTTGATAAATTAAATTCTAAATATAACCCTAAAATTGAGCCTAACTATAACCTTTGAATTAAAACCCTATTTCAAAACCTAATTGAAGCTTAATTTACATAAAATTAAAACAAGTTGGCCTTAATCCTCAATTATAATGTTAAGTTTTAGATACATGCATATATAAACACATGCACATACTTGAAACATGACCCTACTTTTAAATGATATGTAACCCAACTTGAAACCTAAACCTCCACTTAAACCTAAAAGTAATATAATTAATTTATTACCCTAATTGAACTCTAATATTCTCCATAAATATAATAAAACCCTAATAATAAATTAAATCTAACCATAACCAAACACTTAACTTTAAAGTTATCTTCAACCCTAACTATAAATCAAAGATTTTCCCTCTAATTTGCACCTAACCCTAAGCTAACCTTAAATCTAGCCTTAATTTTCCTTAGATCATAACATTAACTAGACTAATATATTTGTATTTTAACCCTAACTATAATTTAATCTAAAGCATAACCATAGACCTTAACCCAACCCTAACATTCATGATAACTAGACCCTAATTTGAATCCTAACGAAATCCCCATTTGAATCATAACCAAAACATAGTTAGAACAATACCCTTAGTCCTAACCTTCATCATAATTCTTACACTAACCATAATTATAACCCTCGTCCAAAATCTAACCATATTTCTAAAATTAACATGAAATCCTTTACCTAACCATAATCTTACAATTGATAAATCTTAATCATAACCATATTTATAAACTCAAATCCCTAATATTAATCCTAATCATAACTACAATTATAATGCCAACCATTTATTGTAAACACATGCACAAACCTTAACCTTGACCATAAGCATGGATCCTAAATATAAACCTTGATCTTAAAATTTAATTTCTAAGCCCTTATTATAAATGATAAACCCTAATTCATAATCTTGAACAAAATCATGAACTTATATGCTAAACCCTTATCCTAAATTCTTAACCATGGACCTTAATATTAACCCCTAAATAATGCTAAATTATACTTGTATAAACCCTAACAATGTCATAACCCTAAATCTTACCCTAAAATTGAGCCTAATTATAACCCTTACACTAAAACCCTATTTCAAAACCTAATTGAGGCCTAACTTACATAAAATTAAAACAAGTTGACCCTAATCCTAAATTATAATATTACATTTGAGATACATGCATACATAAACACATGTACATACATGAAGCATGACCCTTGTTTTAAATGATATGCAACCCAACTTGAAACCTAAACCTCAACGTTATCCTAAGAGTAATATAAATAATTTATTACCCTAATTGAACTCTATTAATACCCCCCAAAGTATAATAAAATCCTAACAATAAATTAACTATAACGATAACCAAACTCTCGACTTTAAAGTTATCTTCAACCCTAACTATAAATCAAAGATTTTACCTCTAATTTGCACCTTATCCTAAGCTAATCTTAACTCTAACCCTAATTTTCCTTAAATTGTAACATTAATTAAACTAATATATCCCTATTTTAACCCTAACTATAATTTAATCTAAACTTTAACAATAACCTTTAACCCAACCCTAACATTCATGATAACCATACCCTAATTTGAATCCTAACAAAAGATCAATTTGATAACCAAAGCATAGTTAGAAAATACCCTTACTCCTAAGGTCCGTCATCATAATTCTTATACTAACCATAATTATAACCTTCATCTTAATAATACCACTAACCCCAACCCTTATGATAACCCTATCCCTATCCCTAACCATGATGTACACCCTAACTCTAAACTTATTTCAAAAACTAACCCTAGAACCATTTACCTAACTATAATCCTAAAATTGATAAATTTTAATCCTAACTATATTTATAAATTTTAATCCCTATTATTAACCCTAACCCTAGTTGTAACCATAATACTAAACAACCATTATAAATGCATATGCAAACCTTAACCCTAACCATAACCATGGATCCTAAAGATAAAACTTGATCTTAAAATTTATTTCTAAGCCCTGATTATAAATTCTAAACCTAACCTAATCTTGAGCTAAATCATAAACCTATATGATAAACCCTCATCCTAAATCCTTAACCATTGACCTAACTATTAACCCATAAATTATACTAAATTATAATCCTAAATACAACATCGACCCTAACAATTCCATAAACTTAAAACCTTTGTCCTAATTCCAACATTAATACTAAAAACAATGTAAACCCTAACCCTAATGAAAATCCTTTAATTCTAAGCCCTAATCTTACTCTAATTGAAACCTAAATCTTAACCATAATACTAACCATGATGTAAATCCTAACCTTGAAGATAATCCTAATCCTAAGCTATAATCTCAAACCTAATCAATATTTCAATCCTAACCATAATACAAACCATAATCTAAACAAACACTCTAGCCATAGTCCCAAGCCTAACTCTAGGCCTAAATGTTAAACTTTAACCCTAACACCAACTCTAGATATAGTCATAACATTAACCATTCTATTAACATAATCTTTTATCCTAACCCTAGCCACTAACATTGATCATGACAAACTATAGCCGTAATGATAATATAAGTCCAGTGACCCTAACACTATCCCTAACTTTAATATTAACACTAACCACATTTCCACTCGTAAACACATTAACACTAAAGCTTATCCCTAATTATTATAATAATAAATATATAGTAATAGTGTAAGGAAACTTGGCTACAAAGAATATAACTGTTTCCACATAACCCATAATAGATCTAAAATAAACATGAAATTAAAATCCACATGCAAGAGAATAGACAACATACCCACAAAATGTGACACAAGATATACCCTGGGAAACCCTCATTGAGGGAAAAACCTAGCCTCCAAAAGCATCCATCATCATGTATTATTCAGCAAAAATACCATTGCCATACAACCATGGAAGTCTTCATGGCCATAGCCACAACCGAGCAAACTATGTGAACAAGCATAAATCCACACATCCCATGCCATGTTTTCAACTTTCACAAATGCTCCCTTGGCTAACCTGTCAAGCCTTGTCCCACTCGACTCTTGCCTTTTTTCTTCTCCTTGTCACTCTTTCTCTCTTTTCTCTACAACAACTACCCTTGTGGCTGCTTATATAGTAGCAAGTTCCACAAAACCACCAAGTGGTATTACATAAACCATGTGCTAAAACCATGTGCTACCTAACCCATTGACCCCACATTTAATATTGGGCATTTAATTCTTTTCCCCAATATTAAATAATTACATGAAATATTTTCACAATGTTACAATACAACTCATCAAGAATATTCCATGGGAATCTTTACATGTTGCATGTCCATCTAGGTACAACATTACATAATAAAATAAAATAATAAAATAACAATATTATGCAATGTGTGCAACACCCATTATCTCAACAATCTCCCACTTGTTGTATACATTGCATAGGGTCAATCCATAGCCACATAAATGAACAAGGGAACAATCGCTTCGAGCACATCCACCATCATGGATCAAAATACACCAAGTGCTCCATCCTGGTACCCACAACAAAATCAAAGTATCCAGCATCTCGAACATGAATGATCTCACCTCCTATTATGCCACTCCCACTGGACATACATAGAAGCCATCCAAAGAGAAAACCACCCAACCTGTCGCATTAGAAGATCATAAAATCTTGTACCAACTAAAATTCCAAGCACAAAAACCTGATCCAAAGGTAATCACTTGTATCCGTAGTTGTCAAAAAATATCCATAGCTGAAATAGCACCCACAGCAAGTGCCAAACCCATCCAACTATCCATACCTCAAAAGGTATAACAAGTGAATTTCATATCACTGACATATCCAATCTGCAACCTGCAATCACAAGCCTCAAGAGCAATACCTGCCACATATATACCAAGAAGCTCCCACTGCAAAAGATAATGTCAAATCTATAACCAATCCACTCAACACATCTCAAAGAAGTGAATCCATGTAGTATCAAGGACATTCATAATACATAATCCAATATCCTGCAAGAATAACTCTCGTAACAAGTCTCCAATAGTCTCCCAAATTCTCCACAACCAACAAAGGAAAGAGATAAAGAAATAACCATGTCATCTCTCACATGACATACATGAGCACAAACTAGTGATCACAATTTCCAACCAATCTCAAATCCAATGTAGGCAAAATTGAACATCCAAGAAGATAACCAAGACCAAAGAAACCATGTAAATCATAACCTGTATCATGTCCTTCTACACACACCTCTAGATGTAAACTGTGCAAGTATGATCTCCTCCATAAAACCCCAACAAGAAGCCTCAACAACACCCAAACCATACCATATAACTAATCATGGATGTAAGCCTCTCACAAGAAGATCAAACTCAATAAACCATTCCTAAACCAAGGAATAACCATTCCTAATCCAAGGAATATGCCCAATATAAAACCATCTCCCAAACTAAACCAGCATAACAAAATATGCACATGGAGATAACCAATGCTTAACCATCTCTCAAATGAACCCTCCAAAACTAACTCATGTACCATAGCTTAAGATCCATTTCTATGAAAGACAAGCATAAATATAATGCAACTGAGA
The DNA here is from genome assembly GCA_028749045.1 of Cupressus sempervirens. Taxonomy (NCBI): domain Eukaryota; kingdom Viridiplantae; phylum Streptophyta; class Pinopsida; order Cupressales; family Cupressaceae; genus Cupressus; species Cupressus sempervirens. The sequence continues at coordinate 356,753,456 of CM053792.1, read as the reverse complement.
GAAACAATGGGCTATACCTCTCAAGTAGCAAACCGCCGAGTAGACCAAGAGTGGGGAATGAGAATGCTCATCAAGATACCCAAGTCTCCAACCAAGACTCATCTAAGAACAATCTCCTCTCAAGTCCATATCAGGTGACTGCCCCTCGGACTTCCTCCTGAAACCATCAACCGTCCCAACAAATACTTCTCTAATCCAAGAGAAATCAGCGTCACCACCGTCTCTAAGTATCCATGAGCACCTGTAACCAATCAATCCATGCCAACTCCAAATGCAACATAGCAATATCATGAAATATCCATCTTATGATCAATGTACTCAATACCAAGAAACTAAACCAAGATCAATGTCAAAGTTCCAACCATGGCCTCAGGAACATAAACATGACAACATGATCTTACCATCTCAACCAAAGAGATAACATGCTCCATATGAACACACCATAACATGTCACAACTCTAAACATGTATCAAGAGTATACCATGACATAATAATTAAACCATCCTCATACCAAGGATAACATGCCAAATAAAAACATAAACCACACCTTTACCAAGAACTCTGTGAGTCCTCAAGATGCAACCATCTCCACACACCATGAAGAAAAAACCATCTCCATACACCATGAAGATAACTAAGAACTCCATGAGTCCTCAATATCTAACCATCTTCATACACCATGAAGATAACAAGTGCACCATGCAAATGTCAAAGACGCTTTTGCAGCAACAAGATCTAAGACAAACCTCCAACATCTGCAAACGCTCAATAAATATATCAATGCCAATAACTCCCACTCAACTGTGGTACCAAGTCACCTATGGCATCATAAAATCCATCTCCTATATGAAGATCCAAATCAAATTAGGAACTAATCCTGCACTTTCACCCCATCACTGTCACAAGCTCCCACTAAACCATGTATCCAAGCTATCCATGACATCATGACAAAAACCCATCCTCTAACCATGAGAATCAACCAAGGCATCAAACTATCAAAGAACTCAAGGTGCACATCATGAGCTCCCCAAAAGAAACTAAATAACTATGATCCTCAACCAAGAAGATATACCGCCATAACTAAATCAAAAAATCCAAGCTAATGAACATCAAGGATGTACTTGTATAACCAATCATGTCATGCCAAAATCCATGACACCATGATCACATCCATGAACCAAGCATCTGACTCTCAATATGTCCAACCTGTCAGCATAGTCAACCACAATCCTCTGCCATGACTGTCCCTGGTAACAACATCTCATCCCTTCTACATGAAGAAAGAATCAACAAATCTTATGACTTAGGGCATAGACAACCCAAATCCAAGCCACTAATCTGAATATGCATCAATAATGAAAGATCAATGGGCAAAGACAACCCATAACCAAGCCATAAATGCAACCTGTAAGTATAGACCACTTACAACACTGCACAACTTGTAGATCCAACAAGTTATCATACATATCCAAATCCAAACACTGATAACCATATTATCATGAGACCAATCTGAAATATGAACTGAGTATACAATGACATCAAATCTTAAATCTTCCAATGCCATAAACTCACAATGTTACCATAGTCAAAATATATACCATAAACTGTTCAGATAAATATATCAACAAATAAATCATGCCAAACCTACACCAAATCTAAACCAATGTGTAGAGCTCTCCAAGAGCTTTCCGTTGACTACTCGAAGTCCAAAATCCGACTCTGTATGCCCAAGTTATGCCCTAATCCATGCTCAAAATAAATAACATCTGACTTTAGGGCTCTCAAAACCTAAAAAAATTTCAAAATCATGGAACCAAACCTATACCATCTTGTAGTGCTCTGAATTAGCTTTCCAACGCCTGTAAGAACTCTGAAATCCGATATTCTGAGAGAAAGTTATGGCCATTTTGCTAAGACAGTCTTTTTACCATTTTCAGTACGATTTTTCATTTTAAATTTTTTCAGTGACGAAAATTTCGACGGGATTAAATTTGATGGCCATCATGGGCTGAAACTAAAAAACTCTTTCATTTCCTCTGAACATGGCCAAACTAGGGCATATTATATATCAAAATTTATGGAAATTTTGACCCGGATCCAATGGTGAGGTCTGTTTTTATCCAGGAGGTCATTTTTGCATGCTACCCCCCAAAACCCTGATTTAAAATGAAACATCCGAAAAAAATATTTTTGTCCAACAGTTTCACATGCCCAAATCTTTTAACATCCCATCATAACAGAAAATCCAAAACCCTCAGATTTGCAATAAATTATTCATATATCTTGCCCTTTCTTTTATCCTCCCATGCATTGCCATGGATTCAATCTAGGGTTACAATAATAAAACCATAGCTCTGATACCACTTGTAAGGAAACTTGGCAACAAAGAATATAACCGTTTCCACATAACCCATAATAGATCTAAAATAAACATGAAATTAAAATCCACATGCAAGAGAATAGACAACACACCCACAAAATGTGACACAAGATATACCCTGGGAAACCCTCATTGAGGGAAAAACCCAGCCTCCAAAAGCATCCATCATCATGTATTATTCAGCAAAAATACCATTGCCATACAACCATGGAAGTCTTCATGGCCATAGCCACAACCGAGCAAACTATGTGAACAAGCATAAATCCACACATCCCATGCCATGTTTTCAACCTTCACAAATGCTCCCTTGGCTAACCTGTCAAGCCTTGTCCCACTCGACTCTTGCCTTTTTTCTTCTCCTTGTCACTCTTTCTCTCTTTTCTCTACAACAACTACCCTTGTGGCTGCTTATATAGTAGCAAGTCCCACAAAACCACCAAGTGGTATTACATAAACCATGTGCTACCTAACCCATTGACCCCACATTTAATATTGGGCATTTAATTCTTTTCCCCAATATTAAATAATTACATGAAATATTTTCACAATGTTACAATACAACTCATCAAGAATATTCCATGGGAATCTTTACATGTTGCATGTCCATCTAGGTACAACATTACATAATAAAATAAAATAATAAAATAACAATATTATGCAATGTGTGCAACACCCATTATCTCAACAAATAGTAATCCTAATACTAAACCTAATAATGATATAAATTGTAAAGTTATATTTTAAACATAATCAAATTAATTATTCAATGTGTTATGCACGCCGTGACTAGTACTAGCTAATATATACTCTATATGTAAAATACATCGAGATGCATCGAGGCGCTGAATTTTTTCATTGTTCACTTTTAATATGCATTAAAAAAAATTCAACGCCTCGATGCATCTCAACGTATTTTACATATAGAGTATATATTAGCTAGTTTAAAATATGCAAATATATTTTGACAAATAATTTTCTCAATTTTATTTTATTCTAATATTAGATTTAACTTCTAATTTGAATGACATTGTTTAATTCATCTTTGACTTTTAATTTGTTTTAATTTTATAAATTATTTACAAAGACATTTAATCAAGCTCAAAATTGGATGAATATTCCTATTTTCTAATAATTTTGCATGTAAGTTTTCTTAAATAGAAACTAGGGTTTTGACATATTTCATGCAACATGGTTTTGCTAATTTTAAAATAAACGTTTCTAGATTTAAGTTTTTTGATAATTTTCCACACAAGAACAATAAATTTTCTTCCTTATAATTTCTAAAAAATATTGTAGTCTAGAAGTAGATTCTCTTTTAAATTTCACAAATAAAAATCATTCATAAATTTTAACAATCATTATAACATAACCTGATAGGCACGAAGAAGACAATCTTTTTAATGGAAAGATTTATAAGGTTCTCAAACCCTGCCTCAAATAAGCTAGTAGAATTTCCAAGATAGCATAAGCTCAAAACATGCAATCCAAAATACTCCTAAGCTTTGAATTTACTCTTTAATTTTAATATAAAAAAAACCACAAACCTTTGTGTAAACATGTTAATTCTAACTCTCTATACAAATGGACTCCCACAAGCTACTTATCTCTAAAAGGACCAAAAAAACCTCTAATAAAGAGTCCTAACCCTAACTAGGGTTTTATAATTTTGAATCTGATAGAAATCCACATACTTTTAATTAAATATCAATTAACTTAATTTAATAAATCTTTTCACTTGCGCTAAAAACACTTTTAATAAAAATAATTTATTTTCTTTTTTTTGTCCACTTAATTTATTTTCCATGACACTTTTTCATTCATAATTTATTATTTTAATTAATAATAATAACTAAAGTCCATTATTTAAATGAAACTCTCATTCAATTATTATTAATTAAATAATTATAATAAACCAATATTAAATCTTTAATATTTTAATTTATCTTTATCCAATTTCTCAATTTAGACTTTTTAATTAATTTTTAAAAATTAAATTGCATACTTAATTAACTTCCAAGTAATTGAATGACATCATATTTTTATAATTTCCTTTTAAAATTAAATAACATTTAATAATTCAAATATCATAAGATTAATCCAAGCATCATAATTAAACAATTTATCAAGAAAATCACATAGTCAAATCCACATAAAAGCAACATAAGTAAAACCAACCAAACTCAAAATCAAACAACATGGAAAAAGAAAAACTCATAGGTTCCAAAAGGGTAGGAAGTCAAAAAAATGTCCTCCTTCTTAGGACAAGTAATTAGGCTTTGGTTGGGATTGGACTTGAATATTATCTCTTCGTTCTTACCATTGAGTTATTATGATATGGCACATTCATCCTGGTACTTCAAGGAAGTCAATGCTCAGTACCTATAACCTACATAAAAGACAAGTTTGCATGTGTGCATATATATATACGTATATATCTAAGCTTAACAAGAAATACTAATGAGTGATACATTGTGTAGATCCTAAATCATAAGTGACCACCACTCCCTCCCTCAGCCACATTAGGAACATCAAACAAAAATGTAAAACAAACACACACACACACACACACACACACACACACACACACACACAGACACAGACACACACACACACACCATACACATGCAAGGAATGGTTACATATAAATAATTAAGAATGGCTATAAATATTATCATATCCTAACATAAGAAACTCATCATCACAAAGATATTGTAAACATCATTCAAAGACACATCATATGAAATCATTATGAAGGTAGTTATAGTCACTAATAAGAGCAATTAAAGAATCATCATTGCAAGTAAGTAATCGTTGTTATGTGATACAATCAATTATCCTATATAAAAAAGTGTTACATTTCAAACATTAGTTAAGGGCTAACATGTCCATAGAAGAGTCAGATAGAAATTCAATAATGGAAGCTACAATGATAGTGAAGGAGGGGTATTACATATTATAATAGATGACTAGCTCATTAAAGTATAACACCAAGGAATCCAAGTCAACATCATCATCCTCATTTCTACGTAGAATGGAAGGAGAGTCAAAATGTGAGATTTGAGGGTCCTCTACATGACTTAGATTAATCTTAGGGAAAAGAGGAAAAATGAAAGTATGGGAGAGTTGGCCTCAGAAATGTGGGTGGATAAATTAGGGGGCCAAGAAGAACCAGTGGCCCAAGAAGACCTTGTAGATGAATCACTACAGATATTTATTGCATCATTAACTTGCTCTAGTTATTCAATTTTTTATGTTTTTAATTTTAGTTAAGAATAACCCTAATTGAAACATATGAGCCCCTAAGGGTCTCTAGGAGGGTTTTAATTACTTATTAGAGGATGACATAGGGGTAAACACAAGATTGTTGATCTATCCAGTCAGATTAGGGTTGTTTTGAGAAACTAAGGTCCTATGAAAATCATACAACCTATACATCAATCTTTGATGAAGAGGAGGGAAACCCTTAATGCTAGCTTTTTGAACATATAAGGAGAAAAAGAAAGCGGTAGTTATATGTTTGGTAAATTTCAAAAATGTTTTTGTATATATTATAAATATCTAAGAAACCATTTACATTACCTTCATATCAAGGCTAGTGTAGAAAATTGTTGTGCTACTTAACTTCCTTATAGTTGAAACTAGTTTCTTTCATATAGATCTTCAAGAAGAGATTTATATTTGAAAACCTAATGATATTATTGAGAAAGAAAAAGAAAGCTTGGTTTATTAGTTTAAATGGTGATTACATGGTCCAATATAGTTACCTACAATGTGGTAATACAATTTGATGTATTTTCATTAAATCCAAGTTATTTAGAAACAAAGACAATCAATCTATTTATATTAAGGTTATTGGTGATTAGTTATTGGTTATTATCTTGTATGTTGATGACATCATATTTATTGATAATAAGGAGATGATTAGATAGTTCAAAAATTAACTTTCAAGCATATTTGATATGAAGAAATTTGTGGTTACTAGATATAATCTTGGGATGGAAATTAGTAGGGATCAAGTTTGAAGGATTTGATGAGAAAAAATACATAGATCCAATAGAATACCTACATGCAAGATCCTATCATAAAGAAGAAAAAGACAAGAGAAGACAAGGGTTTGGCTCTGAACATATGCAAGAATACATTATCAGATTAAAATAATGAATGAAAATACACGATCAATCCTTATAGAAGGAGATTTTAAAACCTAAAAGGGGAACAATAAGAGGTAAATGACACTTAATAATTAATATTTAATTATTAAATAGGAATGCATGTTGATAAAGGGAAATCTTAAGAAGGGAGTAAAGGTAATTTAATAAAATGAAACAAAATTAATCCTTTACTCTAACACCCCATTTAAGATGGGCAACAATGTAGCTAAAAACAATGCACAAAAAAGAAAGGAAACTAGAATTCTAAAAACATAAATGGGTCCTAAAAACATGGCCTGATGAGGTAGCCAACACAAAAAAATCTCTAAAAAATGGAGAAATAGGTAAAACCACATGGGAAAACCCTATTCCAAAAATAGATAGAAGAATGCTAAAAACAAAAGAAGGACTGAAGAATGCATCATTGAGACCCCCCCAAGGATAACTTCCTTCACCCCAAGAATAGAAAATAGGTAAGGATACCATAGGGATAAAAAGGTTTAGAAAAAATGTTTGTAACCTACTTAGTAGTGGGAATATACTCTAATCTAAGAGAGCCATCCTGAACCAAATGCCTGATCAAGTGCATATGAAGCTCAATTTACTTGGTCCACTAATGCTCAATTAGGTTGTGGGAAATGTGTATAACACTTTTATTGTCACACCATAGAAATGTGGAACTATTAGGGAAAAATCCAAACTTAAAGCATTGTGTCAAGTGTGTTGTTGAATTTTTTATGTTTCATGTTTATATTTATGCAAATTGATTTGACAGTAACCTACAAGTTTTAAGTCATTCCATAATCTTATGAATGTATGAATGATGATAAATGTTTTACGGGTTCACTAAGCTATGAAAGTTTTAATTGTACATCTTGACCTTGGATAACACCTCCCCCAATTATTCAAAAGAATTCCAACAATTGGTGTCAGAGCCATCTTCTTAAGAAGACTAGTTTGAAGGTACTAGAAGCACAAAGATCAAGATGTCAAAAAGAGAAGTACCCAATCTTAATAGAGATAACTTGCCTACATGGAAAAGTCAGATGAAGCTACACCTTGGAGGACTTGGAGATCATCCACAATCTACCATTACTACTGACCCATAAAACCTACTGACTAGCTAGCACAACTAACTCATATTCTACCTCTATAGATGATAATGCATGAACATGCTTCTTCTTGCAAGACCCTGTGCTAAGACAATAACAAAGATAGAAAATGAGTCTAGAAGTAGACTTCTAATCATTGATATCACCAACCTAATCTGAGTCTATATAACCAACAATATGACAATCCCTTAATGTATAGTGAATGCCATAACATGTAGTACCCCAAATCTACCTCAAAATATGTTTGGAAGCTTGCCAATGACTCTCATGATGATCACATTAGAATCAAGAGATAAGGCCAACTAAAAAGGAAAGATCAAGATGTGTGTGAATCAGGTATAAAAAATTACCCAAAAGTTGTCTATATAAAGTGGAATCCACTATAGGAGTTGAGAAAGTGGTAGATAAAATAATACCCAACTAAAAAGGTGTAGGAGTAGGCTTGCAATCAAGCATGTTGAATCTCTAAAGCATATCAAGAGCATACTTGTGCTAGAGTATCGCTATCCCATTTGAAGATTGAACAACGAATAGTGCAAGAGCCCAAGGTCTCTCATCTAAAACTTCTCTTAAAGGCTTTTTGAACAGTTTGAATCATAGAAGGTGAGCTACCTAAAATATTGAGATCATCAACATATAGCACAAGTATCAATAGATCAGCCCTATGATGTTGAATGTATATTGTAGGATCAGAATGACAATGTGTGAAGTGTGATGCAAGAAAGAAGGAAGAAATCTTCTCATACCAAGCCCAAGGGGATTGTTTGAGACCATATAAGGACCTCTGAAGTTTTCACACCATAGAAAATTCATGTACAAAACCTTGAGGCTACTCCATATAGATATCCATGCAAAAAGGAACTTTTCATATCCATCTAAAATACTTTCCATCCCTAAGAAGTTGCAGGAGAGTACAAGGTGAATATAATTCATCTTGGAAATAGGAGAAAAGGTCTCAGAGTAATTGATATGCTCTACTTGTAAAAATTCCTTCACAAAAAGATGTGCCTTATACCTATCAACATAACCATTTGCAACATACTTGGTATGGTACACCCACCTACATTAAACCAGATTTCTTCCTTTCATAAGAGGACAAAGATCCCAAATTTGGTTCATGATCAAAGAAGAGTACTCCTCATCCATAGCTTAGAATCCCAATTTGAGTGTCCTGTCACCTATGAAAAACTTTCTGGTTCATCTAAAATGGCATGACTCAAAAGTCCAGTACCCAATGTTTGAGCATGAGTATGACAAGAATCTGAAGGATCTCATATTATTGGAATAGCTACATTAATAGTATCATGAGCCCACTTGGGTACTCATGGAACATCAAGAGGGAAGGGAAGGTGGTGTTGGAAATATAAGGGGAGTAACTGAGAGGGGAGAGGTGAATCAGTTACTACAAAAATAAATCCCAAATTTCTTTGATTTTAGAACAAAACATAAACTCTGCTGAAACTATTTTACAGTTGTAACTTGGTTAACACATAGGTACTCAGTGAACACTATCAATATGTTGTAACTAGGAAATCATTGTAATAACAATTGTTACTCAAAAAATGCTAAACATGCAGATCTTAAGATATTAAGTGTGATTAACCTTAATTAACTTAGTTTCATAGACATAAAAGAAATAGCATGAAGACAAGTGACACCAAGATTTAACATGTAAACTCAATTTGGGAAAAAACCACCAATTGCAACTAGTTACTAGTTTTCACTCTTCTAAAGTGAGCCTTGTTAGGAGCCAACCTTGTTAAAGGTTACAAAACACACTATTAGGTATAAACTCAATTTGGGAAAAACCACCAATTGCAAGTAGTTACTAGTTGTCACTCTTCTAAAGTGAGCCTTGTTAGGAGCCAACCTTGTTAAAGGTTACAAAACACACTGTTAGAAGATTTAATCGCCTTGCTAGGAGTGGGCTTGTTAGAGTTCTTTAGACACTTCAATCTAGAAATTCAACCTTGTTAGAGGATTTACAAATAGTTGTTAAGACAACTCTGTTAGGAGATTTGATTTACTACTACAATGGTTAGAGAGAAACATTGACATGACTTGATCGTTGATGCAAACCTATCTTTTTTGATTTTAGATCTTAATTCTGTCTTTAGTACTTGATCCTTCTTGATTAGATATATCTTTGCACCTCCTTAAGGATATTATGCTTATCCTTCCAATTCGCTTCTTCTAAGCATCTTATTATCTTCCATACATTTTCACTTCTCTTCAATTCTCAACTTGAGCTTATACTTATATCATATACATTGTCATGTTGGCTTGAATAAAAATTATAAAAATTAGTCTTCATATCTTCAATCGGCTAGAACCAACTAAAAAATCCATTAAACTCAATTTTCCAAAACAAGAAAATCCTTTGTTAGCCAACGTTGCTCGGTAGACACTAACACTAAAATGATTTTATAGTGTTAACCAAGTTAACACGGTTAACACCACAACTTTGTAAAATTCCTTTGGTAACTGATTGAGCTTGGTTAACTCTAGTTCCATCAAACTTTCCTTTGTTAACTAAGTGAGCTTAGTTAATTGTGAACTTCTATGAATATTCTTGTAGGTGTTTGAGTGGACTTGATAGACACTGTCTTCTAAACTTGGAAAACACTAGAATGCTTGAAAGACACATGAAACTATCTTCATTGCCTAAGAGAGCTTGACATACACTAATTGGTAAAGAAATTACATTTTGTGTAACATTAAAGACAATATGCAATTGATCAATTATTTTCAACAATCTCCGTCTTTGGAATTGACTACAACACAATATGACATAATACTATAAAATTTTAGAGAAAAATAAAAGTAAGGAAAATATCCTTAGTTTCATTCTTTTTCTCATGCATGAGAACTCCCTCTATTAGTGTGAACTCCCTCTGACATCAATTCCTCCCTCTTATTTCAATATCTCCCTCTATCAGCAAACTCTCCCTATTTACTATGTTTTCAACATCTTCTTTGGATAGGAAACTCTCCCTCTTTGATATCAGACCAAGTTCCCCCTCTTTGACATCTTCAAAAAAAATTTCCCTAATAATTTCTCTAATATATGACATGAAACTCTCTCTCTTTATATTTTTTTTTGTGATATGATAGTGAGCTTCCCTCTTTGACATAGTATGCCAAAGACAATATACAGTTAATATCAATGTACCTAATGTATTGATTCATATGCAATCTTCCCTTTCATTATTGCATCAACTTGACTAATCTTTAACATGCTCTAATTAATGCATCACTAAAATTCATTTAGTGAGCTTCAGATAGGGTAATAACCCCTAGCTTACCTCTTAGATACAAAAATGTGTCCTTAGGTAATGGCTTGGTAAATATATCTACAATTTTTTTGTTAGTATTCATATATTCCAATCTCACCTCTTTGTCTTCCACCAATTCTCTTAGGAAATGATATTTTATTGCAATGTTCTTGGTCTTGGTAAGAATCACAATATTCTTTGATATATTGATTCCACTGGTGTTATTATAGAAGATAACCATTAGATCCTTGATTTCTACTTTCATACTTGCCAATAGTTGTTTGAACCAAACAATATTGGAACAATTGACTACTGCTACAACATACTTTGCCTCTACTAGTAGACCGAGAGATGAAATTTCACTTCTTACTTGTCCAAGAAACTAGTCTCTTACCAAGAAAGAATGCTCCACTACTAGTCCTCTTTCTATCATCAACACTTCCTGGCCAATCTACATTAGTCTCCTTCCTTGAACCATAATCTATAATCTTCAGTATCCTTTAGATACCTCATGATTCTCTTTATTGCCATCATATGATTTTATTTAGGATTACCTAAAAATCTTGCCACCATACCAACTGTAAGAGCAATATTAGGCCTAGTATGTACTACATATTGAATTTTTTGAATCATAAATCTATATGTTGTCTAATCTACCTCCTTGGAATCATTATTTTTGGAAAGCTTATGTCCAATAGACATAGGTGTTCCAGTTGGTCTCGAATCCTCCATTCCAAACTTCTTCAGTATCTCTTTGATATTCTTTGATTGAGTAATGTAGATACCATCTTTCTTCTATTGAATCTACAAGCCAACAAAGAATTTGATCTCACCAAATATTGAAATCTCAAATTCCCTACTCGTTTCCTTTGAAAATAATTTGCACAAATCATCATTTCCAGTAAACAATGTATCATCCACAAAGATTTCTGCCAACACAATCTTCTTATCTAGTTCTTCTTTGATGTATAGGTTGTTATGATTTGTCCTTTGAAAACCAATCTTTATCAAATAATTATGAGGTATTTCATACTAAGCTCTGATAGCTTGTTCAAGACCATATAATGCTTTGTGCAATTTACAAACCATATCCCTTTTGCTAAGGTCTAAAAAACCTTCAGGTTTCTTTATGCAGACTTCTTCTTCTTCTAGAATTCCATTCAAGAATGTAGATTTCACATCCATCTGATATACTTTAAATCCTTTATGTGAAGCATAAGCAAGTAGAGTCCTAACACCTTATAATCTTGAAACAAGAGAAAAAGTTTCACCGTAATCAATACCTTCCTCTTGAGAATAACCTTTGCATACTAAACTTTCTTTGTTTCTTGAAATTTCTCCATCCTCATTAAAATTATTTCTAAACACCCACTTTGTACCAATTACATTCTTATCTTTGGGTCTAGGAATAAGAGTCCAAGTTTTATTCCTTTCTATCTATTCTATCTCCTCATTCATTTCTTGAATCTAACCTTCATTACCCAAAGCATCTTTAACTATTCTAGTTTCAAATTTAGTAAAAACAACATGTACCTTCCAATTTCTTCCCTGTCATTGTACCTTTTGACTTATCTCCAATGATTTTCTTAGCTGTATGGTTCCTTCTAACATATCATGTGAATACAATCATGTTGGATTTAGAACATTTTCCACTTGCCTCACCATGATCTTCTGCATCATGCTTGGTTCCCACTATCTATGACTCAGGTCCTTAATATTCACACTCGAGTTATACTGGCTAGAACTTGGTAGCTTCTAAATATGACTTGGATCCTTTAGACTATGACTCAGGTTGCATTGGATACAACTTGGGTGCTTCTAGAGATTTTGGGGACTTGAGAGGTGAAGTCTGCTCACTTCCAATTGGATTAGGCAATGTATCAGGTTCAAAGTGTTAGAAATTCTTTAGAATAACTAAGAGGGGGGGTGAATTAGTTATTCAAGGTCCAACATGTCCAATTCAAACTTTTTCATGTAGTGTAGTGAGTCCATTCAATCATACATTCATCCAAGCTTTAATATTCCTATTCAAAAAGTTACTATAAACCAACATGCAAGCATAACATATAAAAGATCAACACATAACACAATGATTTACGTGGAAACCCAATTTGGGAAAAACCACCAGTAACATGCTACTCAATTCTCACTCTTATGAAGTGATGCCCTATGAAAGGCCTTCCCTATTAAAGGCTTACAACACACTATTAAATGTGACCTTGTTAGAGGATTTATCCACCCTGTTAGAAGTGGGCCTGGTTAGAGGACTTTAGAACATTTACTTGGAAAGGCACCCTATTAAAGGATTTACAAATGGCTGCTAGGAAAATCTAATTCCATAGGATTTTCCTTCTATCCTAACTGATACAATTTATAGAGAGTAAGAATTAGGGGTTTTTACCTGATTACAACATATAACTCAACTTGTAGATCTCAGATCACTTCTTAGCTCTTCACATTGCTTGGCCTTCAATCTCTACAACTTTATCAGCTTGTCCTCCTTTCAAGCTTTGTCTCCTTAAGTCTCCATGCTCAATGTGCCAGTGCAATCATCTCTTCTTGACCACTTGTAGAAGCAAAGTTTTGTGCTCTATTCTTCCTTCTCCCAAATGTCTTCTCCTTGACACCCTTCTAACCACTTTCGTAATTTGGCACTCCAGTACTAGCATTTGCTTCTTGGTTTGTGACTTCTTAAATAGAAGTCTTGGAGTTTCTTTCCCACTTGATTCTTCTCTCCTTTGATTTCAATTCATATGGATTAGGTAGGATTCATTGTATCTAACCCATATTTTGTTTCCTCTAGAAAATTCTTGAATAATACTTTTGAATTTGCTAAAAAATGGTTTACATAGAATTTTGTGCCACCAACTCATCATCCTTATCCTCCATCTGGTTCACAAAATTCAAGGAAACAAGTATGTTAGCTTAGATTTGGTGAATCTTCATCATTTAAAATAATGTAGTAGCTCGACACTATTGAAATACTGGTGTTCAGCACATACTATGTTACTCGACATCAACTACTTTACTGATGCTCAACACCTAAAAATCACTCGACACCAAATAAGATTTTTTGATGCTCAACTCCTGATACTTTGCTCAACACTTGAACTTTACTCAGTACCTGAAGATCACTTGGAACACACTAGAATTTTGTTTTGCTCGACTCCAACTAAGAATTTTCTTGGCTTCAACTAGCTTGCTTGACACCCACTAATGAACTTAGTTTAAGCTTTGTAGTCAACCTTGTTACAACTTATTCCTCAAATGTTTCTAAGTGTGACCAACCTCTGTATCTTTGAGTCTGTTATCAATACATCATTTAACCATTGTCTTAATTGATCCTTGTACTTCATTACAATATCATAACTCAACCTTTTTTTTAGGTGCTTTTGTTACATCTTATTGATCAAATACTCTTCATCAATCAACTAAGTGATAGTACTTGGCTCTTATATGTAAATTTCATTCCTACAAATAATAGGTTTGACATCAATGAGAAAATAATGATTGAAAACATCCCATTAACAATGATCTCCTTCTTTGATCAATCTTCTTCATCAATGATCTTTCCAATTAGATTTCCAACAATCTCCCTCTTTGGCATTAATGTCAAACCAAACTAATCAACCATTAGACTAAACCATTTAACCAAATGCAAACTAGGTTAGAATAGTAAGTCAAATGCCAAAAAGTAATTGTGTTACCATCAATTTTCACATCTCCCTCTACTATCTTGATTACTTCAATTTTGCTTCTCCCTCTTAGCTTCTGTATCCCTTCTTTTCTTCTCTCCCTCTATATGCATTGCTCATCTTCTACTATTCTATATTTTGATCAGCCTTTTTCATCTTTTCTTTCAACTATTGATCATTTCTATCTAGTTCTCCCTCAATCTTTATTTGATCAGTTTCTGCCTTAACTCCCTCTTTCTTCATTTTTGATCTACTCAATAGTTGTTGATCAATTTCTTGACATTTCTCCCTCTTTGAAAACAATGCCAAAGACATATGTTCTTAGCATCTGAACATGATTTGGAACTTTAACACTTCAATTACTTTAGGCATGAATCCTAAAGTAAACATCCTCTGCATCAATGTGTAAAATCTTCAACAATCAACACATTTGATGCAGGGAAATCTTACTTATTCTTAAGTAGCCTTGGCTAGGGGTATCACCCCTAACTTACCTCTAAGATACTCAAAAGCATCTTTAGGTAGTTCTTTTGTGAAGATATTAGCAATCTATTCTTTTGAGCTAACATATTCCATCTTCACTTGTTTTTCTTCCACCAACTCTCTTACATAGTGATACTTAATTGCAATATGCCTAGTTTTAGCATGCATTACAAGGTTCTTTGATATATTGATAGCACTTGTATTATCACAATAACGTATCACAAGATCATTTACTTCTTCCTTCATACCTTGCAGCAAATGTTTGATTCATACAATATTGGTTCAATTTATAGTAGCTACAACATATTCATCTTCTGCAATGGACTATAAGGTACAACTTTTCTTTTTGTTGGTCTATGTAATCAATCTTTTTCCCAAGAAAAGTGCTCCTCTAGTGGTGCTTTTTTTGTCATCAATATTACCTCCCCAATTTTCATTAGTGTAGGCTCTTAGCTCAAACTGTTCACTCCTCTCATAGTACAAACCAAAGTCATCAGTTCCTTTTAGATACCTCAGTATTCTCTTCACTGCCATTAGGTGATTTTCTCTTGGATTTGCAAAAAATCTTGCCACTATTCCAATAGCTAATGCAATGTCTAGTCTACTATGTACAACATAATGAAACTTTCTAATCATTGATCTATACAATTTCTGATTCACTTTAGCAGATTCATCATTCTTGGATAACTTATGTCCTATTGCCATTGGTGTGCTAACTAGTTTTGAATCTTCTAACCCAAATGTTTTGAGTATCTCCTTGATCTATTTTGATTGGGTCACAAATATGCCATGCTTTAATTTATGTACTTGCAATCCAACAAAGAATTTTATTTCTACAACATTGACATCTCAAACTCATGCTTCATTTGATCAACAAAATCTTTGCATAGAACATCTTTTCCTTCAAATATTATGTCATCAACAAAGATTTCAGATATCAAAATGTCTTTACCTTTTTAGCCTTGATGTACAAGTTGCTATTGTCATCTATTCTCTCAAATCCTATCTTCACAAGATATTTGTGCAGTCTCTCATACCATGCTCTAGGTGCTTTCTTCAATCCATAAAGTGCCTTGTGTAGTTTACAAACCATATCATTATTCTTGTCATCAAAAAATCCCTCAGTTTGTTCAATGTAGACTTCCTCTTCCAATATACCATTTAGAAAAGTAGACTTCACATCCATTTGGTAGACTTCAGAACCTTAGTATGTACCATATGCAAGAAGTGTTCTTACTCCTTCCATTCTTGCAATAGGGGCAAATTTCCCCCCATAATCTAGTCCTTCTTGTTGTGCATAGCCTTTGCAAACTAGTCTGGCTTTGTTTCTAGTTATCTCACCATTTTCATAAAGCTTTTTCCTAAACACCCATTTAGTACCAATTACATTCTTATCAGCTAGTCTAGGAACTAGGGTCTAAGTTTGGTTATTCTCAATCTGATCTATCTCTTCTTCCATAGCTTTATATCAGTCATCATCTTGTAGTACATCCTTCACTATTTTGGGCTCAACCTTGATCAATAAACATGATTCATTTCTTAGTCTATTCCTTGTCATTGGTTTGACATTCTTGTCACCAATGATTTGATCTACAAGGTGATGTCTTCTTACATATTTGGCTAATCTTGGTTTTGTCCTTCTTTCCATGTTTGATCCTTCAGCTTCAGAGTCATTTTGTTCTTCTTCACTTGGTACTTCATCATTTCTTCCATGTGCACTGATTTTAGAGTTAGAATGTGCGATTTCTACATTTTGCAACTTAGCTTCTGAATGCAACTCTACATTCACTGGCTGTGACTTGTTTGATACTGAGATTTGTTGCTGATTCTCAACTTGATTGGTAGCTTCACATTCAGTAGGCATTCCTTCATAGAAGTATGCAAAAGATCTATAATCTTCTAACTTTTTAGTTCTATCAACCTAAACTTCTATATGCTCATCAAAATTTACATTTTCACTCTTCACAATCTTGTTACTGTTAGTATTCAAACACTTATATGCTTTGCTTCTAGTGGAGTATCCAAGGAATATGCCTTCATCACTTTTTGCATCAAACTTGCCATTTCTAACATTCTTAGGAATATAGCATTTACAACCAAAGACTTTGAAATGTTTGACATTAGGTGAGTGACCATACCACAATTCAAAGGGTGTTGCATTTGTACCCTTTTTGACTTGAATTCTATTAAATGTGTAGACTATAGTAATTACAGCTTCTCTCCAGTACTTTAAAGCAACATTTTTCTCCATCATCAAGGTTCTAGCATAGTTTATCACTGATCTATTCCTTCTTTCAGCAATGCCATTCTGAAGTGGAGTCCTTGGTGCCGATGTTTTCCTTTTGATATCTTTTTCATTACAGAATATCTCAAATTTTTTTGATGTAAACTCACCTCCTCTATCTGACCTTAAGAATTTTAGACTCTTTCCTATTTCCTTCTCAACTCTGGCCAAATAGCACTTGAACATTTGAAATGCATTATATTTTTGCTTCAAGAACATAGCAGTCATCATCCTAAAATAGTCATCTAAAAATAGCATTATGTATCTATCTCCTAGGTAGCTTTGCACTTTTATTGGACCACATAAGTCTGTATGGACTAAATCTAGTACTTCTTTGGAAGTGTATGTTTTTCTTTTGAAACTAGACTTAGTCATCTTCACTAGTTGACATTGTTTGCACATTGTGTTTTCATGTTTCTTCAATTTGAGCAACACTCTGACCTTCCTTTTGCTGATATTAATCAGATTGTCAAATTTAACATGACGCAATCATTTATGCCACAACCACACATCATCAAGTCTAACAAAAAGACAAGTTTCATCTTCCATATATAGGTAAAACAAGTTACCCCTAGTTTGTTCACCTTTTCCTATCAGACTTCCATCAATGTCATAGATCTTGGCAATTTTGTTTCCAAATTCTACTTTACAACCTACATTGCCTAACTATGATACACTCAAAAATTTGTAGTTTAATCCTTCAACATAGTATGCATTATCACATGAAATTTTCTCTGTGAGTAAAAGTAATGAACTTACTTTTATCTCCTATCATGTGATGTGAGAATCCACTGTTTATGATACACTTGTTATTCTTGTTCACACAGCTAACCAATGTTGTTGCTTCATCTTCATCTTTATCTAATTCATCCTTCATGGCCACATAGACTACTTCATCATCATTCTCATCAGAATCTTCTTCAATAATGTAGCATCTTTTGTTTTTTTCCTTGTAGTCTTTGCTATCATCTTCTCTCTTGTTCTTGTACTTGTTTCCTTCTTTGTAGTTCTTCTTCTATATACACCTTGCAGCAATATGACATACTTCATTACAATTAAAACATATGATACGGAACTAACCTGTGAATTTTCCTTTGGTTCTATGGAATCTCCTAGCCAGTAGTGCTTCTAATTGTTCCACATCTTTTTCATCTGTGCTGTTGTCACTAGATGCATGTTTTCCTTTTCTTCTTTTCTTGCTTGATGTCTCCTCTTCAATGTCTTTTATTGTCATCTTGACCTTGAAAGAAGATTCAAGGTTCTCAGGTTCGTAGTTGTCAAATTTTGACAATTCAAATGCAGTAAGTCTTTCCACTATTCCTTCAAAGGTTAGTGTGTTCCCTTGTACACACCTTAGCTCTTGGATAGCTAAAACTTGAATAGCATAGATAGGGAGTAGAGTTCTTAAGTATTTGCTATTGATAGTCTCTTCCTCTAATTGACCACCTTGACTTCTTATTGTACTTACCACTTCTTTCATTCTAGCAGCATATCGAGCAACATTTTCACCTTCCTCCATTTTCCTGTCATCAAACTTTCCTTTGAGGCTTTCTCTTTTTTCTCTCTAGACATTCTGACATCCTCCAGGGATATCTATTTGGGCTTTCCACATCTTGAATGCAGTGTCACAATTTTTGATGTCATCATATTCTGTATAGCTGAGTGTAGAGGCAATCTCCAACATTGCTTGATTGTGTTCCTTCATTTTTCTCAAATCATCTGCAGTAAGAGGTCCAACTAGATTTACATGTTCTATTCCAATTGAGGTTTGTGCATAGTCACCTATTGATCTAAGGTGCAATTTCATTAGACTTTTCCATGTAGTGAAGTTATCTTTGTTGAGCTTGGAAACTTCTCTCTTGGACATCTTGATCTTCCTACTTGTAGTACCTTGAAACTAAATCAACATATGGCTTTAATACTCAATTATTCAAGGTCCAACATGTCCAATTCAAAATTTTTCACTCAATGTAGTGAGACCATTCAACCATACATTCATCCAAGCTTTAATATTCCTATTCAACAAGTTACTATAAATCAACATGCAAGCATAACACAAAAGATCAACACATAACATTGTGATTTACATGGAAACCCAATTTGGGAAAAACTACCAGTAACATGCTACTCAATTCTCACTCTTATGAAGTGATGCCCTATGAAAGGACTACCCTATTAAAGGCTTACAACACATTGTTAAATGTGACCTTGTTAGAGGATTTATCCACCCTATTAGAAGTGGGCTTGGTTAGAGGACTTTAGAACATTCACTTGGAATTCCACCCTATTAAAGGATTTACAAATGGTTGTTAGGCCAACCTAAGTCCATAGGATTTTCCTTCTATCATAACTAATACAATTTATAGAGAGTAGCAATTAGGGGTTTTGACTTGATTACAACATACAACTCAACTTGCAAATCTCAGATCACTTCTCAACTCTTCACATTGCCTGGCCTTCAATCTCTGCAACTTTGTCAGCTTGCCCTCCTTTCAAGCTTTGTCTCCTTGAGTTTCCATCCTTAATATACTAGTGCAATCATCTCTTCTTGAGCACTTGTAGAAGCAGAGTCTGTGTGCTTTGTTCTTCCTTCTCCCAGATGTCTTCTCTTTGACACCCTTCTGACCACTTTCACAATTTGGCACTCCAGCACCAACATTTACTTCTTGTTCTGTGACTTCTTAAATAGAAGTCTCAGAGTTCCTTTCCCACTCGATTCTTCCCTCCTTTGGTTTCAATTCATATGGATTAGGTAGGATTCATTGTATCTCACCCATATTTTATTTCCTCTAGAAAATTCTTGAATAATCAATTTGAATTCACTCAAAAATGGTTTACATAGAATTTTGTACCACCAGCTCATCATCCTTATCCTCCAACTGGTTCAAAAAATTCAAGGCAACAAGTATGCTAGCTCAGATTTGGCGAATCTTCATCATTTAAAATAATGTAGCAGCTCAACACTATTGAAATACTAGTGCTCGACACATACTATATTACTCAGCATCAACTATGATTTTACTGATGCTCGACATCGACTAAGATTTTTTGATGCTCGACTCTTGATACTTTTCTCGACACTTGAAATTCACTCAACACTTGAAGATCACTTGGCATACACTAGACTCTTCTTTTGCTTGGCTCCAATTGAGAATTTTCTTGGCTTCAACTAGCTTGCTCGGCACCCTCTAATGAACTTAGTTTAAGCTTTGTAGTCAACCTTGTTACAACTTATTCCTCCAATGTTTCTAAGTATGACCAACCTTTGTATCTTTGAGTATGTTATCAATACATCATTTAACTATTGTCTTAACTAATCCTTGTACTTCATTACAATATCATAATTAAACCTTTCCCTTAGGTGCTTTTGTTACATCTTGTTGATCAAATCCTCTTCATCAATCAACTAAGTGATAGTACTTGGCTCTTATAAGTAAATGCCATTCCTACAAATAGTAGGTTTGACATCAATGAAAAAATAATGATTGAAAACATCCTGTTAACAACAATCTCCCTCTTTGATCAATCTTCTTCATCAATGATCTTTTCAATTAGATTTCCAACACAAAGTAAATAAACTTTTTGTAGTCTTCAGGTTCTTTACTTCTCTCCTCTTCACTCTTTTTTGAAAACTCATCAATTCTCACATGTGCACTTTCTATGATCTTATGAGTAGTTAGATTCAAACATATTTATGCTTTACTTCTACTGGGTATTCTAGAAATATGCCTTCATCACTTTTGACATCAAATTTACCTATCCCAGTCTCTTTCAAGATATAACATTTTCTACCAAATACTTTGAAGTACCTTACATTAGGTTTGTAGCCATAATATAGTTTGTAAGGAGTTTGATTTGAGAATTTCTTTTTAAAGGTATGAACTATTGTAGTGATTGCTTCCTTCCAATATTTAATTACAACATTCTTTTCTATAGTTAGGGTTCTTTCACAATCCATGCTAGATTTATTCCTTCTTTCTTCTATACCATTTTACTGAGGTGTACTAGGCGCTGATACTTATCTTTTGATTCATTTCTCAGTGCATAATTCATTGAATTCATTAGAAAAGAGTTCTCCCCCTCTATCTGATCTTAAAAGGTTTAGCTTCTTCCCCGTTTCTTTCTCAACTCTAGCCAGATACCACTTGAGTTTTGGAAAAGCTTTAGAATTATCTTTTAGATACATTACTATCATAATCCTAGAATAATCATCAAAAAATAAATTGAAATACTTATCTCCATTGTAATTTTCTAGGCCAATAGGTCTATAAAGCTCTATATGAACTAGCTCCAACACTTCTTCAGAATGATAATTCTTTCTTTTGAGAGTTGTCTTGCCCATCTTACCAATTTAATTTTTTTTTCATAGGCCCATATTAGGTTTCCTCAAACTAGGAATACCTCTCACTCTTTTTTTTTATCTTATCTTGATCAAGCTATCAAAATTCACATGACATAACCTTTTATGCCAGAACCCACTTTCTTCTACTTGAGCAATGAAAGATGAACTTTCACTTAGATCTAGGTAGAATAAGTTACCTTTTGTTTTATTACCAAACCAAACTAGATTTCCTTTTCCATCTAGCATCTTGGCATTTCCATTCATGAATTCTACATTGAATCCAATGTTATTCAACTGTGCCACACTTAGTAGATTATGCTTTAGTCCTTCAACCTAATAAGCATTGTCACATCCGAGTTCATTGGTTGTGTATTACAACCTTTTCCTTTTATGCAACAAGGTTCATTATTTCCAAATCTTACACATCCACCATCATAGTGTTCCACATGTTCAATTTTTTTTTTATCACCAATCACATGATGAGAAAAACCACTATCAATAATCAATGTATTATTTTTGCTAACATGATAAATAAGTTCCATATTTTCATCTTAATTATTTGATTTAGCTTTTAAAACAATGTAAACCATTTCATCATCATCACTACTATCTGAATCTTTAGCCATGTAACAAGACTTCTTACCTTTATCCTTGTACTCCTTGTAGTTTTTGAAATCTTTCTTGCCTTTATACTTGCTATTTTTCTTTTATTCTTTGTCTTCTTTGTTTGGACACCTTGCAACAATATGACCAACTTCTTCACAAAAAAAAATATTAGAGGAATTTTACCTTTATACTTTGCTTTTCCTTTGGGGTATCTTCTTGCAAGTAGGGCTTCAATGAATTCAAAATCACTATAAAAATTGTCTTCCTCTTCACTTTTAGATTATTTACCTATAGACTTTGCAACTTTTTTCTTGAGTGACAACTTGGTTTCAAATGCTGACTCAAGATTGCTAAAACTAGGAACATAATTATCATTCTTATCTAGCTCAAATGTGGTCAACCATCCCACTCGAGCATCCAAATTTATCTTATTATTGGGATCACATCTCATCTATTGAATAGCTAACACTCTAATTGCATAGATAGGAAGAAGAGTTTTGAGTACCTTTCTTACAACTGTTGCATCATCAATTTTCCCTTCAGAGGATTTGATTGTACTTAAAATAGCTTTGGTTCTCTCAACATATTTTGCAATGTTTTCATCTTCTCTCATCTTAATTTGACTAAACTAACCTCTTAAGCTTTCTGTCCTATGTCTTCTCACATTATCAACACCACCATAGATATCCTTCATCTTGGTGCACATCTCATGAGTTGTGGTACAATGTCTGACTTCATCAAATTCAACATAATTAAGAATAGATGCAATGTCAATCATTACAATGTTATGATTCTTCTCTTCAACAATCTCCTCCACAATTAATGTTCTAATAGGATCCTTGTAAGGGTTGATCAAATATTTCAAACTAGAATTATTGATGGTTGCCAAATGCAACTTCATAAGTTCTTGCCATGACTCAAAGTTATCTTTGTTCAACTTGGGAATCTCTCTTCTGTAAGACATTTGAATCTTTATCTTAGGTCCTTAAAACCTTCATTACAAGCACTAAAGCCATTAATACCAATTGTTGGAAATATAAGAGGAGTAATTAAGAGGGGAGGGGTGAATCAATTACTACAAAAATAAATTCCAGATCCCTTAGATGTTAGAACAAAACATAAACTCTGTTGAAACTATTTTACTGCTATAACTCAATTAACACACAAGTACTCAACACTAACACTATAAATATGCTTTAACTCAGAAATCATTGTAATAACAAGTGTTACTCGGTAAATACTAAACATGAAGATATTAAGATATTAAGTTTTATTAACCTTAATTAACTTAGTTTCATAGGCATAAAAGAAATAGCATGAATACAAGTGGTACCAAGATTTAATGTGGAAATGCAATTTGGGAAAAACCACCAATTGCAACTAGTTACTAATTTTCACTCTTCTAAAGTGAGCTCTATTAGGAGCCAACCCTGTTAAAGGTTACAAAACACACTATTAGGTGTGACCCTAGAGGATTTAATCACCCTATTAGAAGTGGCCTTGTTAGAGGTCTTTAGACATTTCAATCTAGAAATTCCACCTTGTTAGAGGATTTATAAATAGTTGTTAAGCCAACTCTATTAGGAGATTTAATTCACTACTACAATGGTTAGAGAGTAAATAATGATATGGCTTGATTTCTAATGAGAACTTATCTTTGCTGATTTTAGATCTCAATTCGGGCTTCAATACTTGATTCTTCTTGATTGGATATATCTTTGTAGCTCCTTAAGGATATTCTACTTATTCTTCTAGTTCGCTTCTTCTAAGCATCTTCTTATCTTCCTAACATTTTCACTTCTCTTCAATCCTCAACTTGAAAAATTACTTATATCATATACATTGTTAATTCAGCTTGAATAAAAATTACAAAAATTATTCTTCATCTCTTTAGTTGGCTAGAACAAACAAAAAATCCATTAAACTCAATTTGCCAAAACAAAAAAATCCTTTGTTAGCCAACCCTTCTCGGTAGACACTAACGCTAAAATGATTTTGCTGTGTTAACCAAGTAAACTTGGTTAACACTGCAACTTCATAAACATCCTTTGGTAATTGAGTGAGTTCGGTTAACATTGGTTCCATCCAAATTCTATTTTTTAATTGAGTTAGATCAGTTAACACTGAACTTCTATGAAATTCTCTTAGGTTCTTGAGTGAACTTGGTAGACACTACCTTCTAAACTTATGAAACACGTGAATGCTCAATAGATACACAAAACTTTCTTCATCACCTGAGTGATCTCAACATACACTAACTAGTAAAGAGATAACATTTTGTGTAACATCAAAGACAATATACAATTGATAAATTGTTTTAAGAAGGTTGAACATCATATTCTTCCTCCAATGATAAAGAATCCTATAGAGAAGAGGAGGATGTAATAGGTAGTGAGGGAGAGCTTGATGATGGAGGCTCCATCGGAGGATAATGCTCATCAAACTTGATTTCTTGCCAAGAAAAGATCTCTCTAAAATAAAGATCAAACCACTTATATGCCTTCACATCCTTAAAATAGCCAAAAAATATGAGTGGTTGACTCTTCCTCCCCATGGATTTCTGCTATGAATCTAGAATAAATGGTGCCCAAGCCTCACTACACAAAATATGGAATGTATAAACATTAGGCTTGACATGATTCTAAGCCTCCTCATAAGTCAAATGTTGTAATTCCTTATGAGGCATCCAATTTGGAATATAGTTGGCACAACTAATAGCCTCAACCTAAAAGGAAGGAATCATATCTCAACACTATATCATACAATTGGACATCTCCTTTATGTTGGAATTACAATAGGAAAGGTAAACTTCTGAGAGGGGGGGGGGGGGGGGGGGAGGAGGGTGAATTAGTAGTTTAAACTTTGACCCTTAAAATATTCACCACACATCCATCTCATACATTCAATAAGTAAACTGAAATACCATGTAAAACATGTACAACTAAA
This sequence comes from Cupressus sempervirens, assembly GCA_028749045.1. NCBI lineage: Eukaryota > Viridiplantae > Streptophyta > Pinopsida > Cupressales > Cupressaceae > Cupressus > Cupressus sempervirens. The sequence continues at coordinate 356,728,182 of CM053792.1, read as the reverse complement.
TCATGTAAATAAGTAAGCATTCATACATATATGACACCAAATATGATTACCCAAAAACCCTCCAATGAGAAAGTAAAACTGGGGTGAGAATGACACCCACAAATATTCATTATTGCAATAATAAAGTGTATTTGATGAAGGTTACAATGTTTGATCATGAGACATGATCTACCCTATGAAAGGTTTGTCCTGTTAAAGGCTTACAAAGACTATTAGGTCTTACCCTATTAAAGGATTTTAACACCCTATTAAAAGTGTGCCTTGTTAAAGGAATTCAACTCACAATTAAGTACACACCCTATTAGAGGATTTTAGTATAGATTGTTAGGACTACTCTGTTAAGAGATTTAATTGATTCACCTATTAGAATGTCTCAACATTGATCCTGCGGTTATCACTTTGTTTGTTGATGTTAGATCACCTCTAAATTGATGTATTCTTGATCCTTCTTGATCAGATGTCTCTTAGCTATTCACTATCTCCTTCCTCTGTTCTCCTTTAACTAATTCTTCAAATGAAATTTCAATTCACAATACCTTATTCACCATGAATACTCTATTTTTGCATGCAAACTTCTCTTTTTGTTCCTTCCACACACATATGAAGTTTAGGGTTTGTCCTCCTTAAGAAGATCTAGGTAACTTAGGGTTAGGTATGAATCAACAATTGTGATTCATCCATTTTTCCACTTAAACCTTCCCTTTACCTGATTGGATGGATGTAATGCATAGGGATTCCAAATTAAGATTCATCCTTATCACCAAAATATCATAATTCAATCTGTAAGTTGGCTCAAAAATGGTTTACATAGTAGTTTGTGCCAATACAAACAACTATGACAAAACTATGTTACTCAACATTTGAAGTCTTTGATGCTTGGCATATACTGATTTCTATACTGTGACTTAGAATCTAAATGACCTAGTATGCATTTCTTACTCGACTTTTGTATCACTCGGCATACACTATCTACTTGGCACTAGAATGACTTGGCACATGAGTGGATTGACACTCACTGTGGACTCAACATGCTCTATCTTATATATGTCACGCTTGACATATACTACTTGTTTAGAATGAACTAAGTAAATGACTTAAGTGTATAGACACTCACTAGTCAAAATCAATCTAAGATCAACAATCTCCCCCTTTGACATGAGTGTTAAAAACACTTGGTCATGCATTAATACTATTATGTTTACGAGCATAACATATCTCTTATTCAACTTCTATACAAAACTTGAAAATTTTAAAATTTTGCAACAACTTATACCTCAAAATCTTATAACTCCCCCTAAGTTGTTATATTTGGTTCTATACTCAAAATGTTACTCCTACTGAGTAGATATGCCTCAACTAATACTCTTAGCTTGTTATGCTTGCTCCCCCATGCTCTACTTGCTCTACTCTTACTTTGTCTTAGTTGATACTCTTTCTCCCTTTTCTTCTTTCTCCCCCTTTGCTTAAATTTCTCCCCCTTTTTGACACTAATGTCAATGGGTTAGACACTAATAGTGTGTTTGTCCAAGAAATATTTATGGGCCTCAAGAATAATTTTAAGAGAAACATCCCAATTGTCACAAGCTACATGCAAAGGCTTAATTTGGATGGCTAGCTTGGTAGAAAGGTGAACTAGGTCATTTAATGTAGAAAGATTGGGATCTTTTTTCATAAGATTTTCTACATAGCCTAACTCCTTGTGCGAAATCTCCATGTGAGGAGTCAATGTTGTTTGGAGGATTATCAATTTGGCTCTTATGTTGGCTTCATCTACAAATAATGCTACTAATTGACTCTGGGTTTGCAATAAAGTCCTAAAATGCTTCTCACTTTGAGCTAGAGTCATAGGAAATTTTGCACCTGATGAATTAATTTGACTTTCTAATCTCAAAATGTGACTCCTTATTTCTTGTGTGAAGAGTGTAGGATTACATAGTTTGGTGTAAAGAGAGAAAATGTTCTCAAGTACCTTCTTCACACTTTCTAGCTTAGTTGCTAATACAACTTGTGTAAGTGCTATATCACCAGATATTTTCTCATTCACTTTGTACTTTGAAATTTCTTTTTAGGCCATTCTAATAATTTCGCATTAGTATCAAGGTCTACATCACTTGCCTTTTCCACTATATTTGTCAATTGTTCAATGAGTAGCTTGGTTTCATCTGGAGTAGGCAGACTAAATGCATATAGGAAAATGTCTTTAATATCAAGAAAAGCTTGCCTCTACCTATGCTCCCTTCTGAGTAGTTCTTGACATTTCTTTCTGCCTAGGGCTTCTTGTAGTATACACATTTTTTCTATTGTCATTGTGGCATAATCATATTTTGGAAAAATAATTTCTTCATCCAAGATTACATCTTCATATTTTATTACCTCTTCTACCTTTGATGAACTTGGATTTAGAACTGAGAATTGCAAAGGTGTTGCATCTTTGCTCGGACTCTAAAGAGTGTGACTAGAAGGAGTGCTAGATTTTGGTAAAGTTACTAGGGTTTGAATTGTTGCTTGCTCCTTCAGCTTGGGTGTCAAATCAGTCTCTTTAGGCTTGTTCTTTTCTAGCATGATGCCTTGAATTGCACCTTGAACTTGTGATAGAGGTGTAGATAATCTATCTGACATATTTGAATCTATGCTTTAGTAATGGCTTGATTTTCCCCTTTATCTTCTCCAATTGTATCAACCTTTGTAGATGTAACTTCTAGTGTTTTATCTGAAGGTTGTACATTAGTGACTTGAGGGGTAATGGTAGGTGGTTCTTGTGTTTTCACCTCTTCCTTTGTAGTGCCATTCACTAATTTTTGAATTTCATTTATACTCACTAATAAAAGGTTGTGACACAATTTAGCCTGTAGTATAGATTGATCAAGTATCTTTTTCAAGTCTTCCTCTATTAGGGAATTGATTTTCTCAGTAGTGAGATTAGAAAAATCCTTTACTATGATAGTTTCAATACTCATACTTGTTATTTGTTGAGGGCCAACATTTGGCAATTTTGTATATTGTACGCTCTATTCTTCTTGCCGCTCTTTCTCAACTATTGCCTAATTATCTACATTCATTTTAGTACCTCCCTCAACTATGTCTTCATTAGTTTCATCTTCTTCATCATCTTTGACCTCAATAGGCTTTTTTTTTTCTTGATTTGACTATAGCTAGCCCATAAATGACTTTCTACATTTGTGTACTCTTCTTTACAGCATCTTCTATGTTATTTTGCAAAATGTTGAAGGCTCTATATTTAGGGACAAATATAACAACATATATCTTTATGGCTTTAGCTATCTATGTCTTACTGAGTTTAGGCATAACTTGAGAAAGGGACATCTCCCTAATTTCTATGTCTAAGTTCAAACAATAATATCATTTTGGCTCAACCCTTTCATATAAACTTCTAGGCATAGAGTTGGAAATCTCTAGAGGGGATTTCTTAAAATTTTCCATCATGGCATATATTGCCTCCTCTACTTGATTCTTTTCAACTTTTCCAAGATTATCAAAATCAATGTGAGAAAAACCTGATATTCTCACATAGGTTGTCTAGATCTGAAGATGGATTATGACTCACCACTTGGAATTGGCTATTGTCATTAGATTTAGCTCTTTCCTCATCAGATTCATCTTGAGCAATGTATTTTCTCCTTTATCTTTTCTATGCTCCTCCTTCCTACTATGTAGGTTTGGCTTTCTCTTTAGCCTTTTGTGCAGTCACATGTGCACTAGCCCTTGTGGTAGGTGTAGTAGGTTTGGGCTAGCTTGGTTTGATAATCTTCTTGGGTCTTATCACTACTTGTGCCTTAGCCTTTCTCTTCTTTTGATTAGTAGGAATATGTGCTTCCTTGACTTCTTCTTCCTTGACACCATATACAGTTTTAGTCTCTTCCTCTTATTGATCCTCACCCTGTCCTTGTGTCAATGTAAGTGGTTCTTGAATCTGATTGTCTTCTTCCTCCTCACACTCTTCCTCTTCATCCTCTTCTTGCTTGGCACCTTCACCCAATTTTTCTTTCAATTTCTTTAATAATTTCTCCTTCTTTTTGTTGACAAAGGTAGTCTTTAATTCCATAGTAATCTTAGATTTTTCCATCTCATAATTACCAAATGCTTTGGCATCTTTGTCTATTTCTTCTACAAGTAATGTTGCTATTACTGCAGAGGCCTCATCTACATTGATTTCATAGCCTAATGGCCTCAACCATCTTACTCTTGGAGTTGTTTTCTGAACAAATGTATAATCAGCATCAACTAGGAAACAAACATCATCATAATGTTTTTCCACTAATGATACTGAAATCCTCAATCTCTTATTCATAGATTTCTTAAAGTCCTCAAAGTAATTGGTCATTATTGACTCAAAATTTCACCTAATTGTTCAATGAATTCTCCTATTTGGATTGCAATAGACCTATTTTTCTTTCATGCCATAGTGCTAAATGTACGAAATGTGTTTTGAACATAAAAGAAGATACATATCAAAATAGATCCAAATTTGCACTAAGCACTCTTTGTTTTCCTTATTGCTCCTTGGTTTTCAATTAATTGTTGTAGTTGTAGCTCGACAAGATCATATGTATGATCCTTCTTCAAAATCTTGTAACCCACATCTACTACAATAAAAGGCACACTATTCAATCTGCTTGATTGGTAAAACTTATGTGCAATTACCCTTACTGCAAAACCCATTAGAGGATCTATGATGGTGTCTATGGTCATTCCCCTCTTATTCCATACAACCCTTGTGTTCTTCTCAATAACTTCTTTAGATTCACTCCTTATAGTCTTTGGCTGATATAGGGTTGGATAACCTATTACCCTATGGATTATTCTTTTTGTCATTTTGATTGGCCCACTATCTAACCACAGTGAACTATCATGAATCGTACTCAAAAAAATCCTGATCCATTTAGTTTTGAGGATATTAGGGAAATCTAGGGCATGAGTTAACATTTTCTTTTCTACAATCTTAAATTCTTCCCTTAACACACTATTTTCACACAATTTTCCATATTCTTCTCTTATTTCCATGTCACCAATACTCCCAATCTTACAATTATATAAACTTTCTGACATTTTGAATCATTAAAACTTTTAGTGGTATCATAGATAGCACACAGGAGGGATCTTGTTTATATGTAATGTTTGGTATGGCATTGAAAATAGGTTGTTTTACTTTGGTACTAACCAACTAAACATTCAAAACCTATTTACCCTCTACTCCTTTTGCCTTTGAAGAACTAGATACCATTATGCAAAACTAGGGTTTATGAAAATAGAAACAACATAGCTTAGGACATGATAAATACCTTGCAAAATCTGATGAACTGATGTTGAATAGCTATTAAGATCTCTTGCAATCACTTTAGAAAGAATTTCCAGATTGCCTCTAAATCTTCTTGCACTCTCTCAATTTTGAATGATGTTAAATGAGCATAAATTAATCAAATACTACTTTGAAGTAGTACAATTAATGTTGAGTTCTTACATAGCTGTAATCTTGACACTAACCAATTTCTGGCTCACTCAGCATCCACTAGTCATTTAGTAACCATTATGAGCTCGGCAACAACTAGCCAGTTTTCTAGCTTGACATCCTCTAGCATATCACTTAGTAATCATAGGAAACTTTTCATGCTTGGCAATAACATGAAAAACTTAAAGACTTTTTCTTTGATTCCTAACACCATCTTAAATATTTATTCATGCTTATGTAGACTTTTCAAAACTAAATTATTTGGAACTGATGTATGATATAATTTTTGAATATCAATCTCACATACCTTTGTATTACTTAGTTTGATGAGGTGTCATCACTTGACCCATTGGGTGAAGTGATCCCTTCTCCACTTGATGTGCTATAATCCTCCTTTTTCTTCCATGTCTTGTTCATTTCATTTTTGACATATTCAATATCTACCTTGGCTTTTCCTTTATTGAACTCACAACTTGGTGCCTTTGACCTTGTTGGACAATATCGACTAATGTGACCAATCTTCAAACAACTAAAACATGTGGTTTGACTCAACCACCTTTTGTAGTCACTTCTAAAGTGTGTTCTAATACAATTCTCAAGAACATGTCCATAATCTTGACAATAATGATAGCTATATCTTGTATTATAATCCCAGTTATAAGATTTACCATTATTTTTTACCTTTGTTTGTATGTTTGATGATCACATGGGTTTGGATGCACTCAAAATATCTATGTCCATACTTCTAAAAATTATGACAGTATCCTTCAAATTTTTGTGTGTGCATGGTCTTAGTTCTATATTCATGTGTTTGATGACCTTTTTTCTTGCACTTATGATAGCGACTCATGGTCTCTTACATACATTTGTAGTGTGTCCTTTCTTACCACAATTATGACAAGTAGGTTTGGAATTCTTACCTTTGCTACTTATTTCTTCAATACTTTTGGATGACTCTCCTTCTTTAGTACTTGTGTATCCCAGTCTAGATGTATCATTGTTGGATCTAGGGGATCTCATTAAATTTTCAAAGTATTTGATGGCTTCACTTGGTTTTTTGAAACTTTCAGCAAATTCCTTTTCCCCTTTTAGGTCATTGTTCAATTAATTCTTCTGAAACTTCAATGTTGTTATTTCTATGTCCTTGACATTCAATTCATAGTTGGCATTCATCATTTGACTCAAAGTATCCAATTGCATGTTAGCAATCTTAGTTAGCTCTGATGATTTCTCTTCTAGTCTGTTGGTCAAAACTCTTTTTTCATATTTAATCATGTCTTTGTCTTCTATAGCTTTCTTTTTCTATTTATTCGACTCATATTGTAGTATGGCTTGTGATTCTTGCTCTAACTTGAGATTTCTAGTTTCTTCAGCTTGGGTTCTATCCTTTTCCATTAGATCTGCAACTACTGCATCAAATTCATTGGAGTCTCCATTAGAAAATAGCTTAGTAGTGTCCATCTCTCTATATTGTGTGTCATTCTCCTCAATATCAATTTCCTTCCTTCTCTTTAAAGATTTCTTTAAGTCTTCTCTTGCTTCATTCAATTGAGGTAGAATGAATTGTATTTCAATTTTTTGATTCTTAATGATCTTTCCCAACTTGTATACTTCCATTTTAAAGATCTTTCCTCAAAGCTACAAAGCTTCTCTTTTAGAGAACTTAGCTCTGATACCAATTGTTGGAATTACAATAGAAAAGGTAAACTTTGAATTAGTAGTTTAAACTTTGACCCTTAAAACATTCACCACACATCCATCTCATACATTCAATAAGTAAACTAACATACCATGTAAAGCATGTACATCTAAATCATGTAAACAAGTAAGAATTCACACATATATGACACTAGATATGATTACCCATAAACCCTCCAATGAGAAGGTAAAACTAGGGTGGGGATGACACCCAATAATCTTCACTACTATAGTAATAAAGTGTATCCAATGAAGGTTACAATGTTTCATCATGAAACATGATCTACATTGTGAAAGGTTTGCCCTGTTAAAGGGTTACAAATACTATTAGGTCTTACCCTGCTAAAGGATTTTAAGACCCTATTAAAAGTGTGCCTTTCTAAAGGACTTCAACTTAGAATTAGGTAAGCACCCTGCTAGAGGATTTCAATACAGCCTATTAGGACTGCTCTATTAAGAGATTTAATTGATTCACCTATTAGAATGTCTCAACATTGATCCTACAGTTAGCACTTTGTTGCTTGATGAAAGATCACCTCTAACCTAATGTATTCTTGATCCTTCTTGATCTGATGTCTCTTAGCTGTTCACTATCTCCTTCTTCAATTCTCCTTTAACTAATTCTTCAAATGCAATTTTAATTCACAATACCTTAGTCACCATGAATACTCTATTTTTACATGTAAACTTCTCTCTTCACTCCTTCTATACACATATGAAGTTTAGGGTTTTTCCTCCTTAAGAAGATTTAGGTGACTTAGGGTTAGGTATGAATCAACAACTGTGATTCATCCATTTATCCTCTTAAACCTTCCCTTTACTTGATTGGATGCATGAATGCATAGGGATTCCAACTTAAGATTTGTCCTTATCATCAAAATATTATAATTCAATTTGTATGTCAGCTCAAAAATGGTTTATGTAGTAGTTTGTGCCAATACAAAAAATTATGACAAAATTGTGTTACTCAACATCTAAAGTCTTTGATGCTTGGCATATGCTAATTTCTATACTTTGAATCAGCATTTGAATGACTTGGCATGCACTCCTTACTTGACTTCTGTATCACTCGGCATACACTATCTTCTCAGCACTTGAATGACTTGGCACATGAGTGACTCAACACTCACTATGGACTTGACATGCTCTATCTTATACATGTCATTCTTGTCATATACCACTTTTTTGAAATGAACTATGTAAATGACTTAAGTGTATAGATACTCACTAGTCAAAACCAATTTGAGATCAATATTGTAATGTTCCATTCTTTCTCTCACTAACTCCATTCAACTGAGGGGTATGAAAAATTGTGAAATGATGAGCTACAAACCATGCTTAGTGAAAAAATCTTTGAAAGACTAATTCACATATTCCCTACCATTGTCAGTACGTATACATTTGATAGAAAGACCAAATTACTTCTCCACAAATTTCTTAAAGATTTAAGATGAGACAAAGACATCAGACTTGTACTTCAAGAAGTACACCCATGTGCATTTAGAGAAGTTATCTATGAAGGTAAGTACATATTGGGCACTAGAAAAAGATGGAGTGGGGTATAACATAAGATCACTATGTATCAACTCTAATGGTGCCTTATCACATGTTGATCCACCTACCAGAAAAAGGATATAGGTAATGTTTTCTAGGTGCACAACCTTGAAAAACCTCATTAGTACAAGGGATTTGAGGTAGCCCAATCACTATCTCCATGTATTCATCTACTACAGATATCTATAATTGACATGGAAAAAGTTCTTATTCAAAAATTTTCTCAATGTGTCTACATGAGAAATAAGAGAAACACATGTAGAACCTAAGGTCTTGAATCCATCAAAGTGATATAAGTGAGACCATAAATTGACACTCCCAGTAATAAAAACCAAATCAGGATTATGGAGGTCTCAAATAACCACATCATGTGGTGAGAACTCAACTATCTTATGAGAGCCATAATGAAAAATATGATAGACACACAAGAGGTTTGTAGAAATAGTTGTAAACAATAGAATATCTTGTAGGGAACCACCCTCAAAAGAGATAGTTCCAAAACTTGAAACTAAAAGTTGTGTAGAGTCACAAATTGCAATTTGTGTAGTAGAACTCTGAGCAAGTGAGGTAACCAAATCTAGTGAGTTTTTTGTATGGTAGTAAGCACCTGAATCAATGATCCAAGTAGAAGAAGAAAAATCTCGTGCAAAAAGAACATGCCTCCTCTAAAGCCTCAAGACATTTCCAACACCTAAAAATTAGATGTCCTTCCTTGCCACAAAAATTTCATGGATCACTTGTAAATTCTTAGTCTTGGAGGAAAAATCACTAGACTTAGAAGACTTATCCTTCAGAGTGGATGAAATCTCAGAAGATGTCTTGGAGGAACTCTCACGGGTAGTTGAATGTGTTTTGGTCTTTAGTTTTAACTTTGACTTCCTTGTAGATGTCTGAGCAACCAATTCCTAGTTCTTTGATCAAGTTAGAGAGTCAAACTATGTAATCTTTTCCTGCTCTCTAGTCAACTGATCATAAAATACCTCAAATATGGGCATGGTAAATATGGGATCCAAAGCATCCATAGTGGAATGGAAGGTAGAAGAGGAAATTTAAAAGTTTCCTCAAAGATTTGAAAAAATTAGATAAATGCATTCTTTATCAATCTTTACTTTAACATAACCATGTAAGAAAGATTTCCATTATTTAAAACTTCATCAGAAAGTCCTCAATGGAGAGAAAAGAATTAGGTATAAGTGATGTAATCTCTACCTCAATCTCAATTGCCTTGAATTCATTAAATATACCAAATAAACCCTCTATATTAGTCTACATGTCTTGAGGAGTGGTGTACCAATCAAGAAAAAATTGCAAATTGTTAGATACTTGCAAAGAAATTAGTCCCATGGCCTCATCCATCTTGTTTCTATGTTGCATAATCTCAAATGTTATCTATAAAACTAATTGCATGCCATCTAAACAAGATCACAATCCTTTTGAATGGAGAAGCTATATCATCAAGGTTTTCCATGTGTAATAGTTATATGAGGCTTTCCATGTGTGATATAGTTCTATTTTACTAACGTAAATGATAGAAACAAGAATATAATATACCCCCCACAATGCAAAAGACTAAACCCCAACAACTACTAAGAATGTTTATAAAATGAGAAGAGAAAAAAATATTCATATGAGAATCATGTTTACCTATAATTTTTTTTGATGAAAATAAGAGAGAATTTGGAAAGAGCTTGAAGATACCTTTCCAATGCTTCTTCTGGATTAAAAAATAGAGCAAAAGTGAGCAAGTTATGCCCACTGGAATGAAAGAACAATCATCTAGATTTGACTGCAAAAACATATACCATACTGGAAAAAAATGTTAGAGTAAATAATTATTTATTAATTATTCATTCTTTTACTTAAGTTTACTTATGTTAATGCATTTATTTATTAGTTTTAGTCTAGGAGTTGTTGACAACATGGGAGTTTGTTCCTATCTAAGTCATACTTATCTCCTCACCTTGATCGAGGATATTCCACCTTTTTTGGATGTATGCTTAGTTGTCAACCTTATCTTCTAGCACTTTCTAGGTTGTTCTACAAGCTTCCTTGAGGCCTTTATATTTCATCTCTCTCTTTGTAAATTCATATCATTTTCATATAGCAATTTCATTTTCTTATTGTGAAATATCTTTTCTTGCTTTGTTGAATTGCTCCAAGCTCTTGTTCCTTCCTTCTTTGGTTTCTATTCGATAGGTTATTTGCATGCAGGTGATCTTGGCACACTATGAAGTTAGCTTTCATCAACTTCTACATGGTATCAGAGCCTCCCTACTACTTCTTAGTTGAAGGATTTTTGAAGCCAAGACTCGAAGACACAAACCGTAGTTTGTTTGTGCATTTTTTTTTTAATCAGGGGGAAGAGCAATTTTTGAGAGCACTTTGGTCCTAAATAGATGGTACTATTGAGTTTAGAAGGCTAGTTATAGTCAAAATTCATATAATTTTTTTTGATTTTGGCTTTCATGGCATCTGGAGATTTTTTTAGCCCCCTTCAGGCTCAATGTATGGATTGTATGAAATTTTTTAACCAAAAAAGAAAAAAAAGATGCCATCACAGTAGGGCTCCCGATGTTCCCGCAGTGACGCCCAGGCCTAGCCATCACTGGTGGACCACTACCCACCCCCCCACCAATGGACAACTAGCAACGTTGTCATGTTCTCCTCTTAGGTGCCACCACTGCCAGTGGTGCTGCCACCTATCACCACTCTAATAGTGACATCATTCTACGATCAAACTACGTCGACAATCTGGTCACACGTCAACATTTTTAGGTGCCATGTCATCACTTTTTGGTATGATGTTAGGCTAACATCACCAGCCCTGCCTAGCATGTTCACGTTACTTTTTGGTGTGATGATGTCACTTTTTGGCGTGCTAATGTTAGCAAACTGGTGGCCAAATTTTTTTCTAGCGATGTCTAGTTGATAGCCGTATGACCATCACATTTTTTCCAATGACTATATTTTTCTAGTGAGCTAGTCTTTTGGAGTGATAGTTGGTTTTTTAGCCATAACATAAGCATACTAAGGTCTTTTTTTGATCCAAAAGAAGCACTGGAAAGATGACTCAAAGATGGAGATAATGGTGCTAGTTTCATCACTTTTTGAATTAGTTTGAGCTCCCATTTGTGGCATCAAAATAGAGGCTTTTGTTTCCTTTTTCTCTGCATCTGGAATTTAGGTTCTTTTTTAGTTTTCATGCTTTCTATAGTTATTTTTTGTGGTACTTGAGGGATATATTTATACATTGTGGGGGGGCATTTTCTTTTCTATAATTTACTTTAGAATAAGACCCTTTTGCTTCTGTCTTCTTCTCTCAATATTAGATCCATCTGTGACCCAACTCATGCCACAAAACTATCACACCTAGAAGGCACAAATGATTAGGCTTCTCATGTCAAGAGGCTTATGGTCATGTTTGGATGAGAACCAACCTATTCTTATGTGCCATTTTGAGGTTCTTTAGCACAAGAACAAAATGGATGAGGCCATGGGATTGATTGCACTGAACATCTCAGATAGTCTTCTATTTATTTTGGATGGTTTGACCACTCCATCAGCTATTTGGATGAAATTTAGTCTTTATTTGGCATAGTGAATGAGTTCTGGGCACTTCAGCTTGATGCAAAGTTCACCTCTTTGACACCTAATAGCTTTCCCACCATTGAAGACTTCCTGATGAAGTTCAAATCTCTATGTGTAGTTTTTTAGGGATTTGGGAAAAACAAAACATATGATGAGTGTATCTTTTTGATACTCTCAAATTTGCAAGGACAATATCATATCTTTTCTTCCACTTTCTACTCCACTATGGATGCCTTGGGTACTAGACATCAGATTCCTTCTTTTGAGACATTTTGTGATCAGTTGACATGGGAACAGTCCAAGATCACTCAGATGGATTCACTTACAAGTTCATAGTCAAAAGTATTGCTTGCCAAGGATACACGAGAGTAGAAGCCGAAGAAAATATCTAATTTCTCCTCTTAGCACACTACTGGTACATCCTCTTCTTCTAAGAAGAAGGAGAAAAAGAAGAAAAAGATTCCTACTTGTTCCTATTGTCAAAAAGGATCTCATGATGAGTCGCGTTATTTTTAGAAGAGATTTGATGGCTATGAGAAACAAATTGTTGATTTGCAAGCTCTCCTTCAAGAGCACTGTTTCCTCTCCATCCTCTTCTACCTCACAAGGGTTTTCTTTTTTAGGCTTCTTCCACCTCTTTGACATCTACATCAAATCTTGGAAAGGGTTATGCATTATGGGCTTCCGTTGCATCCTCTTTGTAGGTCCCTTGGATATTGGATTCAAGTGATTCTCACCATATGATGTCTTCTCAAGGTGTCCTCTCCACTATTGAGGCTTCTTCCATTCCTCATATTCTCATGGGGAACAAAACTACCCTACTATTCTACAGGAAAGGTTCAGTTTGCATCTAGGATGGTATATTCAGTGATGTATTGTATGTTCCATCTTTGTGCACAAACCTTCTCTTGATTTCTCAGATTACACGCAATGGATCAAGGAAGATAGTTGAGTTCACTATTGATTCAATATTCATTTAGGATCATCTATAGGAGGTCTAATTGCTATAGGGGTAGTTGATCCTTCCACTCATCTCTACACCTTCTCACACTTTGGTCCACCATCTCTATTTTTAGAGCACACTACTTCTCTTTCGTAGGAGCATCATGTGGTGCAGTCAGGATACTTTAACCATTGTATTGTTCCTAAGATCCCTATTTTGACTACCACACCACATCTAGTTGAGGTCTTTTCTCTTTAGTAGGATTGTTCTTCTACTCTTCCTAATCCTCTAGCTCCTTTCATCAAGCATCTAGGTGCACCTGTTGTGGATTCTACAATGGACATTCATGACAATATCATCACACCTACCTTGGGGATTCCCTTTTAGGATCCTCATATTTTCTCCTTTGAGCATCAACTAGGCCTTCTAGTTTTTCCTCTCATTCAGGGGTTCCCTTGTTTTGTTCTCTTGTTTACTATGTATTGAGTTTCATTGGTTTGATTCTTTCTCCAGGGGCTACATTACTCTAGGGGGGCTTTGGTGTCTTTTCTATCTCTCATGGGGGGGCTAGTTGTACTTATGGTTTTGAGAGAGTCTCTTGAAACATTTCTGATGGAATTTTTCCTCGGGGGGTCTTGTTGAGGCCTTCCTTCCTTCCTTCATTTTTTCAGCATGTTTGTAGTTACCTCTTTTTGGGGGAGGGTTTTTCCCATGAGGTTTTCCCTCTTTCCTTGTTTTAGAAGTTGCCATTTCTTTGCATTGTACATGGGTACCTAACATGGCCTCATTGCTGGGATCCATTCTGCATTTCATCTTAGTTTTTGTGAGCTTAAGGAATTCCCTTAAGTTGCACTTAAGGGGGGGTATTAGAGTAAATAATTATTTATTCTTTCACTTAAGTTTACTTAGGTTAATGCATTTATTTATTAGTTGTAGTCTACGAGTTGCTAACAACATGGGAGTTTGTTCCTATCTAAGTCATACTTATCTCCTCACCTTGATCAAGAATATTCCACCTTTTGTGGACATATGCTTAGTTGTCAACCTTATCTTCTAGCACTTTCTAGCTTGTTCTGCAAGATTCCTTGAGGCCTTTCTATTCCATCTCTCTCATTGTAGATTCATATCATTTTCACATAGCAATTTCATTTTCTTATTGTGAAATATCTTTTCTTGCTTTGTTGAATTTCTCCAAACTCTTGTTCCTTTCTTCTTTGATTTCTCTTTGATAGGTTATTTGCATGTAGGTGAACTTGGCACACTATGAAGTTGGCTTTCATCAACTTCTACAAAAGACACCAATAAAACTTGCACTAGTGTGTCCATCTTAGAATCCAAATGTAAGGATTATTTGGACTCAAAGTGCTCTAAATTTTAGAGACCCCCTATTTCAATAAAAAAAACCAAAAAAAGCCGGATCTATTCTGTTAAACCCTCATTTCTATTTTCCTCCAAAAAAGAACAAGCTACAACAAATCCAACTTTGATACCATGAAGGATTTGATGAGAAAAAATTCATAGATCTAGTAGAACACCTGCATGCAAAAACTTGTCATAGAGAAGAAAAAGATAGGGCAAGGATTTGGCTCTAAAAATATGCAAGAATATATTATCAGACTAAAAGAATGAATGAAAATGTATAATTGATCAATCCTTGTAGAAGGAGATCATAAAACCTAAAAGGGAAAAACTAAGAGGTAAATGAAATTTTATAATTAATATTTAATTATTAAATGGGAATGCATGTGCATAAAAGGAAATCTTAAGAAGGAAGTAAAGGTAATTTATTAAAATGAAATGAAATTAATCCTTTACTCTAACAAGGTTCATAGAAATATTTGGTTAAATTAGAGTGTGTATGTTCAGATCATTTTTGAGATATAAGATGTAGGAATATTAGCTACACATTTCTAATTCAAACTTTTTGATTCTAGACATATTTCTTAGTTTTCATGATGATATGGGAGAAATTTCTAATATTTCTTATGCTTGTTTTTTTACTAAAGGAGGCAAGAAAAGGGTCTTGAACCTGAGAAACAATAAGAAAGTAACATAAATTTTTTGCTCTGGGCCATAATAGCCAAGCAATAGAAAAGAGAATTTCTAACACATGTTAGAGTACTTAGATATTTCCTAATTAACTCTAGTTCACTTAAGCTAAACTTTAGGCATCTAATGATTAATCCTTTTATTAATTATTATGATTCAACCTAGGTTATACCTTTTTAGGGTTTCAATCTCCTTTATAACTTGATGATCTCTCATTGTAACATTTAATTGAGATTAATTCATTATTGATAATAGAAATTTCTCTTTTTCCTCATAAAGAATGTTTCATCTATGGATCTGTCAATTTCAGCCTCCATAGCTTTTTTCTTCTCTCTTCTGTGATAGGTTTTTGCATGTAGGTGTTTCTTGGGAGCTATGGGGTTGATCTTTCATCAAATTAAACATGGTATTAGAGCTCTATATCTTCATGCCCCAATTCTTTTCTTGAGAGATTGTGCATCGGTTTTCAGATCTAAATTTTTAGTGTTTTTTTATTGGATCTATGGGGTCACTATTTTATGAGGCACTTTGAGAAAATAAGTACATCATTGTTGAGCTCAAAGCACTCAAAAACCCCTATTTCTATATAAAATACATCCATATGGATGTTGTTGAAATCTGAGGCAATTTTTTTTACACCCAAGCCATTTTAGCATGGGCACACAAAATGAGGTGATTATTGGTGGGAATAGTGAATGCATTGTTGCTAACTATGACTGAGCCCCATCTACCTCCATGCCTAGACAAATAGTGATCTTTTATCTTTTAATCAATTTTTTCTTTGATTAAAAATAATTTGTGCATGGCTCTTTGGTGTTTTTGAGGGGAGTGTGTTTCTCCTATGATTTGGGAGGACAAACACATGGTTTCTTTGTTGTATGTGCCACTATGAGAAGCAAAAGACCATTAATGGAGATGACTTTCTCTATGGAATTACCACTCTTGGTTTTGAAGACTATGTGGAGCCCCTCAAGATGCATCTATAGAGATAGAGAGATCTAGATGAGGATAGAATGACAATTTCTTTTGCGTCAGTAGTTTCTAATGGTGGAACTCAATAGTATGACCACATGGGGATGTATGGAGGACAACAACAATGCCTCTCAGGGGTGCATATGGCTCCAAAATTTACCACCACCATCATCAACAATAGTTATGCTACAACCAATCTTGTTTGTTTGGTATTTCCTTGTTTGGACATGATTTGTGCTGAGAATACCATGGAAGAATGCAAATCATGGTTGAGATGCTTTTCCCCAATTTGGAATGTAGGCATGGCATCCATGATGCTCTAGGCTTGACTTTTATTTTTGGAGTGATTACTTAGAGGATGCGATAAACTCTAGTTTTTCATTAAACCTCATGCAATGTACTGATGGGTCCTCTTTTTTTGTCATTGATTTCACACCCTTCTTTTCGATGTTGTATGTGGGCCTCCTTTGGTGGTGATTTTGACATTCATGCCTTTTTTGAATGACTCCACGTCTTTCACCAACCTCCGTTCCATCCATCATGCCTTGATTTGTGTGGTTTGGGATATCATGGCAGACTCCACCTTATTTGGCAGTTTATGGCTCCACAATTTATGGTGTCTAGTGCTTTGTGCTTTGCATGGTTTATTCACATGTGGTAATGGTTTCTTTGCTTTAGTGGAGTTTGGAGCATTTTTAATGGAGGATAGTTGCATCCAAACTTTTGGGGTAGCAAAGAGGTGGTCTTTTGATCAAGCAGCTCATGTTTGCTCATTGGACACCTAAGCTAGTTTATGGGTGTACAAGTTGATGGATATTTTTCTTGTGGCTTTTAGCTCATCGACCATGCATTGCATGCATGTTTGAAGTGGCCTCATCAGTTTTATGAAAGGGCTTTCACCCACAAAAGTTACTTGACTTATAGGTTGGAGAAGTTAAATTCATGTTTGCATCTCTTGTAATTAAACTTTGGTGGTAATTGTGAATGGAGGACATGTTCTTTCTTGGGACATTCGCTACCCATGAAAGCTCTACAACCCTTGTTGGAATCCACGTGGCCACCTTTTATTTGGACATTAATTACTTGACATTTTTCATGCCAATAATGATATTTTGTTTGCCTCTCCTTGTTGATTTCCTGAGATGCATGCAGATTGGTGAGCGGTTTATTGCTCTTCCAACCTTTTTTCACATATGTGAAATGTATTGGCCATTAGTTTTTAATCGAGCACTGACCCTTTGATCCAGTGATATTTTCTTTTCTCAAAATCCTATTTTGTTTCCGATGATCATAATTTTTTTCCAGTAGGGGTCTTTTTCTAGCATTTTTTCCCCTTGATGGTCATTTTTTAGTCAAATTTGGGCTTATTGCTTGCTGACATCAGTTCCACATCAGCATTGCATCAGTGTTCCTATCACCTTCTCAGACTCTAATTGGACCTAATTTTGTATTTTTACTCATATCTTAGGCATACAAACTCTGTTTTTCGAAAAGAAGATACCACCAGAAAGATGGTTCCAAGCCCATCATAGTGGTATAGGTTATTTTCAGGTTTGATGCATTTTTGATGGCTTTTTTTTCCTATCAAATATAGAAGTTCCTTTTTGCGCTCCTAGAGACATATCTTGAGCATCTGATCTCTGATTTTGGAATTCTTTATATCTTTGGAAAGGTATTTTTGATATTTTTTTAGTGACGATTATTTTTCTAGACTCTGCTCGAGGCACATTCTATCTAGTCTTTTGCATTTTTCATTCTAGTAGATATCTTGGTTGTTTCAAGTTTGGAGATCAATTTTGCTGCTTTGGATGATTCATCATCACTTGTACATATCTATTGTATTAGTCTTATGTCTCTTTTGGTCTATTTTAGACATCATCTAAATGCATTCTTGCAAATGCATTGAGATAAAGTGTCGTACTGCATTTGCATTTTTATTTCAGTTGTTTGCCTTGTTTTACCTTTTGATTCAAGCAGTGCCATCTAAGGACACTCATATAGATCACTATATTCTTGGGATTCACCATATGTTGTGCCTTATTGTACATGCACTACTCTGATAAAATTCCATGGGGGGTTGATATTTTTCCTTTATTTTCCATCTTCCTTTGTCTAGTGAGTGTCCCTTTTGTGACATTAGCCTCATGTTGTGTCTAAGTTTGATCACCTAAGTACACACATATGTACTCTTTTGTGCATCTTGATTGTGTTTCCTTGACATGCAATTCTTTTGGCCCACTTTTCCAATTTCCTATCACCTCACCCTTGTCTACTAAGGGGGGGTGCTTCTATTATTTCTCATGCCTCCTTGGTTTGATTGATCAACTCTTTAGGCTTTGATGTTTCATTCCATCTATATCTTTGAGTTCAGTTTTTTTCCCTTGTGTGCCTCCGAACTTGATGTAGATTATAGTCTTCTCTACTTGTTCAGGTTCTATTTTAGTGGAGGTTCTTTGAGATCAACAGTTACTCTTGACAAAGCTTTGCAACTTCTATATGCTTCAGCAGTGTTCTTGATGATCATCTTTTGTTCCTATGTTCTAGGACATTCCTTACTTTGGAGGCTTCTTTAGTCCTTCACTATTTTATTTTCAACATTATTTCCATCTCTTTTTGGAGTAGATTTTTTTCCATGTGGTTTTCTCTCTTTCTCCTCTTTTCAGTGATTTGGTTGTGCTTGGGTACCTCATCAGACCTTTTTTTTGGGACCCATTTCTACTTTTTGTAGTAGTTTCTAGGTTTTTAGCTACTCCCTAAGTTTATCTTAAGTGGGGCTATTAAAGTAATTAGATATTTCCTAATTAACTCTAGTTCACTTATGCTAAACTTTAGGCATCTAATGATTAATTCTTTTATTAATTATTATGATGCAAACTAGGTTAGACAATTTTAGGGTTTTGATCTCCTTTATAAGGATGATCTCACATTGTAAGATTTAATTTCGATTAACTAATTATTAATAATATAAATTTCTCTTTTTTCTCATCAAGAATGTCTCATCTATGGATTTGGCAATTTTAGCCTCCATAGCTTTTTGCTTCTCTCCTCTGTGATAGGTGTTTGCATCCAGGTGATTCTTTGGAGCTATGGGGTTGAACTTTCATCAACTTAAACAACACAAACTATTAGAGAACCTCCATAATACAAAACTTAATATAAAACCGAAACAAGCGTTGCTAGTATGAGAATCCAACTTATCAGTCAAAATAATGCTAATAATAAAAACATGATAATAGAGTTTTAGAGAACTAATGATTAACATAAACCAGGTTTATCATAACAATTTTTAAGCTATGTCTCAAATTACAAGAATGAGAATAGTTACCCATAAAACCAAGTACATAGAAGTACTAATCATTAAAATAGACAAAAAATGAAAGCCAAGGCCTAGAGAAGCTAGGCCTATTTGATGTTCTCCCGATCATCAACTAGGTACCTGAGATCCTTAGTCTAGTTGTGAACATCCTCCATGCTCTTCATCTCCATATGAATTTTCTCCTTCTACATTCTAGCTTTCTTGAGTTTTCTATAAGCTATGATGGTTCCAAAGATGGCCTTCCTCATCATTTATTTTTGCACCATGCATATAGTGGAGATGGCCACACCAAGTTCAATACCAGTAACAACATTGTCAAATTTGTTACTTAGAGATAACACTTTTCATTGAGGACCTTGATTTGATCTTCTAGATCCTTCTTAATATTTTCAACCTTTCTTTCCTTAGTAGTAACAATGTTGGATAGGGCTTTAATTTTTCCTTAGTAGGGTTTTCGACATTGGGGACACCAACATTAACCCTAATAACAACCTCAATATGGGTTTTCTAGTTTTCTTGCTCAGCCTCCTATTGGAACTAGAATTGGAGCAATTGTTAGGTTGTCATTGATGTTAAACCTTATTAGTAAGACAATTGCTATATGAGTAGAGTGCCATATCAAGTTGATTGATGAAGAGGATTTGAGAAGAAGAGATAACGAAATGACCTAGAGAAAAGGTTGAGTTATGTGAAAATAAAATGGGCACTTGATTTGTTAAACCTTAACAAGATAATGTGATGTTTAATCATTACCTAAGTAGAGTAGATAGTTGGATTGAATCCTAGATAAAATGATCAAAAGAAGACCAAGTGCATAGGATTAATTGAGAAAAAGAACATAAGATTAAGGAACTAGAAATTTATGCTAGGTGATGCTAGTGTTTAGAAAAAAGACAACATAAGCTGAGAAGAATACAATGTCGACTGAGCATCAGTATTGACTGAGTTTTAGAAAGTATGCTGAGCATAAAGGTTAGTATCGACCAAATAATTTAGTAATGACTGAGTGTTAGAAGATAATGTTGGTTGAGTGTCAGTATTTGATAGTTTATGAGGAAATCTTGATATGCATCCTATAGACACCTAAATTTGATTACACCACTTTGGTAATCTAATTTAGCCATCTCTAAAGGCATCATTAATTAAATTATTATTTAATTAATCCTTTTCTAGCCCCTAGCTGATTAATTTAATTAATCATCTATAGTCCTAATTGATAAATCAAATAACCCATTATTTATCAATTAATCCTATTCTCCTATCTAATTCCAAAACCCTCATTTATTAAATAAATCTATTTGATAAATAAAGCCCTGAAATCTAATAACCCCTAAACTATCCTAAATCATCCATTTAGCCTAATCCACCCCATCCACCCATACTAACCAAGCTTAGCCACTAACTTACCACCCTCATGAATGCCATCCACTTGCATATCTCTAACAAGCCTAATCTAATCCTAAATCACCTCTAATCCCCCCCCTAACCTTGTCACATTCCCTAAGTAAGCTTAAGACTTTCCTAAGCCAAGCAAAGTCAACAATCTCAACTCCCTCCAAAATATCCCAACCACTAAGCCTTCAATGCTCTTACAAGGCCATAAAGACTCTTACAAACCCATTCATTGCTCTTACAAGCCATTTATGAGGGTATTTAAGGCCTTGAGCCTCCTTTGTTGACTCATCCATCCCCTTGCCTCCATCCACTCACCCTGTGACATGTGTCACTCCCTGGTTGGTGCTAAACAAGCACAATCCATGTGCTCCCCTTTGAGTGCATCCTAGCCCTTCTTAAGCTTTCATCTCTCCTTGCATCTTAACCCTCCATCCCTCAAGCCCTTAGCCTATAAATTGAATCCCCTCCCAAGCCATTTCATCACAATCCTTGAGCTAAAGTTATAATACCATTTTAAGAACAAGTTTTACAACAAAGCCATCATCCACACCCAAATCCAAATCCTCCATTGAAGCCATATTGAGCATTTGAGCATACATACCAAACCTATCAAATAGAATCATCCCTAAAACAAGAGAACAATCTCATTGAGAGAGCCACCTAATGGCTCACATTCTCATTTGAGTTGTTTCCTCTTTGTCTCACTTTATGTTATGTTTAACAAGTTTGAAAATGCTTTTGATTTCTTAGTTTATTATTTCTTGCATGCTTATTTCTCATATACACATCCAACACAATTGAATTCTTGGAATATGTAACATGTGTTGAAGATAAGGATGGATGACTTGGAGCATTCAATTCAAGGGAAATTATGTTTGAGTGTTTCTATTAATGGATTCAAAGAGAATTTTGGAGAAGTATCTAGAAGGGGAGAAGAAGAACAAAATTATGGAAGGATTTAATGAATTTGACCAAATCATAAAATCTACAGTGGTGTTTTAGTAGGAAAAGATTAGAAATACCTATTTAATGAGGCATAAGGGTGACCTAATCAAGGTAGATGAGTAGGTGCTTTATGCTATATTGAATGGTGAACTTAAGTATGAGATTGAGAAGAGTTATGAAGTGGTGAAGGGTGATTGCTTGATGGATTGCCAAGAAGATTAGAGACATAGATGATAATGGAGGACAGTTAGTGATCAACATATGAGATACATTGTGATATGCATTTGAAAAGTGAGTTGTATTTATCATATGAACAAGCTATTACTTTCCAACCATTGTATCCATATTGAAATCCTTTAATCAAGGTTTCCCTTACAATCATTTATAAATCGTTTGATCAAGGTGATATTGTAATAGAATATTCTAAAGGCCTCTAACTAGGCCACTCTTAACATGGCGATTATATCCTTTAACAAGCTCACATTTAACAGTGTGTTTTGTAACCTTTAATAGGGTTGGCTCCTCACAAAGCTCACTTTAGAAGGGTGAAAATCAGCAACATGTTATTGGTGGTTTTTCTTGAACTTGGTTTCTACATTAAATCCTGTTGTCATACTTGTGTGGATGTTATTTGAGATGTTTTATTGTTAATGTTTTATATTTTGCAAAGTTTTTTACTATTAGGAAAATTGATTGCAAGTTTTATGTTTTTGATTATTTACTATTAAGATCGAGATACATAATTATTATATTACATTAATTTATTTCTAGATTCAATTGTATAAAGATTTCTACCATCCAACATTTCAAATACCACATTGTTTTGCATCTCTTGCTCTCTTTCATCCTGATGATGGATCATAGAGTGTGATTTTAAAAATTGATGGTAAAAAATATTTACATAATCAAATATAGAAACAAATCAATGTAATACAATGGATTGTGGAATTTGATCTCTTTAATTAATGATTATATCTGAAGTATTTGAAGTGATTAAAAGTTGAATTGGTACATATGGACAAGAGGATAATTGATTCACACCCCTCCATCCCCCCCAATTATTCTAAATAATTCTAACACCTTCTCTGACTCTTCACCATCCACCTCCACTTCAAATTCCTAATTGGTGGCACTATTCTTTGTTTTTTTTAGTGTTTCTTCAGCCTCAGTTTCATAGTTATCCTAATCATTTCTATCTCGAGTGTCATCTCTCCTAAATTCCTTGTAATTCTTTTTGTTTTTACCCCTCAACCTTTTTTATCTTCTTTCCCCATAGGTAAACTCAAAATAGTATCACTAAGCCTTCCCTTTCTTGTCTCCTTCATACCCATTAGACTCTTTCAAGTCCTATTTATCCACTTCAATAATCTCCTTATATATTTTTCTTTTCTTTGGGATTCCCACTAAGATAATTTTGGTAGACATATTTTTGTGTTTAACCAAGGTTTCAAATAAAAATGACTATTCCAAGGTTTTAGTTTTTCTCTAATGGGTTTTGGGCTTTTCCTTGGGATTCCTAGTATCCCCAGCTACAACAAGAGGGACAACTGGGTCATTTTTGGCTCAGTTTCTTCAATTACAATAGATTTCCTATGAGGTTTGTGAGGAATCTCTTTACTACTAAGACACCTACAAAGACTTGAATGGTGGGAAAACACATGGTGGTACAATACAAAAATCAAGCCCTAGAGTATTGACATATTTTCCCCATTTTTAATATTGTTGATCAGGGACAAATACACAGAATGAAATGCCAATTGTTTTCCATGTTGTCATTCAAGAAAAACTACAACAAAAAATACATCCTGTTGTTCCTAAGGTTCAAGAAAAAGTGCATGCTATTGTACCATTTAATATTGTTGAGAACATGAAAAGGATGAGTATCATCATGTTCATGTGGGATTCTCTAGCTATTCCAAGACAAAATGACTTGATGAAGGAAGCCTTAGTAGCAAAAATTCCAAATTAATTTGTTGATGAGCCTCATAGGGATGTTCTCACAAATTGAGGAGGTGTTTCTCAGGATAGAAACAAGAAAGAAAATTAGAACCAAGTTAAGGACGTAAAACCTCCACCATTTTATGTTTTATTGATTATTGGAAACAATTTGGTTCATAATTGCATGGTAGACAGTGGGGCCACAAGCTCTGTTATGCCCAAGAAGATAGCAGACCATCTAAGTTTGAAATATGAACCCTTAGAGAAAGGTTTATTCTAGCTTGATTTTTCATGTGTCAACACATTAGGTCACATAAAGAATGCCAGCCTAACACTCCATGAATGTCCTACTTTCTCTATTCCCCAAGATATCTTTGTGATAGATTTATGCCCATATTTTTCCCTTTGCTTATCAAGAGAGTTCATAGCCAAGATAGGAGGATATTTATCAGCATCTTGGTCTCACATGCAATTTAGGACTAGATATGGAACTAAAGTAACAATCAGGTCTGAGTTGCTTGCCAAGGATCATATTGAATTTTACACACACACTATGATAAATGCTAATTGTATTGCACTTCATCAAGAAGAAGACCTTGTTGCCCAAGATACAAATACTCAAGTGGAAAACATCCTTGATGTCTTGCTAGATGAGTGGCCAACAAAAAACACCCTAACGATTGAGACCAATGACATTAAAATTGAAGATATTACAAATATTGGTCTAGGGAATTATGTCTCCCAAGGGGTTGGGTTAGTAATGTCGAACCTTGTCAAAGACACAATTGATCATCTTGAGTAGCAAGATTAGGTTTGGGAATTATACTTTGATGGATCTAGGAGAAATAATGGTTCAGGTGGGGGAGCAATTTTTATCTCTCCTTAGAGAGATAAATATTATACAACCTTTCATTTCAGTTTTGCATGCACAAACAATACAACTAAATATGAGGGGCATATTCATGGATTAGAATGGGCCAAAATGAAAGGGATCAACTGCATAAAGGTATCAGAGATAGTGAGTTAGTTGACAACCAAGTGAGAGGATTTCACATGGTTAAGAATGACAAATTAAAAGGCTATAAGCAAAGAGTGGGATATAATTGAAGATTTTGATGCTTTTAATATAGTTGCTTTTCTTAGAAGATTGAATCAACATGTTGATAGATTGGTTGATGTAGGAGCACAATTTGATAAAATTAGCAAAGAAGATGTACAAAGGCATATCAAAGTTGTGGTCAAAACTTCCATATCTGACAATGATGTCTATTGGCAAGTTTTTGGTAATGATGAACAAATTTTGAATTGTCTACTTGAAAAAGACATGCATTCAGCTTTCAACCAACATAAAGTAAAGGAAAAATATGGTGATCAGGTTATATAGATGAGTTCTACTAAACTACCCAAGGGATTGGTTACCATATCATCTATCTTTAACACTGATGACCAAGTGAAGAGGAATAAAAATAGCTTGGTGGTTCAACAACATCACTATGAAGATCATGAGATTGCATAAGGAAAGAATTTAAAGTTTGGTAATGCAATTCCTACTGAAGAAAGGAAATCCCACATCCAACATTTTCAAGAGTTCAATGATATTTTTTCTTAGGGATATGTAGATCTTAAGAGTTTTGATCCATACCTTGCCCAACATACTATTGAGTTAGAATCCAATTCCAAGCCCATAAGGTAGAAACAAAGGCTGGTCAATCCAAAGTTAGAACCCTTAATGCAAAAATAGGTTTTCAAACTCATTGAGAGTGGAATAATATTTCCTATCAAACACACCAGCTGGGTGTCAAATTTGGTTTTTGTTAGGAAAAATAATGGGGAGTTGAGATTATGTGTGGATTTTAGAGACCTTAATAGAGTGTCATTGAAGGACCATCACCCTTTTCCATCCATGGAACAAATGCTTCAATATGTTTTAGGTTCTGAGAGATTTTCACTTCTTGATGGATATTCTAGCTATAATCAAGTTATAGTTTGTTGATCTTAGATTGGTTTTGACTATTGAGTGTCTATACACTTAATTCATTTACTTAGTTCATGCTGAACAAGTAGTATATGCTGAGCAAAACATGTATAAGATTGAGCATGCTGAGTCAACAGTGAGTGTCGAATCACTCACGTACCAAGTCACTCAAGTGCTGAGCAAACAATGTATGTCAAGTGATTTAGGAGTTGATTAAGCAGTGCATGCCAAGTCATTCAAATGTCGAGTCACAATACAAAAATTAGTATATACTAAGCATCAGAGACTTCAAATGCCGAGAACATAGTTTTTCCATAGTTGTTTGTACTGGCACAAACTACTATGTAAACCATTTTTTAGCTGACTTACAGATTGAATTATGATATTTTGGTGATAAGGATGAATCTTATGTTGGAATCCCTATGAAGTACATGCATCTAATTAGGTAAAGGGAAGGTTTAAGCAGCAAAATGGATGAATCACAACCATTGATTCATACCTAACCCTAAGTCACCTAGGTCTTCTTAAGGAAGACAAACCCTAAACTTCTTATGAGCATGAAGGGGAATGAATGAATGATCAAGGAGAGTTTTGCAAACAAAAACTAGGACATTCATGGTGACCAAGGTATTCTAATTTGAAATTGCATTGAAGAATCAATTAAAGGAGAATAAAGGAATGAAATAGTGAATACTAGAGAGACATCTGATCAAGAAGGATCAAGAATACATTAGTTTAGAGGTGATCTTTTATCAAGAAACAAAGTGCTAACCATAGGATCAATGTTGAGACATTATAATAGGTGAATTAGTCAAATATTTTAATAGAGTAGTCCTAATAGGTTGTATTGAAATCCTCTAACAAGGTTCTTACATTATTGTGAGTATAAGTCCTTTAACAATTCACACTTTTAATAGGGTCTTGAAATCATTTAATAGGGTAAGACCTAATATCCTTTGTAAGACTTTAATAGGGAAAACCTTTCACAAGGTAGATCATCTCATGATCAGACATTGTAACTTTCATTGGATACACTTTATTATTGTAGTAGTGAAGATTTGTGGGTGTCATCCCCACCCCAATTTTACCTTCTCATTGGAGGGTTTCTGGGTAATAAAATATGGTGTCATATATGTGTGAATGCTTACTTGTTTACAAGATTTTGATGTACATGCTTTACTTGGTATTTAAGCTTACTTATTGAATGTATGAGATGGATGTGTGGTGAATTTTTTATATGTCAAAGTTTAAACTATTTATTCACCACACCCTCAAATTTTTAGCTTTCCCATTGTAATTCCAACAATAGTTAAGGAGGAAGATCAATTTAAAATTGCAATCACCACAAAATGGGGAACCATGGTATAGAAGGATGCCTTTTGGCTTGTCAAATGTAGGGGCAACTTTCCAAAAGGCAATGGAAATGGATTTCAATAATCTAATATACAATTTTTTTGCTGATCTATTTGGAGGATACCACAATTTTTTCCAAGCATGTTGCAGATCACCTTGGACATCTGAGGAAAATCTTAGAAAGATGTAGAGAGTTTGGCATATCTCTCAATCCAAAGAAGTGTTTCTTTGTTGTCCATGAGGGAAAACTATTGGGATATGTTGTATACAAACAAGGCATTGCCATTGATCCTAAAAGGGTTGCAACCATTCTAGAGTTGCCTTTGCCACATCATAAAAAAGGATTGCAGAGTTTAATTGGGAGTATCAACTTTGTCAGACACTTTATTCTAGATATTGCTAACCTACTAAAGCCATTGGCAACAATGCTCAAGAAAAACATTATTTTCACCTAGTCTAAAGAAGCCAAACATAGTTTTGCAGCAATAAAAGAAGCATTATCAGCTGCTCCTACTTTGGTGAATCCCAATTTCTCAAAAGAATTCACATTGTATGCACATGGTAGTATAGATACAATTTCTGCAGTACTGGTTCAACAAAATGATCAAATGCTAGAACAACATGTTTCTTTCTTTAGTAAGGGTTTAGAAGAATACGAGAAGAGATACAATGTCATTGAAAAACATGTGCTTGTTGTGGTAAAAATCCTTAAAAATTTTAGACATATGGTTTTTAGAAACAAGATTCATCTTATGGTAGCTCATCCTAGTGTGAAATAATTCTTGTTGAGCAGGGATCTCAATGAAAAGAGAGTTAGTTGGATAACTTGAGTCATGGATTATGATGTAGATATCTAGGTGACCAAGCTTCTCAGAGGAAAATATTTATGTGAGCAACTAGAAAATGAGAAGATTCAAACCATCGATTATATAGCAGAAGTTGTCCTTGCTAATCAATCTATTCCACAACAAAATCAATCAGAGAGTTGGCTACAAGAGATGATTCATTTCCTACAAATTGGAGAATGTCCTCCATCCCTAGATAGAGCTAAATGAAGGCATTTAGGCTTCAATCTACACCTTATATTTTGGTTGATGGTATTTTGTTCAGGGAAGATATGAATGGATTGCTTCTAAGGTGTATCAAAAATGACCATACTAGTAAGTTTTTGGAGCAATTCCATGATGAAGGAGGTCACTTCTCTCCAAAGACAACAACCTATAAGATCACGAGGGATGTATATTATTGGCCCAACCTATTTAAGTATGGTCATGCCTGGGAAATAAATTGCAAGTAGTGTGCCTTATTTTCTAGAAAAGAAAGGTTGGCTACCCTACCTCTAGATCCTATTCTAATTGACCAACCATTCATTAAGTGAGGTATTGATTTTTTGGGCCCTATAAATCCAATTTCTAGTGCTGGCCACAAATGGATCTTGACTGCCATGGATTATTTCACTCACTAGACATAAGAAATAGCTTTAAAAGAGGTTAATGAAACTATTGTTTTGAGTTTCTATGATGATTTGATTTGTAGATTTGGAGTCCCTAACTCCATTATATCTGATAATTGTTTGGTATTTGTGGGGGCAAGAATAGCTGAATGGGCATTGAAGAATAGAGTATATCTCAATACTTCATCAAGCTATTATCCTCAAGGTAATGACCTAGCTGATAGTAAAAATAAGAAATTTTTGAGGATTTTGAAAATGAATTCAGCAAACAACAAAAGTGATTGGTAGTCCAAGTTGAGATCAACCTTATGGCTTGAAAGAATTACTCCCAAATGGATTCTTGACAATTTGCCTTATATTCTGGTATATGGGAAACAAGCCAAGCTCTCTCTATTTGTATAGAATTTCCCTCATTAGAGTTGGCTAATAATATAATGCTTTTTGAAGAAGATGATCTATTGAAGATGAGATATGCTAAGTTATTAGAGCTCAAAGAGGAGAGGAATAAATCATTCCAAACAATGGAATATTATTAGAGCCAAACCAAGAGGGTGTTCGATAAGAGATCCAAGCTCAAAATTTTTAAAGAAGGAGATTTGGTTCTATGCTAGGATGTTTAAAAAAGTAGAACAAGCCACCATAAAAAGTTTGATAACATGTGGACTAGGCCATTCATGATTTTTGAGTGTAAAGAAAACAATGTCTACTAGATATCAACTATAGAGGGAGAAGTTTTGCCAATCCTTATGAATGGGATTCACCTTAAGCTTTTTTTTGAGGTATGATCTTTAGGTTCTTTCTTGTATATAGCTTTTCCTACTTTTGTTTTCCCTAAGTATTGCTGCAGCACAGGTGTGTTTAGTTCTAGTTTTTCCTACTTTCAATAAAGTTCTTGAGTTCCAAATAGCTACACATGCAAAGTGTTGCATTCATGCTAGTATAGAAGTGTCCTCATTCATAGCCATTTATGTAGGTATTCATGACCCAACTACATATTTATGAGAATAGATAGCTAGTTTCTGAACCCCATTGGAATTTGATTTGACTCTATACCTAATAGAACACCTAAGGCCGCTATTTTGATGTCTAGTAGGAAACTATTCAAGAAAAATCTGTTACCAATTATTTTCACTATGCAAAAAATGGATAAAGATGTTGACTGATCTCTTTTCCTCTAGGTTGGTGGCTATAATATGTTTCATGTCCTTATGTTAAATTCATTAAAATCCATGCATGCAAGAGAGGGTTATGTAAAATAATTAATCATGTCTTAACTCCTTTATCCCTAAGTTTCTTTAACCCTTTGAAATCAAATGTCTTATACTTGCACTCAAGATTTAAGTTGTGATCTTGCAATTGATGCTTGTTCGCATGATCATGGGAAGTCAAGGGTTATTTCTCAAAGTAGTGGCAATGATGCAACATAGTCATTAGGTGGTTAAATTCATGTTAGCATGATTGCAAAGAGTCAAGCTAACTAGGGAGAAAGACGGAGATGCTGTGAAATGTTTGTTCGCACAGTCACAAGAGGTTAAAGCTAATCATGAGTTAAGACTATGAGGATATGAAAAGGTTCTGGTCATGCAGTCATATATAGTTAAGCATTGACTAAAGTTTTGGTTGTGATGACATGTTCTCCTTATCACATGGTCAGGGATGTTAAAGTCAAGTTAATTTTCTAAGTTATGAAGTAGTGATCAGGGTTAATGTGTATAGTTCTCGCATGATCACACCAGGTTAAAGTTGATATGAGGTAAAGGTGACGATAATGCAATTCTTCCTTGGTCACATGGTCATGAGGTTAAAATATTAATCCCTAGTTATGATTGCAAAGGTGCAAAGGAGTGAACCTTGTGTTATTGAGCCCATTGTGTTTTAAGGAGAATGGATGCATCTTCCTAGTCATCAGATCTTCCTAGATTGATAGTGTGTGTATGCCCAAATTTTGAACTTGATCACATTTTAAAGAAAGTGTGGATATTCCAAGCTAACATGTAGACAAGGTAGGACCTATTTTAGTTTGTGGACCGCAAACAAAAGGATGTCAAAATGAGTTGGCAGACAAATACATTTCAATTGGTTAAGGAGACTGACATAAACAAAAGGATGGATGCTTTTTCTAGCCGTTAAATGATGAAGATCAATGATATGTGTATGCCCATATTTTGAAGGTGATCGATAGTTAGTGAAAGAAAGGATACATCCTTGTGATGCATGTCCTAGAGGACGTAGATGGTGAAGTCAGAGTAGGAAGTGAGAAAATTAAATAATGAAACATGTAATGCTCCAGATGGTTGAATGATCAAAGGAAAATGGTGGGGTAGTTTCGAATGAATTTCATTGTATTTGGTTGATAAAGTATATTATATGCTCATTTGATATATTCATTTGAAGAATAGTTGACATTCAAGCCTGTTGCATGGTTGCACTAGGTTTTGGTTAACCATGGGTTAACAATGCAAAGTGCAAATTTCCTTGTTGCAAGGTCACCAGAGTTAATGGTTGAGTTAATATGTAATTTGTGAACCTAGGATTTCAGTCAGTAGTCAAACAGTTCAAGCTTGGCATAGTGTCACAGTTAGAATCCAATGGCTATAAAAGATATTGCGAGGTTGTAACATGGTCAATGTTTCCACTTGTCACATGATCACAATAAAAAATGATGTTAAGAGTTTAACTGTTGTGATAGAGCGAATGAGTTTTGTTTGTAGCAACATAGCTTC
The DNA here is from genome assembly GCA_028749045.1 of Cupressus sempervirens. Classification (NCBI taxonomy): domain Eukaryota; kingdom Viridiplantae; phylum Streptophyta; class Pinopsida; order Cupressales; family Cupressaceae; genus Cupressus; species Cupressus sempervirens. The sequence continues at coordinate 356,696,813 of CM053792.1, read as the reverse complement.
ACATGATCACATGGATGGTCAGTTTTAGAAATCGAATGAATTTTGATCGATAAAGCTAATATTTGATTCGTTTGATTTTTATTTTCATTCGATAGAATAGTTTAGTGGTAAGTTGCGATGGTGTGACTTTTTGGTTGTCATATTAGTATGTTGTCATTGAGTCACAAGGTGGGCCATTTTCAAGTTATCAAAGGAATATTGATCATAAGAGATAAGATGCATTCATCTAATGCTTTTTAGTCAAAAATGTGGAGTTATGATCTTGCAGAGTGTTCTAATGTCATGATATTGCAAGATGAGAGAAGCAGGCTGAAGATGTTGTGAAATTTTTTGGATTTCCGATGTTATGAGGATACGATGCTACAAAAATGCCTTGTCTTGTGATCACCAAGAGAAAAGATGAAGGCTATGATCTTATGGTGAGTTGTAAGATCGTTGGTTCATGACATCGAGAGTATGGATTAATGAAGTTGAGATGGATATTGTAAGACTGTGAGAGAATAGATTTCATGCTATGATGCTACACCTTGTCATATGATCGTATGTTCATGTGGTCACCCGATCATGGGATTGTAAGTGTATAATGGTCTATGAAAAGTTGAAATGCTGATGCTACAACGTATAGTTTTTTGTTAGATCATAAGAGGCTAAAAGGTATGTTTCAATAACATGACAACTGAGTTATTGTATGATTATAGAATAAATTTACAAGGCTTGTGATGTTGTGATAAGGGATCTAATTTCTAATGATTGTAAGATCGTAAGGTCAATACTTCACTTCAAAGATGACATGAAGGGTTTCTTCTTCGTGTAAGATCGTAACATCGTATCATCGTAAAGTTAACTTGTTCATAAAAAATATAGCTATGGGATACAAAAGGTGGAAAACCTTTCCTGTTGAATGATGACATGTGGCTCTTGCTAAGAAGCCAGTTAGAATTTGACCAAATGTGGCAAAAATCAATAGTTTCAAGCTTTAAATTGTAGAAGAAAATATGAAGATTTGGATTCTAGATAAAGAAGTAGTTAACGTTCTTCATAATTAGAGGGAGTGGAAGGAAAAAAATTAGTTAAAAGGGTTCCTGCAGCAAATATCATCGGGGTGATTACATAATAGTGGGTGCCACTTTTTGACCAATTTTGACACTGAAATCAATATGTTTGAAACGAACCTCACATTTGAGTGATAGTATCTCTAAAACTATGAATAATTTAAAGATCATGTAAACTAGTGATTTCTAGTATTCTGTTCCTACTTTGTAACCATATTTTTTAATTTTTAAATAAAAATTATTTAAGTCAAATTTTTCTTCTCCTTCGAAAAGTGGTACATATGAAAAATCAATATTTTTAAAGAGTGACAGTCATTTTGAATAGCATAAATTTTTTTCTAGAAATGATAATGAGGTAATTCTTTTAGTGTTGGATTGGTAACATCAATATCTAGAAGATGCATTTGGTTTGATTCATTTTGGTTGAATATTGTATAGTTTATGAGGTTTTGTAGTGACATTAATCGTAATTTATACATGCATTCATTTTGACACGGATAACTTGAACTCAATATCATAAATCAAATTTTCTTTTTTTAATAGAAAGCTATCTCAATAATCTATTTCCTAGATATTTTTCATATTTTTTTGACCTAACTCATAATTATTCCTGAAGTGTTGAAGTTAGTTGATGTTCAATCATTAATAAACCTATAATGAGATAAGCTCAATTTTGAAATTCTTAATGAATATAATACTTATTAAAATTATAGTCATTGTAAAGCTTGCTCCAAGAAGCATAGTTTGAAATTTATTGATTGATAGCAAGATATCATTTGATCCTAATTTTGAGGGTCAAAAAACTATTGTTCTTTTTTTCTTTTAAAGAGAATAGAAAAGGTTTAAAAAAAAGGATATGTTCGCATGAACATATGTTTTCAAAAAATTACAATTTTACAATGAAAATGGTAAGTTTATATGCTTGCATGAATATTTATAGCACTTATGTTCATGCGAATGTTAGTATTTATATTTATTTATGTTCACACGAACATAGATGTAGGAAATGTTCGTGCGAATGTTTCCTTAATGTTCGAGCAGGTGAATATGGTAACAATCTCCCTGGTTTTTACTAGAATATGGAAGATGTAAAAATAGTTTTTTTGAAAATATCTATATTCCTTCCATAGTTGTTTGACATGTGCCCATCACATCTGAAACTTGTTGCAATCCATCTCTTTATAAGGATTTCCAAGATGTGGAAAAAGGGGGATGGCTAGTTGAATCCTTAGAGTTTCTATGCAAAATTGATGTTGTCATGATTTCTTCTGAATCCTTCATTGCTTTTTCTACATTTTTTCTTATAGTTAGTCTAGAGGAATGTTGTCAAGCTACCTTTGAAATATAAATAAAGGAATAGTTTAGAAGTCCTTATTGTGTCTCTGTTTCTCAAATTACTGATGTGATATAACTTTTGTGACTTATTCTAAATCCCTAAGTCTCTATCTTAGTTTTATTTGCAATTAGAGTTTTGGATGTGTTCATATAGATTGTAAGTCATGAATCTGCACTTTATCTCAAATAATTAACCATGAATGTTAGCACTCCCCTTAACATCTTGTCTGAAGTGCTCTCCTTCATATCAAATATTTATGTATGAGTTTCCTATGATTAATACTATGCTCATCTCAACTACTTAGAAGTGTTTCATTGTGTCATTCCAACAATATCCTCATATTAACATTTGGTGGATCACCTCTTTTACTTTCAGCATTTTCTTTCAAGCAATTCAAGCAATCTATCTATCTCTTTCCCCTTCAAGTTTAATTTCAGTTTGAAGAAGTAAATAGGTGAACATCATAAGGAATCAACCTATAATATGGAGATTCACTCCTAACCTTGGTACACCCTACCTAGGAGTGCTCCCATGTTACTCAAAGTTGATTGAGTTAGAATCCAATCTAGGCACAACTTCTAGAGATAATAGTGTCATAGTCTTAAACATAAAAACTTAATATCCAAAAAGATTCATTGTTAATATGTAAAAGGCAGCTTTGCTAAATTTAGCAGGACAAAATTTATAGAAACCGATAATATAAAATAATTTTTCTCACAAAATTTTGTACTCTTGACACTTTATTAGGATTTCTTATCAGAGTCCTCATCCACACAATGGATAATAATCAAATCAAGAAAATAAAGATTTTTTCCCTTTTAACTATGCTATTGATGGTAAAAGAGTACTCTTTCCCATCATTCCTCTTCTTATATTTAAGAATTTCTTTGATCATTTAAGACTATTGATTTTAACTCCTCAAGACATTCAAAATCAGAAACATGTCTCCAACTTTGAAAATTTAGACCCCAATTAGCCATATAAATTTATTTCTTTCTCTTAAGGTATGACATATTCTAACATTGTGAAAGGACATGAGACATCTTTTATAGTCACTCATGAGAATCTAAATTTGCTAAGGGAAGTAATCCTTTTTTAAAAGAATATAGGTGATGAGTTTAGAGTCCCCTTCCATTTATATGTTAATAGCTTTGTAGTCCTATAATAATTTTACTCCATACCACATAGAAACTCCCTCAACATTGTTATTAGAGTTAATTCCAAGGATCTTTTCAAAACCCATGTTAATAAGACCTTTGTTGTTTCTGATGATACCTTTCAAAGTTCTTACTTCCTCTCTTCTTATACCAACTATTCTCCTTTCCTCCCTTTGTCTTAGTTATATACTTTAAAGATCTAACCATTCCTCATATATTTTTTCTCAAACCAATGTGGTTTTCCACTTTGATGTTGATAGAAGTCATGAGCTAGTTCTTTATGTCTTGGTTAATAATAAGTTATTGAAGCAATGTTTTTGTTGCCCATGAGTTAGACCAGAAAGGAGTATTCCTCCCATTACCAAAAATTTTCCTGCTTCCTCTCTTGACAATCTCTTTTGATTTCATTAAATTATTCCATAGAGAAGATGTACCATCAATAGACTTAGCTAGAAGGAGGAGGCAAGAGGGACCATTGGCAATATATTTCACTCTGATGATCTTTGTCCAATATTTTGAGCCCTCCAAAACCAACCATGCCAACTTAGCAATTAGGGATTTGTTGATCTTTTTGAAATTTCTAACCCCTAGATCCCCTTACTTTTTAGATTTATAAACTTGATTCCAACTAAATAGGGACATCTTTCTTTTATCTTCCATTACAGTCCAAAGGAAGAATTTTTTGGTCCTTTCAAGGATGTTAGCCACCTTAGTAGGCATGAGGGAGATGGTCAACAAGTAAACATGAATACTTTGAAGGAAAGATTTAAGAAACATAAGTTTTCATCCTAGGATTAGAAGTTTATCCTTCCAACTAGCTAATTTTCTTTGAAATTTCTCAATGATTCTATCCCAGTAGGGATGGTTAGGTTTAATTAGTGATAAAGAGATACCAACATAAGTATCATGCATGAGAATAATAATACATCTCAAAAATCTTGATCTACTTTTCTATACCTCTCTGTTAGTGTTAAAGAAGAATAAATTTTTACTTTTATGAAAATATATGTATTCTCTCAAAATAATAGCATAGCTATTCAAAAAAGTTTTCTAGGAAATATCTTTCAAGATTAAATATTCTCTAAATAGGATCATATCATCAAAAAGCTATTGATGAGTACATTGAGGAATCCTCGATGCCACTCTAAAACTTGAGATAACATTAGCATAGAAAAGTTTAGTAAGGTTCCTGCCAAGAACTTTTGTGACTAGGCTAAAAGGATAAGGTGAAAGGGGGCCACCTTGCCTAAAGCCCTTCCCTGTAGAAAAGAACTGATTGGGATTACCATTAACCAAGAAAAAATATTTAGTAGAGGTTACACAACTCATGATCATTTTATGAAATTTTACTTGAAACCCAAATTTACTTAGGACCTTGTCAAGGAAGGATCACTTAACTCTGTCATAAGTTTTGGAGATGTCCAATTTGAGAGCCATTGTAGCCTTATTATTAGAATTCATAGAATGAATAAGTTCATGTGTAGTTATAACATCATCCATAATTTTTCTACCTCATACAAAACCTTTCCATTTTTTAGAGACTAGTCTCTCCAAAATTGGTTTCATCCTATTCACCAAGACTTTAACAATAATCTTTTTTATTGTGTTGTATAGGCTTATGGCCCCATACACATTCATCAAGGAGGGGTCTCTTGATTTAGGAATAAGGGAAATATAAGTCTAGTTGATTAATTCTTCCATAACACCCATTTTGAAGAAGTGGTAAACTACCTTAAAAACACCTTCCCTGATGATATCCCACCACTCTTCAAAGAAGGCAGGTGGAAACCAATTGGGACCTAGGGACTTGAAAGCATAGAAAGAGAAAGAAACATCTCCAAATTCTTCTCTTTTAACTCAAGAGGCCAACATAACATTATCTTCATTTGAAAGAGATTGGGGGATACACCCTAGAAGATTATTAGTGTCTTCAAATCCATGACCATTTTCTCCATTCTGAATGAATAAGTTAAGAACCTTAGAGTTGATATATTCCTCTTCCTTGAACTTCACCCAATTAGAGAAAATTATTGATCTGATACGATTTGTGTTTCTATTCTTTAGGGTTATTTGGTGGTAAAACCTCATGTTTTTGTCTCCCTCCTTTAGCCATTGGATATGGGATTTCTATTTCCAAAATGTCTCTTATTAGATGAAGAGAGAAATTCATTGGTCTCTAAGGGAACTTTCCTTCTTACTCATGATAATATTAGAGCGATTCCTTTCTTAAAGCCCCTAAAATCTATTCGGCTTACTCTTTAAGGTCATTTTAGTATTAAAGATGTTTCCAAATGAAACCTTTTTCCATATTTTGACTTTATCCCTGACTTCCCTCAGTTTCATCTCTATACTTACCATTGGTGATGAATTAGTTGGCTTATCCCACCAAGTCTAGATCACATCTCTTAGACTGTGATTAGATAGCCACATATTATCAAATCTAAAAGGACCCACCACTTTTTCACCAACTTTCCAATCTAGGAGAAGGGCATTATGAACTAACCTCTGTAGTGCCTGCCCCTAGTTCGCATTTTGCTAACATTGTTGAACTCTTTTAGGGTTAGTTTTATGTTGATGGTTAGTAGCATTCTTCTAAGATTATCAGATATTGTGCTATGGATTTAGTTTATTATGTGATGAGATTGCTTAGACTCTAAATTTCATGTATGTATGATGTTTATTTTCAGTGTTTGCAGTTATTAATGATGATTAGTTAGATGATTTATTATCATGTTTTTTATTATGGATACTTACCCCATACTTGCATGTGTATGGTGTGCATGTTTTCTTTGCGTGTTTACTTTTGTATGGCGTGTCTGATGTGGTTAAGGAAGGGAGTCGTAGTCACCTGCTAGTTGGGATCTACACGATGCACCACTTCCTACCATTGCCTGTTTAGTTTAGTATATATTGTGCTTGTACATGCGTGGTTTTTATGCAGGTTGCAGGTACCGAGTATCGACTTCCCTAAATTGCCAGGATGAGCATACCCTATCACATTATCTCAATGATAAGAGAGGGGAGATAAATTCTCAAGTCCAAATCCCAACCCTTTAAGCCATTTTTTCTAATTGGAAAATTAGGACAAGTATCTGAGTTGAGTACCCTCCGAATACGTTGGATAATGTAATTCGTGATATAAACCCTTGGTTTGATTTTGTATGTATTTTGGCTATGATGGATTTTCGTATTTTTACCTTGTGAGTCTTTGGTGTATTTTCTATTAATTAAGCCTAATTAAAAGATTTAATTAATGGTTTAATTTAATGGAAAATTAATATGGTATTTTAATATTTATTTTATTTAATTAATTGGGAAATTAATTAAATAAAATAATTAAATTTGAAGATAAAAGTTAAAAGTTTAAATTTGGAATTTGAAAATATTTATTTTAATAATAATATATTTGGAGTTCATTTTTAAATAAATGATTAAATAATATTATTATTAAAGCTAACAAATATTTTAGTAATTAAGTTTTGGAAAATGAAATTTAAAAGTGGAAAATATATTTTTAATTATTAAAAGATTCTAGATTTCATGTGATTAAAATATAAATATATTAAGATTGCAAAGTGGAATTATTAAAGTTAGTGCATGATATTTAATAAATAAATAAATAAAATTGGGAAGAGTAAATTAATTATTATATTAATTAATGTGTATTATTTTATTATTTTCTCACATAGGAGTTGGCAAATTCTCGGGAGATGTCATGTAGTTAACATTGGAGTTTGCACTCTAAGAATGCACAAGTTGTCTACACTTAGAAGTTAGCATTTTATTTGAGCACATGGTGTCTACAACCTTAGGACTCATCTAGAAGGTTGGAGAAGACCCATGCTTGGTTGTCATACTTATCTTCTGGTTGTCTCTAGAGACACTCTAGATTCATCTTAGAGACCTTTAAATAGAGGCTCTCCTAGTGTGTTTGGACAAGCCTTATGGAAGCTTCAAAGCTTACAGGAATTGGAGAAGCTCATATGCTCATATGTCTCTACATGTTTCTATGCTCCTTCTAGCATTTTTAGTCACTTAGAGATTCTCGATTGGCTTGGATCTTGGAAGGATTGCGAATGATGGAGAAGGAAAGGATTTTTTATGTACTTCTGAGGCATGACAGATTAGCATTAGTGTCCAGGTGCACTCGTGATATTCGCATACTCTCTATGCACTATTTTTCTTCCTGTCTTCATCATGTCTATGTGTCTGAATACTCTTGTGATTGAATCTATAACTGAAATCGGAATCTAGATATGTATTTATTTGTTTGAGAAGAAAACATTAGAAAACCCTAGATCCAATTAAAGAGAAATTAGATCTGAATCGGGTATGTGTTCGAGTTAGAATCTAATTGAGAACGATGATTTCAAATTTATAGTTAAACCCATTGGATGAATTAATGGATATGTTTAGAAAACAATTATTTAAAGGGAAGAATCCTTGTTCAAGCCTCTAAATTTGAGTATATATTTTCCTTTATAAATCTGCATATAAATAATTATATATATATTTTAAATAAAGTAATAATTGATAGCAAATTGTGTGTGTATATATATATACATACATGTACATATATACATATATATATATATACATATATATGCATATATGTATATATATTTGTGTAAAGTCAAAATGGAAAACTTTATTTATTAAATCCGAATCGCATGTCTTAGTGCACAATAGTAAACGTTACTACAAACATTTTATAAAATGAAATTATATATATATGGGTGGGCGGGGTTTTAACCACCGCACCCCCCCCCCCCCCTCCATCCCTTTATGGACAACGACATCGGATGCAGGCTCTGCGTGATCGCAGAGTACCTGCATCATCGCAGGGTACCTGTGATCAGCAGGCCTCATTCATTTAAAGGCCGACAATGTATATATGATTGGCTGCGGCTTTAAAGCCTGCACCATGCCTTTAAAAATGTGGAGTCGGTACTTTCATACATCCGTTTGTTATGTGATGCAATTCGATTTTTATTAATTGTAATGTGTTGTTGTAAATGTATATATATATATATATATATTTTATATATATATATATATATATATATATATATATATATATATGTATATACATAATATAATATTAATGAGATTTGAATACTCAAGCTAATTAAATTTTCAGATAATTAATACAGTTTTATATTGAAAATTAATGTATGTTTTTCATCAATGCTATAAAAAATATATATATATAGATATATATATGGCAATGAGTTATAGTTGATTATTGATTAATAATAATTTGTTGATGTAGATCACATAGAAAGAGATATTGATATGGAGGATTTGATATTCTTTGACTGGTTGATTAAATGAACGAAGATATGATTCAAATATTAATCACTATAATATTGGAATGATCATTTATTAATAATTGTTAAGATTAACAAACTATTAATAAATGATAAGTATAGTTAGTTTTTCTATAATTATTAATTAATTCAATTAAATTTAATTGAGATTGATTAATAATTAGAGTATAGTAATAAGCCTTAGATCAATTTTAATAATGGAATGGTTATCGATAATTCCATTAAGTGCTTCAAATTTTGATAATATTTCATCAAGTCCTAATTGAGTTATTAATATAATAATCTGATCGTAAATGGTGAGCTACATGTTTATTAATTAACTTAAATATGAATTAACTTAGGTATATCAATGAAGGGAGTCATTGTTATATCATAACAATGCTATGGATTGAATTAATATGTTATTCTTAATTCGTTATGTAAATTATTGATACACCTTAATGGTGTTAAGAGTTAGTTAGTTATTAACTGATGAAGTTTATGCAAGGTTTCTCCAGATCGATTAATTATAGTTATCATTTATTAATGTTTGTTGGGTCTACAAACTATTAATAAAAATGGCTAATTCAATTAGAATTAATCTAGAAGAGATTATTTAACGATTGAAGTCTTGTAAAGACATTAGTTTTTGGATTTGGATTATAATTGATTAATGAGTTGTCAATATAATTAAATGCGATAGAGATTTAACTAGGAAATGATTATCATTAATACGAAATCATTAAGAAAGATGAATGTAGTCATTATGGATAAGATTTCCAAAGTAACTTGTTAATAATATTATTATTAAAATATTAATATTTGTATATTGGATTGAAGTTGACTTTTTACGTACAAACTATTGTTAGTCAACTGATAATCATTGGGTTGATGGTATGGTTGTATAATTATTAATTAACTAGAGTTGATTGGATTTTAATTAATAGTTAGGTTATGTAATAGAGATTTATTTGATATAATTCTTTTAGCGAGATTGTTAAAAAATTGATATCAAGTTGATATTACAACTATGATATTAATAATTAAGTTATGTAATTATTGATTAAATTAGTTAATTAAAGTTAATTATATTTAATTAATAATTTATGTAATTGAGTTTTAATTGATCTGCTAATATCAATCCTTCTAGCGAAGTTGTAAATTATCTATATCAAAATTGATAAGTTTTATGACTTGAATTATGATCTTAGATGTTATATGGTTGTCAACGATGATAACGATTAAATTAAAAGAATCAAACTTTAGTAATACCTAAGTAAGTTTCTAAATGAAAACTATTAGAATGTCAATAGGTCATGGAATTGTGTACCTATGTTAATTGATTGATTTAATTGATCATTTTAATAAAGCTATAATCTTCTTACTCGAAGATTGATAATTGTCTTTCTTACCTTTTGACGAATAATGATCCTTGATTTATGTGAAAAGTTGAAGTAACATTATAGGAAAGTTAATCAATTAGAATATGGATCATGGTTAAAATAGAGAACAAATTTAATTAAGGTCAATGATGATCAGTTTAGTGAATATTTATCCTTAAGTTATTCTTAGAATGTAATTCTTAATAATGGAACGATAATGCTATCGGGGAACAATTGGGTTGACTTGTAGGTCAAACGATGAAACTTAAGACACTTGAAGTATACTTGAAATGAAAACCGAAGCTCTACACTTAATTCAACTATGTAATATAGCAAAACCAAAACATGTGTTTGCATCGTGTATTCTATATGCTTCTTGTTTTGGGTTTTGGGTTGACTAGTGTTGACCAGTCCTAGGTTGTTACCAGAGGCTTGGGGGTTATGAGATGTGTTGGCATGTTGATCTTATTTGGTCTCAATCTTTATAAACCCAACCATGGTAATGTGATCGTATGCTCTATGATATGTTTGTTATTGTTCATCAGTCTTCATGTGTGAAGCTAAGATGTATATTTATTTGAGACACTTGGGCTAATCATTTTTGAGTCATCGATCAGTTATCCTTGGATTATTTTCTAGTCACCATGATGGGACTAAAATGTGGATTTATTTCTTGATGATGTCGTGTTGTGACATGTTTGACTCAACCATTTTTGAGTCTTCGATCAGTATGATTTTGAGATATTCTTGGTTGCTTGTTGAGAACCAATGGATATGGTGATTTATTTTGAGATATATTTTGGTTATTGAGAACCAATGGATACTTATGATTATCAGTGATGCCTTCAGTTGCCAATAGAGAACTGTTGTGGTCATGATTTTTTATGGATGTTTTTCGGATGCTCATGGAGATTTTGATGATTCTTATCTTGGAGATTTGATGATTCTTATTATGGATATTTGATGCTTATATTGTGGATATTTGATGATTCTTTTTATGGATTATCTTTTGGATTTTCTTTACAGTCGCTTGTACAGGACTGTGGTGATTTATGATTCCATGAGCATTACGGTAGGTAATCTACTTGTAGTGTCGGGAAGTGGCTTGCAATGGGGGCCGGGGCCCTAAGTGGCTGCTAGGGTAACTCATTGTAAGTTTGGTTAATAAGTGATAACATTTACACACTAAATGGGGATTAAATGAACCTAAAAAGATAAGAGTTTTGGTTCTTGTCCATGCCTTGAGCGCTTGTACAGGCTAGGATGGGAGTAGTGAGACGCATGGTTGCGAGCTTGCATTCCATAGTATGCCTCATCAGTATGAGAGGATACTAGTGGCCGCATGAGATCTATATGGACCCGTGGAGTTTAGCTAACTGCCAGGGTAACTTGTATGAGATAAATGCGATGACACTTTCCTTCTTGCAGAGTAGGTTTCCTACATGTCATTGTGTGCCTCTGAGAATTAGATGTCGATTTTGTGTGTGTTGGAACCTTTGAGTTAGTATACTTTTAGGATTCTTGGACTATAGAGATTTGTGCTATGTGCTATGTAAGCCTATTTGGGACTTGATATTATCTCCTCAGCATGGTGGGATTGGACAATTTAGGTACCACGCGGTCGGGTGGTAGTGTTTTATCACTCTTATCATTTGAGATTCGTCCGAGACACCGTGGCTGGAGTATTCTTGGTTGGTATTTATCTTCATTCTATTCTTGGATCATTATGGTAGATGATATACCTTGTGATGGATGTATTTACTGGTATGTTTCTTATATTGATGGTTTGCATATGTTAGATGATGATATCTTATGCTTTACTTTTCATGTTAGTAGGATGTTTTTAGGAGTGACATTCCTACTATGTTAATACCGATGATCTCTTTGGTGCTTTGGAATGTTACGCATGGAGGGATGGCTAGGATCCACGATGGTCTAATGATGCTATTAACGGTTGGGAGGAACCGTGCACTTAGTTATTTATGTTTGTGATGTATGGTTATCTTACATGATGGATGTTTATATCTTTTGTGATGTTGTATCATGTATGAAATGTGGTTTCATTTATGTTATTGCATCATGGAATAATATTGGATAATTATGTACTTTATTTACATGAATGTTTATTCTTTCAAGCTTTTCATACCTTGTAACATGTACAGTGGATGATTGAGCAATCTAAAATGTAATTACAAAAGGACACTTGTATATTGTTGGATGTATCATTTTTATTTCATAAGGATGTGATGTTAGATGAATAGTTAATTTAGATGTGATACAATGTTAAGGGATTCATAAAGAATGTAATCTATTATGTATGTTATGTTTAATTTTAGATGGATATTACTATTGCTTCCGCTATCATGTTAATGTTATGAATGGTTTTAATTTCATGTTTAAAAAAAAAAATTTGTTTGGCAAACTTAGTGAAATTCTTTGGATCCCTTGGCGGGGCATTACAACCTCATTCTGGGTTTGGCTTCCAAAAATAATCATATGTATTTGTCTAGTTTGAAGAGAGGGTAGCCCTATCAAGCCTAACTTGGATGAGGTCATAACCTTGTCTTCTATTAGTCCACATGAAATCAACCCCCATTAGATCTATATAAGTAAGACCCAAATTAGGGAAAAATTCCCCTAAATCTGCCACGCTTTCATATAAATATTTAGAACCACCAACATTTTTAGAAGGATGGAAGGGTGAGTTGAAGTCATCAATAACCATCCAATTTGAGTTCCCATTGTTAATGAGACTCGCATGGTTATTCCAAAGAACTTTCATTTGTCCTCGGTTATTCAAGGCATAAACATTAACTAAATTCCAAGAGAATCCAGAAGTAAGATCTTGGAAAGTAGTAATAATAATGTTACTAAAGGATTTCAAAAGAGTACTTGACAACTTACTTGCATTGCAAATGATAGCTAGACCTCCAAAAGCACCTTGAGAATCTTGAGAAATCCAAGAGGCATTAAGCCACATAAAATTCATAGCCCTTTCCATAACATCTCTATTCATTTTAGTTTCATGTATGATAAGTATATCCACCTTGAAATCCTGAAGAATACACTTCAACATATGTTGCTTCAAGTGACTATTTCAACCCCTAAGATTCTAAGAAAGTATTTTGATCATTATAAAAAATAAACAAAGTATTGCAAAACACATCCTGAAGCTTCTTCCAACCATGTAGATTAGGATTTTGTTTCCACTTGAGGACTACCTTTGACAACAAGATTCTCTATGCTTACCACTATATGTCCCATAGGTAGGGGGGCACCATCCTTTCTTTCTAGAAAGCTTTCTTTACCTTGTCCAACATCAATTATATACTTCCTTTTGTTCTTCTTGCCAACCTTGTATTAGAGTATTTTTTCATTTATACTTATTAATTAAATCATATTGATTTAATTATATAAGTTTCTATTACTCTAGTTACTTAAGCTTCATTTAGGTGCATTATTAATGAATTATTAATTAATAATGTGCAACCTAGCTTTTTAGTTTAGGGTTTCTATCTCACCTTTAAAGGTTGAGCCTTGTACTTTTTTCATTATCTCTTATGCATTTTTTATTTGAGTGCAACTTTTCCTCTATCTCCATTTTTTAGCAAAACCCTTGCCTCTTCTCATCTTTTTCTTTTGTGACATGTTTTTGCATGCAGGGATTAGAAGGCTTTGTGAATTTTATTGGCTTATTTGCTCAAATCCTACATGGTATTAGAGCTAGATCTACTGCAGCTTGTTCATGATTTGGAGAAAAAGGAGAACGAGGGTTTGGCAAAACAGATCTAGAATTTTTTGGTTTTTTTGTTTGAAAAAATAGTGGTTTTACTATTTTTTAGAGTAGGTTGAGGCCAAACAAACATCATAGATGGATCCAGAAGGTGTCAAAACCCTTATTTCCATATAAAAATTGTTTGATTTGGACAATGTTGCTCTGAGAGGCAAAATTTTTTAGCATAGCAGGGTCGTACGACATTTAAAAAAAATAAAATTTAAAAAAGTTTTTTTAGGGCCCCTTTGCCCAGAACCACCTTGCAGCTATCGGAGCGCCACCCACGCCAGGCCAAAACTCAGGGGCAGCCGGTGGACCACCCACAGCGCAGCCTCCGCCCCACTGCTACCACTACAAGCAGCGTCACTGATGTTTATCGCCCGGTCACCACCTCCTCCAGCGGCACCGCCGCCTGCAATAGCCCCAGCGTGGTGTCATCTAACTGGCCAATGACATCATCAATTCGGCATCCAAATTTTTTCTCGGCAACTGGCTGTTGACAGCCATATAGCTGTCAAGTTTTTTTGCGTACCTGTATTTTTCCAGAAAGCTGCCTTCTTGGACCTGCAGTTAGTTTTTTGGCCATAACTTGGGCATACAGAGGTCTTTTTCTGATCCAAAAGAAGTGTCAGAAAGATGGTTCAAAGATGGAGAAAATGGTGCTAATTTTGTTTGATTCCAAGTTCATTTGAGCTTCTCTTTTTGGCGTTGAAGTAGAGGCTTCTATTTTCCTCTTCTCTGCATCTGAAATCCAGGTTCTTTTCTTAGTTTTTAAACTTTCTATAGTTGTTTTCTTTGGTATTTGAGGGATATCACTTTTTTTTATGGGGGGGATTTTCTTTTCTGTACTTTAATTTAGAATAAGACCCTTCTACTTTTGTCTTCTTCTCTCAATGGCAGACTCCTATGTCGCCTGCCTTACACCACACAACTATCATACTTGGAAAGGATAGATGACCAGATTGCTTATGGCAAAGGAATTATGGTCATGTCTCGATGCGGCTCAACCAGTTCTACAGAGGCCTTATGAGCTTCTTATGCAGCATAATAAAATGGATGAGGCAATGGGCCTCATTGCAATGAATATTTTAGAGGGGTTACTGTTTCACCTGGATGGTTTGAATACACCCAGGGCTATGTGGGACAAGTATTCAAACTTATTTGGCACAATTAATCAATTCAGGACTCTACAGATAGATGTGGAGTTTACCTCCTTGATTCCTGAATCATTCACCAACATTGAGGATTTCTTGATGAAATTCAAGTCTCTTCGATCTATGTTACAGGTTACAGGAAAGAAAAAATCTGATAATGAGTGTATCTTTTTGGTACTGTCCAAGCTTCGAGGGTCTTATCAGATTTTCACTACTACCTTCTACTCCACCTTGGATGCTCTAGGTGCATGACATGTTATGCCCTCTTTCAAGACTTTTTGTGACTGGATGAATCGTGAGCAATCAAAGCTCACTCAAATGAATTCTCTTACAAGTTCATAGTCACAGGCATTGATTGCCAAGCCACCTCAAAGCACACAGAAGCTAAAGTAGTTATCAAATTCCTCTTCTTGGCACTCTACTGGCCCACCATCTTCTTCTAAGAAGGAGAAACAGAATACTGAGAGACCTACATGTTCCTATTGTCAGAAGTGAACACATGATGAGTCACTTTGTTATCAGAAGAAGTTTGATGGTTATGAGAAACAGATAGTAGATTTGCAAGCTCTTCTTCAAAAGAGCAATCTTTCCTCTCCATCCTCTTCTGGCTCACAGGGGTCTGCTTATTAGTCTTCTTCTATCAATCCTATAGCTGAACATGATCTTGGAAAGGGTCATGCATTATGGACTTCTTTCACATTCCCTTCATAGGTCCCTTGGATACTAGACTTAGGTGCTTCTCACCATATGGCATCTTCTCGAGAGATCTTCTCTTCTTTTGAAGCTTCTCCTATTCCCCATATTATCATTTGGAATAACACTGTTATGACAGTCTGCAGGAAAGGCACTGTATGCATTCAGGAGGGCACATTCAATGATGTGTTGTATGTTCCATATCTATCTACAAACCTTCTCCTAATTTATCAAATTTCTCATAGTGGGTCTGGGAAGACAGTTGAGTTCACTCCAGATTCAGTTTTCATCCGAGATAATATGACAGGAGGTATTGTTGCTATAGGGACAGTTGATCTTTCCACCCGTCTCTACTCCTTTTCACACTTTGGTCCACCTTTGCCAGGGCACGACTCTCCTCCTTTGAGAGAGCATCATGTGGTACAGTCAGGTTTCTTGAACCTCTATGTGGTTCCTAAGAATATTGTTGTGACTACCTTGCCACCTCCTCTTGAGCTCTTTTCTATTTAGCAGAGTTCTTCTTCAACACTGCTTGATCCTCCAGCTCCATTCATCAAGAAACCAAGTGTAGTTGTTGAGGATTCTATAGAGGATATTCATCATCTCTTTGATGACAATGTCAGCACACCTATCTTACCACTTACATTGGGGATTCCCTTTCAAGATCCTCATGTCTACTCCTTTGAGCATCAACTCAGCCTTCTAGTGACACCTCAGCTTTAGAGGTTTCCTTTACAGTGTACACTACCTTTCACTCCTCTACATTGGAGTCACACTAGTTTGTTCATTGATCCAGGGGTTCTTTCATTCTAGGGGGGCTTTGGAGCCTCAACCCTCTCTCACGGGGAGGGGGGGGGGGGGGTTGAAGTCACACATTGTACTTATGGCTTTGAGAGAGTCTCTTGAAGTCAGTTCATCTCTTTTTGGAGAGGGGTTTTTCCACTGGGTTTTCTCCTTTACTCCAATTTATAGAGATTTCCTTGTATTGGGTACCTGATCAGGCCTTGTTGTCGAGACCCACTTGTTTTTGCTTTCATAGCTTTTCTTTACTAGGTAAGCTCACTCCTTGCTTTCAGCTTAAGGGGGGGATTAGAGTATTTTTTCATTTATACTTATTAATTAAATCATATTGATTTAATTATATAAATTTCTATTACTCTAGTTACTTAAGCTTCATTTAGGTGCATTATTAATTAATAATGTGCAACCTAGCTTTTTAGTTTAGGGTTTCTATCTCATTGAGCCTTGTACTTTTTTCATGATCTCTTATGCATTTTTTATTTGAGAGCAACTTTTCCTCTATCTCAATTTTTTAGCAAAACCCTTGCCTCTTCTCATCTTTTTCTTCTGTGACAGGTTTTTGCATGCAGCGATTCGAAGGCTTTGTGGATTTGATTGGCTTATTTGCTCAAATCCTATACCTTGTTCCATTGACATTCCTCAATAATGTCATTCTCTGCGACAAATTTATCATCTTAAAGAGAGTTATAGGGGTTAGAACTCAAGGGGCCCATAACTTTTTGTTTATAGTCATCCCAAGAAATAGATTTAGGGAAGGGTAGAACAATAGAAATACCCACACTATTATCAAAGGGGATTTTATTAACAACCTTCTCTAAAGATGTCCTGGAGGAAGAATGGAGGTTTCTAACCCTGCTTCCAAGATTCTTTGTTTAGAAGGTGTTGTTAGAAACAATAGTCCACCAAGATAATTGAGAGGGGCGGGTGGGGGGGGAATTAGTTGTCCAATAATTATCAACCTTAAATAATCTTAACCATTAAATGAAAGAAAACATCTACCATACTAAGATGCACATACACAATTACACCATATTTGTTAACTAAGGAAAACCTTGATCAGAGGGAAAACCCCAGTGGGAATGATCCCCACAAGATGATGTACTAATATAAATATTCCTTGTTAGAGGATGGACCCTATTAGGAGTCTATTACAATATTTAATACATATGAGTCCTTGTTAGGATACTTTGAATCCTTGTTAGGAGATTCCAACCCTATTAGGAGTTATAGAAGGGAGAAGGATCCATTGTCCAAATAACTTCTAGGGGAAGACCACTGAACTTACTTTCTAATGATCTTTCAACTATTCCTTGCAAAATAATTGTCTATACTATACTTTAACTTCTTTCCTCTATCTTGTCAACTGAACCAATCACTATTAGACCTTGTAGATCAACTCATGAACCTTGGATCCAAATATCAAACTTTGGATCTCATGATAAAGCCTTGGCAATGAAGTTTTCTTCACCTTTGCTTTGCTCTGCTTATCTTCACATTCAGCTCTTCATGTTTCTTGCAATCATTCATACATTTCATTCATGAAAAAGGAAAATGTCCTTCCTTTATACTGAACCCATAAAACAATTCCCTGAGTTGGCTAATATACCTTCTCAATTAATTATTATAGGACCTCATTAAGAACATATTACACTTAGTGATAATATTAATATTTCACCTTGTAACTTGAATAACTTTTCATATGTGTGACATTATGACAAGTGAGATTAGCTACATCATCTTTAGAATTTCTTCTTCACATCTTTAACTTCGGTGTCTCGGAATAAAAAATTTGCTAAGAGATATAACAAGTTTACCAGAACATGCTTTTATAAACTCTATCTCAAAATAATCTTCACAAAAAATTGCATAACTTCTTCCAGACTTAATATCTTATACTTTTGAGGTTAGTTGCATATACCAAACACTTAGTATTATCTCCCTTTAACCTTGCTTAGCAAAAATGCTGAACTATCTATCCTTACCAACTTGATCTTTACCATTGTTCTTCTATAAGATACCACAAAAAACTACTATGTTGACATCAATCACAAACACAGTCATGAATGTAACATATCATCATGATAATGATCTAATCATGTTTCTACAATACTCCCCCACATAAGTATCATCAACATTCATGATTCCAATAGGTGTGAGAAGAGGGCTTGCGTTCATTGGAGGAGGAGGAACAACATGAGATCCTTTCACACCTAACTAGAGAGAAGGAGCCCAATCATTAGGAAGAACCTCCATAACCAAAGGGGTTTTCAAGGGTAAAACCTAGAACCTCATTAATTCCTTGGTTCCCTCCTCGAATCTCTTTGGAGGAGAAGGTCAAGAAAGTTCAACGTGGCCAAAATGTCTACATTTCACACATAATAGATCCATTTAAAAAAAAAATGAATGATTGCACAAATGACCCCAACTTTGAGTCTATGGTAATAGAGGTAGGGAGAATATTGTTCATAGAGACATAGACACATATTCTAGCAACTAAAAAGTAGGATTTTTTTTCTGGGTGACTTTATCCACTGACAAAAGGGATTCCATTGAAAACCTCACTATTCTAGAACTCAAAAGGCAACCTTGATAGTTTGACCAACATTGGTGCAGAAGCTCCTAGATCAATAGCTAGGTCAAGTTTAGGTTTCCATTTGCAAACATTTAGGATCTTCTTTTTGTTTGACCCTAGATACCAAGGTCCATTAGTAAGAACATAAATTAATTTCTCCTTAACCACAAAGGAGAAGACAAAAAAACCATTAATGTATGCTTGTTAGTAGTTTAATGTATGCAATTATTTGTGTTAGATGTCAAATAACCCAAGCAAGAGGAGTTCTGAGTAGGTTTACATGTCTAACCTAGGTAAAGAGGATCAAACATTTTTAAAGATATTTTTGAGGTACTTCTAGCTATAATTTTTTTTAGTAGGGTGCTTATGATATTGATAATTTTTTAGATCTATAGGGGACTTGGATAGTCAGAGGTATACTAGTGGCTATGTGCTTACTTTGTTTAGAGATGCAATGAGTCAAGAATGAATAAAATACAACCTACAACTGAATTATCTATGCCATTCAATTAAAGTATGTGGATGCTCAAATTCCTCCAAGAAGGTGGTTGTTATAGTAACTTGGTAATTGTATTTGATTTAATTTTGGGACAATGATAAATAGATGGGATAGTCAGATTGGGCCATATGTTTGACCAAATTCTTTATGTATCATACTCATACTAAACATGTTGGTGTTGAGTATTATTTTGTGCAAGAGATGGTTGAGAGTGTATAGGTCTTGATTGAAAAGTTGACAATTTGGGTAATATTTTAGATTATCCCATGAAGCCAATGACCACAAATAGATTCTTGTTGTAGGAAGGCCATGGGTCTTGAGATCACTATGCTTGAATTTCTTTTCTCTTTTCATTGAAAGCAATTGAAATGCATAATATCAAGTGGGATGTGTATGCGTGAATATGTGGCCTCTGCTAACACACACACTTCAACACGGTCATTGTATGCGGATTCATTTCAGAATGAACATTAGATTGTTTATCCAAAAATCAGCCTGCAAAGCGACTTGTTGCCTTCTATCTAAAGGGAATTGCTTGTCAGATATCCTCAGATTCGAGGTGTTTAAGCAACCAGACCCTGTAAAAATGAAGGATTTGAATGTAATTTAAGCTATATGAATATGCAAGTAATCTATATGAAGTACAAGCAATTAATCTAAGAAATAAAAGACATTAAACTAAAAATGTATGCATTATTAAGCTAGATGAATCTAAACTAAGAATGCAAAATGTATGTAAAAATATGAGCAAATGTGAGTATGAATTCCAGCAGTGATTGGATGCAAATTCTCCAAATTCATCCCCTAAAATGAAGAGATGAGGGTCTCTTAAATAGACTTTCCTGAAATCCATCAATGGTTGAGATCAATTCAAATCAACGGTCAGAATTGAAGATGAGGTTCAGTCATAAAGGGAGATTCCCAAATTAAAGGGAGTTAACAGATTTAATTTGAGTAAAATAAGGAGTTAACTGATTTAATTTGAGTAGAAAAAGGAGTTAACTGATTTAACTCATTTTTGATCAATAGTGAACTGGAAATTTCCCTTTTTGAACTGAAGAGAGATTTTGTTGAGATATTTAATTTAATAAAATGAGATATTACTTTTTCTATTTAATTAAATAATCTTTAATTAATTAGAGACACTTTTCTTATTTAATTAAATAACTTCATTTAATTAATTAGGAATGGCTTCCCATTTAATTAAATAACTTTGTTTAATTAATTAGAAGTAAGTACTCGATTTAATTAAATAATTTCGTTTAATTAATTAGAAATAACTTTCCCATTTAATTAAATAATTACATTTAATTAATCAAGATAGGCATATTTATTAAATTAAATAAATTTAATTCCATAGTACATTAGCTTTAGGATATAATTTAATTTAATTAAAGTATAAATACTTAATAATTAAATTATAATTAAATCAAGTAGGTTTAATGTGACTAATATGAGTACGTACTATAGGAATTAAATAAGAAATATGATGAATGCAGATTAAGGTTTTCTGCATCTGACAATTAAGTCAAGTAGTGAATAGCAGAATGAGAATTGCCTATTAGAATAGGACTTTAAGATTCATCAAAAATAGACCAGAATTGGTTGAGATGGCAATGAACCAATTTTTGGATATTACATTTTGCCCCTTTTTGAATGAATGTGCGAGCAGTATGTTCAATTCAAAGAAAATTAGAACGTATGATGCAAAGATAAAATTGGTTCCGAAGTTGATGACATGGAGACCAATTGATAAGCTTTTAAGGATTATCTCTAGAACAGAGCTTAATCCCAAGAAATCCAAGTAGAGCACCTAGATACCTAAGATTGATAGCATTTAAAAGACTATCTCCAGAAAGAAGCATAATCTTTAAGGATCCAGACAGAACATCTAGATACCTAATATTGATAGCATTTAGAAGATTATCTCCAGAACAGAGCTTAACCTTCAAGGATCTAGATATAACACCTAGATACCCGAGAATAATAGCATTTAGAAGTCTATCTCCAGAATGGAGCTTAACCTTCAAGGATCTAAATAGAACACCTAGATACCTAAAATTGATAAAAGATAACAAGGTCCAATCATGAGTCATAGAATCATCCCCAGAACAAGGCTTGATCCTAAGGAGTCAGGGTTTAGACTATCCCAATACCTGTCTATCAAACTCTGAGAAGAGTTGTTATAAGGTTGATCAATTGAAGAAAAGATAAGATAGATGGCAAAGATGCCAAATAGAAGGGAATAAGATGCCCCAAGTGATAAGGACATAAGATGGGAACTAGATGCCCCAAGCAATAAGTATTTAATGATGTAATCATCCTACCCCTTCGGGAGCCAAATCGAAACATGACATACCAGAAATATGATTTGAAGTAGTATATCATGAGATATAGAAGAAATTTGAGATTCAGCAGAATCTAGAAGAGTTCAGAATGATCTGAAGAAGATTCAAGGTTGATTTGAAATGATTGTGAGGTTGCAAAGATCGAGTTTGACCAAAAGTTGACTAGATTTAGCCATAGTTGACTTAAGTTGACTATTTTCAAAATGAATTTTGAAAATATGGAGAATGTAAAGTTGAAAGAATTCCAAGAATCACAAAGTATCAGAAAGATTTGGGCTGCACAAGCGTTCGATCATGTCGGTCCCCAAAATTTTAAAATGCATTTTTGAGGCTCTTAGGTGTGTCAGATTTTGAATTTGATCCCAAAAATGGATCCAAAACGGTCCAATTAGCTAGGGGTGTGATTTTTGTGCAAATCTGAGCACTTTGAAAAATTTGGTCAACACCTATATAAGGGCTCGAAGGGTCATTTTCAATTCATTTGTGCTTTTGTCTTGTAGTGATTTTGAGCTCTGATAGAGACATGGCAGTGAACGTGAGATATCATCATTTTTAGCGCTCCAGACGGCACAGCCGGCCAACAGACTACGGACCACTGGTGAGTCGTCGATTTCCCATCTTCATACTTTTGTTTTCATGCATTTTGAGGTCATTTATTGCACGTTTTTAGCATGTTTTAGGATTGTCAATTCTTTCTTCGCGTGAGACCAATCTCTTCTCGTGCGAAGACCTTCTTTCTTCACGTGAAGAAATAGGATGCATTGTTTCTTCATGCGTGACTAGAGGATCTTCGTGCAGGGCAATTTTGGTTTCGTGCGAGGATGGAGATTCTTCGTGCGAGGGGATTTGTGTTTCACGTGAGAATCTCTTTTCTCGCGCGGGCAGCTCTATCTTCGTGCGAGGAGATCATTTTTCGTGAGAAGGCTAGATTCTTCATGCAAAGAAAGAATTATTTTGCGCAAAACTGTATGTCTTCGCGCAAGATTTCACGAATCTTGCACAAAATTTTGTGATAGTTTTGTGATTTTGCACTTAGAAATTGAACTTTATTAAATTTTGATGCTTCTTTTTGACTTGATACTGATCATTTGTTTGTCATTTTTTTATTGTGCGTGCAGGAGGTCTTTGGAGATGTTTCATTTAGATCTCATTATCCGCCATATGGAGAGTTATTGCGAAGTTTGGATGATGCAGATCAGGCACACATTGCTTGATTGGGTTTGTCTTCTCTTTGCCGGATTCCAGCCGTGATGGTGAATCACGGCTTACTCACAGCTTTGGTGGAGCGTTTCCATTTGGAGATGAACACCTTTCACTTGCCAATGGGTGAGATGACCATCACACCAGAGGACATCTGGAGGATCTTGCAGATTCCTTTCCATGGTGCTCGGGTGGTTTATGATACAGTGCCTCGATTAGGGACAGAGGCACTTTCCATTGTATTCGAGGGAGAGCTACCAAGAGGTAGGGCCATCAATTGGGATGAGTTGATGCATACTTATGGACCCACACATAGGTTGGCATCCATGCTAGGTATATTCTTGAGCTACTTCCTATGTCCTGACAGGGGACAGCATGGGTTGGAGTATGGATGGGGTATCATGCTTTGCATGATGCTGGAGGCACCAGAGATCTTTGGATGGGGTCAGTGCATGTTGGCCCACCTTTTCCATGAGATGCACGAGGTTGTCTTCCATGAGAAGAAGACCATGGCAAAAAGAGTTTATGTTCTACAGATTTGGGCCTAGGAGCATCTCCCTGTATGTAGGCTGATTTTTGAGGATACCCAAGAGCCTATGGAGCCCTACATATGCAGATATTGAGGGCATATTACCTAGGCCCACCTGGGTAAGACTGAGCACTGGCGGGTACATCTTGATGACCTAGTGTCCATTGTATGACGACCCTAGAGAGAGACAAACGACTGGGATGATGCCCCCAGAGAGCTGCCATAGATGTTTAGTTCTCGACCGCTAGCGGGCAGGACAACATCATTGATCAGGAGATTTGTGATATCACGAGTGTGGTGGCAGTATGGCTGACTACAAGACATTTCACTTGAGTACTGTGCCTATGCCAGGGTACAAAAGGATATTAAGTGGGGATGGCCTCCATAGATGGATCCAGGGTGATCCATGATAGATATCCGCAGTTTAGCTGTTGTTCAGTGGGACTACCTACCAGAGGTAGTAGATGTAGGGATGACACCTGCATATCAAGCATATTTGATTAGCCATCAGTTCCCACACTTCACAGATGCACTAGGGATGGTAGGGCAGGTACAGGGACAGGGACAGGTGCTCTAGTAGCAGCAAGCACAGCCACAGATGCCACCATAGGTCTAGCAACAGGTACAACAGATGCTTATTTCTCCACATCAGATGGGATCAGACCCAGGTGCTGGGGGTAGTGGGGCAGGATACAGTCGATGGAGGAGGCAGAGGACAGAGGAGTAGGCCCCTTAGCAGGAGGTCCCACAGCAGCAGGTGCCTTAGCCACAGGTACCTCCATCGTAGCAGGCACTTGAGATGGTAGATGAGGACATGCTAGATCAGCTGGTAGGTGGGGTGTAGGACATGGTGTGGCAGTATTACAAGCAGGTTCGTCAGGCCTCCCGATAGTTGGGAGAGTTGCAGATTGCAGTGGTGGTCTAGGATACGTAGTTGGTAGAGCGACAGTGGGAGATAGATTTTTAGAGGGAGCGCGCGGAGACTGTAGAGCAGAGGTTGGAGCTAGTGCAGGATGAGATCCACTTCTAGTCTGCTCGGATTGCATATTATTATGTTGCATACACCAGCGTCATGCCAGATGAGACATTGCAGGTGCAGCGATTTTCTTAGTATGCACGAGAGTCTGGAGGCGCACGACCTCTTGTTAGGCCAGACATGCCACCACCACCTCTGCCACCTGCTGCTCCTACTCCTCCTGCTCCTCCTGGAGGTGAGGGTTTGGGATAGAGTTAGATGCTCTGTGTCTAATTTTCTTTTTTGATCCCTGGCTATGTATCGATTGGTATTGACCCATTCTTTGATACATATATATACGAGATTTTGAGCTGAGTATTCCTGTGTACACGCCATTGTCTATTTTGTTTTTCTTTGATGTACATGAGATGTATGTTGTACTTAGATAGAATGCATATGTATGAACTGACATCTTACGTAGTGTTGCATGTTTTTGTTTGACAGTCATAGGTATTTCATTGAGGAGTGTGAATCGATGAACCAAACACTTGTGCAGCTGTGAAAGAATCTGATGCATGTGGAGTATAAACAGAATTACCATCAAAATGCGTGATAATGCAAATAAAGTATGTAATGCAAGACTATGTTAAATGCAACCCTAGGTTTGGTTACCAAGCCTCAACGATTTATCATAATTGGATATAAAATAAAGCTCGTATGTTATACAACTCCCACTGACATTGCAATCATGAAAATATGAATATAACATATATTATTGGGATTTCAGGATTAAATGTAACCGTTCGAGGCACAAGAAGCCAGAATGACCAGAACATTTGTCCCTTTTAATGTAGCAAGTTAACATAAGCATCAGAGCATAAATGCTAGGATGACCTGAATGTTGCTTGCATGATAAGCACACCAAACACATGGGAGATTCCTCTTATGCTAAGTATTCAGTATTCATTCTATCCGCAATGACCCTTGTGTTCATAACCTGAGATAGAAGTGTGCTAGATATACTCACAGTGACCCACACGTTCACTTAATAGGACGAGTATCAGTATGTACTATAGCATGAAAAGTTCACTCCAACAAATAAGGAGAAGAACCAATGTCATTGATGTATCTATATAAAAGGAGTCAAGGTACACACGGCCATCCAATATGAGATGGGGGCTCTTATAGTGGACACCCCTCTTATAGGAATAGATCAACTTATTGGAACTAAACCACAAACAGAAAGCAAAGAAAAAGATCATGCCCCCAGTCATTACTTCTCTAGTCGAAGATGACATCATTGAGTTGCTCGAGGAGATATGATAAAGCAAAACAAAGTAAACAAAGAAAATGCTCAGCATATCCAAACAAGTATATCATTTTTTTTTTGAGTTCAATGTTTTTGAGATTGATGTCAAGTGCTAATGTCCAGAACATGTAAGAAAGAAATCTCTTCAGTAGGGTGACAACAGTAGGCAAACAGAGTCAGAACGATTGGTGACTGAGGTCAAAGAGGAATCTTCATGATAAAGAACCTAAGAAGGACTAAGCGATAGTAGATAGACACAGCCAGGATGACTGGTGACTGACGCAAAAGAGATCTTCCATAAAGGAATCTTGAGACATGACCCGAGAAATGGTAGGAAGACACAGCTGAAACAATTGGTGACCATTGTGGAAGAGATTCTATGAGGAGAATCTCAAAAAGAGTGACATTGGCGACAGTAGGTAGACACAATGAGGATGACTGGTGACTGTCACGTAGGAGATTCTATGACAAGAATCTCGAAAAGAGTGACACTGGCAACAGTAGGCAGACACAGTGAGGACTACTGGTGACTGTCGCGTAGGAGATTCTATGAGGAGAATCTCGAAAAGAGTGACATTGGCGATAGTAGGAAAACATAGTGAGGACCACTAGTGACTTTTGCGTAGGAGATTCTATGAGGAGAATCTTGAAAAGAGTGACACTGGCGACAGTAGGAAGACACCGTGAGGACCACTAGTGACTGTCACGTAGGATATTCTATGAGGAGAATCTAAAAAAGAGTGACACTAGCAACAATAGGCAAACACAGTGAGGACCACTGGTGACTGTTGCATAGGAGATTCTATGAGGAGAATCTCGAAAAGAGTGACATTGGCGACAGTAGGCAGACACAGTGAGGACCACTGGTGACTGTCGCGAAGGAGATTCTATGAGAATCTTGAAAATAGTGACACTAAGGGGGAATGCCCCTAAGCTATGACAAGACTCAATCCATGGATACATGAGCAGGAAGCAAGAAAGAAAAAGCATAAAAGCGACTGTATAGAATAGCCAGAAGATGAGCTACAAGATAGAGCATTAGGAACAAGAGGTGCATGTTTACCAAGTTTTCACCTTCTTGGCAAGTTTTTTTTTTTAAAAATTTTTTATTAGGACTTTTTTTGATTTTTAGATTTTTTTTTTCAGGACATTTAGATATGTACAGAGAGCTTGCTGAGATTAAATCAACTATAAAACTGCTTCAGGTGGAGAGTGTTCATAGGCTCTTTAAGCACTTCTCCTTTAGTTGTGGAAAGCTGATAGGCACCGGATCTATATACTGCAGTAATGATGTAAGGACCTAGCCAGTTTGGTTCAAACTTTCCCTTTTGCATTCGTTGTTGTTGATTCTTAGGATTCTCTCTCAGGACGAGATCACCTAGCTGGAAGTCACGTGGCCTGATCTTTCTATTGTAGCTTCGTGCCATTCTTTGTTGATATGCTCATAGATGATCACATGCCACTTGTCGTCATTCATCTAGCAACACAAGCTCTTGAAGCCAAGCTATCCTATAGTCATCATCAGTGATAAGGCCTTTCATAGAGATTCTCAAGGTAGGAATCTCGACCTCTATAAGAAGCACAACATCTGCCCCATATACCAAAGCAAAAGGAGTTGTGCCCGTTGGAGTTCTAATGCTTGTCCTATATGCCCACAGGGCTGGATTGATCTGGAGATGCCAGTCCCTCCCTAACTTACTGACTGTGCGATGAAGAATTTTGAGGATTGCCTTATTGGATGCCTCAGCTTGGCCATTAGCTTGAGGGTAATAAATGGAAGACCAATGTTGTGTAATCTTGAATTTCTTGCACAGTTCTTTGAGGTCTTTATTTTTGAATTGTCCTTCATTGTCAGTAATGATTGAGGATGGTATACCATATCTACAGATGATGTAGTTTGTAATAAAAAGTGCTACATTTTTGCCATCAGGAATTGTGAGAGGGACTGCCTCTACCCATTTCGTGAAATAATCTGTAGCAGTGATAATGAACTTATGTCCATTAGAAGAGGTTGGGTGAATCTGCCCCACCAAGTCAAAGGCCCATTATTGAAATGGCCATGTCATAGTAGAGGGAATCAGCTCTCTGGCTGGAGCGTGAATGAGATTCCCATGTAGTTGACACTACTTGTAGGACCTAGCATATTTAACAGCTTCTTGCTCCATTTTAGGCCAGTAGTAACCGAAACGAAGGAGTTTGCGAGCTAGTGTTAGGCCATTGGAATGAGATCTGCAAATTCCTTCGCGAACGTTAATTAGTGCGCGTTTGGACTCATCGAGTTCTAAACACGTAAGGAGTGTTCCGTTGAGACCTCTCCTATACAGATCGTTAGCAATAATTACATAATGTGAAGTATTACGGATTAGGTAATGTTTCTCATTCCGGGTCAGACCTTCCGAAATGGTTTGATTATGAAGGTAGGAATAGATGTGATGGTAGTGGGATGATTCTTGTCCTATAATAGAATAGATCATCTTGGAATCAGGTGTGTCATAGGCTGGGTAGTGTAATTATTCCACCAAGAACTTGTGTTGGAGATCATGTTCTGGCATTTGTAGAAGGGAGGCCAGAGTGGCCATGGCGTCAGCCACTTTATTATCTATGCGTGGAACTTGTTGGAAGGTGATGTGTGCAAAATATTTCGTCAAGTCATCAACCATGCATTTGTAAGGAATTAATTTTTCATCCTTTTTTTGATACACATCATTTACTTGGTTGATGACAAGCTGAGAGTCACCGAAGATATCCAACTGATCTACTCTCCGTTTAGCTGCAATTTTCATACCATTGATCAAAGCTTCATATTCAGCAATGTTATTTGTACAAGGAAATAGAATCTTGTACGCTTTGGGCAATGAGTATCTCTGTGGTGTGATGAAAAGTAATCCAGCACCTGATCCTTGTTGTGTGGAGGACCCATCAAAGAACATAACTCATGTATGGTGAGTGAGTGTTAGAATTGACTCATCTGGAAAATCAATGTTTATTGGTAGAAGACTCTGTATGGGTGCCTTGGTCAGTAGGTCTACAATTACCTGTCCCTTCATAGCTTTGCGTTCAACATATTGGATGTCAAACTCACTTAATATCATGATCCATTTAGCCAATCTTCCTGTGAGAGCTTCCTTACTGAGCAAGTACTTTAATGGATCTATTTTAGCCACAAGCCATGTAGTGTGGGCAAGCATGTAGTGTCTCAACTTTTGGGAAGCAAAGACAACTGCCAAGCAAGATTTCTCAATAATGCTATAGTTTTTCTCATAAGAGACCAATGTTCGGCTCAAGTAATAAATAGCTCTTTCTTTGTTGTCATTGTCTTCCTGAGCCAACATGATTCCCAAAGATGTTTTAGTGGCTGAAATGTATAAAAGCAAAGGCTTCCCATGCATAGGAGGCATCAGGATTGGTGGATTGACAAGATATTGTTTGATCTGTGTTAAGCTTTGCTCACAATCCTGGCTCCAATTGAATTTCACACCCTTATGTAAGGTATTTGTGAAGGGTTGTGATTTATCCGCCAATTGTGAAATAAACCTGCAAATAGATTGAAGCCTCCCCTGTAGTCCTCTCATTTGATTGATGTTTCGAGGTGGTGGCATGTCCATTATTGCTTGTAATTTTTCTAGATCTACTTCAATTCCCTTTGCAGAAACAATATATCCTAATAGTGTTCTTGATGTGACACCAAATGTGCATTTCTTAGGATTGAGCCGAAGACTAAATTTTTCATATGATCTAGGATTGGTCCCAAATCATGCAAATGAGTATTGCGTTTAGCACTTTTGACCAAGGTATCATCAACATAGTCCTCCATGGTTCTATGCATCATGTCAGAGAAAATTGTAGTAACAACTCGCTGATATGTAGCTCCAACATTCTTTAAACCAAATGGCATCACATTCCAACAAAAGGTTCCCCATGCACATGTGAAAGCTATTTTCTCTTGATCTTCTAGCACAATTTTTATCTGATTGTATCTAGAAAAACCATCCATAAGTGAGTACATCTCATAGCCAGCAGTCATGTCCATGATCATATCAATATTAGGGAGCGGAAAGTCATCTTTAGGACATGCGAAGTTAAGATCACGGAAGTCTATACAAACTCTGATAGACTTATCGTGCTTGGACACAGGGACAATATTGGATATCCATTCAACATAATCAATTGCATGAATGAAACCAACCTTCAGAAGTTTCTCCAATTTGTCTTTGACTAGCAATGCAACATAAGGATGCATTTTCTGAAGCTTCTGTTTAACTGGTTTGATGCTTGGTGCTATGGACAAGTGATGCATGATAAGATTAGGATCCAATCTTAGCATGTCAGAATATGTCCAGGCAAAATTTATTTTCTTTTCTTTGAAAAAGGCAATGAATTGTTCCTTCTCTTCAGGTGACAATGACTACGCCAGATGTATCACATGAGGATGTTCTTCTATGCCTGGGTTAATTGGCTGTGTCAGCTCTACTAACATTGACAATCTCTCCTGAAAGTGACTGGGAAGGACATCAAATATCTCATCCGCAGGCACCTCAGAGAGGTTTTTACCCTTGGATACATCTTTTGTTTTTACTTTTTTGGGATCCGACACTGTCACAATGTGGTTTTCACCATTGGACCTCTTGCATTTTTTCCTTTTAATTATGTGACTAAGATATTTGATGTCAGCCTCAGTCATGTTGATACTCTACTCATTGGTGGAAGATGTTACAGGTTCAATAGAATTTAGGTAATAGGTGAGAGCATAGTCATTCTAGAATGTGGGGACTTCGTTAGATGCATTGGGGTTCCAGTCTATAAGCTCGAGATGTGCGAGTGAGAGAGTAGTGACTGGTTCAATTGTATTCACAGTATAGTCATTAAATGTGTGGATCAGCAATTCGAGACCTACGAGAATCTCACCCACAGGTGTATTCAAATGCCTTGGAATACTAACTTTAGGAATTGGCGACTCTGGTATACTAGTTGGATCAGACCCCTGTGACCTAACCCTAGACATTTCACTCACTTCGACTTGATTTTCATAGACATGCACTTGGTCAATGTCTTTATCAGTAGTCGCTTCTGAAAGATTGTCAAATTCATATTCATGAGAATCGGTGCTACATGGTGAGAGACTATAGAACTCCCCAATAGTGATAGGGACATACTCTCCTTCAGCCTCTAGATTCTTACACAAATACTCAATATGGCATGACTGACTAGATTCTCCCTTTTCTAAATGATATTTGAGTTGCTCAGCATTGTCCTCAGAAGAATCACTAGTATCATCCATAGTGCTAACACATGGCACAAATTCATCTAGCTCAAAAAAGAATTTAGCAAGATCATAAGGAATAGGATGAGGGTAAGAATCCTCATCATCAGATTCTTCCTCTTGAGTACCTGACTCAGATTGTGACTCATTTTTAGATGAACTCTCAGGTACGGGTATGAATTTATTTGATCCCAAATGGAAAGGGACCTTCTTAAACCCTAGGACAATTGTGTCACTATTGCTTTGAGCTATTGCTTTGATAGGATCTATTAAACCATTATTATTGCACCCAATAGGGCTGGTTGCCTTGTAACCAAAATGCTTCATAAGCTTAAGACCAGGTCCATATTTCTTAGGAGTGATTTCTCAAGCTTTTTCTGTTAGGTCTACTAGAGCCTCTTCTTTATAAAGCCATGCAACAATGGCTCTGTTTTCAATTTCATCTTCTAAGGGAACTGTAGCGTTGACAAAAGAGCCATTAAAATTGGTCTGAGGTGTCAACATGAATGGTTTCTTTGCTTCTGAGGGTCTCCCAAAATGTCGAGGGGACTCTGGAATAGATGTTAATGATAGCACTAGTTCCATGTGGTACTCTCCCATACTAGTTTCTTTCAATTTAAATGACTGCTCAATTTGTTTCAGCTTATTGTTGTGACAATCAGTAGACTCATAGTTAGCAGGGACAAAAGAATCAGTAGCTTTGAGCATATTGCAGGTGTAGCTAGTAGTGGAAGGAATAGTAACTTCGGAGCCATGAAATGGGAATTGAATGCATTGGTGGTATGTGGATGGCACAACATGCATCTCATGTATCCATGGCCATCCCAACAGAATGCCGTAGGCTAAGGGAATGTCAAGCACCTGACAGGTGACATCCCTTTCAATAGGACCAGCGCGAATTGGTAAAGTCACAAGACCTAGTGACTTTTGTTCTACTTCATCATACGCTTTAATAGTGATCTTTCGTTGAGGATCAAAAGAGTCCTTAGAATAATCCAATTGTCTAAGTAGAGCATTTAAAACAATGTTTAGGCCAGCGCCATTGTCAATGAGTACCTGACGAACACGTGTTTGGTGGATCATAACCTCAATGTGTAGAGGCTGATTGTGTGGGTGATTCAATGAGTTGTCATCCTCCTCGGAGAAGGTCATAAGATGAGGTGAGGTCAGGTGACCTACCATGGATTGAAATCGCTCAAGATCAAGATATTGAGGAATGTTTGCCTCAGTGAGGTCTTTGTCTAGAATTTGCCTATGAGCAGGTGAGATTTTAAGCAGCTCAAATATGGAAATGTGAGCATTGGTTCATTTCAATTGATCTAGAACACTATAACTGGTTGCAGTCAAGTTCGTTGTGTGTTTTGCACCTTTACCGAATGGACCAGCAAGGTTTTTGTCTTTGTGTTGTTCAAGATTTGAAGTAGGAGGTGTAGGGCCTTTGAGCACCAACTTCGCATGAGAGCGAGTAACAGCATTAGCACAGTGTTACGAAGATGCATTATCCATGTTATTGGAAGTAGGGCCTCTCAAGACAAATGGTGTCTTGGGTTTATCATTATCTTGCCTCCCCTTTATGGTAATAACGTCGTAGTATTCGAAATCTACAGGTTCAACCATGTGAATGACATTTTCATCATTGGAATACATATAGTTGACCTTATTGTAGGGTTTTGATTTCAAAGTCTCTCCTTTTTCATAAGCTGGGAAAGGCTCTTTGAACACCTTGTGGTCCGAGTTTTTGTTATGTCCATCTACCACAAGTGCACCAGCATCAATCATGTCCTGGACTTTATGAGGCAAGTTTATACAGTTGCTAGTTTTGTGTCCCTTGTTTTGGTGATACTCACAAAATGAGGTCTCATTCCACCATGGTAGACGTGGTTGTGGATCATAGGGATGAGGGTTATCCATTGGTGAGATAAGCTTGTGTTGTAGCAATTTTTTGTAAACCACATCCAAAGGTTCTCCTAAAGGCATATACTCTCGCTTGGGTCGTGTTGCCCATGAGTTTCTTGGTTTGTTCCTAGACGCCTTATTGTTAGGAGGAGGCTTCTTAGCATTTTTGGCCATTTTGAGGCAATCTGTGAGATTAAATGCTGCTTTAGCAGGTTTTGGTGTGACATTATCAACAACCCCATCATGTACAATTTCTTGGTTCTTGTTGACATGTTTGGTTTTATCCCTGTTGGAAGTGGAACCTTGTTTTGTGTCTCTCTGAAGAGTGAGCTCATCTTTCTTGACCATAAATTCTTCAATATGGATAGCCTGTGTAATCATGTCTTCAAAGGTATGTGGACCTTGTAGTTGGACTCTATACCCGAAATCAGGTAAGAGGTTATCAGTGAAAATGTCAAGCTTCTCCGTTTCTGGGATTTTACAGGAATACTTAGTGTAAAGTTGTCTCCACCATTGGAGGAAAGTGAGAAAAGGCTCACCAAACTTCTATTTAAGGTTGCATAGATCTCAAATATTTATAGGATGTTGAATGTTATGAGAATATTTTTGAACAAATGAATTAGCAATTCTGTCAAACGTCTTGATACCAGGAGGTAAATGTGAGAACCACTCCAAAGTCTGACCACCTAGGCTTCTAGGGAATAAACGCATAAGGTACATTTTGATTGTGTATAAAATCCATAGACAAAGCGCCAAATTCTTGCAAGTGATCTTGGGGATCAGTAGTACCAAAGTACTTGTCATATCTGGGTAGTTCTACGCCTCGTGGGAAAGGCAACATGTTTATACTTTTGTCAAATGGAAATGAACAAAGAGCATCCAATGTGTATGTCTTTGTGGGTTTCTCTTTCTCATGCATCATCTAAGCCAACTGGTCTTACATAATTTTCAGTTGTTTTTGGAGTTTAGCAGTCTCAGTTTCTTCTTCACATTTGATAATGGTCTCCACATTAAAATGTGTGGGCAGTTTAGCTCCCTCTTGGGCAAGTTTGAGAAAGTACTTTTCTTTCTCTTCCTTGAGTAGGATTCCCATGACCTTCTGAAATTTTTTGTCTCTTTGACATTTTGCTATGTTTTTAGGAAGGATTTCCACCTCTTCTTGTTCCTCATCAGTGTCATATTCTTTCTCTTTATCCTTGTCATCCCTAGGTTTTTCTTGATATCGACTATGACTACCCTGTTTAGGTTCACGATTAGTCATTATAGGAACGTGTTCAGTTTCTATACATTGTGTTTCAAAAGGGTCTGTGGAGTAAGGATCATACATTGTATTTGGGAATGTAGGACCTCTACCTATTTCAGTATCCTCTTGGTAAAAAGGATTCCTAATTTGTTGCAAATTGGAAAATGTTCGTTGAACTTGAGATGACCTGGCAGGTGAGGAGGACTGTGAAGACGCCTCACTAGCCAAAATGGATATAGATTGTGTAGTGAAAGTTAAGCTACCTCTACCGCAATTACAACCCCTAGCACGACCATGTCTAAGGTTATCGGGATAAAACACGTTGCCGCTTCTGGTTGTGACAGTCATAGGCAAGGACAAGAAGCTAGAACCTGGAGAAGGACTATACTAAGACTGAGTCTCAAAAAGGACAAGATAATAACAAGAATGTTGTTCACTAAGGCACAAATAGTCAGATTTAAAGGCTAGAACAACCAGAGATTATGACCACTGTGACACAAAGTATGACAAACATTAATACGAGGACCAAAATTACTTATGAGATGAGACTAGTCAAGGTATAAGACACAAGTCTTCGGCTAAGCGAAGTGTTGCTGTTTCGAGACTGTTTGCAAATAGAAAGCGATAAATGGACTCAGAAAAAGACAACGTATAGGCTGTAGATAGCTAGAAAAAACCCAAATTGGTAATGCTGATACAAAGTCTCATGCGAAAAACCTTTACGGGTCGCGCGAAGAAGTTTCACAGGCCGCGCGAAGATGTTTCACAGGCCGCACGAAGATGTTTTTGTCTCGCGCGAAGGTCAATAACAGTGGTTTAATTTTGTGCGAAAATGTTTATAAGATTGCGCAAAGATGCACAATAGAATTTTAATTTTGTGTGAGGACAAAATAGCTTCGTTCGAGTGCTAGATGATTTCGCGCGAGACCCAAATGATTTCGCGCAAAAGGGCAGAACAGTTTCACAACAACGACTAATTTTAACAAAATTTTTTATCATTCCAATAACCAGGCAGATAAAAAAGCACGTAGAACAACAAGAAAGTGATTTGAAGCACGTCTGAAAACAATGAGCAAGGGTAAAAGCAACCTTGCGCATGAACAATCAAGTGACTTAGTTTGTGCTAATCCCTAAGAGAGCTATTTGTGTACGTTTTCAAAGAGTTTTGCAATCATGCATACATATCTAGAAAATAAAAGTTGGCCTCTCTAAGGTATTTAGTAATGGTTTGACTTTGCAACTTTTATGACTCACAGGGGTGACCTCCAATCCCGACGCACCGAGGTTTTGACATAGTCCGAGAACTTAATCTTCAAGAGCTACTAGGGAGATCTGACAACCCACAATGAACCACACTCGTGGAGATTTCTTCCACAAGGACATTTATATAGTGGTTGTCACTACCATGGTGAAAATGGCTATTACCGCTTGAGGTTCCGTCAACACAGTTTTCCCTATAGAGGGATTGTCTGCTACGGCTAACCCTCTCTAAAGGTGACCGACTCACAACAGTGTACCACAAGGGGACTTAGCTTCCAGATTCAAGGTTTTGACACCTTTTCACCTTTAGCCCAATCAAAATAGACAGATTAATCTGACACGCTAAACTAAGATATTCTCTTAAAGATCTATGATATCATCTCCCTGTGATCTATCAACCTCTTTGGAGAAAGGATGCCTTAATCAACAAGTCAAAGATTCATCTATCTACGAGATGCTCAAAGTATCCTCCCCACCTACAAGGAATCCATCTTAGAGAGGAGTTTCACTAGGAACTCGCTCCCTCAAGATCCACGAATAAGCTTCATGGGGGCGTAATTACTATGTGTGTATAGATGTCAATTCCTGAAAGCAAATCTATCCAAAAACAATAAAAAAGAACAATGTGGTACACTTAACGCTTTAACTAATGTGAGGTGAGTCCAAATATGTGGAACATTTAACCCCTCACACAAGCTAACACGAGTCCACAACTCAGAAACTAGTGAGTTCTAGAAAGCACAAAAGGGTTTCCTTGTGGAGCATTTAATGCTTTTGTCCTGTAGACCCCTCCCCTTTAACGTGGTGCTAATCTTGCAACCACAGGGTGGAACAAGGGGCCGGTGAATTAGCGAGTCCAATAACCCAAAATAGCTATCTAAATCTAACCAAGTTCCTAAGCCTGCTAAATGAATACTAACAAAGATCACACCCTAGTATCAATTTATGCATGTGTTGTAAAATGAAAATACAGAAGGAAACACACACAAGCTCAACACGAGAGATGTTTTTTTTAGATCCAAATGAAGCGTTATCAGTTGAGGAAGGTTACTTGATGATCCTCACAACACGCTTAGTAGATTTTATCTATTTTTAGTGACTTTATCATGATTTTCTCATTGTCTCACAAATTGCTGTTATGCTGTTCCAAAAAAATCAAAAAACACAGAAACACTAGAAACGACGAATAGTCAGTAGAAAAACTCAAAAACATGAAAATCAATGCAAAAAAAATGCCTCTGTCAGCAGAGTTTCACGCGAAATTCCTAACAGCCCGCGCGAAGAAGTTTTACGGCTCACGCAAAGTTATATTCGGCTCGTGCGAAATTATATTCTACTTGTGCAAAGAAACAGGTTTCGCGCGAAGCTTCGCACGCCAAAGAACTTTCTCGCGCGATGCGGAAAGAACCTTCGTGCGAAGATTATGGATCCTCACGTGAAAATGAATAGTCTCACATGAAGATTCTTGAATCTGTACGAAACAGTATGGATAGAGAACAAAAAATGATTAAAAAAATACAGAAAGAGGCCAGAAAAATTGATTTTTGGGCCCCACGGTGGGTGCCAGAAATGTATGCGTGAATATGTGGCCTCTGCTAACACACACACTTCAACACAGTATTGTATGTGGATTCATCCCAAAATGAATATTGAATTGTTCATCCAAAAATCAGCCTGCAAAGCAACCTGTTACCTTCTATCTAAAAGGAATTGCTTGTCAAATATCCTCAGATTCGAGGTGTTTAGGCAACCAGACCCTGTAAGAATGAACGATTTGAATGCAATTTAAACTATATGAATATGCAAGCAATCTATATGAAGTACAAGCAATTAATCTAAGAAATAAAAGACATTAAACTAAAAATGTATGCATTATTGAGCTAGATGAATCTAAACTAAGAATGCAAAATGTATGTAAAAATATGAGCAAATGTGAGTATGAATTCCAGCAGAGATTGGATGCAAATTCTCCAAATTCATCCCCTAAAATGAAGAGATGAGGGTCTCTTAAATAGACTTTCCTAAAATCCATCAATGGTTGAGATCAATTCGGATCAACGGTCAGGATTGAAGATGAGGTTCAGTCATAAAGGGACATTCCCAAATTAAAGGGAGTTAATAGATTTAATTTGAGTAAAATAAGGAGTTAACTGATTTAATTTGAGTAGAAAAAGGAGTTAACTGATTTAACTCATTTTTGATCAATAGTGAACTAGAAATTTCCCTTTTTGAACTGAAGAGAGATTTTGTTGAGATATTTAATTTAATAAAATGAGATATTACTTTTTCTATTTAATTAAATAATCTTTAATTATTTAGAGACACTTTTCTTATTTAATTAAATAACTTCATTTAATTAATTAGGAATGGCTTCCCATTTAATTAAATAACTTTGTTTAATTAATTAGAAGTCAGTACTCGATTTAATTAAATAATTTCGTTTAATTAATTAGAAATACCTTTCCCATTTAATTAAATAATTACATTTAATTAATCAATATAGGTGTATTTATTAAATTAAATAAATTTAATTCCATAGTACATTAGCTTTAGGATATAATTTAATTTAATTAAAGTATAAATACTTAATAATTAAATTATAATTAAATCAAGTAGGTTTAATGCGACTAATATGAGTATGTACTATAGGAATTAAATAAGAAATATGATGAATGCAGATTAGGGTTTTTTGCATCTGACAATTAAGTCTAGTAGCAAATAGCAGAATGAGAATTGCCTATTAGAATAGGACTTTAAGATTGATCAGAAATAGACCAGAATTGGTTGAGATGGCAATGAGCCAATTTTGGGGTATTACATTTTGCCCCTCTTTGAATGAATGTGCGAGCAGTATGTTCAATTCAAAGAAAATCAGAAAGTATGATGCAAAGATAAGATTGGTTTTGAAGTTGATGACACGGAGACCAATTGATAAGCTTTTAAGGATTATCTCTAGAACAGAGCTTAATCCCAAGGAATCCAAGTAGAGCACCTAGATACCTAAGATTGATAGCATTTAAAAGACTATCTCTAGAACGAAGCGTAATCTTTAAGGATCCATACAGAATATCTAGATACCTGAAATTGATAGCATTTAGAAGATTATCTCCAGAACAGAGCTTAACCTTCAAGGATCTAGATAGAACACCTAGATACCCGAGAATAATAGCATTTAGAAGACTATCTCCAGAATGGAGCTTAACCTTCAAGGATCTAGATAGAACACCTAGATACCTAAGATTGATAAAAGATAACAAGGTCCAATCATGAGTCATAGAATCATCCCCAGAACGAGGCTTGATCCTGAGGAGTCAAGGTTTAGACTGTCCCAATACTGGTCTATCGAACTTTGAGAAGAGTTGTTATAAGGTTGATCAATTGATGAAAAGATAAGATAGATGGCAAGGATGCCAGATAGAAGGGAATAAGATGCCCCAAGTGATGAGATGCCCCAAGTGGTAAGGACATAAGATGGGAACTAGATGCCCCGAGCAATAAGTATTTAATGATCGAACGCTTGTGTAGCCCAAATCTTTCTGATACTTTGTGATTCTTGGAATCCTTTCAACTTCACATTCTCCATATTTTCAAAATTCATTTTGAAAATAGTCAAGTTAAGTCAACTGTGGCTAAATTTGGTCAACTTTTGGTCAAATTCGGTCTTTGTGACTTCGCAATCATTTTAAATCAACCTTGAATCTTCTTTAGATCATTCTGATCTCTTCTAGATTCTGCTGAATCTCAAATTTCTTCTATAGTACATTAGCTTTAGGATATAATTTAATTTAATTAAAGTATAAATATTTAATAATTAAATTATAATTAAATCAAGTAGGTTTAATGTAACTAATATGAGTACGTACTATAGGAATTGAATAAGAAATATGATGAATGCAGATTAGGGTTTTTTTGCATCTGACAATTAAGTCAAGTAACGAATAGCAGAATGAGAACTGCCTATTAGAATAGGACTTTAAGATTGATCAGAAATAGGCCAGAATTGGTTGAGATGGCAATGATTCAATTTTGGGGTATTACAGGATGATGATAGGATAAGGTGACATTAACTTGGCAACCTGAAGTCATTCATATGTCACAATGTCTTTGGTAAGTGTCCATATGACATGTGAGAAAAAAATGAATTATTTATAAGGCTATTTTTAATTGCATTTTTAAGAGATGAACAAGGAGAGGCAATTAATTAAAATTAAAATATTTGATTAAAATTCACTCCTTCCCACATCCATTATGAATATGAAGGGTCATGCATAATGAGACCACATAAATGGGAGGAGAAAAAATGTATGTTTGGGAATTTAAACAATCACCACAAGCTATGGACTAGTAAACATGTGTAAAGTTAAGTGGGTTGAAGTTTGGCATACATAGGAGACACTTGAAGTGTTATTTTAAAAAAAATAAAAATTTATTGGCTACTAATTCTCTAGCCCATAAGTTCTTACAAGTGGTTTTGGCTCCTTGTTAAAAAAATAAAGTAGCGGCTTTCCTCTCTCAATTGATTATAGGTTGAAGCCAAGATATAGTTTTTTAATCATAAACTTTCTTTTGTTTACAAGTAGTTATGGAATATTTTTAAAAAGTACAGAGACATGCAATATTGTGGCGTCTTCTTTTTTCAAGAATATATTATAATTTCTCTTATTCTCTAGTGAATTTTTTTTTCCCAAAATGGTTTGATTGCATAAATCTTGTGTTTGCCTTAGTATGGTTAATTTTATATTTATGTTAAATGGTGTATTGATGTGTCTATTTTAAGATTTGTTAAAAATTTCTATACTTATAATCACATAGGAAATCTAATATTATAAGCTTCTTTATCTTATATCTTAATACAAATAAGATTATACAAAGACAATTCATTGTTCATATATGCCATGTCAAGACATATGATATCATAATATTATGATAAGTATCTTAATCATATGATGGAAGACAAGAAATGATTATATGTGTCTCATGTACTCCCTAAGTAAAATTAAATTAAATGATAATGTGTGAAGAGGACATAATAATAAAGCTAATTAGGTAAATACCCTTATTTACACCAAGAAATCATAAACATGGTCAAAGATGAGTTTCACATTGGTTAAAACCCCAATGTACCTCAAGAAACGAGCATAAAAGTTTTGGATTACAAACTTAAGCTAATTAGAATAACTTTTAGATATTATAGGAATACATTATTTTGTCTTAATCTTGAACACACATAAGTAAGAATAAAGTAATTTTCTAAAAAGGATATAAATATATTTCAAATCTTTAAATTGGGGACAATTAGGTCTAATTGTATCAACCAATATGATAAGATCTTAAAGATAGAATATTGGGTCTTAATTATACATTAGGCATGCTCTTAGAGACCTAATTATGTTGATCGTATTTCTCTTTTATTCCATTATTTGGTGGTCTCAAGGAATGCCCTCATAAATTTGTTACAACTCAATGTGGAGGGAATTTATCCTTTAGCATGAGATGGTAATTAACTATGTAGCATCTAATCGCTACCAATTCCTTTTCTCTAAGTTTATATCCTTTTTTTCTATACAATTAATGAAATTTTTTTTTTTCTTTATGACACACATGATTAGATACAAGTTTGACAATCTCTAAAACTTAAATAAAAAATAAAAAATTATAATTAAAAACCTTAAACAAAATAAAATAAAAAATCTAATAAACTTTTAAAAAATGCATTACTACATATTTAAAAAAAATAAACTAAAGATCTAACTTAAATAAGTTGCAAAGTTCCTTATACAATACATCATTGAATTACAAATGAAAAACTTAAATTTTTCATTATAAAGAAACTAAATATTAAAATAATTAAAGTTAATAAATATTATTAAAAAAAGCATATTCTATGCTACTATCACACACCTAACCTATGCATATGAAACAATCACATACCTATGATCCTAGGTATGTGATAATCACATACCTATAATCCCAAGTAAATGAACTACTAATGATACCAAATCTTAAAAAACATAATCTATACATTATTAAAAGAACTTTAGAAAGCAAACATTAAAAAACGATTTTTCTTAAAATACTAGAAAACGAAATATTCTAGAATAGTCAAGAATCAAATATTATAAAGAAATGGGTGGCTCGCA
Source organism: Cupressus sempervirens (assembly GCA_028749045.1). NCBI lineage: Eukaryota > Viridiplantae > Streptophyta > Pinopsida > Cupressales > Cupressaceae > Cupressus > Cupressus sempervirens. The sequence continues at coordinate 356,654,943 of CM053792.1, read as the reverse complement.
ATGAACTGAAGATGATAATAATGTCATGCCTTTTCTTAATGCACGATGGCTTCTAGACGGTCGATTAAATTAACTTGTCCCAATCGTTTGGACTCAGTATCATCCCAAATCACACCTGTGCCACAACTGTAGAGTAACTTCTGCAACTGTACATACTGTGATTCGCTGGTTGAGTTCGATAAGGTTAGGTCTGGACATGAAGTGCTGTAAAGAAATACTATTTATTATAAGTAATTTATATTTCTTTAAATGCGAGTGGAATCATTAGTCCGCTTCCCTCTCTTTCGTCTTATAGCACGCCGATGCTGAGCAACGCGTTTTTGTAATATCAATACTATATTAAAAGTTTTTCCTGCTTAATGATGACGACAATTGGATGCCCTTGTAATTGCTTATGCAATCACCACTGTAGATGGCTCCACGGGTGTCCTCTGCCAACCTCACTGATCATCATCCTTCCTTTTAATTATTCATTTTCCTCTTTCGAAGGAATCCATCTCATAATATTATTCGATCATTTGGGTCTATTGTGCCTGCAATTCCTTTCGTTTAACTTTCTCACCTGTACCAGAATATCCAGTTCGCCTCTAATCATTGCTGTTTTAAAGAGCCTTCATCAAGTTTATTGTTTAATGGAGAGTTGAGTTAATGGTACAATCATATGAATAGGGAAAGCTGTATTTATAGTCTCCGTTCTAACTATATTTAGGTGGTCGAGATACGGTGAGATCTGGTTGCATTTAGATTTGGTTTTAATTCGTCGAAATCTCAGGTTACAGTTTTAATGTCGATCCCATGATTATTGGTACACGCTTTTGCATGCATCACACTTAACTGCAGTTAAGATTACATGCCTTGAATTATTCAGTCTGTCTGTTTTTTAGCTCGCAAGACCAGGTCTTTAACGTTATTAAAGCAAAGAATGCGCAGTTAATCGTTTTTTCTTCTTTTCCTCCTTTTCTTTTCATTTCAGGCCGCCCCAGTTCGTCAGAATCTCAGCAGAGCTCGAATTTTCAGGTACGAAATAAATTTATTATATTTTCTGTTTTCTCAATTAGAGCCACTGAGATTCCATGGCTGTTTAAACCCTGACTGCAGTGCCACTAATGTTCACCACATTATATAGTAGCATATAGAAATATATTCTCCTGATTTCTTTATAAAAAAATGTTTTCTATTTTTTCTAGCAACGGCCTAAAATATTGATGAAAGATTGGATTACTGTGAACAAAGTTTATTTAGAGACTATTTTGATTCATTATGTTGAATGTTTACCGAGGTATAATTTTTATTTCGTTTTCTCACATTCAATATTCTGTTACCGAGTAAGTGCATTTTATTCGTTCAACGAACGTATCTGAAGTTACAGTGAAACTAGCCTAAATGTTCAGTCAGGCGTAGATTCCGTAAAATAGAATAACAATAGTTTATAACACAGCACATGATGGCTTTAACTGAGGCTTGAAATTGAAGCTTGATGTTTGATTCCTTTATGAGTAGCCATATAGATGACTTTCTTACAGCTTTTGACGCCCGAAATGTAATCCTATCAAATTATATTCAAGCTTTCCTGTAATCTTGCCTTGCAAATGGGTTTTGGGCTTTGGACGAAACTACCACAAATATGCAGAATTTCTTTCAGCACACGCAGTCTAAATAGATAAAACGTAAAAATTCATGAAATGGGAACGTAATTCTCTATATTTTATTTATAAGTTGTTCATAGAATATTATGGCTGGTGTTCCAGAGATTCTTTTGCATGGACTTGGTCGATAAATTTTTTTGGTATGAACAGTTCAGAAAGAAACAAGAAAATGGAGGTGTATTATTGAAATGTGCAAGGGAAAATAGACACTGGATTTTGATTCTCCTTCATAGTTTTAGGTCGAAATCAAAGAAAGTGGCACATTAATGAATAATAATTTTCTAATTTGTCATTTTTCACAACCTCTCAAACTATAATCTGATACCAGAGTTAGATTGCATTTATTTTTCAAGTAAGACATGTGAAATTATCTTTTTACAATAAGACATGTGAAATTAGTATGGTGAGGTAGATTTGAGCTAGAAAAGTACTAAGATGGGTGATTTAGTGGAAAGATTCAAAGTTTTATTTCTGTAAAGATCATCTATTGTAATTATTGTTAAGTGGACCATTGATTCTCATAAGAGATGGTTTCAAGAAAATCACCACTCATTAGATAAGGACCACAGAATTGGATTTAAAATCTAAAAAGCTGAATGTTGATGATAATGATATCATATTTTTATATCTCATTTAGATATAAAATAATAAATTATTATTTGTCTATCCAAGATATATGAATATACATTTGACCAAAATAATAAGTAATTTAGAAAAAAAGTAACTATGTATTTTTTAATTTTAATTATTTGCTAATCTTTTCGAAAATATTTTTTTGTTGACTAGAAGGAGCAATGTTTTCTATGTTGTTTATTATTTGCGCTTACAAATTATTTTAAAAAATAAACAATATATTTCTTTTGGGGGGTCACCTTCAGTACTCCATCATCAGGATCTAAACAGTTGATAAAAAGATAGATCATAATCTCAAGCCAATAAAAAATTACTACACTGTAGAACTGAGAAATCAAACAGTAAAAATCTGATAAATTCAATTTTTAATATTTTCAAATCAAAACATAATTTTAGAGAGACTGAGCAGTTCCATTTAATGAATTTGTTTTGTATTTTTTTATTGGGAAACAGAAAATGAAGGCCTGTAAAGTCGCCCGGATGTGACGATACAACCAGCGATTCAGAAACCATCAGGTATTTTACTTTACTGCCCTTTTTTCTTTCTCTGACAAGATGGAATAAACAATGGAGACGTAAGAGATTTTTACTCTACTTTTGATGATAGCAGACGCGTGCATCAAGAAATGGGGACGTCAAAGAATCAAAATGTGACGAAAGATAAAAATCAGCTTGCCCTAACTCAGTCGGAAGGAAAGTGGACAAAGCCCTGGAAATTTTTCGCGGGACTAAAATCAATCATTCGAATATTCACAACTCGAAACTCTCCATGTCGATTTCTGTCACTCCCCGCGGGCCCCTCCGATTCTCCATCTGCATCGAACTGCGTGACGGGCACTCTGTTCGGTCACAGAAAGGGCCACGTCCACCTGGCTGTGCAGGACAGCCCTAAATCGCCGCCATTTTTACTCCTTCAATTGGGAACTCCAACAGTAACTCTGGTTAAAGAAATGGCTTCGGGACTGGTCAGAATTGCACTGGAATGCGAGAAGAGTGCGGACAGAGGAAAACTGTTTCAGGAGCCCGTGTGGGAGATGTATTGTAACGGAAGGAAGACGGGGTACGGAATAAGAAGGGTTTATTCTGAATCGGACATGAAGGTGTTGAATACCGTTCAGGCAGTTTCAATGGGAGCCGGTGTGCTTCCTTCAGATGTGGAGGGAACAGAAGGTGAATTGATGTATATGAGAGCAAGGTTTGAGAGAGTTGTTGGATCTAAGGACTCCGAGGCTTTTTACATGATGAATCCTGATGGCAGTGGACCTGAGCTCAGCATTTTTTTGCTTAGGATCTGACTTTTCTTTTCCTGTTTTTGTCATGTGCATATCTGGGATTGCATCGGTTTCTTATGGAGCTGGATATCCCGGGCTTTTGCTTGATTGTTTCTTTGCGCTGCTGTATGTTATAGTTCTTGAGTGTTTGCAGTATACTGTTTTAGAGAGCTTTGTAGTAGCGCCCCATACTTTTTAAGGCATGTGTCCTTTGCTCAGGGGCTAAACTTGTACATTCTGTTTATTAAAGGGAATAAACAATATTCTTAGAGGTTTGTTTCAGAACTACTTTACCAAGTTAGTTATGTGGCTGAGCTAAAAACTGGTCTCTTCCAAAATAAACTGGCGTGAAAACTTTTGGATTTAATTTTACATGTTTTTCAATTAATGTTTAAAATCATATACAGTAATTCATCCCTCTCTTTTCTTGCACAATTCCAAGATCATAAACTATGACTCAGAGCTTTGGTAAATCTGATTTACAAGCTCTCATGCAGTGACTGAGCTTTATCTTTATGATGTAGGTGATTTCTTTTATGATGAAGACCATGATATATGATATGACTTAAATTTATAGAGATGCGTTCAAGCCAATTTTTACATCTGAAGAGTTCTTGACTTCTAGATTGAATTCACATTGTTGTTATCTTTTAAATGAAAATGAAAGCTTAAAACTGTCTTAAAAATTTTGTTGTACACCGAAATAATTGAATATTCTAACTACAACCTACAGGCTATAAATATCTCGTATGAGATACGACAATCGAACATCTATCATGATTTGACATTTTAGAGGCAAACTTTAATGAGGTGGAGCTCGTGATAGGATATGATAAATTTAAGATTGAGATAAACCCTTTAAATAGAAGTCGCAAATTTATGTGGGTTTGGCCAATAAAAATGGTTTCCATATCTAGGCGGGTCAAAGAGCAATGTGAAGTACTACGGGAAGAAACCCTTCATTTACAAAAATGGTAATTTTCCTAAATCAGAAAACAGAGAACACGATATTAAGGATTTTATGGTTTATGAGCTCTTTCAAAAAGTCTCTTAAAAAGAAAAGGTAATAGTCATTTGTAAAGATTATGTGATAAACATGTTATTTATTTATGTCAATCTATATTTCATTTCACAACTTATTTCAAGAAATTGTTTAATACAATTATATAGTGAAAAATACTACAATCTTATGTGAAGTTGGGTTCATTCTTATCATGTCTTTCTATTCATACTGATTCCAACATAATTGATCCATCTGCCATCTTTATTCAGATATCATAAAAACATTAGTTATTTATTTAAGCTTTTATATAACAATAAAAATAAAAAATTACTCTAGGTTTAAGATCAACTTCTATAAAATTTCCAAGAAACCATGTGAGTTCATTCATTCATTACATTCTAATTGATTATCCTTAACAATATTCAAATATATTATGTCTGAAAATGATTTAGTAGCTATCAGATAATTTTGATTTTACTTTTAGGTATTTACTTAATTGAAATGACTGAAATTTCTAAAACTACTTCGGGAAAGTTTGATTTTTTTTTTTTTTGAAATTGAAATAAAGCACATAATAAAAATATTACAAATGAGAGATTGATGGCACTCTACTTCAATTAACTAGTATAAATCTTATTCATATAATGAAGACAAAGAATGAATATGAATGTACCTATTTTCTTCCATACTGAGCATCTCATCTTGTATTATACCCTTCCAATATTTAAATTATTTCTCATTTAACATCTTTTAAGTCATAAAGAAAATCTTTTGAAATTGTATTTTTAAAATTAGAATAATGTTTTTAAATAGAGAAAATATGTAATGTAAAGTATTATATTTAAAATTTAATTAAATATTAATTTTTTTCTTTTATTTCTAAAAATCTATTATTTTCTATTTTTCATTGGTAACAATTTTAGTTTTAGAAATATATAGTATATAAGTGATCAAATTTAAAATGACTTGATCAATACTTTTTTTTTGAAAGATGTACGTGTTTTACAATATTTCCAAGATGAAATTTTGAGCAAAAATTGAATTTACAATAGTAAATTCTGACAGGCATAAATATTTAAGAGTTGTATAAAATTTTAAGCATACAATTTATATTTTATATCAAATAGTGAAAGTTAAATAGTTGTAACAAAAAATAAATTTAAACTATTAAATTTAAAAGCATAATATTGTCAAACATTTATAGATTTAATTTGTAGGTAATTGAAAATAATGTGCATAATTGATCAAGTTGAATGACTCCAAATAAAATTATTAAAAAATAATTCTAAATGAATAATAAAACATTTGTCCACATGAAATATAATTATATATTTTTAATATATACTTATATACTTACTAAAAATTATCATTAAATTACAACTATTATTATTTTAGTTACTTATATATATATATATATATATATATATATATATATATATATATATATATATATATACATATATACATATATATATATATATACATATATACATATATACATATATACATATATATATATATACATATATATATATATATATATATACATACATATATACATATATATATATATACATATATGTATATATATATATATGTATATATATACATATATATACATATATATATATACATATATATACATATATATATATACATATATATATATATATATATATACATATGTATATATATATATATATGTATATATATATATATGTATATATATATATATACATATATATGTATATATACATATATATATATGTATATATATATATATATGTATATATACATATATATGTATATATATATATATATATATGTATATATATATATGTATATATATATATATATGTATATATATATATATATATAATATTTTAATAAATTTGGAAATCATAAATTTCTAAACTTGTAATAGGTACGATTTAGAGAAAAATCAATATCTTTGGAAAAAAGCTCTTTGAAATAACAAAATTCTCTATTTTATAAAGGCAAGAAAGGACACCATTTTGGAAAGGGCATAAAAGTGCCTCTTTGAAACAACAAAAATGGTTTACAAGGAAGTTAAACCCCCAAAAAAATGCGTGTTAACCTGTAACTTGGTCAAAGGAGAAAATGAGACAACTCGACAACAAAGGAGAATCAAGTTCACCCATTTAAAGAACAAACTGAGCCAAAATTGAGTCACTTGGGTGAATAGGAAACTGATCTAACTTGGTCAATGAAGAACTTGAGCACATTTCCCAATGCATCATGGAAGAGGCAACATCAATTTTGTGATTTTGTGGGTCACCAAAAATGACCCTTGCAAAATGATGAAAATGGGAATAACATGCAAGTTTTCCCACTGCCACATGGCAAAAGCCCATTTGTCATAACTCAATGTTGCGATTTTGGAAATGCAAGAAAGCAAGCCTTCCAAAATAGTGAATTTTTCTATTTTGGAAATGCAAGAAAGGAAGCCTTCCAAAATAGTTAATTTTTCTATTTTGGAAAAGGCATGACAATCACTTTCCGAAATAGAGAAACAATTAACATGAAATGTTAACCTTTGCGAAAGCGCGTGTTGACCAATCTATGACTCCTACACCTAGTTGATCTCTCTATGTTGTTGTTTGCCACCACATTATGATCTACCAAGACTCTATTTCTTAGAGGTAGTTACACAATTAACAAAATAATTTGTGAGATGGGATAACATGCAATGTTAACCCTGCCACATGCAGGAGCCTAACTAGTTTCACCATTCTGCTAGGAGCAAAAATGGTATAACATGAAATGTTTTCCCAATGCCACATGGCACAAACCTGTTTGTTGGAACATTTCCCAATGCACAATGGAAGAGGTAGAATCAATTTCATAATTTTACGTGTCACCAAAAAAAAACCTTTGCAAAATGGCAAAAGTGGGGATAACACACAAGTTTTCCCACCACCGCGTGGCACAAGCCCATTTGTCATAACTTGATGTCACTATTTCATAGAGGCAAGGAAAGAAGCTCTCCAAAATAGAGAAATTCTTTATTTCAAAAAGGCAAGAGAGGAAGCCTTCTAAAATAGCAAATTTTGCTAGTTTAGAAAGGGCATGACAATCATTTTTAAAAATAGCAAAAACTGTTAACACGAAATGTTAACCCCTGCCAAAGCATGTGTTAACCCACCAATGACTCCTACACCTAGTTGATGTTTAATCTACCACATGATGGTTTGTGAAGACTCTATTTCTTAGAGGTAGTTACACAATCAACAAAAGAAAATGTGAGATGGGATAACATGCAATATTAACCCTGCCACATGTAACTAATCTTGCCATTTCACTAGGAGAAAAAAATAGGATAACATGAAATGTTTGCCCAACGCCATGTGGCACAAGCCTATTGGTTGGAACATTTCACAATGCATGGTGGAAGGAAACAACAATTTCATAATTTTGCGGGAGCAAGGAATGAAGATTTTTGAAATTTTTCTATTTCAGAAAGGCAAGAAGATAAGCCTTTTGAAATAGTGAAATTCATTATTTTAGAAAGAGCATGAAAGTGCCTCTTCAAAATAACAAAAATGGTTAACACAAAATCAACCCCAAAAAAAGAATGTGTGTTAACCCGTAGCTTGTTCAAAGAAGAAAATGAGTCAACTCAGTGATAGAGGAAACCAAGTTCACTTAGTTAAAGAACAAACCAAGCCAAAACTGTGTCACTTAGGTGAAGAGTAAACTGAGCTAATAGGGTCAATGAAGAACTTAAGCCAACTTGGTAAAAGAAGGAACCAGATAACACAAAATGTTAGCTGCCAACTTTAGTGTGTTAACCCAAAAAAAAAAAATTCAACCCATGGAAGATCTCTCTGATTAGCTATCAGTGATGTGCTAAATGGGGGGCAAAAATGGCCAACATTTTTGGTGACTCAATGTGATGCTTTTCTGCTAAGCATAGATCAGTATTCTTAAGAAATCCATTGGGGATGAAGTCACTAGGAAGAAATGATGTGTTGTTCCACCCACAACTTCACAAAATTCTGCAACCAGAATAAAAAAACTCCAGGGAGCTCCAAAAATCTTAGAAATACTCCAAAAAATGGAGCTAATGTGCATGTGCACATCTTTGAAATCTAGCAAGACCTACTCTAATATGTGCAAGTATGTACAATGCGAAAAATAAAACAAAGTCATTAACTAGCTTGTTGAAGTAGCTACCCCTCCTCACAAGCTGATTTCTCCTTCCATGCATGTGGGTAGCTAAAAGCATTAGAAAGCATAACAAACATGATGTTGCATGGAGTTCCTTCTTGCTACTAAAAACAAAAAAGCTTCCCAACACTAGATATGGATAGAAACCAATAGGAACTCAATAGGAAATCAAACTTTTCTTTTCTAATAACAAAGAAACTAATAGGAACTCATCACGAGAGATAGACAAATAGGAAAACATAAATAAGTAGTCATAGACATGTATAAATAGAGAGAGGGAGATTAAAAGGGAGATACAAAAATAATGAAGAACAAGAGAGGGAGATAAAGATATATGGGAACAAAAAGAGATAGAAGTATAGATATGAGTAAGAGAATTAAGGAGATGTGGATATGGATAGATGGGCATTAGTGAAATGGTTTAGTGGTCTTGTAACCACCTATAAGAAAGGTACCTTGACTATCCTTACCATTTAATAAGAAGATTTTTTTTTTTAATGGTTCTAAGAGATGATTGCAGTTTGGTATGGAATGGGTTCCCTTGATTATCCTCTCCCACCCTCTCTCACATTCCCTCCCCCTCTCAACACCTCCCCCCCCCCTTCCTATATGAATGGGCTTATTATGTACATTTCAATGATGTCCATTATCAATATAAATAGGGGGATAGTAGTAGGGAGGGAGTGACATACCCATCTTTCCTCATGTTTCTCATGAACCCCCTCCATGTAAAACATTTGGTCATGGATTGAAGATTGTCAATTTAAAGGAATTTGTGGCTTAAATATGTGAGGGGGGGGGGGGGGGGGAAGAGAGAGAGAGAGAGAGAGAGAGAGAGAGAGAGAGAGAGAGAGAGAGAGAGAGAGAGAGAGAGAGAGAGAGAGAGAGAGAGATTCAACCTTGTGTACTTAAGCCTTGCACCATCAACCCTAATCTTAAATCATATGTAGAGTGGGGGAGGGAGATATATTTAGGTGATGAAATATTAGAGGAGGAGAGGGATAGGCTAAGGGAGAGGTAATTTTAGATGAAGGGATATAACTCGATGAGGGTTTAATAGAAAGACAAGAAGCTTATAAGGGGATAGAGCTATAGGATAGGTAGAGAAGGAGAAAGAAGGTGATGTAAATAAGTAAGAGAATAAAGAAGAAGTGGATATGGATAGATAGAAGGAAAAAGTGAAACAAGGGAGAGAGGTGGGGAAGAAGGAGATAATGAAAAATGAGAGAGGGAGAGTTATTTGAGGATAATATATCACAACATTCATATTTAAGTTACAAAAGAGATATGCATACCTCAACATCATTTCATTATGAATATGAAGGTTGGTATAAAATTAAATCTTCTAGCCCCCCTACATATATCTCACCACTCTCTCTCCCTATCTAGGTCTCTCATGTCTATCTCCCTATCAAACTTTTCTTGTTTAATAACAAAGAAACCAATATGAACTCATTGTGAGAAATAGGTGACACAAAAAGCAATCTTCACTATAGAAGATCAAAATCTAGGATTTCATCATTGTTTAAACATGGATTGTTTTTATGTAAGATATTTATGAACTACCTTTAGAGTGTCCATATTATTCACCATGTTGTGATCTTAAATATTAACTAATTACCATTTAACTAATCTTAATTAGGATAATTATTTGCATAGTAGTTCAAATATGATACACATAAGAATTTATACCTATATTAATTACATGGTGTAGGAGATATCTATTTTATGTGGAGATAGTTGTTATCATTCAAGATAGAGAGTTCTCCCTCTCCCCAATCTCTCTCCCATTACCCTTCTAGACACTCTGTGTTGGAATTACAAGTGGAAAGAGTAAACTTCTAAGAGGTAGGGGGTGAATCAATAGTTTAAACTTGGACCCATAAAAATTTCACCACTCATTCATCACATGCATTCAATAGATAAATTGAAATAACATGTAAAGCATATGCATCTAAGACATATAACCATGTTACGAGCAATCACACACATAACACTAGATATGATTACCCAAAAAACCTCCAAGTGAGAAGGTAAAATTGGGGTGGGCATGACACCTACAAATCTTCACTATTGCAATAATAAAGCGTATCCAATGAAGGTTACCGTGTTTTGATCATGAAACATGATCTACCTTGCAAAAGGTCTTCCCTGTTAAAGGCTTATAGAGACTATTAGGTCTCACCCTATTAAAGGATTTCAACTCCCTATTAGAAGTGTGCCTTGTTAGAGGACTTCAACTTACAACTAAGTAAGAACCTTGTTAAAGGATTTCATATAGCCTATTAGGACTACTCTATTAAGAGATTTAACTGAAATCACCTGTTAGAATGTCTCAGCATAGATCCTGTGATTGGAATTTGCTTGCCTGATAACATATCACCTCTACACAATATCTTATTGATCCTTCATGATCGGATGTCCCAATTTTGTATCCTTTTCTCTATCCTATGTTCTTCTCTAACTAATTCTTCAATTCACTCTTTCATCATAACTTCTAAGTCACCTTGAATGCTCTACATGCAAACTATCTTGTTTGGTTCTTCAATTCCTTCCACATTCACTCTCCTCTATCATAAAGAGTTTAGGGCTTCACCCTCCTTAAGAAGACTTTGGTGGCTCAGGATTAGGTATGAATCTACGGCTGAGATTCATCCATTTTGCCGCTTAATTCTTCCCATTTTCTAATTGGCTACATGTAATTGCATAAGGAATCCAAATAGAGATTTGTCCTTATCTCCAAAATATTGAAATATATCTTTAAGTTAGCTAAAAATTGGTTTACATAGTTGTTTGTGCCATTACAAACAAATATGTCAAAACTGTGTCACTCGGCATATGAAGTCTCTGATTATCGACATGCACTATATTTTTGTTGTGACCCAACAGCTACACTACTCAGCATCCACTATTTACTTGGTTTCTAAATTAATTTGCATGGTCTATTTTCTCAACACCTCAGTGACTCAGCACTCATTGCAACTCAGCATGGTCTTATATTTACATGTTGTGCTTGGCATGTATTATTAGTTTGGGATGAACTAAGTAAATGGCTTAAGTTTGTTGACACTCACTTGTCAAAACCAATTTGAGATCAACAATGTCCCCCTTTGACATGAGTGTCAAAAACACTTAAATATACAATACTAACCTTTATTTCTAGAGCATAACATATCCATGACTTAGCTTATATACAAAATTTCAAAATTTTGTACTAACTTATATACCTCAAAATTTGATAGCTCCCCTTGAGTTAATATGTCTGTATTGTATCCAAAATTCTATGCTTCTCTTTGAGTAAACATGTCTCTGCTAATATAATTTGAATTTAATAAGCTATGATATTGATACTCTTTCATCTAATATGCTCTCTCCTAGCTGATATTTGTATCTTTTGGATGCTTTCTCCCAAAAATGTATATCTCTCCCTTTGTTCTTATTCTCCTTTTTTGTTATGCTCCCCCTTTCTTATTTCTATCCCTTTCTTATGTCTCCCCCTTTATTATATGTCCCTCCTTTTGACACTTATGTCAAATGTGTTATACACCTATGGTATGTTAGTCCTAAGAGGATTTATGGACATTCATTATTATCCTTAGAGTTGCATCCTAGTTATCACATGCAACATTCAATGAATTAATTTAGATTGCAAGCTCAGTAGCAAGGTCTAATAGACCATCTAATGTAGAAAGATTGGGGTATTTCTTCAATAGTGTTTTAGCATAGCCTAGCTCCTTGTGTTATCTCCATATGTAGGGTAAGGGTAGCTTGAATGCTTGTCATTTTGGTTCTAATGTTAGCCTCATTTGTTGTTAATCCAACTAACTAACTTTGTGTCTAAAGCAGTGTTCTAAAATGCTTCTCACTCTGAGTTGGATTTGTAGGTAGGCTTGCACTTGATGCAAGTATTTTTCTTTCTAGACTCAAAATGTGACTTCTAGTCTCGTGGGTGAAGAGTGTAGGATTGCATAGTTTGTGTACAATAAGAATATATTCTCAAGTACCTTCTTTACATCCATAACCTTTGTTGCCAATGAAACTTGTTTTAGTGCTATCTCATTGGATATTTTCTCATTTACCTTGCCATGAAACTTCTTTTCAGACCAGTCTAATAGTTTTACATTTGTATCAAGGTCTTCATTACTAACCTTCTCCACTGTATCTGTCAATTGTTCTATTAGTGGCTTGGTCTCATTAGGAGTTGGTAGGCTTAATGCATCTAGAAATATGTCCTTTATATCTTGAAGTGCTTGCTTTTTCCTATTTTCTCTCCTAGGCATTTCTTGATGCTTTTTCCTTTCTAAGGCTTGTTGTAAAATGCCTATCTATTCAAATGTCATAGTAGCATAATCATACTTTGGAATCACAATGTCTTTGTCAAGGCTTATTTCTCCATAATGTATTACCTTTTCTACCTTTGATGAGCTTGGGCTTGCCACTAAGATTTGTAATTGGGTAGCATTTACGCTCGACCTTTGAAGAGTTTGAGTAGAAGGAGTGGCAGATGCTGGTAAGGCTACCGGTGCTTGGATGGCTACTTGTTCTTTCACCTTTGGTTAAATCTCTTTAGGCCTGACTTAATCTATTACTATGACTTGGTTGGCACCTTGTTCTTGTGTTGTAGGTATAGATGAATCTATCTGTCCTATTTCATTCCGTTGTCTTGCAATTGTGTCTTGCTCTTTTACTTTCTTCTTAGTTGTATCAACCTTAAAAAATGTATCTATTGTCATTTGGATTCAAGGTTGTACAAGAGTAACTAAAGGGATGATGCAAGGTGGTTCTTGTGGATTCACTTTTTTCCTTTGTAATGTCAATTACTACTTTTTGTAGCTCTTCTACATTGACCAAAATAGGATTGCCACATAATTAGCTTGTAATGTAGATTGATCCAATATCTTCATTAGATCTTCTACAGTAAGTGGATTAATGTTCTCAACTTATGGATTAGAAACATCCTTAATAGTTATAGTTTCAATAGTTTTGGTTGTGTCATGGGGAGGACTGACACTCGACACTTGTGTGTCCTGCACACTCTGTTCATCTTGCTACTGCTCAGCTATTGCCTTGTCATCATCTTGCTTTTATGTCTCTCCTCCAACTGTATTGTCTTCTTCATCATCTTTATCATCATCCTTATCATCATTTTTACCCTTGGAAGGATCAACTTCTCCTTGCTTAATAGTGGTTAACCCATAAATGAGTTTCCATATTTGAGTTGATTTCTTGAGAACATCTTGAATATTATTTTGGAGAATGTTGAAGGCTCTGTATTTAGTTGTAAACCTAACTACATATTTCTTGACAGTCTTAGCAATTTGTCCCTTTGTCAACTCTAGCATTACTTGTGCTAATGTTGTTTCCCTGATTTGTCTTTCCACATTCAGACAATGATGCCACTTTTGCTCAAAAATATCATATAGGCTTTTAGGTATTGAGTTGGAAAATTCTAGTGGAGTGTTTTTAAACTTTGACATTAAGGCATATAATGCCTCTTCCACTTGGTTTTTCTCTTCTTTTCCAAGTTTATCAAAATTAATATGTCTAAATCTAGATAAATCAGCATTACTCTCAAGAAATTTTCACATAAGTTCTCAAGATCTGAGAGAGGATTGTGACTTACCGCCTTGAATTGCATGTTATCATCTGATTATGTCCTCTCTTCATTAGAATATGGCTATGCCACATATTTTCTTCTTGGTTTCTTTTGTTCTTGGCCTCCTTGTTCTATTTTTTTTGTCATTTCCTTGGTCTTTTGGGTAGTTGCTCATGTACTAGCTTTAGTGGTAGGTATAGTAGGCTTTGGTTGACTAGGTTTTATAATTTTCTTTTCCTTTTCCACTAATTGTGCCTTTTCTTTTCTTTTCTTTGACTCGGCAGTAGTAGGTGCTTCCTTGGCTTCTTCTCCCTCAACACCTTTAGTCTCCTCCTCTTCTTTACCTTCTCCCATGCTTTAAGTCAAAGCTAGAGGTTTTTGAGCTTGTGCATGTTCTTCCTCTTCCTATTCTTCATCTTCTTCCTATTCCTCCTCCGCACCTTCTCCAAATGTTTCTTTTAGCTTCTTAACCAACTTATCCTTCTTCTTGATTGTGGAGGTAGTTTTCAATTCCATGGCAATCTTTGACTTCACCATCTCATAATTTCAAAAGACTTTAGTAGTTTTATCTTCTTCCTCTGTAAGTAGGGCTATTATGGCTACTGATGCTTCATCTCCATTTACGTCATAACCTAAGTGTCTTAACCATCTTACCCTTTGTGTGTTAGCTTACACAAATGTGTAGTTAGCATCAACAAGAAAACATACATCATTGTAATGTTTCTTGACTAAGGAAACTAGAATCCTAAGTCTCTACTTCATTGACTTCTAAAAGTTTTCAAAGTAGCTGGTCATTATAGTTTCAAAGTTTTCTCCTAGTTGCTCAATGTACTCCCCAATTTGTATTGCAACTAACTTGTTGGTCTTCCATCCTACTGTTCCAGATGAGGGAAATGTGTTTTGTACATAAAATAATATACAAACTAATATATAACCAAACTTGCATTGTGCACTCTTGGATTTCCTTATTGCTCCAAGGTTTTCCATAAGTTGTTGTAGCTAAAGTTTTGCTAGATCATATGTATGATCTTTCTTAACAATTTTATAACCAACATCCACAGCTATGTAGGGTGCACTATTCAATCTACTGGATTGATAGAATTTATGTGAAATTACCCTTAAAACAAATTTTAGCAATGGATTAGTGATGGTATCTATAGTCATAACTCTTTTATTCCAGACTGCTCCAATATTCTTCTCAATTACTTCCTTAGAATCACTCCAGATTGTCTTTGGCTGATCTAGGGTTGGGTAGTTGGTAACCTTATGAATTATTCTCTTGGTTATTTTGATTGGTCCTCCTTCTAGCCACAAGGAACCATCATGAATTTGGCTTAGCACAATTTGTATCCACTCAATTTTGAATACATTTGAAAAATCTAGGGCTTGTGTTAAACCCTTTTTCTCAACAATTTTGTATTCCTCTTTCAAAACACCATTTTTACACAATCTATTATACGTACCTCTTATCTCCATGTCTCCTATACTTCCTATCTTTCAATTGTAGCATTTCTTCACATCTTGCACCATTATCACATTTGGCAGGATCATAGACTATGCACTAGAAGGGTCTTGTTTACAGGGGATGTTAGGAATGGCTTTAAATGTAGGCTGCTTAACTTCATTACTGACTAGTTGAACATTTAGAACTTCTTTCCCTTCAATTTCTTTTTAACTTGATGCCATTGTGACAAGCTAGGGTTTAAGAAAATTTAAACTACGTAGCTTGGCTTCCGATAAATACCTTGGAAATTTGTTGAACTAGTGATGAATCTTTGCACAAGTTTTCTGTAATCACTTCTGACAAATTTTAGGTTGCTTCTAGCTCTTCTCACTTTTTCTTGATTTTGAAATGGTGAAAAAATGAGCTAAAATTTATCATATACCCTTCAAAAACCTTCTATTTAATGCTAAGTGTTTACACAACTATAAGCTCGGCAATAACCAATTTCGAGTTCATTCGGCATCCATTGATATTTCCACAACTTGGTAGCTGCTACGAGCTCGACATCAACTAGCTAGACTACTAACTCAACATCTTCTCACATTCCACTCGACATACATAGGAAACTTTTCATACTCGATGACAACATGAAAAATTTAAAGATTTGTCTTGAATTTCTAATGACATCTTGCATCTTTATTTATGCTAATTTAGTCTTTTCAGTACTATATCCTTTGGAACCAATGCATGATATAACCTTTAAATATAAGTCACACATACCTCTTATTTGCATAATTTGATGAGGTGTGATCACCTAACCCATTGGGTGAAGTGATCCCTTCTCTATTTGATGTGTTGCTAATACTTTTCTTTTTCCATGTCTTGTTCATCACATCTCTGATGTGTTCAACATCTACATTGCCTTTACCTTTATCAAATTCACAACTTGGTGCCTTTGACCTAGTTGGACAATATTTATTGATATGATTAGTCTTCAAATAGCTAAAACATGTAGTTTGACTCAACCATCTTTTGTAATTGCCACTGAAGTGTGTCCTAATACAATTCTCAGTAACATGTCCATATTCTTGACAATAATGACAACTATATGTTGTTTTATAATCCCAATTGTAAGGGTTCCCATTTTTTTAAAACCTTTTTTGGCTTATTTGATGACCACATGGATTTGGATCTGCATTCAAAAGCTCTATGTCTATACTTCTAACAATTGTAGCAATATCCTTCAAATCCTTGTGTATTCATGGTCTTGGTTCTACGTTCATGTGTCTGATGACCTTGGTTTTTGCACTTATGAAAATGAGTCATGTTCTTAGGCTTGGCATTCTAATTTGTATTCTTTCTCCTACACATATTAGCAATATCTCCTTTCTTACCACAATTATGAAAAGTAGGTTTGGAGTTCTTACCTTTGATGTTCCTTTCTTCTGCAACTTTGGTTGATTCTCCTTCAGTGCTTGTATAGCCCAATCCTAATGTATCATTGTTGGATCTAGGGGATCTCAATAATTGCTCAAAGTATTTGATGTATTCATTTAGCTTGTTGAAACTCTGAGAAAATTCCTTTTCTCTTTTTAGTCCACTCTACAATTGTTCATTCTGCAACTTTAATGTAGTTATCTCAATGTCCTTGACATTTAATTCAAAATTGGCATTCATCATTTGACTTAGAGTATCCAATTGCACGTTGGAAATCTTTGTTAGCTCAGTTGATTTGTCTTCCAATCTATTGGCCATAATTATTTTGTCTTCTTCAATCATGGCCTTGTCTTCTATAGCTTTATTCTTTTGTTCAGTCACCTCACATAGTAGTATAGCTTGTGATTCTTGCTCTGGCTTGAGATTTCTAATTTCCTCAGCTTGGACTCTATTCTTTTCAATAAGATCTACAACTGCTACATCAAATTCATTGGAGTCACCATCTTCAAATAGCTTGGTAGTGTCTATCTCTTTGTATTGAGTATCATTCTCTGCACTAGCAATCTCTTTCCTTCTCTTCAAGAATTTCTTTAGTTCCTCTCTTGCCTCATTCAATTTATATAGTATGAGATGTATTTCAATCTTCTATTTTTCAATAGTCTTTCCCAACTTGTAGATTCCATTTCAAAATATTTCATCAAAGCTACAAAGATTCTCTTTTAGAGAATTAGGCTCTAATACCAATTTTTGGAACTACAAGTGGAAAGAGTAAACTTTTGCATGGTGGGGTGGGGGGTGAATCAGTAGTTTGAACTTGGACCCATAAAAATATCATCATTCATTCATCACATGAATTCAATAGATAAATTGAAATAACATGCAAAGCATATGCATCTAAGACATATAACCAAGTAAGCAATCACAGACATAACACCGGATATAATTACCTAGAAACCCTCCAAGTGAGAAAATAAAATTTGGGTGGGGATGACACCCACAAATCTTCACTACTACAATAATAAAGTTTATCCAATGAATTTTATAATATTTTGATCATGGAACATGATCTACCCTATGAAAAGTATGCCCTGTTAAAGGCTTACAAAGACTATAAGGTCTCACCCGGTTAAAGGATTTCAGCACCCTATTAGAAGTGTGCCTTGTTAAGGACTTTAACTTACAACTAAGTAAGCACCCTATTAAAGGATTTCATACAGCTTGTTAGGACTACTCTGTTAAGAGATTTAATGAAAATTACCTGTTAATATGTCTCAGCATAGATCATGCGATTGGCACTTGCCTACCTAATAATAGATCATCTATACACAATATCTTATTGATCCTTCACGATCAGATGTCTCAATGTTGTATCCTCTATTCTTCTCTAACTAATTCTTCAATTCACTCTTTCATCATAACTTCTAAGTCACCTTCAATGCACTGCATGCAAAATATCTTGTTTGCTCCTTCAATTCCCTCCACATTCACTTTCCTCTATCATAAAGAATTTAAGGCTTTGTCTTCCTTAAGATGGCTTTGGTGGCTTAGGGTTAGGTATGAATCTATGGCTAAGATTCATCCATTTTGCTTCTTAATTCTTCCCATTTTTTAATTGGCTACATGCAATTGCATAGGAAATCCAAATAGAGATTTGTCCTTATCTCCAAAAGATCAAAATCTATCTTTAAGTTAGCTCAAAAATGGTTTACATAGTTGTTTGTGCCATTACAATCAAATATGTCAAAACTGTGTCACTCAGCATATGAAGTAACTAATGCTCAACATGCACTATATTTCTATTGTGGCTTAGCACCTGTACTGCTTGGCATCCACTATTTACTTGGCTCTTGAATCAATTGGTATGGTCTATCTGCTTGACACCTGAGTGACTTGGCACATGAGTGACTCGACACTCATTGCAACTCGGCATGGTCTTATATTTACATGTTGTGCTCGACATGTATTACTAGTTTGACATGAACTAAGTAAATGGCTTAAGTGTGTTGACACTCACTTGTCAAAACCAATCCGACATCAACACTCTCTTTTTCATCCTAGCTCCCTATGACCCCTTTTAAACCATTTGAAAGAATAATGTATGTCTTAAGGTGTCCAAAGGCACCTTAGCACATATATAATAGTTTGAATAGGTTAAAAGAGGTGATAAGGTACCTTATGATACATTTTTATGTATTAGATCATATAATGTGTCTATTAAGTGATCTTAGGACCATTTTGCACATATAATATGATTGAAAGGGTCAAAAGGGGTCAAAGTGGTTTCTTTGGCCTCTTTTAACCCATTCAATCACATATTATGTGTCCTAAGTGATCTAAGGACCCCTTAGCACACATAATGCAATCAAAATGTTTAAAAGGGGCCATAGGGGGAGAGAGTGAGAGAAGGGGAGAAATGTACTGGGAGAGAGAGAGGGAGAGGGAGAGACATGGGGGAAAATGATAGAGGGGGAAAGGTATAGAAAGGAGAATTAGGAAGAAGTGAGATAATAGAAAATGATGAGAGATGGGGATACAAAGGTTGTGTGTGTGTGTGTGTGTGTGTGTGTGTGTGTGTGTGTGTGAGAGAGAGAGAGAGAGAGAGAGAGAGAGAGAGAGAGAGAGAGAGAGAGAGAGAGAGAGAGAGAGAGAGAGAGAGAGAGAGAGAGAGATCTAATAGGGGACACCTTATGTAATTAATATAATATTGAGGCTAACCTTATGCATGATCAAGGATAATGAATTTTAAATAAATTTGAAAGTATTTGTTTAGTGAAAATTGCAAGCATGGATGAAAGAGAAGATGTATGACAATGTCCAAGCATACTGTATAAGATTACTTGAATAAGTATGGGTGGAATCTACTATTGAGTCAAATGATGGGATATAGAAGAGGAGGATAGGTGTAATTTTTTTTTTGGGAGGGAGAGAAATATGGAGGGGGTAGATGGAGAAGGAAACTACATGGGTCTATCCATCTCTTTCCTTACTGTCCTTCTCTTCCTCTTCCCCATCTCTTTCTCTCTCACTCCTTCTCCCCAACCTTCCTTCCTCTCTCATCCATAATCCTAGATCATACTCTTTCTTTTATCCATGATCAATTTCTCCTCTTTCTTGCCCCCTCTCTCCCCCCTTTCTCATTGTGTCCTTGATCTCCCTGCCAATTTACTTTCTCTATCAACCAATTGTACCTTATATTGGCATAGAGAATAGAGAGAGAGAGAGAGAGAGATAACTATTATGGGGGAGATAACTATGACCCCTTTTGACTCATTCAATCATATTATATGTGCTAAGAGATCCTAAGATCACTGAAGAGACACATGATATTATCTAATGTGTTAAAATGGGTCATATGGTACCTTATGACCTCTTTTAACCCATTCAAATGATTATATATGTGTTAAGGGGCCTTTGGACACCTTAAGACACACATTATACTTTTGAATGGGTTAAAAAGGGTCATAGGGTACCCTATGATTCTTTTTGACCCATTCAAACCATTATATGTGTACTGATGTGTTCATAGACACTTTAAGACACACATTATACTATCAAGTGGGTCAAAATGGGTCATAGGATACCTTATGACCTCTTTTAACCTATTAGATCCATTATATGTGTGCTAAGGGGTTTGAGAACCCCTTAACACACTTTAGAAGTTTTTGGTTCTCCACCTATTTCTATTCTCCACCTATTGATCATGCATAAGGTCAACCTCAATATTATGTCAATTACATAAGGTGTCTCGTATTACACACACACACACACACACACACACACACCCTTACCCTTCATATCTCCATCTCTCCTCATTTTCTACTATCTCACCTCCTCCCAATTCTCCTTTCTATCTCTTTATTTTTTAAAATAAAATGTAAAAATATTTAATATTTAAATGTATTTTTAATAAATATTAGAATTTATAAATGTTTCTACACAAGTATAAATTTTAAATAGATATTTCTATTTTTATATTCCCCACCTTTCCTCCTCTATCATTCTCCCCCACATCTCTCCCTCTCCCTGTCTCTCTCTCCCATTACCTTTCTCCCCTTCTCTCACTCTTTCTCCATATGACCCCTTTTAACCCATTCAATCACATTATATGTGTTGTGGGTCCTAAGATCACTTAAGAGACAATTATATGATCTAATACATCAAACTGGGTCACAAGGTACCTTATGACCTCTTTTAACCCATTAAAATGCTTATATATGTGTTAAGGGGCCTTTGGAAACCTTAAGACATGAATTATACTTTCAAATGGGTTAAAATGGGTCATAGGGATATAGGATGAAAAAAAGAGTGTCTAGAAGGGTAATGGGAGCAATTTGGGGGAGAGGGATAACTCTCTATCTTTAGTGATAGCAACTATCCCCACATAAAATAGAACTCTCCTACACCATATAATTAATATAGGTGCAAATCTTATGTGTATCATATTTGAACTACTAATAAATTAATTATCCTAATTAAGATTAATTAAATTGTAACTAGTATTTAATTATGCCAACTACCCCACTTGAGTGCAATTGAGTAGAATGCACTATATATATATATATATATATATATATATATCCAAGAATGGGTTTCCATATGAGCTATATTTAGGCAATCTAATGAGCTCATTAGCAAGGAGAATTGGTAAGATAACATCATAACAATCTTCCAAGAGAGTAGAAGTTCTCTGAAAACTATGTCTAGAATCATTTTATTGATTCTCAAGTGAATAGCATGCATCCATGACTTCATCATGAAAACTTTGCATAGGCCCAAAGGAGGTATCACTTTCTTTCTCTCTAAGGAGGTCTATATATATAATAAATGAAATAATGAAAAAATTCTAGAAATGGGGATAGTAGTCTCAATCTACTTCTACCCTTATCATAAGAGATTCATCTCTATATGTAGTACTCATTGTTTATGTTTATTTCTGGATACAATTGATAATTTGACATCACAACATGGTGAATAATATGGAAACTCTAAAAGTAACATTAATATCTTACATACAAATAATCCATGAACTTAAACAATGATGCAATCCTAGATTTTGACCTTCTATAGTGAACTTTGGTTTTTGTGTCACCTATTTCTCACGATGAGTTCCTCTTTGTTTCTTTGTTATTAAACAATATGAGTTTGATAGGGAGAGAGACATGAGAGATGTAGATAGGGAGAGAGAGTGGTGAGATATATGTAGTGGGGCTACAAGATTTAATTTTATACCAACCTTCATATTTATAATGAAATCATGTTGAGGTATGCATATCTATTTTACTTGAAGATGAATGTTCTGATATCCTTTCCTCAAATAACTCTCCCTCTCTCCTTTTTCACTCTCTCCTTATTCCCAACCTCTTTCCCATGTTTCACTCTTTCCTTATATCTATCCATATCCACTTTTCCTTTATTCTCTCAATCATCTACATCACCTTGTTTCTCCTTATCTACCTATCCTATAGCTCTATCCCCTTATAGGCTTCTTGTCTCTCTATCATCCCCTGATCTAGTTATATCCCTTCATCTAAAATTACCTCTCCCTCAAATTACCCCTCTCCTCCTCTACTCCCTCATTACCTATATTGGATAGGGTTGGTCTACTCACATATTTAAACCACAACTTCCTTCAAGGGGTGGTTGAGATGGGGAAGAGGGAGAGAGTGAGTGAGGTAAAAAGAATGACATGGCAAGGGAGAAATGACTTATATTTTAGGGATTATGGTTATAGGGTTTAAAAGGTTTAGAGAGAGAGATGTAAATCTCTCTCTCTCTCTCTCTCTCTCAATCCTATAACTATAAACCATAAACCATAAATCCTTCCTCTTTTTATCTTTTCCCCTTCTAATCTCCCTATCCCACCACTATTTTCTTCTCTCCCCTATCTACTTACTCACTTTATACTTTTATCTCTCTCCCTTTCCCCTTCTCTCTCTTTGCCCCTCACTTTCTCCCTACCTCCCCCTTCTTCCTCTTCCCCACCTCTCTCCTAAAATCTCCCTCTCTGCCCCCATTTCTGTCCCTCTCTCCCCTCTCTCCTAATCTCCAATATCTCTTTACCTTATCCATGAATCGTAAAGATCTTTTGCCAAAACCCAAAATTTTATAACCATTAAAAGTAAACCCTAAATCCTTTCTCCATTTTTGTCTTTCTCAATTCCCCCTCTCCCTTTCTCCCTCTTTTTTTTTTTAATAATTCCCCCATCTCCTTCCATATTTTTCTTCTCTCCCCCTTAAACTCTAAGCCTTATGTAATCTTAGAATCCTAAAATCTATAACCATAACATCTCAACCCTATACTAGCCCATAAATCCTATAACCATATGTCCTAAACTCTAAATCCTTTCCTTTTTTCTCCCTCTTCCACCCCCACCCACCCTCTCATCCCTGAACAATAAAACATGTACCATAAAAACTAAAATCCCTATAAGCGTGAGAAGTAAACTCTAGATCCTTTCTCATTTTCTCCATTTCTCTCTTTTCCTAAAGCTTAAACCCTAAAAAGAGAGAGACAATAAATATGAAGAGGAAGAAAGGGGGATAGAGATAAACAGGAAAGGAGATAGGTATATTCCCTTCTCTTGTTATCTTCCTATAGAGGTAGAGCATGAATTAAATATAGTGAAAAATAGGATAAACAAATATAAAGATGTAGAGAGAGAGGGGTAAGGGAGAGATTGGTAGAGATATAAAAAAAAATAAAGAAGTAGAGAAAGAAAAATGTAAATAGGGATAGGGAGATATTAAAAAAAAGCAAGAGAATAAATTTATGAAGGCAAAGAGAGGTACACACACACACACACACACACACACACACACACACACACACACACACACATGTATATATATATCTATATATACCTCTCTTTCTCTTCATAAATTTATTCATGTGTGTGTGTGTGTGTGTGTGTGTGTGTGAGTGTGGAGAGAGAGCTGAAAATATGTTTCAATATTATATTATATACATTGATACATAATTATATCTCAATAAATTTATCATATATATATTATATATGGTAATCTAAAATAGAAATTAAAATATAAATTAAATAACTTAGTATTATAATATACTATAATAATTATATTATGTTTATATTTATATTAGATTATTTAAAATTTTATATTAATCCTAACCTAAATTTGAACCATAATAATAAGTATTAGTAGTAATCCCATGGCTAATCCTAATCTTAACCCTAGAACAATGATGAAAACCCTAAACCAAAATATTATTATTTGCATAAACATCATTGTCAAAATAAATATTATTCTTGTTATAACCCTAAAGTTTTATCTTAGCCATAAGGAAAACCCTAACCATGGTGTAAATTCTAACCCTATAAAAAATCTAAACAATAATCTTAAACCATAACCCTTTCCATATCTTGTCCCTAAATCTAACCCTAACCTTTTCCATATTAATGTGGAAAAATTTTCACCCAACTATTATATAAAGTCTAACTTAATCTTGAATTATTTTTAATTTTAAATATTATTCACATTAATTAGTTTTGTTTTTTTATATTTAATGATATATTGAAAATTATTTTATTTTTTGAATTTTAATTTTTTTTTCAAAAATATGTTCAAAATAAAAAACATCAAAAAAATATTTCATATTATATATATATGTAATAAAAATAATTAAATGATAAAAATGAAAAATAAAAGTAATTTTTTAAATAAAAAAATAAGAATGTTGAGTTAAAAAAAATAATATGACAAAGATATATATAAAAATGAAATTAAATAAAACATACTATATTAATAAAAATAAAATTTCTTTTTTAAAAATCAATCATATGTCAAACAAAAACAAAAATATATCGAAAGAGAAACAATCATTTTAAATTTAATTAAATGAATTCTAGCAAAATAATTAAAAGAAATTATGACATTTTATGTAAACTATGACAAATCATTCAAGTACTTTTCATCCTCATCTTCATTTCTATCATCATCGTTGTCGTTTCCATACTCATCACCGTTATACTTTGTTGTTGCTACTGTTACCTCCATCTACAATGGAAAGTGATGGTATCATGTATGGGTCACGTTATTTTTTCTATATGAAATGATCATCCATGTCACTTTTTGTATTAGGATAGAAAACTTTGTTCATTTACAAATGTTTTATTTTGTATTTCAGTTGTTTGATAGTTGAGTTGTTTAATAAATGAGTGATTTAAAAAATAATAATGAATTTTTTAAATATATTTCATGTCTTCAAATTATCTTTTTGATTTAACAATATATGATTATAGTCAATTATAAATAATATGTATAAAAATACAATATCTAAATATAAGAAGTGTAAATACAACTAATTGCTGAAAAATAAATAAATTACATAATAATTTTTTTGACAATAAAAACATTTGGTTATAACGAGTGAGTGACATGTTTGAAGTTTGAGTCTATATTGTTGCATTTTCTAGGGTAAGGAGTAGAGTGTAACATCCTAAAAATTTAGTTCTGATAATTAGAGGCTCTAAGCCCTATTAGACTCATATTGGTGATTTCAAACTCCAAATACTCTTTATGCTTGATTCCAACAACTTATATTCTCTTCCTCTACAATTTACCACACTTTCCTAGGCCTAGTAAAATATTGAGGAAAATTTGTCTTGACTAGGACACTCTAGTCTTAGACTAGGGTGACCAAGTCAGTTTTGTCTAAGGAGATTGTGCTTAATTTTAGGTCTAGACCAAATGTAGTGTTTTCATCCTAGATATATAATGTAGCTTTTACTCAGGAACATTGATCAAGAAATGAGTATAAAAGGACACAAACTCCTCTCATTTTGACATCCATAGTCAAGAATACAATCTACACCTACTTGGAATTGGTGATTTAAGTGCAAGTGAAATCAAACTTATTAAGAATTTGGATTGAAGATTCAAAGGAAAGCATATAATTCAAGGTCTCCAAGTCTCCATTTCTTAAAGATTGACTCAAGAAAAGTAAATCTTTTATAGTTGATCCATGTTTCTCTCCCATATTGGACACTAGATGAATTTTTAATGAATAATGAATATCAATGCATCTATTCTTCTTGTCACTACTTCTCCATTAAGGGTATCAAGCATTTCAAAATTCTCGATCTAAGTTTGGTGATCATACATCTCCACATATGTGTAGACATTATTGGTTCTACAATAATTCTAAGATGTACACATATAAGCATCTTTATAGATTTATTAGATCATAATATCCATCAATGAGGCTTTCTTATGCAAGGTGAATACCAAAATTTATGTTCTTTACATTCCTTTCCTTACAAAATCTTAATTTCATTTCAAGGTTAGTTCCTAAACAAAGGTTTGACCAAGGAAAACCCCCTTTTATTTATTTTTTGCTTCTTTATTTTGTTCAAGAATAATGATGGAAATTGTAGAGCCAAATTCAATAAACTTATCACTAGTCATAGGCTGTCTAAAAATTTCATTAGATTTGGAGATTAAAGGACAAGGTGAAGTTTTGCACCCTCATCCTTGATTAGAGTCATGTGGTTTGGCATCAATGTTTTTGGTTGAGATTTTTATAAGAGATACATCGAGTTATCATAATCTTGGATCTAGAGTTTTACCTATTTCTAACAGCTCTACAAAATCAAAATTAGATCTAAACATCCATTTGTCTCTTATTTCTCCAAGGTGTGTTAATTCTTGATATTTTCTCCCTTGTACATTAACTTTAATCCACCAAATCTATATTTATTTCATCATTTACATGTTTATCATATTACATAATTAAACATTAGTTAGATATACATCTAGTTTGTATGAACTTGCACCATAGTTCTATAGTCATTTCATTCAGATATGTTAATAGATCTTTGAAATTGCATTTCTTGATCTTATTTGTATGCATGGTGATAATTACTATTTACATTACATCTTTGTTACATTATATGCATTTGGAATGGAGCCTTTAATATCTACATAACATGCCTAAACTTGATTGTTGAATTTTCTTAGATTGCATATTTATTTTAAATTACATTACATTTATCTTTTATTTCATTCTCTTTAGTATGTTCATATAAATTTTTTAATCCAACCAATAATGTTTTGGTTAGAAAAAGCCATAGAATCATGGATTTCTCTAATCATAAGCCATCATTCATTTCTAGAAATCTTGATGAGACGAACATTCATACTACTAAAATCAATCATATCACAGAGAACTAGTCTTCTCATCATTCTCATGATGATGATGAAACTTTAAGGGTTCCTCCTATGCAGGTTGAAAAAATTCTATATGACTTTGAGAAATTTGAACAATGGCCTAGATAAGAAAATCTTAGATGTGACCTCATTTATTTAAATAAGGCATAATGATGAGCATGATACGCAATTTTTCATATGACCTCTCATCTCATTAATACCTATGTCAAGCCTATTAGATAACATGATCTTGATTTAGGTTCTATTCCACTTATCATTATTGTTGACACCTCTATCCCTATCACCATTCCATTCCTAGTAAGTCCACTTATGCTCCACCTATTATAATAACTTCAAGTAAAAAACCAAATTCTACATATGTGAGTTTTTTAAAAACTTACTACTCCTTAGATCCCTTCAAGTGTGCCATGTATTCCATTCCATTGTTTTATGCCCACTTACCATACTGTGCCTTTCTCATATCCAACTATTCCTTAAATTTTAAAATAGCGCTCTTAATATTTCCAATGCTTCTTCTCCTATTATCTCATCTATTGATTCTACCATTAATATCTTGACTCAAATAATGTCTTTTTTACATCAAATTATTTCAATAAGTCAATCTAAGTTCAACATCTCTATACTTGTAACATTTTGAGTCCTTTTCCCTTAGATATCATTTATGTTTTTTTTTAAATTAAAGGAAAAATAGGTTTTGAAGGAACCCAGAAACCCTTTATAATAACATAACAGAAAGATATGCGTGTAGATCCAAAACCAAAGAAAAATGAAACCCACAAAGGGGAACAAAAAGGGTAGAAATTGCTAACCAGAAAATTACTAGTCATAGTACAAAAAATTGAACAGAACAACAAACTACATCATTTACGTTGTTATCTTGCAACATACAAAGATTACCTATCTTGAGACTTATAATAGAAAGGGTCATCCTTTGAATCATGGGAAAATATTTAAGTTTTTTGGCAATTTATTGCAACTAAATAAGTTCATAGAAAAATTTATTACTAGAACCTTTCATCATAAAGCCTTGATGTTTCTTTTTTTTTCATTAAGAAAAGTGGGGTAGGGTATAAAACCTTAACAAAAAATGAACATCAAGTCCAAAGATGATGGAAATATGTTAACACACCATGACATCTTAGATAAGTAGAACCATAATAAACATAAACTTAAAACAAAGAAGTAGCTAAGATAAGGAAAAAAAGACTAGAGGACCTAAGTATAATTCCACATTACATGATTAATAACCATGAACCAATGAGCTATGGTTGACAAACCAACAAACCCAAAAGAGAAGAAAAAGAAAACATAACACTATAGACCAAGAACCTAGCAACAAGAACCTACCCAAAGATGAGAAACAATAATCCAATTATCCACAACTACCTCTACAATTCCATGATCTTTTCTAGGAAATAATACTATCTAGGATGGGAAGGAGTAGTATCCCTTGACCTAGAAACCTATTTAGTAATTTTCTATGGAATCTACTCCTTACTTAGAGCTTCCTCTCTCCTCTTTCTTTTGAGTTAACATTCCTCAAGATCCCCCTTAGTGCCACCTTCTAACAAGAATTTATTTAGGACACTAGCACCTTGAGTTGATACCTAGCTTCTCTTGGAAAACCTTTATAAATGAAAAGTATTAATAATCTCAAATTTTTCATCTTTAATGGGAACCATAAAATGAATCTCAAAAACTTATTTCTCTAGTAACTCCTAATTATGTAGTTTTTATCCCAAGTCTTTACCTGATTGTCACAAAGAATCATCTTGTCTACCAGTGATCCAATCCTCCACTTTTTGATCCATCTCTTCCAAGGCTTCTAGCTTATTAATTTTCCCTCTAAAAATATTGAGTTAAAAAAAGAGCCACTCGGTGATCACCTTTATCCTATTTTAACATATTGCAAGCTTATTAGAGTGTAAAGAGAGAGCCTCTAAATCAATATCTCCATCCTCTAATCTAGGAAGAGAATGAGACCCAAAGAAAGGAATTTATAGGTCCCCAATATAACCCAAGTTGATCTTAGTGGAGGAGGAAAATAAAGGAATAATAGGTCAATTAGGAGAAGATTAATGGGTGTAGTGTTTTGTAATCTAGACTAAGTCAATATGCCAAGAATACCGACTAGGAAAACCATCAAGCACCTCAACAGTTTCCTCAACTTGCTTAGTGTGGTCTTCTTTCTTTCATTTAGCTTTATAGATAGGAATAACATTGGTACCTAAGATAGGAGAATCTCTAGGGGTAATTTCTGGGTTTTGCAACTAGTTAATAGAGGATGGAATAGGGGGAAACTCAAGGTTATTCAACGCCATAGTCAAATAAGGGGCATTGTGCATAATGAGGTTAATGTGGAATTTATTTAAATTCTAAAAAAAATCCTTGGTAGAAGGAAACACTATGCTTAACCTTAGACTTTTGAATAGATAGGGAAAGTGAAAAAAAATCCAATACATAAAATACAATTTCACATCCCTCTAAAATTGATTAATTATGAGAAAAATATGAGAGTGAATTTTTTTGTAGATTCCCTTGCAAGTTACAAACTTAATGAGGATCTTTTCCATAATTTTCCAAATTTTAGGGAGCTTCTCTCTATTGAAACCTAACTATAATAATAGAATTTTATCACCAACTTCTAAAAATAACCTTAAGCCCCCTTTGAAGGAAATTTTGTTGTTGTGGAGGACTTTCTCTCCCTCCATACTCTAACCAATAACTATAGAAATGGCCTTTGGAGTGACCATAAACTCCATACTTCCCACAATAACCTTCCTCTCATCTTAGGAAACAATAATTTTCTTAAAAAAAGGTCAAGGTTATAACCCTTCATGCCTTCATCATAAGAGACCATATTCCCCTTTTCCATAATCTCCCAGGCCTTGGGATATTTCTTAAATTCTTCACAAGTATCATGCTCATTCTAATACAAAAAATCACCCATACTTTCTCTCAAAATATAAGGCACAAGAAAATAAAATTGTAGACCTAGAGCCTAATCAGTATGAGAAGGAACAATTATTGAAATAAAATCACCAGAGCTAGTATCTATGAAATAATAAACTCACTAGATAGAAGAATAAAATGGAAATCACTCAAACGAGAAGAAAAAAGAGATGAACATGTCTTAACTTGCAACAAATGCATTGTCATAATTGTTAAATTTGGCAAGATCTTGCATGATCACCACATGCACCACTATAGGGATAGATCGTATGCCTTTCCAAATTTTGAAATCCTAGGTGTGCTAGCAATCTAGCTAAGTATATAATTTGGATTTTCCATTTATGAAAACATATATCTAGTATCAAGAAGGAAGATCTTAAAGATGAAGATTATGTGATTAGACTTAGAAAATTGTCTATGTATTAGCTAGGTTAGCTATTAGAGCATATACAGTTTTGATATGTATGCATGACATAGACATTATGGGCATATGTATAGTTAGATATAGATGTATAGAGTGTCAAGATAATATGTATAAGTATGCAAGTTAGTAGAGTCAGTATGAAAGAAGATATGACAGTTTTACCAATTGCAGCAGTATATAGACAAAACATAGCATAATAGAAAAAGGTTAATAGTGAGTTAATGAATTACATTGTTTACAAAATAATTTCTTTACTAATTAGGGATGAAATCCTAGATGTTAACCCTAAGAGAGAAAGAGCTAGCTTTTTATTTTACCAAGCATGTGAAAGATTAAAGGTCGACTGGACAATGTTTTATGACTTACAAAGGTATAAAGATAGATTACAATATGCAAAGTAAAGTGTTCTTCTCATGAAGGCTATGAAAAATTGATATGATGTAAATTATGATGTATTTTTAGAGGATTGTGAGTTATGTGATGGGAAATAGTAACATATCAGAATTGAAGATATCAACAACAAGAAAGAGGTTTTTGTATCTATCTTTTTGTATCAAGGAATTATGCTGTAAGTTACATGTTTGGGTAGTAGGCCCAACTTGTATATCATTTTGTATATGTATTTGTAACAACTCCTAATAGGATTGAGGCTTCTAACAAGGATTGAGACACTATATACATCTAATAGACTCCTAATAGGTTTAATATCTTTAACTAGATACTTTTGATTAGTGGATCATTTTGTGGGTACAATCCCCACCGAGGTTTTCCCTTGGCTAAGGTTTCCCTAGATAACAAAATATGGTGTTATGAGTTCTCTTATTGCATAGTTATGTTTACTTTTTAGCATTGTTAGTTTACTTTCATATGCAAGTTAAAAGGCAATTAATAATATCTAGTTTTGGACTAAACTTTTTAGAATATTGATTCACCCCCTCTCAGTATTTCCTATTTCTAACAATTGGTACACAATTAATTAGAAGAGGCTTGAAAACTTGAGTAAGATCCCTTTTGATATGGAACAATTATAGAAGAACCTTGAAGAAGCTCTTGAGCAGATTGAAATTGTTATTAAGGAGAGAGACAACCTGAAAGAAAGGTACAAAGATGCAAACTTGACTACATTCATATATTGAAATATAAGTTTGATTATCTCAAATCTAAAAAAGAACCTAAAGATCAAATAGAAGATAGTGATGAAGCATCAAGACTAAAGAAAGAAAATGAGATTCTAAAACATGAGTTGAAGATTATTGAACTAGAATTAATTTTGAAGAAGGATGATAGAAAAGTTGAGTCAAATTTGAAATCTGAGAATGTAGATCTAAGATCTCATCTTACAAAAGTTACTTCTGAACTTGAATCCATCAAGCTAGAACATATAGAACTTGAAAAGTACAACACTATTGTGAAAGGAGAGTTAACATAGACTAGGCAACAAAGAGAAAAGTTATATTTCGGTAGTGAGAAAATTGATTAGCAACTATATTTTTAGAGAGCTTCCTATTATAAGACTGGTCTTTGATATTTTATTGGAGATAAGTCGGCAAAGAAATCTAAAGCAAGAAAATAATTAGATTTGAATATTGAGCATCATGAACACAAGATAGATGAGAAATATAAGATTGAACAAGCCAATCTAGAGATGCATCAAAAGAAGTTTATCAAGAAAGTCAAGTGGAGAAAATTAATGAATTAGAGGAAACTGAGCAAGTTAAATAACCTAAGGAAGTAAGGTATAAATTTAAAATTAGATGCTTTATATGTCATGAAGTTAGTCATACGAAGAGAAACTATACATGTAAGTCATTCAAACTTATTACTATTTTTATTGTTATAATTGTCATGGTTTTGGTCATAAAGTAGTTGATTGTCAAAAACCTAAATTTGATAGTAATAATAGAAATAGTAGAATGTTTACAGATACTAACCCTACAGGTATTGAAATAAGAAGATCTGGTGAAAGGACACCTAGTCAAAGAAGAAGATCAAATGAAGGAACTAGTAGAGAAAGCAGAAAGAAACAATATTGTGTGTTATCAATGTAAAAACTTTGGACATATTTCCAAAAATTACAGAGCACCAATTAACTAGTCTAGACCTAATCAAAGAAACAGTGCACTAGTATGTCAGCTATGCAATAAATTTCATCATGAAGAAAGATTTTATAGAATGGACATGAGGAACATCAACATGTTACCAAATTTTAGAAGGAATAATAACAAAAATTTCAGAAAAAATGATAGTAGAAATAATAGCTAGAAAGATGAGTTAAGAGAACATGTGGAAGAATTCAAACAAGTATTTTTCAAGGGAAAAGATCCATAAAGCTTGCATATTGTAATGCCTTGCCAAGGAACCTAAAAGAAGTTAACCTAATGTTTCACTAAGATTTCCATTTAAAAAAAAAAAAACATCAATAGATAATACAACAAGAACAATAACTCACATACATACAACCATCCAAAATAGATTACATCTCTTAAGGGTTCCATGACGTTGAATCACATGTATAAGTTTATTAATATTAAATCTAACCCATAACCAAAATCCACATCATGAAATAACCATGAGTACGAATCCAATTAAATAATATAAAATTACATAAGATGCCTCTTGACATAGCTAGAATGCATAATCATGAACTATACAAGTCACATGGTATGAAAATCTTAAAGAATATACATCATAAATAAACACATCATGTCATAAGATCTCTGATAGTCAAGTACAATATAACATAATATAACTATCTATTATAAAAAAAAGATTAGAATGAAAGGAAAAACTATACAAGTACGTACAAAAAAAAAATTTAGCTATCAGATCTCAATGGTATAAGAAACACTACCACTTGACCTCATGGAACTGAAATGGTGCACTCCCACCATGCTAAGAAAATAGTTTGAAATCCCAAACAGATATCAATCCACAAGTCATAACCATCATCTAGGTCAAGGAAAACTTGATAGTAATCTATCTCAAAGGGTACCATGGCACAAGTATCATCTAATCCCAGAGGCAACAAAGACATGTATGAAATATACTATATAAGTGGGCAAGTTTCGTCGGATGAGCCAACTCTAAGGTTACCTTGGAAATCTCTCTGGACTCTGACCTCTAGTGTCTCTATGTGGCATCAGTATCCTTTGATACAAAGAAGGCATACTAACAAGGCAAAGTCAAAACCAAGCATCCTTTGTACTCCCATCCTAACCTATACTAGCACTTAAGGAATGGGTGAAGAAAAAAGCTAACTCTTATTAATTCATTTTACTCTCATTTAATGAAATGTTATCACTTATTAAAACAACTTACAATGGATTACCCAGGCAATCTATTTAGGGATCCAACCTCCATTTCGAGCCACTTCCCAATGTACACATATGTTACCTACCCTAAGCTCACAAAAAGTACAACTCATAAAATCACAATTTTTACCTTAGTCCTTTACAAGCAACTAGAAAGAACTTATAGATAAAACATAATCTTCACCTCAATCCTATACAAGAAACTAGAAAGTACCTAAAGACCAATCACCATAATCACCTTAGTCCTAAGCAAGCAACTAGAAAGCACCAAAAGATAACTAATTGAAAAATCAAAGGTTACAACAAGAATGTCATAGTAATCACCTTAGTTCTATACAAGCAACTGAAAAGGACTAGCAAGCATTGATCAAAACTCATCATAGAAAATATGTGACATAGCACCATGGTTGGGTATAAAAGGTCATATACATAACATCATCATAGAACAAAAACCTCCAAACCTCTAGTAAAAATCCTAATTGGTCAAAGTACTAAGTCAAAACCCGAACTCCAACATGAAATACAACATACATCCCATCATAGTTTAACAACTATTTTCATAGTTAATTTTGTTTTCAAAACACAAAGGTTTGATATACAAGTAGGGTTTCAATTTTCATTTCCAAAGTGTCAAAATTACTAAGGTTTTCAAATTATCAAAAGATGTAATAAAATTTCCCTAGTATTAGAAATCATTTTCACTTAAATTGAGGCGTCAAGAAAAACCTGAACTTATTAAAACAATCATTTTCCCTATTACAATTATCAAATTTACTTTCCAAATATATTTTAATAATTAAAAAACTTTAATTTAAATATTATTAAACTTCAAGAATAATTAATTAAATTATTAAAGGCAAGAGCCTACAACACAAAGGTGAATTATGAGCCTCTTAATTGGGAGGTCTTGGGTTCAAATCTACTCAATATTAACTAATAATCAAAATAATTAACCACAACAAATAATAATAATAAACCTTGGCTTCAAACTCTTATCGATTTAAAAAAAAAAAAGATTAAAGATAATAATTATTTATTCATTAATAAATTTTATTAAATAATTAATAAAATAATCAATATTCTATTAAGAAAATACTAATTATTATCAATAATAATATTTATAATATATTTAATATTTAAAAAGTAATGTATTTAATAATTATTAATATTTAAAATATATAAAAAAAACTATATTTAATTTACGTGTGTTAAAATTTTAATAAAATAAAATAAAAAACTTAAAAAATAAAATAAACAACTTACGAATAATTCCTTTTAAAGATTGTATGCTTGCTGGTGTGGTAGCTCTAGTGACGCAGTAGTAGGGTTTGTCGTGCGGTAGGCTTTAAAAGCCCACTAACAACCTATGACCATAGGAGGAGAAATGAAGGGTGATGGGGGGTGGTGGCCCCTACCCACCATTATATATACACATATATATACATACATATACACATACACACACATATATATATAAAACAAACAAATGTATGCCCCTTGAAAGATCATTTTAATTTTTTTTCAAA
The DNA here is from genome assembly GCA_028749045.1 of Cupressus sempervirens. NCBI lineage: Eukaryota > Viridiplantae > Streptophyta > Pinopsida > Cupressales > Cupressaceae > Cupressus > Cupressus sempervirens. Next base: position 356,619,318 of record CM053792.1, on the reverse strand, counting down.
ATTATACTTTATAGTTATCACAGTAATTATAAATTATTATGGTAATTTTATATATATATATATATATATATACATATATATATATATATATATATACATATATATATATATATATATATATATATATATATATATATATATATATATAAAATTTCCAATATAAACCTAGTATAGCAACTCGGATTAAACAACCAAAACTTATTAAAAAAAATCTAGTTTTCTTTTCTAAACCCATATCCCAATTTTAATCAATCCAATTATGAATCATAAAATTTCTTAAACAAAGGTTTCTAATTTAATTCTGATATCCCTTTTCAAACCCTATCGCAAATCCAAATAATCAAACAAGGGTTTCAAATCTTGAATTCATTTATAGATGTTTTTAAAAATGAAGAACAATAAAGTCAGAAATAAGGGTTTCAACCCAATTAAATTCTTAATACAGATCCACATTTAATGAGAAAACATAGATTTCAAAAGAAAAATTATTGCACAAAACTTCAACAAGATCCTACCTAGATCTGATGCTAATGATTGAATGCAAACAACTCGCAAGAAAAATTTCATTTCTTTCGAAGCCATCTTTCCAAAAATTGGCTCTTCCAAACATGTGTGTCGATAAATGAGCTCTAATTTCTTAATAAAGAGCTTTCTCCCTCTTAGGATTTTGGTCTTGCAATCACGCAAAACCTTATTCTTAATTATTTTATTATATTTTAATTTCATGTGCAACCTTTTTGCATTTTAATTAAAATAAACTTTATTAAATTAATCATTTCCCTCTTCTATTAAATCACAAGATATCTTTAATAATTTTTTTATTAATTTAACTAATAATAATATTTAGATTTTATTTTAATAATGAAAACTCCTAAATAAATTATTATTAAATTAAATAAATATAATTACATCAAATTTAGAACTTAAATTGAATTATTTTGTTTAATTAATTTCTCAATTAATTAAATATAATTAAATATTAATTTTTCTTTATAAAGTTTTCATTAGATTAAATCATTTAACATTCACTTTATTTGATTTAATTATAATTGAAAATCACAATAGACCCACAAAACTAAAATATGAAAACCCATTATAATGGATAGAGTACTAAACCAAACTGAAGGGTCCAAATCATCAATTCATGTCACTTGACAATTTTGGAAGGGTAAAACTTAGATACTTGTCCTAATTTCTGGGACACTTGGCTTAAGGCTAGGATATGAGCTCAAGAATTATCTCCCCTCTTTTACCATTGAGATACTATGATAAGGCACACTCATCCTGACAAGTTAGGAAAGTCAATGCTTGGTACCTATAATTTGTATAAAATTTGAGCATGTACATACACATACAACTCTAAAATAAATAGGCAATGGTGGGAAGTGATGCATCATGTAGATCCCAACTAGCAGGTGACTGCAACTCCCTCCCTCAACTGCACCAAAAATGTGAAACATAAAATAAAACATACAAGTACACCATACACATGTAATTATGGGGTAAGTATACATAGAAACTACATATAAATCATCCATCTAACTATCATCATGAAGTAATTGAAATCATTGTATGAACATACATATATCATCATCGAAATAATCATGAACACGTGAAATAACTGAGTATCAAGTATCTCATCAAATATATCAACTGAATATTAAATGACATCCAAACCAATTGGGTTACCAAGTACCACTAATCATAAAACATACTCATAAAACTAGCCTAAAAGATTCCAAAAACAAAAACATGGATAACAAACTAGGGGTAGGCATTATACACATAGTATTGGAAGAACAATCATTTGATGTACCTGAAGGAAGACTGAAATCATATTTCTTTTGTGATTCATCCTATTTGAATTGGGCATCTTATATACCTATATTAACATCGGAAAAAGTAGGAAGGTAGCATATGAGGAGTTAAAGTTTGCGCAATTAGTATGAATTAGTTCATGATGATGTAAAGCTATGGTTAAGAGTGCATGTTATTTGGAGATCGCATGTGACTGTGCAAAAGAAAACAAATTTATTGGTAATTAGAAAGAACTTATTGAATTGTGTACCTATGTAATTAATGTAGAGACAAATTTGTTGAGATTTAATGGATGTGAATGAGATCTTATGAATCATTCAATCATGTGAAGAGTTAAGAAGCAATAAAGAGAAAATTGATAAAAATTGAAATAAAATTGAAGTTGATTCAGAGTGTGATGTGTAGAGATCCCTAGCTACATAAAATTGAGGTATTTATCATCTGCACAGTTGAAATTCTAAGGTTTTAATCTGAAACAATGGCTACACCAACAATCTTTGATGTGAATGATTGACCTAGATACGAGTTTAAGAAGCATCCTTATGTGTACTTAGAATATGACCCATTGGGAGCATTTTCACAGGTTTCACCTAATGTTTTATATGTAGAAGATATTAGAGCCTATATCCACTATAATTTTGAGAGTATTGGTGACAATGATATCGCTAAAACAAGGTTATGAGCACCTAGATGATCTAAACATTATCAAACAAATATTTTATATTAATTTTGAAATCCATGAATGGACAAGAATAATTCTCATCCATATTCATGAAGATATGTTTTGGGTAAGAGATATAGTGACAATGATTGACAATGATACAAGTCACAAATTGAAAGGCCTTAGAAATGAGGGTCATAGCTCTATTAATGAGAAGAATGTGGAAAAAGTTAGTATAAACTACAATGAAAACCAAATCTAATGGAAGAAACATGAGACTTGACCTAATTAAGGAAACTGATGTCAAAGTGTTTGAACAAGATTATTGGGTATAAGATTAATTATAGCTCTAGAGTAAATTTTGTGCCTACTAGATTTATTCATGGAGATTACATGATTGCACTAATGAGAGAGAAAGTAAACATGTGTGTATTCCTTAAGAAACAAATCTTGAATAACATTGAAAGAATTAAGAGGACTAAGAGTGCATCTTTTACATTTGAGTCTCTGATTACACATCTATTCTTTCAAGTTATGAAATAGTTTCTGAGTATACCTGATTATGAGTGGAATGGAAAAAAATGCACCATAAGCATGATCACTAATTGTTAGAGAAGACAATCAAAGGAAAGAGTTACAGAGGATATCTCTGGAATGATGAAAAGTTTTCAGAATTAAATGAAATAGAGATATAGAATTCCACCATCACTATTTGAGAAATATAAGAATGATATTTTCTTCATGGTAGAGACAGATGTCACATGCATGAAAGTAGTTGAGCCAAGAGTCAAATTCATTGACCCTATGGGCTATTACATGACTAAAGATTTAATAGAAGGATATGGCAAGATAATTCTTGAGTCTAATAGAGACATGGAATGTCTTAGATGGGGGACATATGAAGAAAAGATAACAGAAGTGTAAAGTAAGGTATATAGTAAAGATATTAAGAAGAAAGTTGATAAGAAAATTGAAACTATTTTAAAGGAAACATGTATATCAAAAGAGGATTTCAGAGAGGCAATGGGAATCAGAAAAGAACTTAAGACAAGAGGTCAATGATAAATTCTAAATCAAATTTCTCAATTGACAAGTAGTAGGAGGAGAAAGGGTGATAGTAGTAGGACCCTAATCCAAAATTCTCAGTGTGTCAAATTGTAGTCTCACAAGTGCAACCCACCATTGTACATAAAAATAATGAAGAGGATGTTAGTATTGTCAAGCTACAATAAATCATTCCTCTTAGCACTAGGAAGTCTGAGAGTCTAACAAAGGTGAAGCAGGAACCAACTTAGTCACCTTCAAAGAAAAGAACCAAGAAGATGTCCAGTGGACCAGGAAAAAGAAGAAATACCTTAAAGATGATTGAACTAGATGAGTTAGATGAAGAAGGATCAAAAAATTCAAAAGAAAAACCAGTTGAGAAAGTTGAGACAGAAGCATGAAGAAATCCTGAGGTAAGAAAGCATGGAAACCTAAAATTGAAAATCTAAATGTTCAAATCATTGACAATTTCATCTTTATACAGCTAAATAAATTCTAAAATTTGTATAGTAACATGGAGAGATTTCAATTAGAGAATGTTGTAGTTAGGCATATGATATTAACAAATAGAAGGTTCAAAGATATACAAAAGAATATACCACAAGATATCTACAATAGATTGATTAACATTAAAAGAAAAGTAGTAGATGAAGATAGATGAATTAGACAAAATCAGATTAGAAAACTCTATGAGATAAATAACAATGATGACATAGAGAGGATAATTAAGAGTATTGAACCCTTGCTAAGGAAAAAAAGGAGAGCAATTATGTTGATGGGTGGAAATTATGAGGAAGTGAATGAGGAGACAAAGAAAGCAATTGTCAAGTTTATGACTTCTACACTTGAAAAGGAAGTACCAATAAATTCCATATTTGAAACATAAAAGTCTACAAGGACTTTACCAACAATTGTATCAGTGGTAGGGATAAAAAGGAGACCTTGATGACAAAGTCAACTCTGCAGATAAAAATTTCTATAGATACTATGTAGATTGATATCACTAAGGTCACTATTGACACATTAGAAGATCCCTTTAAGGATTATGACACACATATTATTTTCAATTCGATTAGTTATACTAGTCCTAAAGATGAAGAAGAGGAAGAAACAAATAAAAGGAAAGAAGATGAGAAAATAAAGCAATAAGAAGAGAAAGAGAAAAAGGAGGAAGAATAAGAAAAAAGAAAGAAAGATGAAGAGAGAAAGAAAAAAGAGGTAGAAGAGGAGAAGAGAAAGAAAGAAGAAGAAGATAAAAGAATAAAAGAGGAAGCAAAGAAAAAGAAAGAGGAGGAAGAGAAGAAGAAGAAAAGAAGAAGAAGGAAGAGGAAGACAAAAAGAAAGAAAGAAAGAAGAGAAAAAAAGAAAAGAATAAAATAAGAAGAAGAAAAAGGAGGAAGAGGAGAAGAAGGAAAGTGCACCTAGTTCATCTAAGATACCCCTCACACTTGCAGAACTAATAGGTTCTAATAATGACAATCATGCTTAACTGAACTCAATACTCAGCAAGATCATTGAGAAAAATAGAAAGGTGAAGAATATCTACAAATATCCCTAATGGAAGTCATAGAGAAGCTTCAAAGCACCTTTTGATATCTTTGTCATTGATGTCAAAGGGGTAGTACTATAGGAAAATTGTATGATGTATAAAGATTGTGTGATGTATTTAGAAAGGGGGAGAAATAATTATGCAAAGTATTATAGTCAAAGAGAGAGTTATAATGTAACAGGATATATAAGGAAAGATGGTTATAAACTACGATGATCCAAAATTTTAATATTTTTGTGTATTTTGCAAAGACCAAGTTTTTTGTAAAGTTTTGATCAACATTTTGGGACTTAGCCATTTTTTTCAATATGTTTGTATCAATTGCAAAGGGGGAGATTTTTGGAAATCTGAATAAGTAGATAAATTGGAGTTGTCATTTATCAAAACATATATCTAATATTAAAAGAAGGTATATCTTGAAGATGAGGATTCTGTGATTAGACTTAGAAAATTGTTTGAGTATCAGATAAGTTAACTAGTAGAGCAGATACAATTTTTATATGTACGGATGAATGAGACATTATGGAAATGTGAAAAGTTAGATAAAAATAGTAAAGAGTGTAAGGATGACATGTATAATTGTTCAAGTTAGTAAAGTTAGTAAAAATGAAGATATGACAGTTTTACCAATTGCGGTAGTATACAAACAAAACATAGCATAATAGAAAAATGTTAATTATGAGTTAAGAAATTATTTTGTTTACAAAATAACTACTTGACTAATTATGGATGACATCCTAGATGTTAACCCTAAGAGAGAAAGAGTTATTTTTGTATTTTACCAAGCATGTGAAAGCTTGAAGTCTGACTGGACGATGTTTTATGAATAAAAAAGGTATAAAGACAAATTACAATATCTAAAGTAAAGTGTGCTTCTTATGAAGACTATAAAAACTCTAAATGATGTGAAATCTGATGTATGATAAGAGGATTTTGAGTTATGTGATGAGAAGCAGTAACATATCAAATGTTAAATATATTAGCAACAAGCAAGAGGTTTTTATATCTATCTTGTTGTATCAATAAATTATATTGTAAGTCACATGTTTGGGATGCAGGCTTATCTTGTACATTATTTTTTATATGTATTTGTACCAACTCCTAATAGGGTTGAGGCTTCTAACAAGGCCTAAGTCCTCTAAGAAGGACCAAAATACTATATGCATGTAATAGACCCCTAATAGGGTCAATTTCTTTAGCTAGATACTTTTGATTAGTGGATCATTTTTTGGGTAGCATCTCGATTAGAGTTTTCCCTTAGCTAGGGTTACCCTAGTTAAAAAAATATGGTGTGTTGAGTTCTCTTATTGCATGATTATGTTTATTGTTCAACATTGTTAGCTTACTTTCAAAGTGTTATGAATGCTTTCATGTTTTTAGTTTCTTATGCATGCTACCGGATCAAATTAAGTGAGAAGGATTAAATGCTAATTGGACTATTTGATTAAGAGTTAAAATTGTAGAAGTTTTAGAAGTTACTAATTCACCCCTCCCCTTAGTAATTTTGCCTAGTTAAGAATATTTCCAACAACATTTAGGGCTATTAATTTATAGGAAGGTCGACATGTGGGAGCTAGTAAATTTGGATCTCTATATAAAATATTTCATTTCCTTATTTTGGCATCAATAAGAATTCTATCATCAAAACATCAATCACTCTAGCACTCAAGTTCTCAAGCATCCAAGTTCTCAAGTCTTCAAACATTCATTCATGCATTCCTGCATTGAAGATCAAGGATTTAAGCACTCAAGAAATTGAAGGAGTTTATCTTAAAGGTCTTCTTCAATCCATTCAAGATCCTTTGATGCATCTTCTACATCCATTTATCTTCATCTACTTGACTCAAATTAATTTATGAAGTAAGAACATTGTATTCAATTCAAGAGATCTGACTATTGTAAGGTGAATTCATACATTTAATTTATGTTTATGCTACTATTTCAATTTAAGGTTAATTAAAAAATAGTGTTTGACCAAGGGAAACTCAACATCAACAAAAAAAAAACCTTTTTTAATTATAGGTTATGGATATCAAATTGAAGAACAAGTTGCAAATTTGAGTACCCTTTTTCACTTTCTTCATAACTATGAAATCATAATTAGTATCATATATAGTCCATGAGGGTCATAGTTCACCCCTAATCATCTAGGTCACCCTTGACAGATCAGTGAATCATTTTTGGCATCTTTCCATTAAACATTTTTTAGGCCCATATTTGACAATTCCATTCATTCTGATCAACACAACAATCATAAAAATAGATTCTAAAGGTGTGTTCTCTATCCTATATTTCCTTTAAACTTATTTAATTATATCTATCTTTATCTTCTTATATCATCTAGGGATTTCAACAACTTGGATATCTTTTCCCCTATTCTTCCAAGATCTAGTTTGCATTAGTGCTCCTTACTTGCTTGATTAGCACTAATCTCTCTAGACCTAGTTCTACATAACAAGGATTGAAAAGACTCATGTCCTTTACTTCCCTCACTCTATTATACATATGTATGTGGTTATGTGGTGAACCTTTTCTCCTATCATTAATTTACATTTCACCTATTACATTTATTTGTGAACCATATGTGATTACACTTCCTCATTTTAAACCACTTCTTCTTTCTACTTCATCAAGTCTGCACTTTAATCCTAAATCCTTTTATCAATTTCATCACCACTCTACACATGATACTGAGGCCTATTATTATTTGAAGCATAATATTAAGGATTTGATTGATTCTAATTAGTTACTTGTTGGTAGTCATGATACTAGAAATAAATCTATGACACCTCCTAATCAATGTCTTCTAATATATTTGAATCCTTTACCTTAACATACTAATAATACTATTGTTCAACATCCTCTTTTTTCTTCTCCTCCTAAAGTGAACATTTCTTATCATACCTTAAATAGAGAAAATGATAACATATTTAATGTTGTGGAACATGTAGCTCAACAACCACCTCCACTAAAGAAAGTCATTCCCTCTACATTTAACAAATAACCTAAACCTAAACTAAATCATAAGCATCCTAGAGACCTTTTTATCTCATTTACTAATAATAATAAGTTCAAGGATCCTTATAGTCCTCTTTATATTACTACTCAAATTGTTAAATATCCTTCTTATGGGTGTCTCCTTTATCCTACTTCTATGGTTAATATTAATACAAAGGAACATTCATATGCTAAGAAAATACATCATGATTTTTATGACTCAACTAATACTTGGATTCAAAATTTTAATGGTTTCTTGTATCATCCTAAAGGTTTCATTTCTTTTCCTATTAATTGTTGTGGCAAAGTTGTGAATAGTACCTTTATTGTGATTCCTACTTTTGATAAGTTCCAAGTAAAGTTTTTGTATACCTTCATTGAGTTCCATGAAAAAAAATTCTTCTCTTATTAATCAGTGCATTAAATTTCCTTACGATAGTGAGATTAAGATGATTAATCATCATCTTTATCATCCTTCTAGACCTTGACATTGTGCTACTCTTGATTTCTTTTGGCTTTCTATTCCTACTACACCTTCTACTTGTTCAGCTTATATTTTTCACAATTATCATGCTCGTAAATGTTAAAAGATTATTGAGTTAAGTATACCTAGGGATATTTATTTTGGTCTTTGACATATTCTTTCTATTCCTATTTCTTTTAGTTCTTCTATTTCTTACACTCAACCACCTCTTGCATTTATTGATCATTCTAGTGTGGTTCCTTCTTCTAGCATGGTTCCGCCTCCTAATGTGGTTTCTCCTTCTACCGCTCAACCTCTTATTGTTCCTCTTATTGTGCCATCAAAAGGTAATAATTCTATGGTTGTTGATCCTCCTTCATCTTCTCAAAAAATATCTAATAACCCAAGTGTAACTGATATGCTTGTAAATGCCAAAAAATCTACCATTTTTGTGCTAAAGCTCATATGAATACTTCTCATCAACCAAAGTTTTTGAAGGAAATCAATCATATCGATAGATATAATATTCCCATTTTGGATTCTACTTCTATTAATTTATACGAAGATGATACTTTATATGATGATGAGCATGAGATTATTTATCTTAATTTTGATTTACCTAACTATTGATCTCAAATTGGTTTTGATAATTGAGTGTAAACACACTTAAGACATTTACTTAGTTTATGTCAGACTAGTAATGGATGATGAGTATAATATGTAAATACAAGTATGTGCCGAGTCACTCAAGTGTTGAGTCGATAGACCATGCCAAGTGATTCAAGTGTCGAGTAAATAGTAGATGTCGAGTTGTTCAAGTCTCAAGTCAGAAACAAAATTACAATATGTGTAAAGCATCGGTAACTTCAAGTGTCAAGTAACACAAATTGGACTTAGTTGTTTTTGATTGCACAAAAAATTATGTAAACCATTTTTCAGCTAACCAAATGATATAATATGATCTTTTGAAGATAAGGACAAATCTATATGTGGATTCCCTATGCAATTACATGTAGCCAATAAGAAAATAGGAAGGATTAAGTGGCAAAAAGGATGAATCTCAGTCATAAATTCATACCTAACCCTAAGTCTTCTAGTCTTCTTAAGGAGGAAAACACCCTAAAATTCATATGAGAGTGTGGAAGCGATTGAAGGAAGATAATAGAGAAGTTTGCATGCACAAATAAAGCATTCATGGGGACTTAGAAGATATAGAGAGTGAATTGTAGAATCAGCAAGAGAAGAACAAGAATAGGAGGATACAACAATTTTCAAATTAGATCAGGAAGGATGAAGAAGACAATCGTATGGATTTGATCTTTAATCAAGCAACAAAAGCCAATCACAAGATCTATGCTAAAACATCCTAACAGGTGATTTTAGTTAAATTTCCTAGATGGAGTAGTCCTAACATACTATTGTAAATCCTTTAATAGGGTGGTATTTCAAGTGAATTTCTAGAAGTCCTCTAACTAGACACACTACTAATAGGGTGTTGAAATCCTCTAACAAGGTGGGACTTAATAGTCCTTGTAAGCCTTTAACAGGGTAGGCCTTTCACAGAGTAGATCATGTTTCATGTTCAAACCATTGTAACCTTAATTGGCTACACTTTATTGCTACAGTAGTGAAGATTTGTGGGTGTCATCCCCACTCCAGTTTTACCTTCTCTTTGGAGGGTTTCTAGGTAATCATATATAGTGTCAAATGTGTGATCTCTTATATGTTTACATGATTTAGATGTATGCAATTTACATGTTATTTTAGTTTATCTATTGAATGCATGAGATGGATGAGTGGTGAAAATTTTTATGGGTTCATGTTTTAATTGATGATTCACCCCCCCTTAGAAGTTTACCTTTCCTACTTGTAATTCCAACAATTGGTATTAGAGCTTAGCTCTTAGAAGGAGAAGCTTTGCAGCTTAGAGGAAAGATCTTGAAATGGAAGTCTACAAGTTGTGAAAGACCATTGAGAACTAGGAGATTGAAATACATCTCATACTACATCAATTGAATGAAGCTAGAGATGCTTTGAAGAGTTCCTTGAAGAGAAGGAAAGAGATTGCAATAGCAAAAATTAACACACAATACAAAGAGATCGACACTACAAAGATATTTGCAAATGGTAACTCCAGTGAATTTGATGTAGCAATTAGAAATCTAATGGAAAAGAATAGAGCACAAGTTGAAGAAATTAGAAATCTTAAGTTGGAACAAGAATCACAAGCTATACTATTGTGTGAAGTGACTAAACAAAAGAAGAAAGATATAGAAGACAAGGCCATGATTGAAGAAGACAAAATAATTTTGGCACAAATTGGAAGAGAAGTCAATAGAGCTATCGAGGATCTCAAGCATGCAATTAGATACCTTGAGCCAAATGATGAATGCTCATCATGAGTTGAATGTCAAGGACATTGAGATAACTACATTAAAGTTGCAGAATGAACTATTGTAGAATGATCTAATGAGAGAAAGAGAAATTGCTAAAAGTTTCATCAAGCCAAATGAAGCCATCAAGTACTTTGAACAATTGTTGAAATCCTTTAGATCCAATAATGATGCAACCGGATTAGGCTACACAAGCACTAAAGAAAGAGAATCATCCAAAGTTACTAAAGAAAGGAAAAATAGAGGTAAGAACTCTGAACCTACTTGTCATAGTTGTGGTAAGAAAGGACATACTTCTAATGTTTGTAGGGGAAAGAATACAAATTAGAATGATAAGCCTAAGAACATGACTCATTGTCATAAGTGCAACAAACAAGGTCATCAGGCACATAAATGCAAAATCAAAACCATACATGCACCAAAATTTGAAGGATATTGCTACAACTATCAAAAGTATGGATATAGAGCATTTTAATGTATATCCAAGTCCATGTGGTCATCATGCAAGACAAAAAGGGTAAGAAGCTATGAGAACTCTTATAATTAGAATTATAATACAAGATATAGTTATTATTATTGTTAGGAATATGGACATGTACCTAAAAAATTCATTAGGACTCACTTCAGTGGTAATTACAAGAGGTGGTTGAGTCAAACTACATGTTTTAGTTGTTTTAAGACTAGTCACATTAATAAACATTGGCCAACTAGGTCCAAGACACCAAGTTGTGAATTTGATAAAGGTAAAGGCAAGGCAGCTGTTGAACGCATCAAGAATGAGATGAACAAGACATGGAAGAAGAAAGATGGAGGAAGTACATCAAATGGAGAAGGGATCACTTCACCCAAAGGGTCAAGTGGTCACACTTCATCAAACTAAGAAAACAAGAGGTAAGTAGGACTGATATTTAAATACTATATCATACATCAGTTCCAAAAGTAAAATAGCACTGAAAAGATTACATTAGCATGAATAAAGATGCAAGGAGTTGTAAAAAAAAAATCAAGGTTAAAACTTCAAATTTTCATGTTGTTGCCAAGCACAAAAGGTTCTTTGTGAATGTCAAGTAAAACACTAGTGAGTGGTGAGCTACTAGTCAAAGATAGTTAGAGATGATTTTGTAGTAGTTGCTGAGTGAGGGAAATCTCTATAGATGTTGAGTGGAATAGAAATTGTGTTGATGTTGAGTTTACAGCTATACAAGCACCAAGCATTAAATGAAAATTTTTGAAGGGTATGTGGTTAATTTTCACCTATCTTTTGTCATTACAAATTCAAGTGAGAGAAAGCAGAGTGAAGAGATGATTCACAATCCAATTCGAAGTGTTTGCAAAGATCCTAATGAAAATCAAGCACCAGTTCATCAAAATTTTGAGGTATTCTTCATAAGCCAAGATACACAGTTTAAAATTTGTTAAACCCTAGTTCGACAAAAAGGCTTCCATTTCAATGAATGTGAAGGAGAAATAAGTTTTTGATGTCCAATTAGTTAGTAATGAGGTCAAACAAATTAACTTTAAAGCCATCCCAAACATTCCTTATAAGGTAGACTTATCAGGCACGTTATCCATGATTCCACCTAAGGTCATAATGGTCCAAGATGTAAGAAATGTTACAACTGCAAAGTAGGAGGTATGGGTGATATGGAAATAAGACAAGCTTATGATAAGCTATGTGAAAATGATGTTTTGAAGGAAGAATTTAAGATTGTTGAGAGAAAGGGTTTGACCCATGCTCTAGACTTCTCTATGGTGTTCAAAATGGAATGGATCAAAGATAGTGTTAAGTAGGATACACGATGGATGTCTATGGTTGGAAGGAGGACCAATCAAGATTTCAAAAAGAAGTTTTCATAGGGTGACTAGTTTTCCAACCCTAGATTTGCCAAAGACCCTATGAAGTGACTCAAAAGAGACAATTAAGAAGAACACAGGTGCAGAATGGAATAAGCGTGGAATGAGAATAGATACCATCATAGACCCACTACTTGACTTTGCAATTAGGGTTATTTCTCATAAGTTTTATTATTCAAGCAGGTTAAATAGTATACCCTACATTGTAGTAGATGCGGGCTATAAAATTGTAAAGAAGGATCATACCTATGATCTAGCAAAATTACAACTACAACAAATAATGGAAAATCTTGGAGTAGTTAGAAAGACAAAAGGTGCACAATGTAAATTTGGATCAATACTTGTGTGCATATTTTTCTATGTAGAGAATGAATTCCCATATTTTGGTAAAATATGTTGGAAGGAAAATATATCAGTGGCTAGACAAATCAATGAACATATTGAGCAGATGGGTGAGAACTTTGAAACAGTTATGACAAGCTATTTTGATGACTTTAAGAAGTCTATGAAGAAGAGAATGAGAATACCTATCTCTTTAGTTGAACAATACTACAATGACATATGTTTTCTTGTAGATATTGATTACACATACATACATATTTTTGTACCTAGGGTAAGATGGCTAAGACCCTTAGGATATGAGATCAATGTTGATGAAGGCTCAGCTACCATCACTGCACTCCTAGTAGAGGAGATTGATAAAAGCGCCAAGATATTTGTTAATTATGATGTTATGAAATCCAAAGTTGAAATGGAGTTAAAGAAAGCTTCCACAATGAAGAAGAAAGAAAAATTGGTGAGAAAATTAAAGGCCAAATTTGGAGAAGGTGTAGGTGAAGAGGAAGAAGAAGATGATGAAGAGGATGAAGAGGTAGAACAAGAACAAGCCCAAGAACCTATTTCTTTGACCCAAGGCATGGGTGAGGACATTAAAGAGGAAGGTTTGAAGGCAGAGCAAACCAAAGTAGCACCAATACAAATAGAACCTAAGAAAATAAAGGCCAAGGCACATCCTATGGCAAATATAAAGGCAAATAAGAATGATAAGCCTAGCCCAACAAAGCCAACAACACCAAAAAATAGCACAAGCACAAGGGCCACTAAAAAAAAGGCCAAAGAGCAAGCCAAAGAAAAGACAAAGTCTACTGAACAATATATCCCAATACCGAAGAAACAACAAATAATATACATTGCAAAGCTAGAGATTGATGATGAAAGGATAGAATCTGAAGATACAAGCCAATTTAGAGTGGTAAGTCACACACCAAAATATGAATCTTGAAAATATCTATGAGAATATTAAGAATAATGTAGATTTGACAGGTTTTAAAAATATGATTTTGGAAAACTTGGTAGAGAAGAATAAAATTTGATTGAGGAATAAATCTATGCAATGATGTCTAAATTGTTGGAATTCTTTTAGAATAACTGATGGGGGGGGGGGGGTGTGAACCGGTTATTCAAGGTCCAGATGTACAAAATTAAATCTTTTTTCATAGTTCAGTGAACCCATAAAATATTCATACCCATGCATGCATTCTTTGTGTATTTACTAAAACTTATATGCAACTATCAAATCAACTTGTACACATGTAAATCATGAAATACAACACATTCATTAGCACATTTGACACAATGATTTAATGTGGAAACACAATTTGGGAAAAACCACCAATAACATGCTACTTCTTTTTCACTCTTTTGAAGTGATGCCCTATGAAAGGCCAACCCTATTAAAGGTTACAATACACATTGTTAAATGTGACCTGGTTAAGGGATTTTAATCACCCTATTAAAAGTGAGCATTGTTAGAGGAGTTTAGGCCATTCACTTGGAATGCCATCCTATTTAAGGATTTTCCAATGACTGTTAATTCAACCTTAATCCAAATTATTTACCCTATACTGATACAATTGTTAGAGAACAATAGTAGAGCTTTGATCTCATACAACTTACAACTTCACTTGTAGATTACAGATCTTTGTTTAGTCCTTAATTCTGCTTGGCTTTCATACTTTTAATTCTAATAGCTTGTTCACCCTTCAAGCATTCATCTCCTTAAGCCTTCTTTTTTAGCATGCCATTGTAGACACTTCTCTTGGGTCACTTGATGAAGAAATACCCTTAATTCCTTCTCCTCCTTAGGTTCTTACACATGACACCAATCTCTCTAACTCTTCTTGCTTCATGACCAATCATTCCTATATAAAGGAAATTAGAATATTTTCCCACTCATTATCCATCATCTAAATTATGGTTTTGGATGGATTAGGTAGGATACAATGTATCTACCTCATATCTTGTCTTCTCTAGAAACTTCTCTTGGAATCCATTTGAATTCACCTCCAAAATGGTTTACATATAATTATGTGCCACCAACTCATCAATCTTATTTTTGTCCTAGTTCAAAAGTTTCAAAAAAACTTGTCAACTTATATTTGGCAATTAAATGATTTTTGTCATAATACAATAGCTTGACATTATCAATCTTTTAATGCTCGAGACATACTGCATCACTCGACATCAACTATAAAATTACTTAGCATCAATTGGATTTTATTGGTGCTCGACATCAATTTAAATTCACTCAGCATCTACTATCTTGCTTGACATAGACTAGAATTTTCTTTCACTTAGCTCCAATCGACTTTCTACTTCACTTGTACTAACTTTTCTCGGCTCCTACTATCCACTTGGTTAAGCTTGGCAGATAAAATTTCTTTAACTTATTCTTCTAAATATTCTAAGTGTAGCTAGCCATTTTGTAACCTTACATAGATCATCAATACATCATTTCATCACTGTCTTAACTGATCCTTGTACTTCATTAAATAAGCATAACTCAACCTTTCCTCTAGGTGCTTTTGTTACATCTTGTTGATCAAATCATCCTCATCAATCAAATAAGTGATAATACTTGAAACATATAAGCAATTGTCTTACCAGAAAATAGAAGGTTTGACATTAGTGACAAAACAATGATTGAAGCATAGATCAATCTCCCTTATAACAATCTTTCTAATTAATGATCTTTTCAATTAGATATTAACATAAATTCGAGAACATTCCACTTGAATTAGATAATATAATGCCTAAGTATTTGCATATAATTATTGAAAATAAGTGGAATTGTTGTTTATAGTTGGAGAAACAAATTAGAGAATCCACACTAGCCTAGGTTATGCTAGAATTGACAAAAGGACAAATTGTCAAAGCAAATAAGAAATATAATGGACAGTTTGTACCAAAATATAGGGCATTTAGCATCCTTTAGAACAATATTGAAGATGTTTTCAAGAAATTCACTCAAATGTGGAAATTAATCTATGGGTTGACAACTATTATTGAAGGAGAAGAAGATCCATTTGAAGGCAGAAACAATGGGGATGAAGATGAGGACAAGGAGGAATAAAATGAAAAAGATAATCCTATTTTGGAGGAGACACAAAAGGAAAAATATGACATGGCTACAATTGAAAAGCATCAGGAAGAACAGAGTGTCCAAGACACACAAATGCCTAGTATGAGCTCTCCACATGAAACAAGTATGCGTACAAAAAATATAACTGTTAAGGATATCTCTAATGTCTCTACTCAGAATATCAATCCTTTAACTATAGAAGACCTAAAGAAGATTCTTGACCAATCCACACTACAAGCCAAATTGTGTGAAAATCTAGTATTGGTTAGTGTTGATGAATTTTAGAAGGCAATAGTTGACATTACAAGGGAAAAGGTGAATACAAAAGAACCACCTTTTGCCATCTCGTCAGCTACTAGTCCTCAACCTTTAATACAAACATCAGTAGACACATCCACAAAGGTTGACACGACTATTAAAGTTGATTTGGTTGAACAACAATAGACTACAATAGAAGAGAAAGAAACAACAAATGATCAACCTAATGCACAAACACAAGGTGCAAGTCAAATCATTATAATTGATCACAGAAAATCTGAAGAAAGTAACGAAATACCAAAGGAGAAGGAACAAGAGGCCATTCAAGAATTGGTAATATTACCAACATCTGGCACTCCTACAAAAGTCCTTTAGAAGCTAAGCACTGAAGCTGTACCATTCCAGATCTCAACACCAAGCTCAAGTTCTTCCAAGGTTGCTAAGGTAATTCACTATGGAGATGTAACTCTAGATGAAGAAATTGTGATACCTAAGTATGATTATGCAACCATAACATTAGAATAGATAGGCATAATGCAACAAGCCTTGGAAAAGAAGAAAAAATAGAAAATACTCAGAAAGGAGTATAGACAGAGGCAAGCATTACAAGAAATCAAAAACATCTTCTTAGATGCATTCAACTTGCCAACACCTGAAGAATCAAAGCCACTATTGGAACAACTATAAAAAATTGTGGAATAGGTGAACAGTGAAGACAAGGACACTAATGCCAAAATTTTGGAATGGTGTGAAAGAAAATTTCAAGGGAAAGTAAATGAAAAGATATCTGGTGGCATAGAACTGACGCAAATTGAATTTGCTACAAAAATTGAGAAAGTGAAGAAGGTACTTGAGAACATATTCTCATTGTACACCAAACTTTGTAATCCCACACTCTTCACTCAAGAAACAAGCCATAGAATTCTAAGTCTAGAGAGAAATTTAAAAGTCTCAAGTATGCAACTACCTCAAAACCTAGCTTAGAGTGAGAAGAATTTTCATTGATTACTTCAATCAAAAAGTCAACTAGTTGTGTTAATAGCATGAAAGGCTAATATAAGAGCTAAGTTGACTAATATCCAAGCCTCCCTTACCACCAATATGGAGATACTCTATAAAGAACTAGGATATGCAAAAACTTTTTTGACGAAAGTTCCTAATCTTTCTACATTAGATGGACTAGTTCACCTAGTAGCCAACCTGGCAATCTAACTCAAGTCATTGGATGTTGCATGTGACAACTAGGACGCAACTCTGAATATAATTATGGAGGTTCAAAAATCCTTTTTGGACAAATACACTCTAAGTGTATAGACCCTTTGACATAAGTGCCAACAAGGGGGAGATATAAAAAATAAAAGGGGGAGATAAAAGAAAAAAAAGGGGAGATAAACCAAAGGAGGAGAGTACTAGAAGCAAGAAGAGAGAAAGGAAATGGGGAGCTAAATTAGTTTTTGACCCCAATGATATACATTTTGAAGAATATAGATATGGAGATAGACACAAAGGAAACCACATATCAGATGATAGAGCATCAATTGAAAATACATTGAAGACAAAGAGTATCAACAATAGAGAAATCTACTCAGAATAGAGAATAGATTTTTTATACATATTAGGTACATTAACTCAGGGGGAGTTATAAATTTTGACGTGTATAGGTTACTGCAAAATTTTAATTTTTTTGAAGTTTTTTTTGTAAGCTAGGTTGTGAATATGATTATACTTGAGAGCATTAGATTGATTATGTACAGTTAAGTGTTTTTGACACTCATGTCAAAGGTGGAGATGGTTGATCTTAAATTGGTTTTGACAATTGAGTGTTAACACACTTAAGATATTTACTTAGTTTATGTCGGACTAGAAATGCATGCTGAGTATAATATGTAAATACAAGTATGTGCTAAGTTACAATGAGTGCTAAGTCACTCAAGTGCCAAGTAGATAGACCATGCCAAGTGATTCAAGTGCTGAGTAAATATTAGATGCCAAGAAGTTCAGGTGCCAAGTTAGAAATAGAATCATAGAATGTGTTGAGCATCGGTAACTTCAAGTGTCGAGTAACATAGATTGGACATACTTGTTTTTGATTACACAAACAAATATGTAAACCATTTTTTAGCTAACGAAAGGATAGAATACGATCTTTTGAAGATAAGGAAGAATCGGTATGCAGATTCCCTATACAATTACATGTAGCCAATGACAAGATAAGAAGGATCAAGTGGAAAGAAGGATGAATGTTAGCCATAGATTCATACCCAACCCTAAGTCTTCTAGTCTTCTTAAGGAGGACAAAACCCTAAAATTCATATGAGTGTGTGGAAGGGATTGGAGGAATAAAATAAAGAAGTTTGCATGTGGAAACAAAACATTCATGGAGACTTAGAAGATATAGAGAGTGAATTGTAGAATCAGGTGGAGGAGAACAAGAATAGAAGGATACATCAATTGTCAAATCAGATTAGGAAGGATCAAGAAGAACACTATATAGATTTGATCTTTAATTAGGAAAACAGAGGTAATCACAGGATCTATGTTGAAACATCCTAACAGGTGATTTTGGTTAAACCTCCTAGGAAGAGTAGTCCTAACAGACTATTGTAAATCCTTTAATAGTGTGGCATTTCAAGTGAATGTCCAAAACTCCTCTAACCAAGCACACTTCTAACAGGGTGTTGAAATCCTCTAACAAGATGGGACTTAATAATCCTTGTAAGACTTTAATAGGGTAGGCCTTTCACAGGGCATATCGTGTTTCATGGTCAAACCACTATAACCTTAATTGGCTACACTTTATTACTATAGTAGTGAAGATTTGTGGGTGTCATCCCCATCCCAATTTTACCTTCTCTTTGGAGGGTTTCTGGGTAAACATATATGGTGCCAAATGTTTTATTGCTTATATGTTTACATGATTTAGATGTATGTGCTTTACATTTTATTTTAGTTTATCTATTTAACGCATGAGATAGTTGACTGGTGAAAAGTTTTATGAATTCATGTTTTAACTATTGATTTAACACCCCCCCGCCTAGAAGTTTAACTTTCCTACTTGTAATTCCAACACTAACATGTGTTCTATGTAGCTTATTCTTACATCTACACCTAAGCATAGTGACTCTCTTGAGGGTCCTTGTTTAGATTTAACCATGTTTTCTATATTGTGTTGGATATAGATCCTATTGCAATTTATCCAACTTCTCTTATTAATATTGAGTAAGAGAGGGGAGGAGGGAAACATGGTTGAAGTGAGTGCTCCAACATAGTATCTTTTTTGTTGCATTTCTTTTTGTTGTGTGCTTCCCCTATATTATGTTTCCTTAATGTTTTTCTAGATTTCTTTAGATGACCCTTGTTGCTTCATTGGCACAAGGGTGATAAAGGAATCAAACCCATGATATAATTCTTCTATTTGTATCTTACTTCTTCCATCTATTTTTATATGTTATGTTGTACATGTTCTCTATTGTTTTTACTTGTATCCTTGTATTATCTTATTTGATCTATGACATAGTAGCATCAATTCATTTTGGTCCCTATGGCGGTGGTAAAAAAGACTCATCTTCTTAATTCTTACATATCTTTATTCTATTGTGTTGTATTCTACTTCCTTTGGGGGATGATGATATTTCATACCTAATATAATATTTACATGTTATCATATGATCATATTGACCCCAAAAGTAGTGGATAATTTTTGTGCTCTTGCATGTTGTACATCCCAGTTGCCTTGATTTGTCTTCTTCTGAGGGCATTTTATAGTGTTAACATCTTTCAACTATTTTACATATACTCTATTAAATTTATTAGTCTTGGTAACATATTAGCAATGACTCTACATGGTGGCATATGTTATGCTCATTTTTTTAATCTAGTCATGGGGTAATGAATATGAATTCTAAGTATAGCTTTATCCTTGGATTCATAGTATACTTCCTAAGTTATCCTCAAATCTATACATTACTATATCATCGTCTTTTTCAATGTACACATCTTGTGAATCCCTTCCCTTTATGGATTATGCATAACCCTAAAGAATAAATTTTCCATGCACACATTCAATATAAGAAGTGAGAATCCTAAGTTACTTTAAAATAACATTTTTCTATTACTCCCATAAGTATTCATGTATTAATTAGTACCAAATATATAGTGAAGGAGAAGTGAATGTACTAGTCAGTGAACACTGTAACCGAGTTTCTATATTGCCTGAGAAAATAAGAAAGAGAAATATTTGTTGGTTAGTTATTATTGAGCTACAAAATATACCAAACAATTATTTGTTGACTAAGAATTGAAGTCACTAAGCATTTGTAGGCAATGGGTATGTGTAGGATCATGGTGTGCCAATAAGTAGCAATCTAAAAAATATGTAGTTCTGAAATGCCTCAAAGCATTTCAAAATATATTCCAACTTTTTTTCCACCCATCGTGATATAAAACAAAAAATTTAATACCTTTATAAGTCCTACTATATCTTCAAATACCAAACTTGCATGGTCAACTTTAACAACATCTTGAAAACATGTTATTGGCCTGTTCTTGTGTATGTTTACTTCAAACATGTGTCTAACAACATTTTTTCACCCAAATTTGATGAAACAAAAAGGGTTTCTTAAGAATGTTCTTATCTTTCCACAAATGTAATTTCTATCAAATTAAAAGATCAATAAGTAATTATTAATTAGTTTGAAATGGAGTTACATATAAAGTATTGATTGACACATTGATTGAAAAATAACTATAACTTTCAAACAGTACAACATTTTTGAAATCCAAAAGATGTGTTACTTGATCTCTAGACAAATCAGGCAACAATCTAGCTAATGTTGACTCCCTTATCTCCCTTTCCATTTGTAAAAAAAAATGCCATTTATCCTCTACAATTTTGTACAATTCCTTAGGCATTAATTCATCTAATTCTAGAGGTGTGTGCTTATATTCAGCCATCATAGCATATACAGATTCCTCTAATTTATTTTTCTCTTCTTTGGTGAGCTTAGAAAAATTCAAGTTCTTTAAACCTTTCAAATCATCATTCCTAATTTTTTTAACATAATCTATCAACAACAGTTTGAGGTTTGTGTCTTACCACTTGAAATTGACTGTTGTCCTCTAACTCTATCTTCTCCTCATCTATTTCAGGCTGGGCAAAAAATTTTCTTTTCTTAGACTTGGCAGTAGTCTTCTTTGAGTCTTTCTTCTTTCCTTTTGCCTCCTCTTGGGCTTTTTGTGTTGCAACCCTTGTGGTAGAACTCTTTGGTATAGGAGCAGCTACTTTCTTTCCCTTGGATTGAGGAGTAGGAGGATTTGTGGCCTTTCTTTTAACTTGTGCTTCCTCGGCTTCTTCTTCCTCAATACTTTCCTCTTTATCTTCTCCTAACCCTTGAGTTAGACCTTGAGGTTTATCTCCCTCTTCTTCAATGTATTCTCCTTCCTCTTCTGCTATTCCTTCTTCTTCAACACCAAATTTTCTCTTGATTTGTCTCACCATTTTTTCTTTCTTCTTTACTGCAGAAGCAGTCTTCAAATATGTTATCACCCTTGATTTAACAACATCATAGGTTCCAAAATCTTTTACATTTTTATCAACTTCTTCTGCAAGGAGGGTTGTTATCACTGCAGAAGCTTGATCAATATCAAGTTCATAACCTAGTGGCCTAAGCCATCTTACTCTAGGTATAACTGCTTGTATATAGGTATAATCTATATCTACAAGAAAACAAATGTCCTTTTCATATTTCTCAGTCAATGAGACTGGAATCCTCATTTTTTGTTTCATGGACTTTTTGAAGTTCTCAAAGTAACTAGTCATTTGGGCATCAAAATTTTCACCCATCTATTCAATGTATCCATTGATTTGTTCAACAATTGTTTTGTCTGGACTCCATCTTACCTTACCCACAGAAGGGAATTCTTTCATTAGATAGAAAAATATGTACACCAAAACTGATCCAAATTTGCACTGAGCTCCCTTGCTCTTCCTTGTAGCTCCCAGATTCTCATTAATCTGTTGAAACATGAGCTCTGCTAGATCATAAGTGTGATCCTTTTTAATTATCTTGTATGAAACATCAACTTCTATATAAGGTACACTATTTAACCTGCTTGATTGATAGAATTTGTGTGAAATGATTCTCACAGCAAAATCTAGTAGGGGATCTGGGACTATGTCAATAGTCATTCCTCTATTATTCCATTTAGCATATGTGTTTTTCTCTATTACTTCCCTTTTGTCACTTCATAGGGTCTTTGGCCGATCCTATGAACAGTTTTCTTGGTGAATTTTACTGGCCCTGACTCTAACCAAAAGGCTCCATTGTGTATTTTGCTCAAAACTATCCATACACATTCAATTTTGAAAATAATAAAAAATTCTAGGGTTTTGGTTAATCCTTTTCTTTCTATTATTGAGAACTCATCTTTCAGTCTTTTGTTCTCACATAGCTTGTCATATGCATTGTAGATCTCTAAATCTCATATGGCTCCAATTTTGTAGTTATAACATCTGCAAACATCTTGGACCATAACAACTTTATCAGGAATAACTGATAATGCACCTGTGGGATCATTCTTGTATGCTACTTCTGGAATGGGCTTGAATTCAGGTTGTTTAACTTCATTGTTGACCAGTTGTATTTAATGACTCTCTCTACCCTTAGTGATTCTTGACCCAGATGCCATTGTTTTCCAAACTAGGGTTTATGATTTAAACAAGTTTATAAATTCTATGTAGCTTGACACTTAAGTAAAATACCTCAAATCAATGAAACTTGTCCTGAATCACTGTTGAAATATTCACAAATGGCTTCTGAGCTAACCTTGATCTTCTCTGCTCTTCTCAACTTTGCTTCTCATTTGAAAGGTGGGAAAATGATCAAAAAATGAATTTATGTACCCTTCAAAATAGAGTAATTAATGCTTAGTGTACTGAAAACTATCTACTTGGCACCTGAAGGGTTTCAACATGACTCAGCACCCATTGTGTTTCACTTTACTCGGCTCCTATTGATATTTCATAGCTCGGCATCATCTATCAACTTAGTCGTTGTTAGCAACTCGACACCTAAAGACAACTTTGACAGATCTTGCAAAACTCTCAATTTTGACTTAGCATCTTTGCTTATGCTGATTTCTTCTTTGCAGTTCTTCTATGTCTTGGAACTGATGTATGATGTAACTTGGTTTATCAATCCCACACACTTATTCTTGCTTAATTTGATGAAGTGTGATCACTTGACCTATTAGGTGAAGTGATCTCTGCACTTGATGTGCTATACTCATATTTCTTCTTCCATGTCTTATTCATTTCACTTCTGATATGTCCAACATCTATCTTTGCCTTTCCATTGCTGAACTCAGAACTTGATGCCTTTGACCTTGATGGGCAATTCCTGCTGACATGACCAGTTTTTAAGCAACTGAAACATGTAGTTTGACTCAACCATCTTTTATAGTTTCCCTTGAAATGCGTTCTTATGCAATTCTGGGGTGTATGTCCATATTCTTAACAATAGTGACAATTGTACCTGGTGTTGTAATCCCAAAATTCATGGTTTGATGTCTTTGCTAGTTGATTTGATGTCCACATAGGCTTTGGTCTACATTCAAAAGCTCTATGTCCATATTTTTTGCAATTATGATAGTGACCCTCAAATCTTGATGTCTTAGTAGTTTTGGTTCTACATTCATATGCTTGATGACCTTGCTTCTTACATTTATGACAATGATTTATACTTTTAGGTTTATCATGCTGATGGGCATTCTTGCTTCTACATACATTAGATGTATGTCCTTTCTTTCCACAAAAATGACATGTAAGTTTAACATCTTTACCTTTATCATTTCTTTGTTCTGCACTCTTTGATGATTCTCCAACTTCAGTGCTGTTGTATCCAAGTCCTGATGTATCATGGGTTGTTCTTGGGGATTTCAGTAATTGCTCAAAATATTTGATGGCTTCACTTAACTTGTTGAGATTCTCTGCCACCTCTTTTTCTTTGTTCAATTCATTCTGCATTTGTTCATTTTGCATCTTCAAAGTAGAGATCTCAATATCTTTCACATTGAGTTCATGATGAAGGTTCATCATTTGGGCAAGTGTATCCATCTGCATGTTTGAGATCCTTGTCAATTCAGTACATTTTTCTTCAAGTCTTTTTGCAAGATTTTTTTTGTCATTTTCCATCATGACCTTATCATCAACTACTCTTTTCTTTTGTTTAGTAATTTCGCATATCATCATGGCCTGTGATTCATGTTCCATCTTGAGAGATCTTATCTCCTTTGTTTGAACTTTGTTTTTCTCCATTAGTTCTGCTATTGTTGCATCAAACTCTTTAGTGTCTCCGCTGGAAAATATGTTGGTGGTATCAATCTCCTTGTAGTTTATCTCATTTTCACCTATGGCTAGATCCTTCCTTTTTTTAAATGAATTTCTCAACTTGTTTCTAAATTCCTCCAAGCTATGCAGAGCAAGTTGCACATCTATCACCTGATTTTTAATGATCTTTGCAAGTTTGAAAGCTTCCATCTTTAGATTTTTTCTCCAAGATGTTAGGCTTTTCCTTGTGAGAACCTAAATTCTCTCTGATACCAATTGTTGAAATATTCAAATATGGAAAGAATACTTTTGAGAGGAGGGGGGGGGGGGGGGGGGGGGTGAATCAAAAGTATCACACTTTAGCCAATAAAACTTTTAGGTGGAAGTAAATTGCATACATCAACAACACATAACACTAGAGTTTGGTAACCCAGAAACCCTCCAGGAATAAGAAGGTAAAACTGGGGTGGGGATGATACGCACAAAAATTATTACAGCAATATTGTTCAACCACTTCTGATGGTCTGCCCTGTTAAAGGCTTTACACTATGTCAATAGTGACCTGGTTAAAGGATTTCAAACACTTAACATGAAGTGTCACCCTGTTAAAGGATTTAATCACCTTTTGATAAGGATCTACAAATAGCTGTTAAGCCAACCTATCTACATAGGATTTTCTTTCTAATACAATGGTAAGAGAGTATTAGGTATTATAAACTTGATTGTTTGGAATCCTTGATTATTGAATGCAGGAACTTGTTCTGGCTCTTTCTCTAATTTTGATCCTCTAAGATCTGATTTTTGTTTGTCTACCTTGCTTTGTTCTAATCAATTGATTAATGAGTTGCTGCTCTTACTTTCTAAGTCTCCTTTTGCCAAATACCATTCTGTTTTTCCTTTTTAATTCTGCTCTACTCCTCTCATTTTCTTCTTCAACGAACCTTTCATCTTCCTTAAAAAGACTTCAAAGACTTAGGGTTAGATATGGATCTATGATCCACATTGAATCTCAATTTCCCACTCAATACTTGTCTTTTGCTGATTGGTTACATGCCTTTCCAAGTTTTCCAATTGGCTGCATCCAAATTGAATAGGAAATGTAAAAGATTCGTTGTTATCTCTATATCTTTCGAGATTTATCTTATGTCGGCTACAAAAAAAGTTTACATCATAGTTTGTGCAATCACAAACTCTTATGCTAATATCCTGAGTTACTCAGCTCCTGAGGCATTGCTGATGCTCGGCACATGCTATTTTTGGGATAGCTTGGCACCTAAACAAAACTATATCACTCGACACCTACTGTTACTTAGCACTTGTTAACACTTGGCACCTACTATTATTTGGAACTTGTTAACACTCGGCATCTACTATTACTCGACACTTGTTAACACTCGACACCTACTATTACTCGACATTGTTTAGTGGAAAAATGGTTAAGTGTATTGACACTCAGTTGTCAAAATTATTCTTTAAACTAACAATCTCCCCCTTTGACATGACTGGCAAAAACACTTAACTAAGATCCTTATGACTCCTTGTTAGTTGATCCTGTATGTACACTCAGTGATTTCTATCTTGTTTTTGCATTCTGACTAATCAAAATTTGTCAAAAAAAAAAAAAAAATCTCCCAAAATTTTCTATCTCCCCCTTTTATCATACTTATCATTTCATTCCTGTACTTAACTCCCCCATACTTAATCTCTTCTTATCACTCCCCCATACTTATTCTCCCCCTTTTTGACACTTATGTCAAGGGTCTTACAAGGAAATGCCATACTTGGCCAAAAATTTACTATTTACTTCAAGGAGTACCTTCAGAGCTACATCCCAATTTGCTAGTGTGACATCCAATGACTTATGCTGGATGGAAATCTTTGCTACTAGGTGTACAAGTCCATCAAATGAAGAAAGATTGGGGTCTTTCTTGAGGACTGTCTTTGCATTTATCTACTACTTGTGAATTATTTCCAAATGAGGAGTTATTGAGGATTGAATTTGCATCAATTTAACTTTCGTGGTTGCCTCCTCTGCTGCTAAGACAGCTAACTCTCTTTGTGTGTGAAGCGATTGGGCAAACTGCTTCTGACTCTGAGCTAGATTTGTGGGGAGTTGCATGCTAGAAATCTTCAGATTGTTCTCCAAGCTCAGTATTTTCTGGCTAGTGTCCTGCATGAATGTGAAAAAATCACACAACTTGTTGTATAGGGAAAAGATGTTTCCTAGTACAGTTTTAACTGTTTTAATTTTCTTTGCTAGCTCTACTTGTGATAGTGCTATATCACGGGATATTTTATTATTTACCTTGCCTTGGAACTTCCTTTCTGACTATTCGAGCAATTTGGCATTTGTTTCCTGGTCTTCACTAGTCACCTGGTCAACTATATCAGATAGTTGCTCTATAATTGGTCTTGACTCATCTGGAGACTGGAAGAAAAAAGCTTCTGTGAATATGTCTTTGATTACATTCAAGGTAAGCTTATGCTTGTGTTCGTTTCTTAGTGCTTCTTGTCTCCTTCTTCTGTCCAATGCACTCTGAATTTCATTGATCTTCTCTTCAGTGACAATGCTACATTCATAATATGGGATCTTTATTTCTTCATCAATCTCAGGAACTCCATAGTGAAGTTTTCTAACTACCTTTGATGAGCTCGAGCCTAGTGTCTTGATTTGTAGTTGTAACCCATCAGTGCTCGGCTGCTGAAGAGTCTATGTTGGAGTACCAAATTTTGGTAATGCAACTAGTGTTTGTATTGCAGACTCCTCCTTCTTCTTTGTCTCATCTTTTTCTTCAGCTTGATTATCCCTTTTATGATCACTAGGTGAGGTTGAACTTGTTGGTTGTTCAGATGTTTCTTTTATTTCCCCTGCTGCTATACTCGGCATTTGAAGTGTATAAGTGACTACATTTGAAGTGTATAAGTGACTCATTTTCTTCTTCAATGAACCTTTTGTCTTCCTTAAAAAGACTTTGAAGACTTAGGGTTAGATATGGATCTACGATCCACATTGAATCTCAATTTCCCGCTCAATACTTGTCTTTTGCTGATTGGTTGCATGCCTTTCCAAGTTTTCCAATTGGTTGGATGCAAATTGAATAGGAAATGTAAAAGATTCGTTCTTATCTCTATATCTTTTGAGATTTATCTTATGTTGGCTACAAAAATAGTTTACATCATAGTTTGTGCAATCAAAAACTCTTATGCTGATATCCTAAGTTACTCGGCTCCTGAGGCATTGTTGATGCTCGACACATGCTATTTTCAGGATAGCTCGGCACCTAAACAAAATTGTATCACTCGACATCTACTGTTACTTGGCACTTGTTAACACTTGGCACCTACTGTTACTCGACACTTGTTAACACTCGGCACCTACTGTTACTCGACACTTGTTAACATTCGGCACCTACTGTTACTCGACATTGTTTAGTGGAAAAATGTTTAAGTGTATTGACACTTAGTTGTCAAAATTATTCTTTAAAGTAACATAGGCTACATAAAGTTTAAATTGGAAAAAAATTGATGTGAAATGATCACATTAAGAAAGAAATATGGTTTACATGGATTGAGATAAATAGTTGAAAATATTTATTCGTAAGTGTGAATTCAATATGGATGATTATAAGGTAGAGAAGACCAATGAAAATGCAAAGAGGAAGAGTATGGAATAAGGATTATTCTAGATCATTAATTTTGATCTATGATACATTATAGAGGATTTCTAAACCCTAATTAGGTTTGATATAATAAGAGAAAAAATAAAACTATTTAAGGACCTACATGGAATAGTTTATAGTTGTTTCTAAGATGAGATTTTCTAGTGCAATTAATTAATGATGAGAAGGTTCTAAATTGTTGAACTATAAGAGAGCAACTAAGAGGGTGGGGGGGTGAATAAATTACAACAAAAAAAAATCCTTTTCCCTTAAATGTCAAAACAAACTTCCACTGATCATGCAATACTAACTAGCTCAGTCAACATTAAAATTTTACTATCACTCATTTAAAAATGCAACCTTAAGATTAGTAATCTTTTTCATCCTTTAGTTACTTAGTTCAATAAAAATAAAGCATAAGAAATTAACATGAACATAGATGACACCAAGATTTAATGTGGAAACCCAATTTGCCAAAAAGCACCTGGCAACTAGTCACAATAATTTTCACTAATGAAGTGAGCCCTATTAGGAGCCAACCCTATTAAAGTTTACAAAACATATTGTTCAGTATGACCCTGTTAAAAGATTTAGATCACTCTATTAGGAGTGGCTTGGTTAGAGGTCTTCAAACACTTCAATATTGAAATGTCACCATGTTATAGGATATACAATATGACTATTAATTCAACTTTGTTAAGAGATTTCTTTATTGCTACAATGGTTAGAAGTAACATCAATTTTGACTTGATTTATGAAGAAAATTTCTTTCAGATTCAAATCTCTATTCTTGCTTGAGCTCTAGATCCTTCTTGATTATTTTTTCTTTGCATCTTATCTTCCACACTTTCATGCTCTTCCTTTCATTCGCTCACATATACATGTTATTTCATTTCACCACATTTCACACTTTATCCTCTCAACTTGAACTTTCTTATATATCATAGGCTAGGAAAAGTCAGCTTGAATACCCTTTTAAAAAATAATAAGCATCCAAATAGTTGGCATCAATTGATTAATTGATTGACAAATACATTCTTCTCTCACTTGGTCAATACTAGGATTTCATGCATAGTTGAAACTATGACTCCTTTCATGCTCAACCACTTAGTCAGTACTACACTCCTTTTGATGCTTGACAACTTGGTCAATACTACAAGAACAGATAATTTTATTAAACAATTGGTCAATTAATACTGAGATATACAAGGTTAATACTACAAACTCTACATTGATCAGTTAATACTAAGATATACATGGTTAATACTACAAACTATACATTGCTAAGTTAATATTGACATTTGTGTAAACATCAATGATAATATACAATTGAAGAATTATTTTGAACAAACCCTCTCTTTGGCATTGATGCAAACAAAACATGTCAACATACACTAATAGAAATATGAGAATTTTAATAACATCCTTAGTTTCATTTTGATTCTTATCCATACTACCTCCCTATGAGATTTTTCTTGGATTTGTCTTTGCTACTTTCTTGTCAATACTTGGTTGTAATTTTCTCCTTCTTAGCTATACATTCCATTATATGAATATCAAGACTCCCCCTCTTTCCAATTAATACTAAACTTTCCAAAATCTTCCATGTTGACACTAAATTGATACTTTCTTCCTCTTTGACATCAATTTACAAAGGATACAAACTTTGAAGTTCCAATGTACCTATGTATTGATTCATATGAAATATGCTCGATATTACACTACACCAACTTGATTGATCTTGAATGGAGCTTGATTGATGCCACACTATCATTTTCTTTAGTGAACACAAGATAAGGTCATAACCCTTAGTTCACCTCTTTGATACATACATTCATCTTTAGGTAAAGATTTAGTAAATATATCTACTATCTACTCCTTGGTGTTCACATATTTCAATCTCATCACTTTGTATTGAACCATTTCCCTTAACAAATGATATTTGATTGCAATATGTCAGTGGGTGCTAGCCTTTGTAGTCCTTGTATCTTTTGAATTCTTTCTTGACTTTGAACTTTTTGAACCTTTTTTCATCTTTATCTTCCTTGTTTGGACATCTTGCAGCAATATGACCAACTTCTTCACATCAGAAAAAAATAAATGGAATTTTACCTCTAAATTTTCCTTTTTCTTTTGCTACTCTTTTTGCTAGAAGAGCTTTAATGACTTCAAGATATTATTTCGATTCATCTTCTTCTTTATTATAAACTTGTTTTCCTTTTGAATTCCCTCCTTTACTACCAAGGGTTAGTTTTACTTTGAATGCAGATTCAAGATTGCTAGAAGTAGGAGCATAGTTATCATATCTATCCAACTCAAAACAATTCAATCTTCCCACAAGAACATCTAGGGTTAAATCATTTGTTGGATTCCATTTGATTTTTTTAATATCTGAAACTCTAATTGCATAAATAGGAAGAAGAGTTCCTAGTACCTTGTTGATACTATTTCATAATAAATGTTACTTCTTGAAGCTTTGATTGCACTTACACTTTCTTTGATCCTCTCACTATATTGGGCAATGTTCTCACCTTCTTTCATTTTCAATCAGTTAAACTTACCTTTGAAACTTTATACCTTGGCTCTTTGCACATTCTTGTCACCTCCATCACCTTTTTGTAGCTTTGCCCACATGTAAAATGTAGTAGGATAATCTTTGACTTCATAAAATTTAGAATAGTTCAAAGAGGATGCAATATCAATAATCATAATATTGTGATCATTTTCCTCTTTTATTTTCTCCATATTCATAGGTTTGTTTGGCGACACATATTTATTCTCTAGGTAGAACACACCAAAATCACTAATGGTTGATATATTTAGCTTCATCAATTCCTGCCATGTTAAAAAGTTTTCTTTATTGAGATTAAGGATCTTCCTTCCATAAGTCATCATGATCTTTAGCTTAGGTCATTAAAACCTTTTCCTACAAGCACCAACTACTCTAATACCAATTGTTGGAAATGTAAGAGAGTAATTGAGAGAGGAGGGGTTAATGAATTAACACAAAAAAATTTCTCATCCCATAGATATGAAAGAAACTTTATCTGATCATGCACTAGTAACTAGCTCAATTAACATTAGAATTTTACTATCACTTGGTTAACAAAGAAATATTAAGATTATTAATCTATTTTAACCTTTAGTAACTTAGTTACAAAAACATAAAGCATAAGAAAATAACATGAACATAGATGAACCAAAATTTAACATGGAAACCCAATTTCTAAAAAACTACCTTGCAACTAGTCACAATAATTTTTACTTTGCTGAAGTGAGGCCTATTAGGAGCCAACCCTATTAAAAGTTACAATACATACTATTAAGTATGAACTTGTTAGAGGATTTAGATCACCCTATTAGGAGTTGCTTGGTTAGAGGTCTTCAAACACTTCAATCTTCAAATGTAACCTTGTTAGAGAATTTACAATATTATAGTTAAGTCAACCCTATCAAGAGATTTTTTTATTGCTAAAATGGTTAGAAATTAACAACAATTTTGACCTAATTTATGAAGCAAATTTCTTTGTAGATTTAGGTTTCTATTCTAGCTTGACCTTTGGATCCTTCTTGATCAAATGTTCTTTAAAACTTATCTTCCAAACTTTCCTTCTCTTCCTTTCCTTCGCTTACATATATATCTTATTTTATTTCACCACATCTCACACTTTATCCTCTTAACTTGACCTTTCTTATATATCATAGGTTAGGACAAATCAGCTTGAATACCCTTTCAAAACAATAATAAATATCCAAATAGTCAACCTCAATTCAATAACTAATTGACAAATGCATTCTTCTCTCACTCAGTCAATACTAGGATTGAATGCTTGATTGACACTGTGAATCCTTTAATGCCCAAAAAATCGGTCAATACTAAAAGAAGGAATCCTTTTATTAACCAACTACTTAGTTAATATTGAGATATAAAAGGTTAATACTAGAAACTCTACATTGGTTAGTTAATAATGAGATATACAAGGTTAATATTGCAAACTTTACATTTCTTGGTTAATAATGACATTTGTGTAAATATCAATGACAATATATAATTCAAATTTTTTTCCAACATAAAAATGAAAGGAAGTGCAAAGATTCAAGAAATAGAAGGATGGATTTTTTTTATTAGTCACAAGAGGTGATATATTAACGAGTAGAAGATGGATCTAAACTGGAAAAGTAAGTTCCATTATATAAATCAATTTACTACTATTCTTTGATCATTGTAGAAAATTAAATCCTTTCACAAAGTAGTCATTATAGTCTTATGTAAAATTTCTTTATGGAGCACACAATAGTATAGTGTTATAAAATCGTTTAAAAAGGTAGATCCTAATAGATCTAATTGTATACTTTCAGTGGAGTAAGTCACCAGAAGTGACCCCACATTGTAGCCCTAACAAGTCACCCTTTGATTAGTGTAGTGATGGATTTATGGGTACCAACCCCACTAGAGTTTTCACTCTTTCCAAGGGTTTCTACCTAACAAAATAATTTTTATGTGTGATGATATTATGGTTTTATGCCAATTATATAGTCAAAGTTACTTTCATTTACAATTATTATAATTATTAAAGTTGATGAAAGATCAACCCCATAGCTCCTAAGAATCACCTACATGCAAACACCTTTCATAGAAAGAGAACACAAGTTATAGATGATAGAACTCAAAGATGCATAGAGGAGAAGATCTAGATTAGAAAAAAGGTAAATTGTATTGAATGATTGAATATTACAAAGAGAGATCAATCCTTATAAAAGGAGATCAAAACCCTATAAGGTAACTGACCTAGGTTATAGGATAATAATTAATAAAAGGATTAATTATTATATGCCTAAAGTTTATCTTAAGAAAACTAGATATAATAAGACAATACCTTATTACTTTAACTATCATTATTCTTAAATATGTTTACCGAGTTACAAAAAGGGGCAAGGGTATTGCAAATTTAGTTTTTGAGTTAAAGTTTAACATGATACTGATTCACCCCACCATGCCTCAACCCCCCCACAATAATCCAAAAAAAAATTGGTATCAAAACACAATTCTCTTATTAAGGGGTTTTATCACGGCGACAAAAAGATTCAAATCATGGAGAGGTATAAGCTTGATAAGACCATTGAGAATTCAAAACTAGAACTAAGGATGGCTTTGAATCTAATGAATGAGATGAAAGAGAAATTGTAGCAATCAGTAAGAAAATGAAAGGAAATTTCCCAACTAATGAATGCCACAATATATCATGAAGAAGTAATTAAAGATATGTCTCTTGGAGTGTAAAATAGAAACCTTGTCTTTGACTATGTAAGTCCAACACTAAATAGAGCCAAAATCCAAAATAACCTATTCCATTATAATGGACATGGAAAGAGATTTGTGACGATATAAAATTTGTTAAAAAATACCTCTGTATTAGATAGATATGACTAGAATACCATTAATTTATTTTTATGAATACTTAAATAGATGATGTTTTGAAGGTTGTCACATTTCAGCTTGCATCATGAACTATACTAGTGTTAGACGTACTTGACTATTAAGAAAACTAGATATAATAAGACAATACCTTATTACTCTAACTATCATTATTCTTAACTATGTTTACCAAGTTACAGAAAGGGGCAAGGGTATTGCAGATTTAGTTTTTGAGTTAAAGTTTAACATGATACCGATTCACCCCACCCTACCCCAACCCCCCAATAATAATCCAAAACAAAATTGGTATCAAAGCTCAATTCTCTTATTAAGGGGTTTTATCAGCTCAAGCAAAAGATTCAAATCATGGAGAGGTATAAGCTTGATAAGACCATTGAGAATTCAAAACTAGAACTAAGGATGGCTTTGAATCTAATCAATGAGATGAAAGAGAAACTAAAGCAATCACTAAGAAAAAGAAAGGAAATTTCCCAACTAATGAATGACACAACATATCATGAAGAAGTAATTAAAGATATGTCTCTTGGAGTGTAAAATAGAAACCTTGTCTTTGACTATGTATGTCCAATACTAAATAGAACCAAAATCCAAAATAACATATTCCATTAGAATGGCCATGGAAAGAGATTTGTGACAATATAAAAATTGTTAAAAAATACCTCTGTATTAGATAGATATGACTAGAATACCATTAATTTATTTTTATGAATACTTAAATAGATGATGTTTTGAAGATTGTCACATTTCAGCTCGCATCATGAACTATACTGGTGTTAGACGTACTTGACTATGTTAGATTTTTTCTAATTTCACCATTGTGCAGGTATACCTTGCGGATGTTAGCACTTTAAATGATAAAAATTGCATCATTTTTTAAAGAAAGGGAGTGTTTTTATTCATTTTTTTTCCAAACCTTTTATAAACAATGATCATGCACTTTTTTAGTAAAGAACCCTTTTTTATTTACTTTAAAAAAAAAATTCCACTCCTTGGGAAGCATGCCAAAGTCTGGAGGCAAAAAGGTTTCCTTATCATTCAACTATTTTTAAATTGGACAAATTTTATTTTGTCATATGAGTTTTTGGTTGCTACAAATCTAATAGTGAGGTCAATTTAGGATCAAAGTGCACAAAAAAAGTGACTGAAAGATCTAGTAAAATTACCTCTAAATAATAATAGATTTGAAAACTAAAGCCAAACCTCTCATGAAGACAACATGGACATGACAGTTTTAATGTTTGATATTATGTTGAAGTTGGTAAAAGATCAACCCCATAGCTCCCAAGAATCACCTGCACACAAACACTTATCACTAAAAGAGAGAAGAAAAAGCTACAAAAGTTGGAATTCACAAATCCATAGAGGTGATGCAGGAGCATCCAGATGTATAAGGGCAATCCTATGTCACCCAAAAAAAAAATGCACTTAGACTTAGTTTCTATTTCATGTGTTTTCATTTTTGGACACCCATTTGGGTTAAATAAAGGTTCCAACTCTCACAGTTCCACTATCAGTGTGCTAGAAAATCCCAAAAAAATAGGAGCATGTAATTGGGCCATCATTTTGGCAAACTAGAAGGTGTGAATTGGCCGGATGAATGTAATTGTGATTTAGAGCATTCCAAAAAAAGAATCAGGTCAAAAGGCCCCGCGGTTTGAAAGTTATTGCAGTTTTTCAGGTTTTGGAGACCTCCTAAGAATGCTTCAAAGTTAGGTTAGGGGCATTAAATGACCTCAAAAAGGGCCAAAAAATGGGGGACAAGCAAATCTGGTAAATAGGGCTATAGAATGCTTCGAGAGCTTTCCAAAAATGTAAACGATTCGTCAATCGAAGCTATGGTTCAAAAGTTATGCCTCCTGAAAGTTCGGTTACCATTTCTGGATTCTTCTAGATTTGCACATACTTCTAACGCAGCTTTTGGAACCTTCTATTTGGTCAGTGGTTGTCTACTAGCATTTTCTAGAATGTACTCCTAGTCCTTAACCCTTTGGGGTCTATTTAAGGAGATTCCTGGCATTGTAAAAGGTAGTTCGGAGTGGAGTTTGAGAGGAGGTACTGAAAGGAGAAATTATCTCTAGATTTATGCTATTATAAGACCTTAGGGCATGTTTTGAAGTTTATTTTCCTATACTATTTTTACTAGCCTATTTTCTCAGTTAATATAATTCCCCTTTTTTCTATTGTGTCCATTCTATTCTTGGGTTGTGTCCCCATCAAGTGGTATCAGAGCCATTTTTCCTGAGTGTGTAGACAAAGCACCGACAATGAGGCAGTTTGCATCAAGACTGTGTGGTTGTGGGTTCGAGTTAGAAGATTCCTCCATGAAGAGAGCATGGTGAAAGGGAACGAGCTATTAATCTTGAGGAGGTTAGAGCCCTCCAAAGGCAGGTACAGGCATTGCAAGAGGAGCTCCATAGAGGAGCAAATGTTGTCGTAGGTGACGACAGTGAGGATGACAATGAAGAAGAAGTAATGGGACCAGAAGAGGAATTTAATAGGGAAGTTCTGAATCATGCAGAGGAGAGGCTTTTTAGGGCCATTACTAAGTTTGGGAAAAGACCCACAATTGAAGTGGGTGTATTTTCAAGAAATCTGAAACCAGATGAGTTGATCGATTGGATCAATGTACTGGAAGAATACTTTGAGTATGAGGATATCAGGGACCCAGATAGGGTTAAGTTTGCAAAGGCCAAATTGAAAGGCCATGCCAAAATCTGGTGGCAAGAGGTTCAATTGG
Organism: Cupressus sempervirens; assembly: GCA_028749045.1. Classification (NCBI taxonomy): domain Eukaryota; kingdom Viridiplantae; phylum Streptophyta; class Pinopsida; order Cupressales; family Cupressaceae; genus Cupressus; species Cupressus sempervirens. The sequence continues at coordinate 356,582,701 of CM053792.1, read as the reverse complement.
AAAGAAATAGAAGAGGAAAGGAGAAGATCACAAGATGGGATTGCATGGTGGACAAATTGAAGAAGCAGTTCATTCCTGTGGACTACGAGCTTGATTTGTTTAAGAAGATGCATGGGTTAAAGCAAGCAGGAAGATCAGTCCAAGAATATACAAAGGAATTTTACCGACCCTTGATTAGAGTGGGACATGCAGAAGCAAATAAGGAGAAGGTTGCTCATTATATAAGTGGGTTGCAACCTAGCATCCAAGAGGAATTAAGTCTAGTAAGAATGACCAGCGTTGAAGAGGCATACTAGTTTGCCCTACGAGTTGAAGAGAAGCTGAATAAAAGGTTTGAATGAAGACAAAGAGGGCACGGTCAAGGAGGAAGGGGAAGCGGTAGATCATCTGGAGGCCGCAATGAAACCCAAAAGAAAAATGAAGATGTTGTTAGATTGTGGTGATTGATCAGGAAAGTACTGTACATACTTCATAAATAGTGGGGTTCAAAAAAAATTTTGGGCAGTGGCCGACATGGTAGCCAACATATTATGGCTGACATATGGCTGACATGTTATAACCGTAAAGTGGTTTAATACTTGTATAAAAGGGCTTAGGGTTGGCTAATTTTCATAATGTTGTGATGCAAAATTGGTTCTTGCGACAGTATTGAGCTGTAAGGGACTACGGATTGTAATCAGGTTGTAATCACTGGATTGTAATAAGATCAAACTTGCTATTTGGTGGGCGTAGCCTAGGGATTGGGTGAACCATGTTAAATCTTGGTGCCTTGTGTTCATTTCTGTGTGTTCTATTATTTTTTCTATTATTGGTTATATTTGCATGTAGTTTTTTTTATTTTTGTCCATGGTTTATCCTAACAAGTGGTATCAGAGCAAGGTTGTCTTTTAGTTATCCTCTGTAGGAAAGTCTCACGGTTGAGTGGGAGCGATGACAGATGAGGGTAAGTTGAGGGTTGATAGGTTTAATGGGCAGAACTTCTAGTTATGGAAGATGCAAATGGAAGACTATCTATATCAGAAGGATTTATGGAAGTCGTTGGAAGGAAAAGCCAAGAATCAGAGAACTATGTCAGAGGCTGAATGGGATCTTTTGGATAGAAAGGCACTCAGAAGCATTCGGTTATGCTTGGCACCATCGGTGGCATTTAATATTACAAAAGAAAAGACGACAAAAGATTTGATGAAAACCCTAGTGACACTATATGAAAAGCCCTCCGCTTCAAATAAGGTATTTCTCATGAAGCATTCATTTAATATGAAAATGGCAGAAGGTGGATCTATTGCAGATCATTTAAATGAGTTTAATACCATTACTAGTCAATTATCTTTTGTGGGTATCAATTTTGATGAAGAAATTAGGGCTCTCTTGATTTTGTGTTCTTTGCCTGAAAGCTAGAATGGCTTGGTAATGGCGGTGAGTAATTCTGTTCCTGGATCTAGTACCCTAAAATATGATGATGTGATCAATGTTATTTTAAGTGAGGAAATTCATAGAAAATCCTCAGGTGGATTTACATCAGGAAGTGCTTTAAATGCACAAAGTAGGGCCATAATGACTAAAAGAGGAAGTAACTTTGGAAATTGTGGGAAATCAAGAGGAAAGTCAAAGGGGAGGAGGTCTCAATCGAGAGGACCAAATGATTGCTGGTACTATGGGAAACCAGGGCACAAAAAGAAAGATTGCTGGAATCAAAAAAAAATGAAGGAGATAAATCAGATGGAGACAAGGAGGCAAATGTGGTAAGTAACAAATCTGAAGAGGATGCTTTGCTTCTGTCTTTAGAGAGTGTTGATGATTCATGGGTTTTAGATTCTAGTGCTTCATTTCATGCTACACCTCATAGAGGTTATTTCGTTGATTATGTCCAAGGGGATTTTGGGCTTGTTTATTTGGGGGATAATGAACCCTGTCAGATTGTTGGAAAGGGAAAAATTAAGATTAAGTTGCAGAATGGGAATCATTGGCTACTACATGAGGTAAGACATGTTCCAAAACTAAGTAGAAATTTAATTTTAGCAGGGCAACTCGGTGATGAGGGTTGTGTAGTTAATTTTAATGATAAAAATTGGAAGGTTTCAAAAGGTTCCTTTGTAGTAGCAAAAGGTGTGAAAGTAGGAACCTTATATCTTTGTATAGGTCATATTGTTCCTTCTACTTTGATTGTTTCAAAGAAAAATGAATATTCAGGAACAATTACTACAGTTGAGCAGGGAGAACAAATAGCTGCTGTAGATTCTAATACAATGCTATGGCACAATAGACTTGGGCACATGAGTGAGAAAGGTATAAAAGTACTTCATTCAAGGAAAGTTTTACCAGGTCTAAAATGTGTGAATATGGATTTTTGTGAAAGTTGTGTGTATGGAAAACAAAAGAGAGTGAGTTTTGTAAAAATAGGGAAGGAAAACAAAAAGGAGAAATTAGAGCTTGTGCATACAGATGTATGGGGACCAGCTCAGGTATCTTCCCTTGGTGGCTCTCATTATTATGTTACATTTATTGATGATGCAACTAGAAAAGTATGGGTTTATTTCCTTAGACAAAAATTTGATATATTTCAAACTTTTAAGAAATGGAAATGCTTGGTTGAAAATGAGACTGGTAAGAAATTCAAATGTCTCAGATCTGATAATGGTGGTGAGTATTGCAGTCATGAATTTGAAGATTATTGCTCTGCTAATGGTATTCGTAGACAAAAAACTATTCCAAGGACTCCACAGGAAAATGGAGTGGCTGAACGCATGAATAGGACTATAATGGAGCACACAAGGAGCATGAGGTTGCATGCTGGGTTGCCCTTACACATGTGGGTGGAGGTTGTCAATACTGCAGTATATTTGATTAATAGAGGTCCCTCTACTCCTTTGGGCTGTGGTATTCCAGAGGAAGCATGAACTTGTAAGAAGGTGAGTTATTCTTTTCTCAAGACCTTCGATTGTGAAGCTTTTGCTCATATAGACTCTGAAAATAGAACCAAGCTAGAAGCTAAATCAAAGAAATGTGTCTTTGTTGGATATGGCATTAATGAATTTGGTTATAGGCTTTGGGATTTTGAAAACCTTAAAATTGTTAGAAGTCGGGATGTCATATTCAATGAGAAAGTGTTGTACAAAGATCTTTTGCAGCAACATGAGAAGAAAGAAGATGATTATGTAGTGCTGGATGATACTCCAAAAGCTAATGTTCCAACCATTCCTCATGATGTGCAACAACTGCAACAACAAATACCACACACACCAGTAAATGTTAGACGGTCAAGAAGGCAAATTAGATCTCCACAAAGGTTTTCTCCCTCTTTGTATTCTATTTTACTTATTGATGCTGGTGAACTTAAAAGTTATGATGAAGCTGTGCAGGTGGATACTAAGATTCAGTGGGAGTCTGCAATGAAAGATGAAATGGACTCTTTGCTGAAAAATAAGACATGGGATTTGTGCAAGTTGCCTACAGGTAAAAAGGCTTTACAGAATAAATGGGTTTACAAGTTGGAAGAAGAGGAAGGAGGTAAGAAAAGATTTAAGGCCAGGTTAGTTGTAAAAGGATTTGCACAGAAAAGGGCAATTGATTTTGATGAGATATTTTCTCTTGTTGTTAAAATGACTTCTATTCGTACTGTTTTAAGTCTTGTGGCTACTAAAGATTTGCATTTAGAGTAGATGGATATTAAAATAGCCTTTCTTCATGGTGATTTGGATGAAGAAATATATATGGCTCAGCCACAGGGTTTTGAGGTCAAAGGTAAGGAGAACTTAGTGTACAAATTGAAGAAAAGTTTATATGGCTTGAAGCAAGCACCTCGGCAATGGTATCTGAAATTTTACAGTTTTATGCATGAGCATGGATATAACAGGTGTCATTCAGATTATTGTGTTTATTTTAAGAGGTTGGATGATGATAGCTACATTATTTTATGTCTATATGTTGATGATATACTTATAGCTAGGTCTAACATGCATCATATTAAGGGCCTAAAATGCCAGTTAGCACATGCATTTGCTATGAAGGATTTGGGGGCAGCAAAAAAAATCCTTGGTATGAAGATTTGCAGAGATAGGAAGAACAAAACCTTGACACTATCTCAAGCTAATTATATTGAGAAGGTGTTGCAATGTTTCTGTATGGAGAATGCTAAATCTCTCAGCACACCTTTACCTGGTCATTTGAAATTGACTAAGGAGATGTGTCCCAAGACACAGGAAGAGGAGGATAAGATGTCCAAGGTACCCTATGCTTAAGCTATAGGAAGTTTGATGTATGCTATGGTATGCACTAGGCTAGATATTGCACATGCAGTGGGAGTTGTTAGCAGGTATATGAGTCATCCAGGATTTGAGCATTGGAATGCTGTCAAGTGGATTCTCAGATATTTGAGAGGGACATCCAATAAGTGTTTACACTTTGGAGTCTCTACTATTGATTTATAGGGCTATGTTGACTCAAATTTGGCAGGAGATATTGATACTAGGCAGAGTACTATAGGTTATGTCTTTACTGTTGGTGGGGCAACCGTGAGTTGGGTTTCTAGGTTATAGAAGATTAATGCTTTATCCACTACAGAGGCAGAGTATGTTGGTACTACAGAGGTAGCCAAGGAGATGATATGGCTTCATTTCTTCTTGGAAGAATTGGGACATCCTCAGAAGGATAATTATTTGTTCACAGATAGTCAGAGTGCCATTCATCTTGCTAAGAATTCAGCTCTGCATTCTAAGACCAAACACATACAGTTGCGGTACCATTTCATTCGGTCAGTTTTGGAGGATGGACAGTTAAAGCTGGAGAAGATACATACCAATGACAATCCAACAGATATGTTGACAAAGGTTGTAACAAGGGAGAAGCTGAACTCCTCTTCAACTTCGGTTGGTCTTTTAGACTGAACATGAATAAAAGAATAGTAGAGTCCAAGATGGTTTGATCCAGTGGGAGCCCCATGTGGTAGTGGTATTGCTATAGGATTAGTCTCCAAGTGGGAGATTGTTAGATTGTGGTGACTGATCAGGAAAGTACTGTACATACTTCATAAATAGTGGGGTTCAAAAAAAAATTTGGGCAGTGGCCGACATGGTAGCCAACATATTATGGCCGACATATGGCTGACATGTTATAACCCTAAAGTGGTTTAATACTTGTCTAAAAGGGCTTAGGGTTGGGTATTTTTCATAATGTTGTGATGTGAAATTGGTTCTTGCAGCGGTATTGAGCTGTAAGGGATTACAGATTGTAATTAGGTTGTAATCATTGGATTGTAATAAGATCAAACTTTCTATTTGGTGGACGTAGCCTAGGGATTGGGTGAACCATGTTAAATCTTGGTGCCTTGTGTTCATTTTTGTGTGTTCTATTATTTTTTCTGTTATTGGTTATATTTGCATGTAGTTTTTTTTATTTCTGTCCATGGTTTATCCTAACAGATGTGGGTACTAGCAGGAACCAAAGGAATGAGGGTTTCAATCGCTCCCATGATCAAGACTTTGGAAATCAGAGAGGAAGAGGTAGAGGATGTGGACAAGGAAGAGGAGGCTTCTTTGATACCTATTTCCATTGCAATGAAGATAGTCATTGTGCCTTTGAATCCCTCAACGACAAGGAAGGACAGATAGGAGACCTGAGGGCCAAGCTAGGGTTGCTCATGTTGATGAGGATGCATAATCATCACATTTAGAGGATGCAGAAAGAGGAGAGACCTTGGTAAATGAAAGAGTCCTACTAAGTGGTGAGATTGAACCAGGACAATGAAGGAGTTTGTTCTGTACCAGATGCAAGTGTGAGGATAAATGTTGTGACGTGATCATTAATGGTGGTAGTACTGATAACTTGGTATCAGAAGAAATGGTCTCTAAGTTGAAGCTCAAGAGGGAGAAACATCCCCAGCCCTATCGGATTGCTTGGGTAAAAGATGCTCATAAGGTCCTGGTAAGTGAACAATGTTTAGTGAAATTCAAAATTGGGAGTTACCATGATGAAGTTCTCTGTGATGTTATTTCGATGGATTTTTGCCATCTATTGTTGGGTAGACCATGGTAGTTTGATAGACATGCAGTACATGATGGGCATGCAAACACATACTCTCTGACAAAAGATGGAGTTCGTCACAAATTGAAGCCCATGAAAAAAGAAGGTGAAAAGGTATGTAGTAGTGCTAGGATTTGTCTTGTTGATGGAAGGAAGTTTTTAGAAGGCATGAAACATCAACATATGTGCTATGCTTTGATTCCTAGGAAAGATAAAAAAGGTAGTAGTGAAATACCACTTGAAGTTTTAGATTTACTAGGGGAATTTGGAGATATTATCTCTTATAATGTTCCAAATGGATTGCCACCAGTAAGGCAAATCAGTCATCAGATATATCTGATTCCAAGAGCTAGTTTGCCTAACAAGGCTACTCATAGGATGACTCCTACTGAAACAAAGGAGCTAAATAGACAGGTTCAGGAGCTGTTGAGGAAGGGCTTGATTCAAGAGAGCCTGAGTCAAGGTGCAGTACCTATAGTACTCACACCAAAGAAGGATGGAGAGTGGAGGATGTGTACAGATTCTCGAGCTATAAATAGGATAACCATCAAGTACTGATTTCCTTTGCCAAGGATGGATGATCTTATGGATTGCTTGAGTGGAGCTCAGTACTTCACAAAGATAGATCTCAAGAGTGGCTATCATCAGATATAGATTCGAGAAGGAGATGAGTGGAAAACAGCCTTCAAGACCAAGGAGGGTCTTTATGAGTGGTTAGTCATGCCCTTTGGGTTGACGAATGCTCCAAGCACCTTCATGCGGCTCACGAATGAGGTACTTAAGAAGTTCTTGGGAAAATTTGTTATTGTCTATTTGGATGATATTTTAATTTTCAGCAAGACTTTGGAAGAACATTTACTGCATATTCGTAGTGCCCTTGAAAGGCTAAGGGAAGAGAAACTGTTAATTAATCTAAAAAAGTGTATCTTTGCAAAAAGGGAGTTAGTCTATTTGGGGTTTGTTATATCACTCGAAGGTCTCAAAATGGATCCAGAGAAGGTAAAAGCCATCTTGGAATGGCCTACTCCAAGGTCTGCTACTGAGGTAAGATCATTTTGTGGTCTGGTTAGTTTTTACAGGAAGTTTATTAAGAATTTTAGTGGCATATGTGCACCCCTAACTGATACAATAAGAGGGGATAGAAAAGAGTTCAAATGACTACAACAGTTGCGAGAAGTTTTGAATTGCTGAAGAAGAAGGTGACAGAACAGCCTATGTTGGCACTTATAGATTTTAGAAAGGTTTTCCAGGTGGATTGTGATGCCAGTGACAACGCTATTGGGGTTGTATTAAGCCAAGAAGGTAAGCCTATTGCATATTTTAGTGAAAAATTGAATGATGCAAAGAAGAAGTATTCTATTTATGATCAAGAGTTCCATGCAATAGTTCAGGCCTTAAAGAAATGGAGGCATTATTTATTGCCAAAGGAATTTGTTTTGTATACTGATCATCAGGTATTATAGTACCTAAATAGCCAAGGTAAATTGAATCAGAGGCATATGAAGTGGTTAGAGTTCTTGCAGAGCTATACATTTGTGTTGAAGCATAGAAGTGGAAAATCTAACAGGGTTGCAGATGCACTAAGTAGGAGACAGTTGTTGCTTACAGTAATGCAGGTTGAAGTAGTTGGGTTTGATGAACTCAAGAATTTGTACCTCGAGGATCCTGATTTTGCTAAAGCATGGAAAGCTTGTAAAGAACCTGTTGCTGTAGATAGAACCAAGTGGTTAGACTATTTGATTCAAGATGGCATGTTGTTCAAAGGTAGTCAATTGTGCATTCCAAGGAGTTCCATGAGGGAAAATTTGATTAAGGAGAAACACAGTGGAGGGATGGCAGGACATTTTGGTCAAGATAAGATCATTGCCATTCTTAGAGAAAATTATTTTTGGCCTCAAATTTCACAAGATGTGAATAAGTTTGTACAGAGTTGCCAAGTTTGTCAAGTTGCCAAGGGGTTTAGTCACAATACTAGCCTATATCAGCCATTGCCTGTTCCATCAAGGCCATGGGAGGACATAAGTATGGATTTTTTTCTTGGATTGCCAAGGAAACAAAGTGGTAATGACTCAGTATTCATGGTGGTTGATAAGTTCTCCAAAATGGAACATTTCATTCCATGCCACAAAACTCATGATGCTGTCCATATTGCAAACTTGTTTTTCAAAGAGGTGGTAAGATTACATGGTCTTCCAAGGAGCATAGTTTCTAATAGAGATACTAAATTCATGGGGTATTTTTGGAGGACATTGTGGAAAAAGTTGAGAACAGACTTGAAATTTAGTTCCACGCATCACCCACAAATTGACGGCCAAAGAGAAGTGGTAAACAGAAGTCTGGGCAATTTGCTGAGATGTTTAGTTGGGGATAAGCCCAAGGGATGGGATTTGATTCTACCACAAGCAGAGTTTGTTTACAATAACTCTATAAATAGGAGTACTGGAAAATCACCATTCCAAATTGTATATGGGAATAGCCCAAGGACTGCACTAGAATTGAGGAAGATAGAGCAAGGGGAGAGGACAAGTGCTGAAGCAGAAGAATTTGCTTAACATATCAAGCATCTACATGAGGAGGTTCAGGCACACATTACCAAGATGAATCAAGAGTATAAAGCTAGGGCTGATCAAAGGAGAAGACAAGGAATTCCAAGTAGGGGATCTAGTCATGGTGCACTTATGAAAAGAAAGATTTCTAGCCGGTACTTACAACAAGCTGAAAATGAAGAAATTTGGCCCTTGCAAAATATTGAAGAAACATGACTCAGGAAATGCATATGAAGTGGAGCTGCCAGATGGTATTCACATTTCTCCCATTTTCAACATTGCAAATTTAACAAAGTATCATGATGATGGTGCAGATGAGGAGCTGGTGTTAGAGCCATGTCCAATTCCTACTTCTAAGAAGGAGGAGATAGAAGACATTCTAGATCATCGTGTGGGTAGGAGTACTAGAAATAGGTAGTACGAAGAGTATTTGGTGAAGTGGAAAGGATGACCGATCGAGGACTCAACTTGGATTTCAGCAGCTGAGGTTTTCCATTTGGGATTTCCTCTACCATTCATAAAGTGATAGGGTCACTTTTCAATCTACCCTGGGTGTTTGATGCAGGAGCATCTAGAGGTATAAGGGCAATCCTATGTCACCCAAAAAAAAATGTACTTAGACTTAGTTTCTGTTTCATGTGTTTTCATTTTTGGACACCCATTTGGGTCAAATAAAAGTTCCAAGTCTCATAGTTCCACTATCAGTGTGCCAAAAAATCTTGAAAAAATAGGAGCATGTAATTGGGCCATCATTTTGGTAAACTAGAAGGTGTGAATTGGTTAGATGAATGTAATTGTGATTTAGAGCATTCCAAAAAATGAATCAGGTCAAAAGGCCCTGCGGTTTGAAAGTTATTGCAGTTTTTCAAGTTTTGGAGACCTCCTAAGAATGCTTCAAAGTCAGGTTAGGGCATTAAATGACCTCAAAAAGGGTAAAAAATGGGGGATGAGTGAAGCTGGTCCATAGGGTTATAGAATGCTTCGAGAGCTTTCCAGAAATGTAAACAGTTCGTCAATCAGAGCTACCGTTCAAAAGTTATGCCTCCCAAAAGTTTGGTTACCGTTTCTAGATTCTTCTAGATTTGCACCGACTTCTAACGCAGCTTTTGGAACCTTCTATTTGGTCAGTGGTTGCCTACTAGCACTTTCTAGAATGTACTCCTAGTCCTTAACCCTCCAGGGTCTATTTAAGGAGATTCCTGGCATTGTAAAAGGTAGTTCGGAGTGGAGTTTGAGAGGAGGTACTGAAAGGAGAAATTATCTCCAGATTTATGCTATTATAAGCCCTTAGGGAATGTTTTGAAGTTTATTTTCTTGTACTATTTGTACTAGCCTATTTTCTCAATTAATATAATTCCCCTTTTTTCTATTGTGTCCATTTTGTTCTTGGGTTGTGTCCCCATCAAGAGGAGACATTCTTGATGAGAAAAATAATAAATTACATTGAATAAATGAATACTATAAAGAGAGATCAATCCTTATAAAAGGAGATATGAATCCTAAAAGGTAACTAATCAAGGTTGCATGATTATAATTAATAAAAAAATACATTATATGCCTAAATTTTAGCTTAAGAAAACTAGAGATAATAAGACAATACCTTATTACCCTAATTGTGATTACTCTTATATGTTTATTGAGTTGTAAAAAGGGACAAGGGTATTGTAGATTTAGTTTCAAAGTTAAAGTTTTAGAGGATATTGATTCAACCTCCCACGCCCCACCCCACTAGCTTGACAACATCCGACCTCTACATAATAATTGAAAAATTGGTATCAGAGCACAGTTATTTTATTAAGGGGTTTTACTGCCTTAGAAAAAAGATTCAAATCATGGAGAGGTATAATCTTGTTAAGGCCATTGAGAATTTGAAACTAGAACGAAGGATGACCTAGAATCAAACCTATGAGATGAAAGAGAAACCAAAGTAGTCTTTGAGAAGAAGAAAGGAAATTACCTAATTAATGAATGAAAAAAGAATTGAAGAAATATATGATTGAAACATATCTAATGATTTTGATACTGCCATAGTAGATCTAGTGAAGAAAAATCCTAAACTTACTGAGCAAAATGAAATCAATGAAAAGAGAACAAGAGGTACAACCTACTAGGATGTGTGAAGTGTTGGAAGAAAAGAGACAAGATGAAAATGATTAAAGAATGATTAAAGAAGATAAGAGATAGGTCATTGCAAGACTAGATGAAAAGGATGATGAAATCATGAGATTAACTCATAATCACTATGATATGGTTAAAAAACTAATTGGTACAAATCATGAAATTGGTAGAAATATGGAAGAAATTGTTGAACTAAGAAACAAGAATGAGAAGATGAAGAATGAACTAACTTTAGAGAAAGAAACCATGGAAAGGCTAAAGAGATCAGAAGAAAGCATTAAAAATAATAGGTGAACAACTATGAGGACATAGGTGATCGAGAGACACATTTGGATCAGGCTATAATAAGCATTCCACTACCAAGAAAGGAGAAACATCTAAGAAATTTTAACAAAGGAATGTATATACAAATGACAAGATAGTGAAACCTACATGCTATCATTATAGAAAGCCTAGAGACATAAAAAATATTTGTAGGAGAAATACTAGTAAGTCCAATGTTACTTATAAGTTTGATGGCTATCATTACAACAACTATAAGTATTTTCATAAAGAATATGAATGTAGATCCAAGTTTAGTTAGTCCCTTAAGAATTAATCATTCAATGGATGTTGTTATGCTTGCAATAATTTTGGTCACAGGTTTAAATACAACAAATCAAAAAAGAAGCCTAGCTAATCACAATATTGATAACTATATGAGTTTACACTTCATAGGAGGATGTGAAAATTGGAGAAATCCTAGAATGGCATGTTCTCATTATCACAAGATTGGTCAGTTAACAAATAACTACAAGTACCAAGTATTAACACCTAAAGAGGAAGACCAAAAATCTAAAGTCAATGTCAATAAAGTTCATGGAGAAATGAGTAAGAAGTAGATAAGAAAGAGACATCAAACGCAACTGATGGCGGCACCTCATCCAATGGATTAGGTGAAACCTCTATTGCTAACTAAGACATAATAAAGGTATGGAACTACATTTGAATTGACAAATATTGATTCACTTCCTAAAATTTTGTTGAAATGAATCCATATCCACATAGAGTTAGATGCGCAAGGAAAACTCATGATTTTTTCTAAAATATTAGTACGAGTTGAAAAGTCTCACTAAGTGAAGAATTTGTGATTCATATTAAGTGAGCTATCAAAAATATTGTGTATCAAATGAATGTTGTGATGCAATTGAGCCAACAATAGGAATATGTGCAAAGAGAAATCATACCTTAAGAAACATTTATTGTTCAGTGATAAAGCATTTAATACAACTTTTTCATATAAAAGAGTGAATAGATGCTTGATTCTTCACCTTGCATTTAGGAAAATAGAAGAGTTCTTGAGTGAGTTTGAGAAATTTGTGTGTGTTTTCATGAATCAAAGTTTAAATTTTTTGGATTTCTCAAATATTTTAAGAAAAATAAAATTTAAAGTGAAAGGAAAGAAAAATGAGCCAATAAATTAAGTACCTACTGAAACCCTACTTAGCAAAATGACTTCAAGTTTTGCATCTTTATAGACCAAAAAAGTCAAAAGGGTTGGATTTATTAAGAATGAAGACCGTGAGAAACTAAAATATAGACCATGCTCAGATGTAGCAAAAAATATTGATGGATGTAGTACCCTATCTGCAATACCACTTAGCTAGGTTTTTCTAGTGTGTGACATTCAAGCATTTTGTCACTATAAAATAAGAGAAGATGGAGATTACATGATTAGGGAGGCCTATGAGAAGATTTTTGTGGATGAAAGTCTGAATTAAAAAAAAAAAAAAAATAGTCTTATACATGTAGTACATTTCCTAGAGATATTTAAGATTGAATAGATTTGTATTGTTCTGAGCCATGTTCACAATATGAAAATGTGGTTGGGCGAGTTGGTAAAGATCACCAGAGGTGTCATACATATGGTTATAGGATACCCAATCACCAAGAAAGCCAAATCTATCAAATAATCATTAAGGAAGGAAATCAAAGATAATACAAAAGTATAATGTGATGGAAGAGGTCTGAAAGTGCCATTAATTGAAGATCCTAAAATTGGATTTACTACTTGTGACGTTTCCTACACGATATATCAATTGAGCATACCTAATAGTGTGCCCTGTGGAGCTATAGATCTAGATTATAAAATTTAAAAGAAAGGATTGATGCTAGACTTTTCCAAACTATAGTTGAGACAATTATCAAAGAATATGAAGATAATTTAGGTTGCAAAATCAAACACCTACAAGTTTGGATCGCTATTGGTATGTATATTATTTTACATGCAAATTGTTTTCCCTAAAATAGGAAAAGTTAATTGGAGAAAAAAATAAAAGTGTCATCTACCAAATTAATGAGTAGATTCAGAGAATAGGTGATTGTTTTAAGAGTACAATGAATGAATATTTCAAGGAATTCAAAACACAAATGCATCAAAGATACATGATTACATCCTCATTGGTTGAGAATTATGATAAAGACATTTATTTTCTTATTGATACTTTTGATACTTTGATAGAAGTTGTTAAAACTAGGGTTGTTTGGTTGGAACCCTTAGGATATGAAGTTGATAATGATTGGGTCACTAAGGCTATTGAAAAATTATCAAACTAACCTATTGATAAAATTGTTATACTTTTTGGGATGTGTGAAGAAGAAAATGAGAAAATTAAGATGGATATTACCACCCCAAGTTTTGAGAAGAAATATCAAAAGATGATTAACAAGCTTGATGTAAAATTGGGTTAATATGAGAAGGGGTTATCCCTAATGCTTATCAACAAAAATGGTGAAGAAACTGGGGAGAAAGAAGGAAAAGGAAAGTAAAATTCTCTTGCTAAACCTAAAAAGAAACTACTAAAGAGAAAATGTCACATGCTACACCTTGTAGCCCTAAGAAGACAAGGTCAATCACACATGGTGCTACTATCAACAAGTCACCACCCAAGAAAGGAGTTGCAAAAATTATTAAACCTACACCAATAACATATCAAAAGATAAAGAATATTTTCGAACCTTTAGAAAACCAACCAAGAGAAGAAGAAATTTGATCCTTAAGGATATAGAGAAAGATAAGGAGATGAAAAAATCTAAAAATGTCAATCAATTTAGAGTGGTTGTACATGAAAAAACTCCTACAATTGATGAGATGACAGAATCGCTGAGAGGACATGGAGGTTTGTCCAATTTTCAATATGTTAAGTATGATACAATGAATAATGGAGACAAACAAAAGATTGAAGATGCATTAATTGATATGAAGACAAAATTCAAAAATACTCCTATTGAAATTGAAAATATGCTTTCCAATGAGCTGCCCAAAAATATTGTGAATAGGTGGAAGTATACCTTGGTAATTGAGAACACAATGAGAGAAAGGTCAATGGATATAGCAATGTCTACGACTACTATTGAAGAATTATGTGAAGCAATGAAAATGAACAATCAAAGATTTGTACCCAAAAATAGAGCATTGAAAGTTTTTGACAATAAATTTAAAAAGTGTTCACATGGAAGGCTAGAGAATTTGGAAACACATATACAAAATCAAGGATGGTAAAGAAGAGTTGTGAAAAGAAACAAATACCAAGCACATTGAACTGCATAAGAAGAAAGATGAATGTGATAATATTTCCCCACAAGATGTTGTTAATTTGGTACATGAAACAATGGGGGATATAATTGGAAGAAATGAAAATGTCAGCATTGAAGATCTAAGAGGACAAGATCCAACTGAAGGAATAAAGAAGGATGAAGATGTCCTAATTGACACCAAGCAACGTACTGAAGGTCTAACATCTACTGAGTCATCTCATGTCCATATACCTATATTTTCACCAATTATTGTTAAAATTAAAGAATATGCAAAGATTGAAGTACAAAATGTAAGTAATATTCTTGTTGGTTCTTTACATACATTAGCTAACACTATTATAATGGATACTAATGTAGAGAAAAGATACACAAATAGAAGTCAAACCAATGATCAAGCTTAGAGTATACAAGGGGGAGATAACACAAATAATGTAGACACTAAGAAAAAGGATGCTAATGTTGATAATGGGAACACACAAATAGATGAGGAAACAAAATAACACAAAACAAATGTTTCTGCTACAACTAAAAGAGCACCAACCCACGAACCTTTGAGCAAGGGAAATATTGGGCAAGAAAACTCAAACATTTGATGGGAGAAAAAAAGAGAAGATTTTTCATAGTTAGAAATTATGCCAAAACCCATATATCATCCTATATTGATTGATCCATCTACCTTAGGACAAGATGAGAAGAAGAAAGAGAAAGGAAAAGATTGAAGAAAAGAAGAGATATAGCAATCAAAATGATACTAAACCAAAACAACCAAAGGATATTCCTCCTATTTTGGCATTGAAAACTATAATAATTACAAGTATTGATAAAATTAAAAAGAAAGATGATAAACAAAAAAAAATAGGAGACTCAATCTCTAGTGCCACCCCATGTATCCTCAAGTATGAGTACAACTAAGTCAAAAGGAAGGAAGCTGAAGAGGAAGAAGGAGATTGCACCAACTATCAAGTTTAATCTAGTCACCTTAGATGAAGTAATAATTATAAGATATTGGAATCCAAAAGCTTTAGATCTTGATGCTATGGATGTTTATACTGCAATATGTGCAAGGAAAGCCAGGCAAGAAAGACTGTAGAAAGGGTACAAGAAAAGAAAGTTTTTCTTGATGTAAAAAACATACTACTTGACATTATGCTTGATATTACATTGACTAAGAAGACTCCAATCTTGGAGAGATTAGTAAAACAATTCTGAAGCTTAATCCATGTGAGATTTATATTTAGTCTAACACAATGGAGAGAGCAAAAAATATATTTGAGATCAAGGTATTGGAGAAAGTTACAAGTGAAATTTGCATACAATAAGTAGGATTATCCATTACTATTACCGAGTTAGATACCATTGTAGAAATTTTTTAAAAATTTCTCAATGTGATATATGATTCCTCACAAGTGAAGTTAAAGAAAAACTACAGAAGCTGAGTAAAAAGATGAAACAAAGTGTTGATGCACTAAAAGTTGGTCGTAGTACCACATCATTACATTACTTAGGAGTAAGATCTCCTATAGGATTCTAACATGAATTATTGAAGAAGACAATAGATTGCAAGAGGAGATAAATGACACACAAGAATTTCTTCTACCTTATCTTGAGCTAATGCAAAAGCACATTCATATTTCTAATGACTTAGTTACTACCCTGAGTTTACCCATTGTAGATATATGAATGATCTGGTAGCCAAATTTTAGATAGAGAAGAAAAATATTGTGTTGTTAAAGACAAATTGGGATAATATGATGGTTTTTAAGGTAAAGCATCATACAAATTTTCTTCAATACTTTGGATTACATCCAAAGTAAGGATTTCCATTTTTAAAGTTGTTTGACATAAGTGTCAAAAAAGGGGGATATTATATATTTAGTTTACTATATAAAATATTTCTATAAGGATAAGGAGATAAAAAGAGAAGATACTATATTATAAAAACAAATTGGAAAACAAAATAATTTTGAAAAATAAAGGTTATATTGAGGAAGTATGTATATATGGGGAGTTGTACCAAATTTCAAGTTATTTTTGTCCAAAATGTTTTTTCCACTAATGTCAAAAGTGGAGAATGTTACTCCCATAAAAATTCATGTTTCAAATTAGTGCCAAAAATATAGTAAAGGAGAAGTGAATTTATTAGTTAGTGAACACTATCATCGAGTGTTGGTTATTATTGAGCTACAATTTATATTTAGTAATTACATATTGAATGAGAAATGAAGTTTCCAATAATTTGGAAGCATAATTAAGTTGAGAGAATGTTGAGTGAAAACATATTTACCTAGAAGAGAGAAAGTGTACACCAAGTTGTATAAAGGCTACATACAAGTTTGAATTCTAGCACAAAATTTAATGTGAAATGATCATACTAAGAGGGAAATATGGTTTACATAGATTGTGACAATGTTTTGAAAATATTTATTCGTAAGTTTGAATGGACTTTGCATGAAATCTACTTGACAAAGACAATATGACAATGAAGAGAGTAAAAGTATGGAATATAGACTATTCTAGGTCATTTGTTTCCACCTATGATACATTCTAGAGGATTACTATACCCTAATTGCATTAGAGATCATTTTAAGACCTACATGGAAATATTTAGAGTTATTTATGAGATGAGATTTGCTATTGTAGTTAGGTTATGATGAAAAGGGTCTAAATATACAACAAAGAGTAGTGATTCAAGAAACATAAGGAAAAATTTGTTTTATTAGTCACAAAAGGTGATATATTAGTAACTATTCTCTAAGTATTGTAGTAGATTAGATCTTTTAACAAGGTAGACTTAACAATCTTATGTATTTAATTACTTTACTGAGTATATAATAGTCTAGTGTTGTAAAATCATTGAAGAAGGAAAATCCTAATAGATCTAATTGTATACTCATAACAGAGTAAGTCACCAGAAGTGACACCACATTCTAGCCCTAACAAGGCACCCTCTTCATGCAGTACTGATGGATTTATGGGTACAATTCCCATCATAGTTTTCCCTCTTACCAAGGTTTTTTGCATGACCAAATAATTTTCTCATGTGTGATGATCTTATAGTATAAATGGTTTGGTGAAAGTTAAATTAGAAAAAATTACTTTCATGTACAAGTATTTTGATTGTAGTCATATGTTTACTAAGTTGAAAAATGGGACAAGGGTATTGCAGATTTAGTTTGTGAGTTAACGCTTTAGAGTATACTAATACAACCCCACCTCCCTCTCTTCCTCTTAGCATCCTACATTTCCTTAATAGTCCAAAATTTTCTAAGTCTTGTACATGGGTAAAACATCCACATTAGACCTTTCCATAGTGATACAAAGAATGATGATTTATGGGTTATGTTTTGGTTTCACAATGCATGCCTCATTTCTCCTAAAAATGGGGACTCTCTAGTAAATTTTTTTTTTCCCCATCCCCTATTCTATGGCCTAAGTCATTTTTGGAACTATACCTAGATTTAGGGTCCTACCTAGTCCTCTAATTGAGAAGCCCAAGTACCAAAATTGAGAGATTTGGAGGAAAAGTGTCTTTTAAGTGCTTAAGAGCACACATGTGCACCTAGAACACATGCAAAACTATCCAATTTGTGCAAGCACACTATACCTACATGTACACACTTATCTCCCTTTGGTTATGTGCAGGTGCACACCTCCAAATGGTGCACACTATCTCAAGCCTGTAAAAGCCTAGGACCCCCTCCCCTCTCTTCATTGTTCTCCTCACTACTCTTGGGGATGCACATCCACACCTCCAAAGGTGTGACAATTCACTAGCATGCACACACACACACACAAATAGCATAAGGCAATATAAATGTGCACATGTGCACCTATCCAAGGTGTGCATGTGTGCACCTTTATTTGTGCCAATAAACCTAAAAAACACAAATCCTAAACTAATGCTAAAACACCTAAGTGAAAGGTTCACACATGGGCACCTATCCAAGATGCACATGTGTGCACCTTTCAAACTCAACATAACACAAAGACTCCTAAGGTAATAGTGCACAGATGTGCACCTTGGCAAGGTGAACATCTGTGCACCATTGTTTGAATACTAAAACAACCTTAGACTAAGTAAGGGTGTGTACATGCACACCCCATCATGGTGTGCATGTGCAAACTCTTAGTAAAAACCAACTTAATCCTCTCTCTGCACATGGAAATGCATATGTGCATGTGTATACTCCATAAAGGTGTGTACCTCTGCAGGTGCACAATTGCACACAAAATGATTGTTAGCAGACCTATAAATATGCACAAGGTGCACTATATTGCATACTAGAGATATTAGGGGGGATTTTAAGTGGTTTTACTATGTTTCAGTGTTTTGGGTTTGATTTTTTGGAAATTAGGGGTTTTTTAGGGTTTAATTTTCACTTCCCTAGATTAATGAATTTTAATTTTGTGCAAATAAAATGGCTTCCTTTTCATCCTCACTTGCTAAAAATATTTCTTTGAAACCCACTATCTTGAAGTTTCAAGGTGCACCAAAGAAATAACATTTTTAGGATAATCATTTAGAGATCAGAGATACTAAATTGGACACATGGACTAGAACACATTCATTATACTCTACAATAAGCCTAAAGAGAGGTCTTTGATGGTGTTAGCACTTATCAGATTAGGGTTGGTGAATGTCACATGACATCTGACATTCGTGCATTCTTCTAAGCTAATTATGACTCTATCCAAGAACACTATTTCTGAAGAAAGAGTTGTCAAAAGTGTCACAGGGGAGATAGTCCTAGACATAAGACCAAGGAACATGTAGAAAGTTTTCCATTTCCCAAGAGCTGATCAATATGTGAATATAAATTACCATCAAGCATAAAGATGGTATAGGGAAAATGACAAGAAGGCCATAGAGATCATATAATCATCATTTTTCATTGATAGAATATTGATGGGATGTAGAGCCAAAAAGGTAGACATGACTAGGGGATATATGAAAGACAACATTAGATATGCCATTGTACTTTTGAGAAGAACAATGTGTCTATTGGTAGCTAGGCATCTTCATATCTAGATGGTCCATTTCATAGAGAGCATTAGAACAACTAAAATACCAATTTATTGGGCCACAATACTAAGTGAAAACTTAGATGAACAATTGGTAGGAGTTAAAGTTGACCCGAAGTTTTACATGACATCATATTTGGTGTACTTATTGGAAAAAAAGATAGTTTTGACTATATAGGATTATACAAGAAGGGAAGCATGCATGATGTCGATGCTTGGGCTTATGCAGTATATCCTTAGTTGGTAAAGAAGTAGCTCTCATATTAGAGAAAAGACTTCTAGATAGTGAATGACGCTTTCATATTTTCAATCATCCGATTAATAGAGGGTGATTATGTTAGGAGGATATTGGTAGAGGCAGCAAAAAGGATCACAGAGATTAGCACCTATTACATCTAGTTTAAAACATTGACTTACCTAAGGGTAGATGGTATGATGGAGAATCCAAACAAACTCTTGAGATATCATCATATAGGCTCATCTTATTGGAGATTGCAAGACAACTCACATCTGCATATGACAAAGTGAGAAAACAACATAAGGAGACATGGATATGGCCTATACCTATAGGTGCATTTGACGTAAAGCAGAAGCATGATATCATGACTTTTGATTCAGAGTGGGATCAATATACCTTGGAAGATTACAACTCCCCTTGCCCTTATTTTGATAGTATTGGCAGAGTTGAGCATTTGGTAGGAAGACAATTTGTGCATAAGAATGCCATCAAATATCATTGAGTGAAAATGATATCTGAATAAGGGATTATTGTATGATGAATCTATGTCTAGTAGCAAGTTCCTTAAAGATAAAGGTTTTTTAGTAAGACACTCAAGATGTCCTGGATCCATTGTATAACAGAGGCAAGGTATATGATAGGCTGATTAAGAATGCAAAGATTGATAGAGATGAGAATGGAGATATAAACATAGTGCTAGGGATATAGTTTAGTTGACAAGGGACTAGATCAAGAATCCTTTTACCCTTGACCTAGTTCCACAAACTATTACCTTTCAAGCTACAACACACCCAATTAAGGGTAAAAGTGCTAAAGTTACAGTACCATGTTTCCCTGCTCAATCTCCAGTTAGACCAGAAATGCTATATCAACATGACAGGGATGTTTGGTACTTTAGAGAAGATAAAGGAAAGAATAAGAGGAAAAGAGATTCCCCAAAGAAATTTGAGCCTGAAGCTGAAGAACCTCAAGATGAAGAGGCAACTCAAGCCCAAGATACTGCATAAGTGCCCCTATAGGAATAGGAATAGGAACATGAGTAGGAATCAGAGTAGGAAGTACAAGAGGTGCCACCACCTACACAAGGGGAAGATGCCACTCTTTCAACTACTAAAAAGGATAAGGTTGGACCTACTATGAAAAGAACACAAAGGGTGAGATTACAAAAGAAATTTATTCCCATTCCTTCAGTTTGTGAAATCATCCCTAAAGCAAATGATGAAGAAGATGAATTAGATAATCTCCCCTTGACTCAAAGGTCTCTCTTGGCTAGGGCTACTCAAGAAGAGCAAGGAAGAAACTCCACTATGATGTTGCCATCCATTCCTAAGGAACCTATTTAGGTTACCATTTCTAAAGTTGAGCAACTACAATGGGTAGATGCTCAAGAATGACAAGAAATAGATATTTTCAAAATTTTTTATTTCAATTTTATGCCTATGGGAATTGAAATGGTGGGTGAAAATATACAAGATACACCCATGAATCAACCTTTGGGAGAGGATTGGAACCAAATGCCACCTCTACCACAAGGGTCTCTGGGTACATCACCACCATCATTTGAGGACTTCTCTTTCTTAGACAAAGGTTAGGTCACTCTGCTCCCTTTGGTCACTGAAGAACAAGAGTAAGTAGTGCCTGAAGAAGAGACCAAATTGAGGCTAGCTAGTGAAGTATCAAAGGAGGGGTAGATACATTAAGAACCCCAACAAACTTCTTAAGATATAGAGGCAAGGAATTTAGCTACAAAAAATGCAGGGACTCCCATTATAGATCTCTCATAGAAGGAGAAGACTCCATAAAGGAGTGGTAAGGATAAAGGGCCAGAATTGTAAACCTCCTCTTCAACCATATATATGTCTCTCATGGGCACTACACCAATATGGCTAAAGAGGGAGGTTATGATTCATCAAAAGAGGTAGTTGGATATGACTCTCAAGGAGAGTATGTATGAATTGGTAAAATTAATCAAGAATCCTAAGCCACCTATGGGTGATGCATAATAATTAGCCTTCATAATAAAGATCACCCAAAACTTACTCTCTCTTTGTCTTAGAGAAGAAAGATAAAGTGAATGTACAAGTTGATTCATTTTTTGGAGCATGTTAGCAATAGTGTGATAATTTTGAGAAGAAAGGTGTATATATAATATAGGGTAATCTGAACCTATTCCATTACATTTAGTCTAGTACAAAGAAGCTGGTATCTATAGTGAACCAAGATTTTGATATGATGGATAAAGTGCAGACCTAGGCCAAGGACCTTAAATTTTTGACAACAATAAAGGGTCAAAGATATCACACTCCCATAGATGTATATATGATGGAAGAATTGGATAACCTAGAATATTGGATTGAGAAGATAGATGAAAGAAATAAGGTCATGTAAGGACTTCACGAAGATATTCAAAAGTTAAAAGACCAAACTCAAGAGACAATTTTGGATGTAGAGAGGTATTATGATGTTATTTCCCTTGATATTTTTGAAGATGAGTCAAAAATAAACCTCAAGTCTGTACAATCAATGGTTGAACTATTCTAAAGAACTTTTGAGGATGCTTCATTTGATGAAGATATTAGGCAAGCATTTAAGACTAAAGAGGTATTGTTAGAACTAGACACTAGAATTGATAATTTTTTAGAGACTTGAATGGATGTTTTAATTATTGACAAACAATTAAGCATAAATTTCAAGCTATATATTTTTTGGATGCTACCCAAGTGATAGAGATTATAGGGAAATTCAAGAGAAAAGATCTAGACATAGCGCTAGCATAAAGGGGAAGAAAACCTAGAAGCTAGAATTTTAGTTTTGACACTTGGGAAAGTTTTGGACTTCTTGAACCTATCACTAAGGTGTGCAAGGTGAACTATTCTAGAGGTGCATCAAAAATTTTGAAGAAGTGATAGTGCAATGACAACTTACTACCAATTGCTAATTTAGAGCTTTCCATGCACTGGAAACACATTCTGATAGTAGTTTAACTCCTACAAATGTTGAGAGAAGGTTGAGCTTCTAGTGACTCTTAGATCCACTTACAACTTCCTTCTTGTTATCTACTTCTTCTTTCATTTTTTTAAAGTCATGTAAAGGCTCATGCACCCATTAATTGATATAAACATGGGCATAATTCTACTTAGCACCATTTAGAGAGTTATTTTGTATATAATTAGATTTTTTTTATTAGTTTAGAAGTATATGTTTACATTAAGAGATCTCTCACTCTCCACACAAATTGAGGAGATGATTTCTTATAAATTTAGGAATGTAACATGTATTCCGGACTATTATTTTGATGCAATAATATATCCTATTGGTGCTCTCATTCTGAGTGTAGTTATCCTTGCAGGAGTGTATTATTTTTTATGGATTCTTGTTCATGATAACAATGAAGCCAATGGTTTTGTTGTGTTGATTTGATTGTGTGATATTTTAGTTTTGGTGTTTCTCTGTGTTGAAAAATTCCATTGATGTACCAAATTGGAGAAGAGATCACCCTATTGTTCCGACATAGCTTCTTGTCTCACATGAGCATACTTTTTGTGGCCTTGCAATTCAATGAGAAGTGAAAGATCTTTTGGTTTCTACTAAATTTCCATCAATGATTGTGTCAGTGGATTTAAGGAAGTGCTTCTCCTATTTCCATTGGTTTCCTACCCAATATTTTCAATGATTTAACTCGCAAACATATCGTTACCATGGTTTATGTCCATTAGGAATTTCACTTTCATGCTATATTATTTCATTTCTCATTACCTTATCTTTGTTATTTTCTTTTCTAACTATTGGTTAAATTAGGAATTCATATAGTTGCATTGTTAGATTGCATTCATTATAAAATAGAAAATACCAAAAAATATATCTCTTTTGTTGTTAATTTTGAAACAAGAAGAAAATTGAACATGTTATCCAAAATTGGTCAAAAACAGAAAAGGCCTCCCTATGAAAAAACACATTTGTCTTCAATTGAGCAGATTTTAGTAGGTCACAAGATTGCCCAGAACCTTGGAGTTGATCCTAGATTAGATTTTCAAGATAGGAGTTTGATAGGATTCCTATTGTTAAAGCATAATGCAAAATGATAGATCAAAAGGTTGGCCTTTTTTTGGGTTGACTAGTACATTACTAGCTCATTAGTCTATTTCAATTTCTTCTTTTGTAGAAGCTCTTTCAATAAGTCATAGTAGGGTAGACACTCTCCTAGGTGAGATAATCACTCCTCTCTTCTTTCTTCTCACCTAATTATTTCTCTCTTATTATGATTTGGGAGTTAGAAAAGTTTCAATCCCTTACGGGCTTGATGGATTCCTATTCTCCTTGATTTTAATAAGAGCATCTTATGGCTTGAGGTCTAATTTACCAAGAACTTGGATCAAGTCCATTGCCTTGCTAAAGTGGGGGCTAAATGTACCATCTTAAATTATAGAAACAATAATTTAATAAATATATACCTTCTATTCAATGCAATATCATCAATCTCCTTTCACCTTCCATTCTTTCTTCACTTTTTTGTCCTTTCTACTAGTTCAAGTTGGGGTAAAACCTAAGAGATCCTCTTTAAAGATCCTCTTTTCATGGTTTTAAGCTCAAGGTAGGATTTACTCCCCATAAATACTTCCTTCCCTTCATCTATCCACTTGGAATCTTCTCTTCATGATGTAACGACAATATCTCAAACGTTGTACTTGATTTCAAGGATCCATGACCTATTTTTGGATCTTGAAGTGATCTTGGAGGTTCTAATACCTGGTTGTGAAGGGCACAATGCACCCATAGTTGGTCAATCAGGTTCATAGTACATCCCTAATTGGGACCTAAATTTGGTTCCCTAATTGGGTATTGTGTCTACATACCTTCAAGTTGTTAATTCCTTGGTAGGTCAGCCTACTCGAGCTAGTCAATTCTAAGCTCTATATAAAATCTTACATTTTTGTCATTTGGCGTCAACAAGAATTTCATATGCAAGTGATCAAGCACTCTAGCATTCAAGCTCTCAAGCATTGAAGTTCTCAAGTCTTCAAGTATTCCTCCATTGAATATCAAGGATTCAAGCTCTAAAGAAGTTGAAGGAGTTTATCTTCAAGATCTTCTTCAATTTATTCAAGATCCTTTATTTCATATTTGACATTCATTCATTGTCATCTTCGCGATCCAAATCAATTGGTAAAGTAGGCACATTTCATTCAATTTAAGATATCCATTTATTTTAAGGTGAATTAATATATTTACTTTACACTCATGCTATTATTTCAACTCAACATTAATTGCTAAACTAGGTTCTCACTAATATGAACCCACCATCAACAACAAAACCCCTTTTTTTTCTAGGTAGTGGATATCAAATTGTCAAACAAGTTGCAGATTTGAGGACCCATTTTGTTTTTATTTTAAAACTATGAAATTAGAATCAGCATCGCACATAGTTGATGAGGGTTGTAGTTTATCCCTCATCATCCATTTCATCCTTGATAATCTAGTTTTCCCTTGATAGATTGCTGAACAATTTTTGGGTTTTGTCCACTGCACAATTTCACTCTCAGATTTGACAACTTCCATTTATCTTGATTAGCACAACAAGCATAAAAATTGATTTTAAAGGTGTTTTATATACTTATTTTGTCCTTTTATCACATTTACTTATGTCTATCTATAGCTTCTTACATCATCTATGGTTTTCAATGACTTGCATATCTTTTCCTCTATTCCTTTTGGATCTAGTTTGCATTAGTGCTCCTTACTTGTTTCCAGTTAGCACTAATCTCTAGAGACCTAGTTCATTAGAATTAGGATTGAAAGTACTTATGTCCTTGAATTCCCTCCAAATATTATGCATATATATGTGGTTATGTGATTAACATTGGCTCCTATTATTTATTCACATTTTACCCCTTATAATAAATAAAAAAGAAAATAAGCCAACAAAATATAAAACTTCTCATTGAAAAGGTAATGAATATATTTTTAATACCATGCATAAGAACCCTTTATATGAGGAAAATAAAAAGGAAGAAATAAATGGTCTATAGAGAGATAATTAAAAAAAATATGATTAGTATCATGGTAGTGGACATCAAAATAGAGTGAATAGAAATGGAAGTAATCGAAGAAATGATTATCAAAATAATCAAATAAATGTAGATGATAGTTATAGGGGGTCTAACCTTTACCAATAAAGGTCAAAAGATGTGTGCTCTGGTGGTGATTGAGAGATATAGGTAGCTTGATCTCAAATGGATCATAGGGTATCCTCAACCAATTACAAATAAAATAAGGACTGATGTCCCTAACTTTTCTAGAAATGAGGCACAATCTATAGAATTACATTTTATCAATTTAAAAAATATAATTGGAAATTGGAGGAAAATAATGAAAATATATTCATGAAATGTTTTGTTTAGTCCTTAATAGATAATATTATGGAATGGTATAGGGGAATGTCTAATGGATTGATATCTATTTTTTTGGGAGTTTATAGACCTATTTATTGAACAATTTGATGATGATAATGATATATCTTTTGCATCACTTGAATTAACAAGTATCAAGAAGAAACCAAATGAATCAATTATAGAACTTAATAAAAGGTTTAGAAAAGTCTTAAATAGAATAGCAAGCAATATCAAACCAATTTATTCATTCCTATTAGGTTTCTACTTGAGTGTCTTTGATACCAAACTATATTATAAGATAAGATCTCGTAGACTTGACACATTACAAGAGGCATTCAAGACAATATTGACAATTCCAAATGATAGAAAAGCTAATGGTATGATTGGAAAAAGAGAGGATCCAAGGTTGTTCAATTCAATATGGTTACTAAATATGGTTAAGAAATTATACATCAAATAGAATAAAAAATGGAAATTTCCAATCAAAAAAGAATGATCACTTTTACTTCAATAGTAAAGACATGTTTAGGTTGCATAATATTCCATACAATGCCACTTGGAAAGATGGTGAGCTAGTGAGGAATTAAAAACTCCTAATCTTGTAAAAAATAATAACCACTATGTTCAAGATAGCCCTTGGTGTGAGATCCCCAGGTTACCCCATGCACCAAAACAATGTCTAATTACATAAAGGATATTAAAAGAGGAGAACCAATTAGATGCTA
Source organism: Cupressus sempervirens (assembly GCA_028749045.1). Classification (NCBI taxonomy): domain Eukaryota; kingdom Viridiplantae; phylum Streptophyta; class Pinopsida; order Cupressales; family Cupressaceae; genus Cupressus; species Cupressus sempervirens. The sequence continues at coordinate 356,556,069 of CM053792.1, read as the reverse complement.
AGAAACCCGAAATAAATACATTATCATCTAAACCTCTTTAGGGGCATGATGATTATTCAAAATATGAGCATGTATCCAATGTAAACATGATGAGGAAAGACAAAAAATCCTACAAAATGTCTTCTCTAATGAAAATGCAACCCCTAGAGTAAGTGTGTGCTAAAATGTTGACACACTTCTATGAATCATTATATCCAAGATTGCCCAAGAATGAGATCTCAAATGGTGATCCATAGCTCTCTATTCATGGAGTGCAAGGGTTTGTAATGGAAACCCTCAGTTTGATCTAGTTTGTGCTCATGCAAGTACACCATAAAATGAGAGATTCAAAGATCAAAATATGTGTGCAAATGAAGATACAAGATAATATAATTGATAACAATGCAATGAAATGCAAGAGAGGAGATCTAATCTATTAAAGGAAATAACAATACAATATTAATCAATGAAAAAAATATGAATTTAAGCTAATATGAAAATGCAAGGATGAAACATGATGATGGAAGTCATTGATGCATTAGAGAAGAAGACAAGAAGAGAGGAGTTGCAATGAAGCTCCAATACCCAAACCCTAATGTTCAAACTCCTTCTCCAAAATCACTCTCCAAACCTATAGCATAACAATAAAATCTTCCTGTATAGCCACTAAAACCTCTTATTATTCTTATGAAATGAGAACGAAAGGGCTCCTTATATAGTCCATTGTGGAGGTAAGAAACTTCTCACAACCAATATGGGATAATAAGGCTTGATCCATATGAGACAAAATTCTATCAATGAGAAAAGAGGAGTGTTTGACAAGAAAGTGGAAAGAGGAAATTAAGGAATCCCACTTAGAAATATGTACATTTAAGTGTGGAGAAAAATGCTTTTTATTTAATTTATTCCCTTTTATTATCGTAAGGAGAGATTTAAGTGGGGATTTTAGTTATTTAATTAAAGAAAGGATTATTTTATTTAATTAAAAGAGAATATTTTCTTTTAATTAAATAGGAGCTATTTTATTTTATTAAAAGAGAAATTTTATTTGAATTAAATAAGATTTAGAAAAATATAATCAAACCTTAGGAAATATTGAAATAATTGAATTAATTGCATTTTGATCAAGGAAAATGATTTGAATTGATTTAATAAAATTTGGAAATGCATTGATTCAGAAAATTGATAAATTGATTCAGGAAATTGATAAATTAAAGAATGGGGGCCCATAGTCTATGCAACCATTTTAGGGTCCATACATTTGTGCCTTTTTTACTAATGTATGATCATTTTAGGAACATGTGTAGTCAAAAAATATGGTTGAAGTGTGATGTCAATTTGGGATCACAAAATAATACAAATGTGCAGTCAAATTAGGAACACATTAGGACAAAGAATAAAATTTTTAATGACAATTTTGTCTTGACAAAGACAAGGTTGTCCCAAGTAGAACAAAGATTGATAAAGGTGAATCAAGGATTGAAGTTTGATAGGTGCTACCCCCTTGTGATCAAAATTGAAATGAAATAGAGAAGAAATAAAAAACTGATAAATTTGATCAAATCAAACTAAATATAAGGTTCTTGATGTAAGATAAAAAAATATAAGGATTGTAGAACCAAGGTAGATCATCAAGCATGAAAAGATTGTGCCCCAAAGTTTAATTAGAAGAAAGGAAGTGGGGTGAATGAGAATGGACGATAGAATTTTGGAAAAGTTGGAAAGAAATGGTTAGAAGAAAGAGAATTTTCCTTAAGAAAGAGAATTCCCCAAAATCAATCAACTATTTATGATAGAAAATTTCCATTGAGATAATGAAAGAAGATAAGGAAATGAATATCAAACATGACTATAGTTGATTAAAATTCCACAAGAAAGATGAAGGAAAACCCTCTCAAACTCATATTGCAACCTAAAAATGCAAATTAACATGAAGTATAACAATGTAAGCTACATGAAAATGCAAAGGTGTACTTGCAATAGAGAAACTATAACATAGGATTTTGTGTTCATCATTCATTAGAGAATGTTAAGGAACTTATTTTCATGATTGGTCCATTATTAATAGATATCAAAAAATCACACAATCATGACTAGTCACAAGCACAACTATGAAGATATGAATGTGATTTATATTTGATTGGAATGTGGAAATATTCTAACATAAGCATCAAAGACATAAAGGTCAAGATGACTTCGATGTTAGCTTACCCAATTTAATGTAGCAAAACCATGCTCACATCAAGGCATAGATGTTGGGAGGACAATAAGAATGGTTATGAAAAAATAGTCAAGGATGATGCATCAAATAGCCTAAGTGTTTCAAGGGGACAACTAGAGACAATCTAGAGTTTCAATAGCACACCCACAAGCTGAATTTTTTTTTAAAAAAATGCCCCATGTCCCAAGTCCTCTTGCATACTAGAGAGACTTATTAGACAAGAACACTCAACAAAAATCAATAACAGTTAGCACACAAAGAAAAAATCATGACATAGCTCAAGCATTAAATGTTTGTGTTTAAAAATTTAAGTGTGTTAACTGATACTGAATTCTGAGGATAAGGATCATATTCTTGCAATTAGGTAAGATCACATGACAAAAATGGGTCGGACCAAACCAATATAAGTGTTAAAAAAAACACTCGATGTCAGGGGTTGTATTGAAAATATAGTTGGGGTGGTGTTGAAAAATACTATTTGTGAGGTTTCCTAATGACTAACACATCCAAGAGACCAAAGCTAACATAGTTATGCCCCCAAGACAAAGACAAAGACCAATTCCAAACCAAGGAAACAAGGACAAGGAATGATGGAGAAAGGCTAAGTGTTGGGACACATGCTAAAAAATAGGGGTGCAAAGGCCTCAATAGCTCCCATTTCCAAGTTTTCAACACTTGGATCTTATTGCAATTTTTTTAAAAAAAAGTTCAAATTTTGTTATTTTTTGTATATTTGGAATAAATTTATTTTTTATAGATATATCAGAGCACCTATTGCTAGCTTTTCACTAAGAAGATCTTTTTTTAAGGAAATTTTCCAATTTTTAGAATTTTTGACAATATATCATTTTTTTAGTTTTTTTGAAATATATCATTTTTTTTTGGATTTTTTTCAAGATCAATAAATATATACAAAGGATGCCCCCAAGCATCATGAATAGTGCTTCTTAAGGAGCAAGACATTGATAGGATCAGGGGGATTCTCTTCCACTTCTGTATGAAGTAAATAAGCACCAGACCCAAAAGTTATTGTAATGATGTAATGTTCAAGCTAATTAGGTTCAATCTTCCCCGTTTGATCTCTTTGTTGTTGATTCTTAGTATTTTCATGTAGGACATGATCTCCCACCTGGAATTCTTTAGGGTGAACCTTTTTGTTGAAGGCTTTAGATATGCATTTTTGATAAACCCTTATATGGTCAAATAATGCTTCACCTTTCTCATCTAGAAGTTCTAACTAAACCTTCATCTATAACTAAACCTTTGAGAGAAACTCTAAGTGAAGGAATCTCAACCTTTAAAGGTAACACTGCTTTAGTACCATATGTGTAAGAAAAAGAAGTATCCCTAGTAAGAGTACAAATACTCATTCTATAGTCCCACAAAGCTAGATATATTTATAAATGTCAATCTCTGCCACTCTTATGAACTATTCTATGTAGGACTTTTAGAATGGCCTTATTTGATGCTTCTGCTTGACCATTTCCTTGTGAAAATTAAATGGAGGACCAATTTTGTTTAAGGTCCTTATTTTTGAGTTGGCCTTCATTGTTAGTGATAATTTTGGAAGACACTCCATATTGACAAATGATATGGTTCAAAATGAATAGAGAGACTATCTTTCCCAAGGCAATAGAAAGTGGGATAGCTTCTAACCATTTAGTAAAGTAATCAATAACAGTGATAATAAACTTGTGTCCAATTGATGAGTTGGGATGAATCTACCCAACAGGATCAAAGGGCTAGCACTAAAATGACTAATGAGAAATAGAAGGAATGAGCTCCCTACCTAGAGCATGTATCAAATTACCATGTTTTTGACACTTTTCACATGACTTTGCAAAAGCTACTACATTAATCTGTATCATGGGACAATAGTATCCTACCTTAAGAAACCTTCGGGCCATGGAAATACCATTGGAATGTCCCCCATAGATGTCCTCATGGATGTCAACTAATACTTGATCAGATTCTTCCTTTTCTAAGCATCTAAGAAGCATTCCATCTAGAACCCTCCTATACAAATCACCAAAGATAAGGGAATGGAGAGAAGTATTTTGGGTAAGTTTTCTACATTCAGTTTGGTTAAAGGTTTCAGTGATAATACCATCACAAAGGTATGAATAAATGGCACCATAATGGGATGAATCATGTCCAACAAGGATTAAAATAACATGACTTTCTTGGGAATCATAGATAGGGTGATGTGGCTCTTCCACTAAGAGTTCAAATCTAGATACATCTTGCTCTAACTAAAGAAGTGAACCAAGTGTAGCGATGACATTAGTTGCTTTGTTTTCTACTTGAGGGATTTTTTGAATTGTGACAAATGTGAAGCATCATCTCAAGAAATCAATCATGTTCTTGTAAGATACCATATTCTCATTTTTTGTTAGATATTCATCATTGACTTGGTTGATTATTAGTTGTGAATCCCTAAAGATGTGTAACTCTATGATTCTCTAATCTTTGGCCATCTTAAGTCCATTTTTTAAAGCTTCACACTCAACACTATTGTTTGTACATGGGAACAATAACTTGTAAGACTTAGGAATCATGTACCCATGAGGAGAAACAAAAAACACACCATCTCTCAAATCATTTTGCATAAAGGATCCATCAAAGAACATATTCCATGTTCTTTTAGGCATATACATGAGGTGCTCATTTGGGAGACAAACAAGTATCTCATCCATATGTGCCTCAAAGAGGTTTTCACCCTTGGATATGTCATTTTTGGTTCTGACATCGCCACATAGTGGTTTTTGCCATCAAAACTCCTACTTTTTCTTTTTTTCTTTTTGATTAAGGTACTTGATGTCCAGCTTGACCATGTTGGTAGCTAGTTCACTAGTGAAAGAGACTACAAGTTCAATAACATATAAGTAACATGCTATCTCATGATTATTTTGAAATGTTAAGAGCTCAAGTTCTTGACAATATTGGGACCAATCAATAAGGTCGAGATGAACAAGGGGTAAGTCAATGATTGGTTCAAGGTTGTGAATGTGAATGGTTTCATCTTTGGTGACTAAAAAGCCATAGTCTGTCAAGTAACTTCATAAGCTACCAAAATCAAGATTCCTCCTAACAAGTGAAGAATCATCCACTAAGGAAATATGTAACTTTAAATCCTCTAATCCTACATGTGACTCATCAACTACCTTAAGTTGAAAACTATAAGAGTAGATGGCATCAACATCCATGTCAATTGTGGAAGGCTCTGAAAAGGAATCCCATTCATAGTCATGTGAACTCATTTCTAAACTTCTACTAGGGTGATTACACCATGAAGGCTTGGGATGACTTGATGTGGAAGCTTGAATATCATCAAGGGTAACACCTTCTCTTTCCATTAAACTATCTAAATTTGATTAATTTTTTTCCACAATTATAACTATCTCATAAGTGATTGCACTATTTGAATTTTCCCAAAGGAGACTAGTGGAAGGAACCCAATCTTCACACATATCTTGCTGATTTTCCAAGTTAGGTACATATTCTAGTTCATCTTCACTATCTAAATTCTTAAGAATAGGAGTAGTGTTCTTATTATCATTTTCTAATCTTAAGCCAATCATCTCTATAGACTTGCATCCAAAAAGAACATGATCAAGGGGTTTGGATCTAGCATCCAATTTATGACTTAGAGGGCCATGTCTAGGATAGTCCATCTATTTGACAAAAGTATAACCTCTCTGATAGGCCTTAGGAGAGGAAGCGAAGTTTTCATTGCACATATAATTCTCTTCTCTATAAATCTAGTCTCTAGGAGGTATGTCCTCTTTCTCATCTTGAATAGGCACTGATGACTGTACAAATATTTCAAATAATGTCATAGCTAAAGAGGAAGCTCTCATTTCTTGTGAAGGTTTTGCATAAGACCTAGGAAAAATTGGTAATGTTGTGAGAAAGTTGATTTGATACCCTCCCATGCCAATGTCTATTGATTTGAACTTGTCTCTGTAATCAACTAAAGCTACATCAAAATCATCTACTTTTCTATTGAGGGGGACATGAGTACTCATTGAAATTTAGTTAATAGATAAAGTATTATCCCTAGGTATACAAATATTTGTTCCATTATAAGGGAGATTAAGACACCGATGATAGGTAAATGACACTACTTTCATATCATGAATCCATGATCTACCAAGTAATATATTGTATCCAAGGGGACCAATGTCAACTATTTGAAATAAAATATCTTTATGAATAAGGCCAATCCTAATAGGAATGATGGACAACCCATTCAAACTTCTTTCTGCATCATCATAAGCTTACATAGTGATCTTTCTTTTGGTATCTATGACTTCTTAAGAATAGATCAACATCTTTAAAAGACTCAAAGAGAAAATATTAAGGGCCTAGCACCCCCATATATCACTACATGCCTAATATGGGTTTTGTGAATCATGATTCCAATATGGAGAAAAATATTATGTGGGTGGCTCAAAGATTTATCATCTTCCTCTTAAAAGGTGAGGTAATGAGGGCTAGCAATATGATTAACCATGTTCTAGAATTGATCAACATCCAAATTGTTTGGAACATTCGTTGTGCACAAATCATCCTTAAGGACTTGCATATATTTTGGAGACAACTCTAAGAACTCAAAGATCTTTGAGCTAGGGTTCTTTGCAAGTAATTGACAAGACTATAGTTTGACTTAAGATTGACTACTGGTTTTTAGGTAACATTCTTAGATGTCACTTTATTTGGCCTACTTGGTTGACTTGAATTGGGTCCTCTAATGACAAGGGAACCTTGACTATGTGTGACAACATTGAGACTTTGAGATGATACTCTAGAGTGAGGACCCCTTAACACCAAGAGGATTTCTTCATCAAAGATAGTAGGAGAGTCCATGTCTATATTATAACCATAAGGATCTTTATCTCTCATCATGTTGACATTCTCTTGTATTACTTCAAGCATGTTGAAAAAATTCTATGCATTCGCATAGGTGTAATTGATCTCATATTTTCCATTCTAGGTTTAGAGATTTCCCCCTTATCATACTTTAGAAAATGTTCTTTGAAGGTTGTGTGGTCAACATTAGTTTTCAATCTATCCACTTGAAGCTTACCATTCTCAATAAGATACTAAATGATATGTTTGAGTTTCCCACAATTTTCAACATTATGTTTGATGCCATTAGGAAACTTGCAATAGGCTTTCTCATCTCACCACGATGGCTTAACCTTAGGCATACAAAACTTTGTGGGATCAAAAGGATGCACCAAGTTTTGAGCAATAAGCTTTGTCAATGTCTCATTATATAATTCACCAAATGTTGCAAAAATTTTCCTTTCTCCTTATGGCCTATCTTGGTATCTTGGCTTACTTCCTTGTTGATTAGCACTAACCAAATGAAGAACACCTTGATCATTAGATCTGGAGGAGTCAACAAATCCATCATTGACTAGTACTTTATTTCTATTCCAATATGAATTCTTTCCATTATTTTTTTGTTCCTACTTTGGATATTGTTGTTGTTGTTTCCATATTTGACCAAAATTCCTTGTTCTTTCAAAACATCCTCAATTCTAAATGGGTTTCAACCATCATGTCAAAAGACTCAAAAGTCATTTTCTTAACTTCATACTACATTTTAGGAATCTTGTTTCTAATAATGGTTTCAATCTTCTCTTTTTCAGGGATACTCCTAGAGTAGCGAGAGCATTGTTGTCTCCATCTTTGCAAGAAAGTGACAAAGGATTCTACTTGATTTTGCTTTGTGTTACACAAGTCCAACAAGGTAATAGATCTTGAATGGTTGTATGCAAAGTGTTGAACAAATTTATGAACAAGCTCTTTGAAAGTATTCATGGGAGGATTTATGTTGGTGAACCATTCCATTGGTTGACCCTTAAGACTCCTTGGAAATAATCTCATAAGGTATGAGTCTTTGTGATGAAATTAAAAGCTCATGGTATAAAATTGACACACATGATCACTTGGATCCCCATTCCCCTCATACTTTTCATATTAGGGAATCTCAACCTTTCTAGGAAAGTCTTTCATATCAATACTCTCATCAAAAGGGTCATGACAAATATAATCAAGTGAGATGGACCTCTTAGGTTCCATGAATTTGTCCACCATACTCTTCACTTGATTAAACTATTCTCGCAAAGATAGATCTTGCCTCCTAATTCTTTTGTCTACATCATAGTTGTAGGGAACTTTAGCACCCTTATCAATTAAATTATTTAGGAATGCATTTTTTTTTGACATATATACTTCTTCACACACTCTTCTAAATAAGGATATTGTTGAATTCTCATAAAATTAGGAGATTCATGGTCAAATTTTGAATCACCTCTTCAATACTATGAACCTTGGTGAGTGCGTTGCAAAGGTTGTCTTGAAATCCTAGGAGGTGTTGGTATCCTATAATAATCATGTCTGGAAGTCCATCTTTCTTTAGGGACAGGAGATCACAAAGGTGTTCTTTAACATCTTCCACTTCATGGAGTCTTAGGAGGGGTGGATGGAGGAGAGTTATTGCCACCACCAACATGCATTTTGTTAAATTGATCATTAAGTTATTGAGCTAAGAGTCTATCTTGATCCTCTTGAAAAAATTTCCTTTCTATTTCTTCTTCCATACATTTAAATTACTCTACCTTTACAACGTGTTCCTCTAGGAAGGCTTTCTTTTCACACTCAAGTGTGTTAAGTCTATCACTTGTGTACATTTCAAATGATTTAAAAATTGAACTTGGTTTTGACTGTCTAAATAGGTTGTTGGTATATATTGCATTCATGCAAGCATTAAGAGGCTCATCAGCTTGGTCTTCATGTTGTGATTGGATTTCTCTATAAGCTTTCATATTATCTCTTTTAGCCCTTTTTTGTGCATCTAGATATCTAGTTGAAATAAGGGGTGAGATTGGTCAATTTTCATGAGAGGGACTGCTAGAAAAAAATGGCATCTTGATTTTTTTCAAATATGTCACCAAGGAATTTATCCATTTCTTCCCACTCTCATCGAGTCATCATGTAGCTCATATCCATATCCAAGTAACAAGATACCAAGGGTGTACTTAACTCACTAAGGTTACTCTTGGGATCAAACCAAACTTTTGAGTTGATCCTGGGTGATTGATCAAATATGGGTTCTTTTCCCTAGGGTATTTTTTAGTGGTGAATATTTGTAATTTTGAAAATTTTATAATTTTTTTGCTAGTAATTTGGCTAATAATTTAAGATTTAATGCAACCTAAATTGCCACATTTTTATTAAATTTAGTTATAAAATATTTAAAATCGCTCAATAATTTATTTTATCAAAAAAGTTTAACTCAAAGATTCACCACAATACTCCATACATGATTAGATTTGATTCACCTAAATATTATATACTATCAAAGAAATTAAAACTAATTCACCAATAATTATCATAATTATTAGTTACGTAAGGGATATATTACCAATATTTAGTTTTCACTATCAATTTAAAATATGATGTAATTATCCTCATAATTTCCATGAGATAAAACATGTTCAATTTTGATTTGTAATGTTCCATTGTGATTAGTGAACTTCCTACTATTATTGAGATTCGCCAATATTTTCTACTCAAAAATCATGATTCCAAAATAATCACTAATGTAAATAATATTAAAAAATTAAAAAATTGAGAGGTTCATCGATATAAATAATTTGGTTTCTCAAAATAATGAAATATTTGTCAATAATTTACATCTTTTTTTGGAGGGGGGTTTCTTAAAGTTTACCTTGCTTTTCCCTTATCTCTTTGGCAAGTTTAAACTAAGGGTAATTGGTTAAAGACTACTTGAGGTCACTTTCCTTAATCTATATGATATCTTGTCATAACCGGCATGAAAGAAAAGGTACTAGTGGATAGGAAAACCCTAAGAAACACTAGTACCAAACTAGGATAGAAAATGAACTCACTTGTCTAAAAGAGATGATAAAATAGAATTTTTTTCAATAGGCATAAAGCAACACTGCCATAGAGGTGCCCACTACTTTGGGTGAATACCTTAGCACATATAGATCAGGAGGATGATTTACCCAAATTATAATTAATTGAAATTAAATTTGAATGGAAGTTAATGGAAAAGAGATTACTAAGACTCTCCAAGCATGTTATATAAGAATCCAAATGTTTATCATCTCAACAAGGATGGTTTCTAACCCACCAACTCCAAGAAAGGTCACTCATAAAATCAAAGATTACTGATTCAAGAGGTCAAAACACAAAAATCCAAGGTACAAACAAGCTTCCAACAATAGGGTAAGTGACCTAATCAGATCCAAATCAACCAAGGAGGACTAGAAATGATAGAATAACAAATCAAGAAGGGTTTCAACTTAGAAACTTAGTTTTCTTGTTCATTTTAATTGACCAACTAGATGTATCAATAAATTTTTATCATAAATTAGGAAAACAAGACAACAATGAGGGAGTTCAAGAAAACATCTACAAGTAATGGGAAAGGGAAAAATCAACCTTGCACATTTACAAGAATAGGGTCTTAGTATGAATCTAATCCTTAGAACCACTACTATGTAGGTTCTCAAAGTATTTTCCAATCATGCACATAGTCCTAAAAAAGAAAATTTGGGTTGCACTATGGTTCTTGGTAATGGTCAACTTTGTAACTCTTGCAATCTCAAGTGGGTGAGATCAAATCCCAGTGCACTAGGGTTTTGACACATTTCAGGAATTTAATCAATCAGAGATGTTGAGGAGATCTGACAGCTCAACAAAAGACTACACCTATGGAGATTTATTTCTCAAGAAAATTTATATAGTGGGTGTTTCTACCATGACAAAAATGGCTACTACTACTTGAGGTTTTGTCTATGTGATTTACCCAATAAAGGGAGTGTCCACTATAGTTAACCCTCTCTAATAAAGGAAGACTCACAAAATTGGACCGCATGGGGACTTAGTTTAGATTCAAGGGTTCCAAGTTTCTGATTTGCCCAAAAGGGAATAGAGCATACTCCTCTAGCCTCTTCACATCACCCAAAAATAGAAAATAGGTACATTGAAATGCTAATTTGAAATCACTTCACTAAGGTTTGGAAAGCCAACAACAATCACCACCAATCCCAAGAGAGATTTAAGTACCAAGACAAACCAAGTGAGACAATGAAATAATATCAAATTCTTCCCTACCTACAAGGGGATCTCTCATCTAGAAGAGCTTTGCATGTGAATCCCATTGTTTCAATATCACCACAAATAGTGTTCATAGAACCTAATTACTATGTGAAACATGTATGCAAGAATGAAAATCTAGGTCCAATTTTAGAGCACCAATCAAAATGTGAATTACAAAAAAGTGTTAAATAGTCAAAGCAAACACATCAGACATTCAGTTTTAATTCCAAAGTTCAAATGTTATAAAGATGTATAAGAATACTTTAGATCTAAAGCAATGCACATGTATCACTCCATTGATCTAACGAACCAAGCAAACACTCCAAGAAAACAACAAGCAAACCAAAACAAGATAGATATGTCTTATGCAAACCCCAGGGTTAGATCTTAAAATATGATTGTTAAAAGTAACAATAACTAGAAAATAACCCAAATGAAAATTCACATCATGCATTGATCCATGTGAAAATTGAATGCAAGTTAATCATTAAATGCCTTTTTTTAATTTTAATTTTTGACGTACTCAACAAGATTGGACCTATATGCTATTAATTCAGACCCAAAACCATAAATATAGAAAAAAAAACCCTATTAAAAACTAGAAACCTTTACAAAAATGTCATAATTTTAGAAAGATATTTTTATTTGTGCCCTAGGGACCCATTTTCCCAAAATAGACCATTTTTTTTTTTTTTTTTTTAAATTGAGTGTTTGAGCCCTCATATGATCTCTAAACTCAAAACACAAAGAAACAACCATATTTAGAATTTAGAGATCTTTCCAAAAATGTAGATGTTTCCAAAAAAAAACTAATTTATGAAAAATAAAGAAAAAATTATAAAAAATATTAATTACGTTAGAAAAATCTAAAATTTTTAGTTAAAGCTTCTCTGATATGTTGTTAACTTGAAAAAAAAAATTCATACTAAAACACCAAGCATCTTGGAAGATATGATCAAATATTCAAGATCTACATAAGGGGATTAGCTCCATAGATAGCCAAGACTAGCATGTAAATTTGGGTTGCCCCATGGTCGGTGCCAAAAATAAGTGCGAAAATGTTGACACACTTATATGAATCATTATATCCAAGATTTCCCAAGAATGAGATCTCAGATGGCAATCCATAGTTCTTTATTCATGGAGTGCAAGGGTTTGTAATGGAGGCCCTCAGTTTGACCTAGTTTGTGCCCATGCAAGTACACCATAAAATGAGAGATTCAAAGATCAAAATATTCATGAAGATGAATATTCAAGATAATCTAAATGATAACAATGTAAAGCAATGAAAGAAAGGAAATATAATCTATGAAAGGATTTAATAATGCAATATTAATCTATCAAAACAAATATGAATCTAAGCTAATATGAAAATTCAAGGATGAAACATGATGATGGAAGCCATCAATGCATGAGAGAAAAAGACAAGAAGAGAGAAGTTGCAATGAAGCTCCAATATCCAAACCTTAAGCCTCAAACCCTAATTCTCAAACTCCTCCAAAATCGCTTCTAAAACCTATAGCATAACATTAAAATCTTCCCGTATAGCCACTAACATCTCTTATTCTTCTTATGAAATGAGAAAGAGAGGGCTCCTTATATAGTCAATTGTGGAGGTAGGAGGCTTCTCACAACCAATATGGGATAATAAGGCTTGATCCATGTGAGACAAAATTCTACTAATGAGAAAAGAGGAGTGTTTGAAAAGAACATGGAAAGAGGAAATTATGGAATCCCACTTAGAAATGTGTGCATTTAAGTGTAGAGAAAAAGGATTTTTATTGAATTTATTTACTTTTTTTTTATCGTAAGGAGAGATTTAAGTGGGTATTTTATTTATTTTATTAAAAGAGGGATTTTTTAAAAATCAAAAGGGGATTGTTTTATTTAATTAAAAGATAAGATTTTCTTTAAATTTAATTAGGATTTAGTTTGTTTAATTAAAAGAGAAGTTTTCTTTTAATTAAATAAGATTTAGAATAAGAAGATCGCACCTTAGAAAATATTGAAATAATTGAATTAATTACAATTTGATCAAGGAAAATGACTTGAATTTATTTAATAAAATATTGCAATGCATGTATTCAAGAAATCGATAAATTAAAGAATGGGGGCCCATAGTCTAGATGACCATTTTAGGGTGCATATAGTAAGAAGTTTAACTAATGAAGAAAGAAGAGCTTATACTATAGTAGTGGTTGAAAAAGGTCGAAGAAAATATAAATTAATAAACAAAACTATCAACCCAGACATGGGAAATCCTATAGGAGTCTTTACCAAGGTACTACCATAGAGCTTGTAAAAGAAGGATAAGAAGGGGACAATATCTAATAATCAAATATTCTAGAACAATCAATTCCTCCAAATGTAACTATTCCCATCAATAAACAAATAACAAGTAAGAAAATAGTAAAAAATACATCTTTTATATCAAATTATTTATCCCAAATTAAGGTTCCAACTCCATTCCTTGAAATTGTGAAAAATCTTGAATATGGAAAGGAAGTGATGGGAATCCTATCCAAAATTAATGAAGCCCCAAGCGAGATCATATAGAAATAAAAAAATTGAGAAAATCACCCATTGCATACCTTGGTAATATTATCATTGAAAACTCATCAAATGTTGACCCTTTTTATCTAACATTGTTGATTAAAAAAAAATTGGTTAGAAATTGTATGGTTGATTTAGGAGTAGAAGTTAATATCATGTTGACAGAAGTCATGAAGGAACTAGGATTGATAGTGGATATACTATTCTAAAAATTCTAAGAATTGACAACATATTGGTATTTGTGGTAGGGATACTAAAAAATGTAAAGTTGAGATTCTCTACCTATCTAGATATATCATAAAAATTGATGTGACTATGGCAGAGGCACCATCTTTTTAAGGCATGATTATCTCTAGATAATGGTCTAGTTTGGTGGGTGGACATGTTGAATTAGACCTATCATTTTAAATAATTCTTATGAATGGAAAGGAGATTAGAATCAATCGGGAACCAAAATCACATTATATAATTAGGGAGATAGAATCGCAAAGGACTCTCAACATCTTCCATTTAAACATGGATAATTTCTAAGTATCACTAAATCGTATCCAAGTAATACTAATCCTATTGAGGCACATATAAGAAATAAGACTAATAATTACGATGAAGTGTACCATATGTATTTTGATGGGATGCATAACAGAGAAGGAAATGAGGCAAGATTAGTATGAGTATCTCCTCATGGAGAATCTTTCAAATATACCTTTTTTCAAGCTTTTGATTGTACTAACAACACTGTTGAGTATAAAGAACTTATAGTAGGAATGAACATGGCCATTAAACATGGAATTAAAATTCTTCCTCTTCATGGAGATTCTGACATAATAGTATCTTAAGAAAGAGATAGGTTTTCTTCTAAGAATCATAAGCTAAGATAATATAGAAATATGAAATGGGATACAATTTAATTCTTTGATGTATTTTCAATTAGATGGATTGATGGGTCATTAAATTTCATTTCTTATTATATGGATAATCTTTCTATTAAATATAGTAATATTCCTTTTGAAGAGTTCATTAAAATCTAATTCAAGTCCAAGACATATCCTTTAATAATATCCAAAATTGGTGAGTCTTAGAAGATGATAAAGACTTGTTAAAGTTCCTTACATGTGAATATTAGTGTGAATATAATAAAATCAAGTGGCATGCTTTCTTAGAAGTGAATTATTGAGAACAAGAAATCTTTGGCAAATAAATAGTCCAATTAAAGACAAACAAGATCCCAAAATAATTTGTATCCTTGGAGAGGGTATTTGAGAATCAAGATAGTTCAACAATAAGGATAAACTCAATCAACTTGAACATGTCAAAAAGGTAAATCTTGCAAATGAATGTTCTCTAAAGGAAGTTCACATAGGAAAGAAGCTAAATCCCAAGATAATATTTGATCTTATTATTCTTCTAAGAAAATATAGACATGTGTATGCTTGTTGTTACAATAACCTTAAGACATATAGGGAGGACTTATTTCAACATGAAATCTCACTAAAACCTATTGCAAAATGTTTCAGGAAAAGAAAAAGATCCATTAAGCCAATGTTAACCCCCAAGATAAAAGAGGAAATGATGAAAATGAGAGATGTCAAAATTATAAAACCTATCAGACACTCCACCTAGGTATCTAACTTTATCCAATTGAAAAAAAATATGCAGATCATAAGGCTATGTGTATATTTTTGAAATTGTATATCTCATCCTTGAAAGACAATTATGCATTACCCAACATGGAAAAATAATTAATAAAGGAGACATGAAATGAATTTCTCTCTATGATGGATGATATTTTAGGATAGAATCTAGTGAAGTTCAAAGAGTTAGAGAAATACAAAACATCATTTTCTACTACATTGGGTACTTATGTATATGCTAGAATGACTTTTGGGTTCACTAATGCAAGTTCAATATTTCAAAGAGTTATGGATGTTTCCTTTGAATTCCTAATTGATTTCATTTTGGTTGTCTATAAACATGACCTTATTTCTCACTTCAAGATAGATGAAGACAATTGAAAACACTTTGAAAATATTTTTCTAAGGGATCTTGAATATGGAATATCACTCAACCCCAAGGTGGCATTTTAGGATCACTAAGGGAAAATGTCTAGGTCATATTGTATCTAAAGAGGGAGTGAGAATTGATCTAGAGAGAGTATACAAGATTGATAAAATTTAAGTTCCTAAAAGATTAAAGGATTTTAAATTATTATTTGGTAAAATTAAGTTTGTAAGGACATTTGTTTCTAACTTCATAGAAATTACCAAGCCAATTTCCATGATGTTGAAAAAGGGAACAAAGATGATATGGAGAAATGAATCCTTGCAAGTATTCATAGAAATAAAAAAGAAATTAAAGAAGTGCCATTACTTTAGATGTCCAAATTGAAAAAACCATTCTAAAATATCTCTTGTGTATCTTATCACACTATAGATATTTTCATTTTGTTGAAAAATGAAGCAGCGTAGAAGAAACCTATTTCATTTTTTAGCAGGAGTCTACAAGAAACTAAGCATAATTTTGAGATTAATGAGAATTAGGAAAATTCATTGGTTAAGGGTGTGAAATCATTTAGACCATATTTGGTAGGAAAAGAGGTAGTTGCATATGTACCCAATGCAGTAGTCTAGAAAAACTTTAGGAAAACAAAAACTACTAGAAGGAGATATAGATAGATAATTCAAGTTCAAAAATTTAATATTTATATCCCAATAACAAATTGGTCATAGGAAAATTATTGGCTAAACTCATGGCTAAAGAAAATCTAGAGGAAACATAGGTAGATCTAGTCGATCTTGAGCATATGGAGGTAAGCATAGAAATATTCGCTTGCTATAGTCAAATATATTATTATTTAAGGAAGATGACACATCTCATGATCATTTAAGTGAGAATCAAAAGAGAATTTTTAAACTCCAACCATCAAAATATGTATTGATTCAAGGTGACCTTTATTGGAAAATAGGGATGGATTCTTTATTTTTTTCTTGGATACATATTATGCACGATCTATACTTAAGGAGCTCAATGAAGGGTTTTTGAGTGACCATATCTCAACTAAGACAACAACACATAAGATTTTACATTTAGGGTATTATTCTCCACAAATCTTCAAGGAATTTCATGCTTATATGAGGAAATGTGAACCTATCAAAAGTTTTTTTGAAAGTTAAAATACAATGGGGCGCTTTCCCTAAGGTTCATACAAACAAAAGAGTCTTTTTAGTTGTGGATAATAGACTTCATAGGAGAAATAAGTGACAAGACAAGTGGGGGGCACATATGGATCTTAGTATTATAAATTGATTATTTTGCCAAATGGGTGGATGCCATCCATACCAAGCAATCTTCCATAAAAGTAGGGATTAAGTTTGTAATGGAGATATTTTAACTAGATTTAGAGTACCCAAAAATATTATTGTAGATAAGTGTATGTGCTTTCTAACTTTTGTGAAAAACATTACCCCTAAGGAAATCAACTAGGAGATTTTAGCAATAAGATTATATCAAATATCATTAGAAGAATTCTATATAACAACAAAAGGACTTGGGACTCAAAATTATTTCTAGTACTATGGCCAAACAAAATTACTCTAAAAATGTCTACAACTTTCTCTCATTTGAACTTGGTCTATGGTAAAGAGGCAAGGATTCCTTTGAATAATTTGTTTCTAGTATATAAATTCACAACTCATGGAAAATTAGACAATATAGATGCTAAGATAATAGGTGTTTCACACATTACATAATATTTTTATATTGTATTTTTCTTTTTTTTTCTATGTAATATTGCACCTAGGAGCACCTAGATGGACATGAAATTTGTAGAGATTTCCATGGAATACACTTGATGAGTTGTATTGTAACATTATGATAATATTTAATGTAATTATTTAATATTGGGGAAAAGAAATTTTATATCCAATATTAAATGTGGCGTCAATGGGTTAGGTAGCATGTGGTTTTAGAAAATGGTTTATGTAATGCCACTTGGTGGTTTTGTGGGACTTGTTGTACTATATAAAGAGCCATGAGGGTAGTTGTAGAGACAAGACAAAAGGGGAAAAAACTTTAAAAGGGAAAAAAGGAAAGTTGAGCAAGACAAGGCTTGACAGGTTAGCCAAGCAAGCATTTGAAGGTTGGAAGTATGGCATGGGATGTGTGGATTCATGTTTGTTCACATGGATTTCTTGGTTATGGATGTGACTTTGAAGGCTTCCATGGTTGTACTGCAATGAGTTTTCTGAAGAATACATGGTGATGGATGCTTTTGGAGGCTGGATTTTTATGCTTAGTGAGGGCTTCTCAAGGTATACCTTGTGTCAAATTTTGTGGCTATGTTTTCTATTCTCTTGCATATGGATTTTAATTACATATTTATTTCAGATCTATTATGGGTTATGTGAAAATGATTATATTTTTTATTGCAAGTTTTCTTACAACAGACTTCATGCAAGAGAGGATAAATGCTCTTGTAGAACTTTATGAGACTAGGAGAAGTGCCTGTAAGAAAAATTCTATCAAACAAAAATATATCGAGTTTCTTTGTGACAAGAAATCTAAGGATAGATCTTTTAGCATAAGGGATTGGGTCTTGAAGTGAAATGCTAAGGATCAAGAAAATTTGAAGCCTCTTAATTAGGACCTTTCATTATTTTAAAGAAATTAGGAGAACTGTTTTGTTTCTTACAAGATAGTAATGGGCACATTTAAGAGCTCCCAATTCATGGATACCATCTCAAACCTTTTCCACTTAAGTTAATAAGGAAATATTTTTATGCATATGTCTAATTAAGTTTCTTTTTATATCAATTTAATGTTGTATTTTGTTTCCTAGATATTATTGTATTCTTGCAATATTTGCATGAAATATGCATTCCGAATTAGAGCTATTGATGGAACATTAGAAATTTTTTGAGTTTACCACTTTAAAATACTAATAAGGAGAGATGTTTTTATTTCTCAAGAAATGGAAGGATCATTTGTAAAATCAGTAAATTCCCTATTTCACAACAAGCAATATTAGAGATGGAAAAATAACAATATTTTTCTAGTACATAGGTAGTCAAAAATAAGGTTGTAAAAATGGAAACTTCAAAGTCTCAATCCAAATGAGTCGTGATATGACAATATTTGGCTAGATTACCAAGGTTGGAAACATAGAATGCAAAATGAAAAAAGTCTATAACAATGAAATGTGGAGTTATATTTTTTTCCACTTTAAAAACATGTGGTTTTAATTGATTAATGAGAACAAAATAGATGATAAGAATGCTTTTGAAGATGTACAAGGAATTAATAAGAAAGGACAATTGTAGATTTTAGAATTTTGCATGTGCAAAATGTCTCTAAAAGCCATTTGAAATTAAATGAGATTTAAATGCATAATTCATATGATGCTCAAAGGTGAATCAATGACCATCATAATATTCTTATTTTCAGTTAAGACTATCAGATAAAATCTGGTTACATTCTAGCAATGATGTGAGGAATGAAAATCTGCAATCTATAACACAACTTGATTTAATATATCAACATGAAGACCATTGACATAATGAATATCTTATATGCCATCAATATGGAAATATGAAAAATTTATGCTGAGTACTAGAGTGAATGTTTAGAGATTGAAAATGAAGACGACATAGTTGAACTTTGGAGATAGCTAATGTACTAGGAGGAGAAAATTGCAAGGACAAGAATTGGGTGTTGGATTTTCTAGAGGTAGTTAGGATGATTTATTGGTCTTTTTTATTGTAATTAAAATGTATTTTAGTTGCATTATTTAGTTAGTTATAATTAATTGAAATGGTCTAAAGCCTTTTTTCACCCTTCCATTTTTCTAGAAGAAAGGGCACCGAGACCTTATAAAAACTATATATATACAATAATAAGAATATAAGATACAAGATAGATGATTTTTTCTATTTTTTATAGGTATATGCAACAAAATAATGACTCAATTGTGTTTCCTTTTTTAAATTAATATAAAACGCTCTACTTTTCCATTCTAACTTGGAATATTGCATGCTCAGGTACTTACATCTAAATTGTGCTCTTGGATTTGTTACTACTATTTGGTAGAAATAACTTGGTATATATTCTTGAACATCAAAGTTGCATATGAAAACTATTTATGTATTCTTTGTTTAAATTGGTCTTTCTTGTTGACTTTAAATTCAATTAGACAATTTTTTATTCTTTAAGCTCTCCATTCCATAGTTGATAGGGTAATCTTGACTCTACTTGCCCTATTTGTATCACTGAAGTCAATAAGCTTTTGTAATTTGGAAAATTCATTGCCACATTATTCTACAATTCATTTGATATTGATACTCTACACAATTCCCATTTACTTTAAATGATTTCAAAGAATTCATATTTTTAGTGTTGATTTTTCTTAATAATTTCTTGCCATCTTGAGAAAAGATAAAGTTTTCTTTAAAAACTATCTTCTATAAAAAGAACTTACCTAATTCATTGAGGAAGAGGAATATGTTTACCTGTCTAGGTCCTAGAGAGTCTAAAGACAAGGAGAGTTATATCATAGTTGATCACTCTTATTTGTTGGCCAAGTCTAATTGGAGATCCTAGGATTGAGAAGGAAATGTCATAGGATTTCTAATCTGTTGATTTGAGCACCAAGACTACATTTTTGATAAACAAATGGAAACATGTCCAAATGTGTGCCTCCTTTGTCATTTTTATTTAAACCTTCTTGTAATTATATTCAACTTTAAAATCCTTTTCATAATAGTTAACAATAGAGTTTCTTAATATTGACATCTTCTAACACTTCCTCCCTTAATACGAATTGATATTTCTAAACCTAAATTTAAGTTATTTCATCATAATGATTTATGTCAATACCACCATCAAAATAATTGATATGTCTAAACCTAAATCTATGTACTTTGAAAAGTGTGACCATTTAAAAACTATTATTCAAGACTGTATTGATTCTAATGCTATATCTATTGAGGTGACAATGGCAAATGGAAATAACCATGGTGTGCCTCCTTACCGAAATTTTCAACTCTATGCCAACCCTTTTCCATGTCATTCAATCAAAAACATTGAATCTACTAATGTTTATTCTTCTTCTCCTCGGTTTGCCTTATACAATGATGATGGTCACTGTACTAACAATGTTGTTACTAAAATTAAGAAAATCAAATCTAAACCTTCTCCCAATATTAACATTGATTATCATTCATAGGAATATAAAATTAACCCCTCCTCCACAGACCTTGATTGGGTCAAGTTAAATTTTGATGCTTCCTCAATGGGTAACCTAGGTCACATAGTTGAGGGTGGTCTTTTGAAAGACTCAAAAGCTGAATTGTTGGTGGCCTACTCTATTGATTTGGGCATTCAAACAACTTATGTGGCTGAGTTTTTTTCCCTTTATCATGGTGTTATTGTGATGATGAGGAGAAATTTGAAAAAATACATTATTGAAGGGGATGCCTTAAACATCATTAATATCATAAATGACATCACTAAGATCTAATGGAACAATAGAGATGCATTACAAATGATTAGAAACTTGTTTAATGAATTTGGAGGTGTCTTTTCACCACAACTACTGAGAAGACAATCATGTGACATACATGTTGGATATCATTGAAAAATATATGGAGGAATTCAAAATTTGGGATGACCCTTTATCTATCCCAGTGGAGGTGTACAAAGAAATCTAGCATGATCACAGTAAAATCACACTTTAATAATGTCATTATTTATCTTATTAGGGTATATTTCTTATAGTTTTAATTGATGAGATGAGTTTCTTTTTGGGTGTTGGTGTTTTTGAAGTAATTGATAGCAGCAAACAAGATGGGGGTCAACCTTGAAGTATGAAAAGGCTGAATAAATAGCTGGAGGTAACCTCCTTGTCAACTAACCTATACCAAATTTAAACTTCAAAAAAATAAAAATGTCCATAGTCAGCTTAACAGTACTTGTAGTCTATAAACTACTATGCGTAATAGTCTATAAATTAAAATAGCAGCCTTTAAAAAAAATTTTTGCTATGAGTCCTCTTATACAACATAAACATAAAGACCCTGTGGGGTGCCAATTTCATAGGCGTAACCATAAACAAGAAAAAAGAAAAGAAAAGACATAAGGCTAGCTACCCTTTTCAAGCCCATGGTTGTCCTCCTTCTCAAGCACATCATTGTCCCCATCCTCACCTTCCACTTTAATCGGTTTGTCTAGGATGGTTTTTAACCAATCCTTAGCTAAGAACCCATAGATGGAAAGATTGGTCTCAGTGACTTTGTCTAGGTCCTTTTCCTCTTTGTTTTCCTACAAAAAATTAAGGGTGATGACAGTGAAGTGCATGACTTTGGTGGAAAACTCCACCAAGGTTTCAAACCTCTAGTAGATAGCAGTTTGGTTGTCAGCCAGGTCCCTCATGGAATTCTTTAGCCTTTCCAGTCTCACCTTGCTATGGATATGCTTGCTCTTCTCCCCTACACCTTTTGGGGGTTTCTTTTCTTAGGGAGGTAATATCATGCCCCCTCACTCCTAGCCAAGGTAGCCTTAGGAGTGTAAGAGACATATAATTGGTGTTACTTAACTTGCTAGAGAATCTAAATATTTGGTGTTCATCTTTCTTGGGTCTATTCTTTCTTAAGGAAGTGTGTAATATTCATAGTTACCATAGGAGGAGAAGCATGCAAGGCAACCCTTATAAAATTGAACCAAATGAATGGGGGAGTCTAAAAGTGATAATGTGGTATGGGAGACATTTGGGCATGGTGGTATTACCAAGTATAACATTGGTATGAAGTGCTACAACCTAGAGTTCCCCAAACAATTATGGAATCCTAGTGTGATGGAAAGTTTAAGGTGGGTTGTATGTCATTTGCTATTATGCCAGAGTCCATTTTCCCCATTATTAGGCTGAGCATGAAAGCATTGAAGAATATGAGGAACACATTAATGTCCTTCAAAGAGGCTATAGTGCTCTTTCTTGACCCAGGAGAAAAAATTCTCGAGATTCATCATGGGTTCAACAAAGAGGTGATGAAGGGGTTTGGCATGTCCTAGAGAAGCTGCTCTTTCAATTCATTACCTATGAAGGAAGGAACAAATGGTTTCATTCCCATATTTTCCCCATGTAAAATCAGTTTTGGAGGAAAGATAATTTATGGTTCCTATTTTAGATTTATTCTTCTCTTTCACTATTTCTAGAAAAAGGCTAAGTTAAAGGCTCCCTATCAAAACACTAAGGTCTTTTGTCTAGACTCTATGAATTCCATTAGAATCTTGCTCTTTAGTCCTTTGGTTACCTTGTGTTTGTCCTTAAATTTTTTTTTTTGAGGCTATTCCTTCCTTATTGAAGCAATCTCCCACCTTGACCACTCCCAAGACCTGCTCTAAGTTGGATGTTAGGACTATGTTCCCTCCACCCCTCCCCAACCCCACAAAGTCCAAAATAAAAAAAGAAGATCTCCCTAAAACCTATGATGAGATTGTGTCTATCTTGAATGACTCAAAGAAGGGTTCTTCCTTAGCTACAAGGATTGATTAGACCTTGCATATCTCCTCTCAATTTTTATTCCCCTCTCCCAAGATCTACCATGCACACTCCTTCCCCCATTGTGGATTTAAGCTACTTGGGTGACCTTCAGGTGTCATGGTGACCCTCGGGTGTCTAGGGAACCCTCATTGTACCTTATTCCAAAGAAAGAGGATGGCTCCAATGATTTGGATACTCTTACCCTACATTCAATAGAGATGGCCTCTTGTTACAACAATTTGAAAGCAGTGGCCAAGTGACTTCTCTTCTAGATGTGCATTGCCCACAAGAGAATTGACAAGATAGAAGTGATTATAGAGGAAAAGTGTAATTCAGTGGACTTGAAGTTAAGCCACACAGATGAAGTGTGGTGTCCAATGTTGGTAGAGAGTGATAAGCTTTATAACTAGAAATATCTAGAGGAGTAGGTAGAGAAAATCAAGAACAAAGTACCCTTTGAGGAAGAAAAAAAATGAAATGTTGAATGCCATGGTGTCCATTAAAAACAAAACAAGATCATCTTGGGGAACAAATGAGAAATTTTTTCACTCAAAACAACTTGGTATAGTCCAAAATGGAGGGAGGACATTGGCAGTTTGAAGGTCTAGCTAGAGGAAAGATTTGCAAAGAGGAAGTGCAATGAAAAGTGTCAAAAAAAGGAAGAAGGTAATCTTGAGACCTCCCAAGGGTTCAATGAGAAAAAGGCTTTCCATCCCCCTAAGTTCTCTTTGCTAGATCGGCTCAAGGAGTTGCAAAGGTAAAGGGTCAATTCGAGTTTTGTTGCTTCCAACTAGTGTGTGTTGGGTCCCTATTTGTGTGCTTGTTCAAAATGGTGTAGGTTTTCATTTGATGGATGGAGGTTGTTGGTTTATCAAGGCACAACAGTAGTGTTTGGTTTCTTGGTTTTGCAACATTCTGTTGTTGTTTTGTGGTTTTTTGGCTTTTTCTAGTGGTGCCTTAGCCCATTGGTAGGTCATTTTTGGTAGTGACAGGTTTTTGTTTGGTTCATAGCCTAGTTAGCATCTTTTAAGTTTTTGTTTTAGCTTGGTAGTTGTTGCTTGTTCTGGTTCTGGTTTTGTCTCATATGTGTCACTTCTGTGACCTTATTTTGTTGTCTTTAGACTTAAATTTACTTTAAATGTATGGGTTCGGGCCCTTCCTACTTGACTTAATAAGAAAATACTTAAATCTTTCATCAGTAACCTCATAGCTACTATTATTGATTCCAAAAAAATATTTATTAAAATAATATTTAGTTCAAATACTTCACTTATTTGTACTCATTTATAAGAAATTATATATACATTAAAATAATAACATCAAATTTTAAAGATACATTAAAAAGCTCATTCATTTCCACACTCATTTAAAAAGAGTTTTATATACATTAAAAACTACAAAGTTTAAAAAGATTATTCATTTGATAATAGGCCTATGATAGTTATCACATGTGTCTAAGAACCATCAAAATTAGAGTCAATAATAATTAAGATCTATGATACTTACAACGTGCTTATTAAACATCAAATTCAATATTAGATTTATTTAGTCATTACGTGTGTATACTGAATATGAAATTTAAATACTAGTATTAGTTTGATAACGAATCTTATCACATATAAATAGAGAAATATAATAATTTTAAAAAGAATAGATGCCAAAACACGAAAGCCTAAAGTATATCGGTGTGAGCTGTATTTATAATCTTACAATATAATACATTAATGTGAACATGATGAATACAAACATTGTTCCCTTGAAGTCAAATGTGCTAAAAAATAATTTAATAATCCCAAATGAAAATTTATGATTAATGATTCCAGATGCTATGAAGTTTCCTATATTGATCTGACTTGAGGAATCGTCTCAAATCATTAATCTCCCTTTTACATTTTTATTATACAGTTGAAAAGAATATTGGCCTTGCACAATGTGTTTTCGGTCTTGTGTAAAATTCTCTACATGACCTGAAATACAGGGAGATTATTAGGGTATTCGTCCGAATGAGTATGGAAACGAATGTTCTGCTTTAAGCAAGGCCCTGCTGAATGGCTTGTGTTAGTAGAGACTGAGAAAGAAGGAAGTTCATTCTGTCACTCGGATGAAAACTATCCCAGAAGACATATTTGGAGGCGTTTGTACACGTCCCTACAGAAAATTCAGTGCAAAAGATTGATGCTTCTATGAACCCAATACCACAACATCCTCTGCGGCCTTCAACAAAACCTGTACTTAAGAACCAAATATTAGAAATTACTCTTACAAAAAATTGAATTGTTATATTGTTATTAAGATTTAATTGTGTAATTTTTAAAGTTAAATTTATTGATCCATGTTTCATGAGTTGTGATTCACATGAATCCATCTCTCATGACAAAAAATAAAACAATTATCACTCATTGGATCTAGACGATGCTCACAGAGGTAAATCACCAGACTTCAGCGCCCTTAACTATGGAGTTTCCTCCATGATTAGACCCACTCTGCTTACAACCGTATTTACAAAATCCTGATAACAATATCACAATTTGACTTGCTGTAGAAAAATATCTCTTACTTATGAACCATTATTACAAAAATAAATATAACATATCAATATGGAATCTATCTTACCATACTGAGCTGGATAAGTGGAAGCGCTTAGAAGTAACCTATAACTGTCTAAGTAAGCAATCGTGGAACCATGATCTGTTGCATTCATCTTATTCAGCAGTTTCTTCAAATTCATATTGAAAATTGATGCCTCCTTATTCATATATTCAACACAAGTTCCTTTTCCTCCACCACGCAATGTTCTTTGAAACGGTAAGCAACCCAATGGAGGAAGAGACAGCACGCCAAATTTCTTTGCTCCTAACAATTGGAGATTCTGAAAGATAATGACAAATTCTTTAAGAAATAAATGTTACCTGATCATTTCAAAGAATGAATGGGGCATGATAAAGGAAATAAAAAACTCACCTTAATAAACTTAGCTAAAGTGCTCAACAGATAACTTCTTAATTTTCTTCTATTGGATTCAAAATCTGTTAAAATATTCAGATTGAAATATTGAATATAGTCGTTGTTGCCCGTGCTTATAATATAGACTGCTTCAGATAAGATACGGGAAGCATTGGCAGTTCCCACAACCTCACGCAAATCCTCTCTATATTTTTTATACATATTTAGCTGATCTGCTAGATTTAGAATGTTCTGCCACGCGAGAAAGATTCAAAATTTTCATCAGATTGAACAAATGTTATGATAAGTATCTACGAATTCTATAGTTATATAGAAAAATAAAATTCACTTTTTCCAAGCTGAATGTTTTCCTGAGTATGTAACGTTTAAAGATGGCCGTATTCAAATGCTTACAAAGATTTTTCCAGTGGCATCATCGATCCCAGATGCAGAGGAAGCAAATGTAACGCCCGTAACAATATTCTGTCCATGAGCCTCAGCATTCAAGTACCCCAATGTTGGTGAAAATAGGCCTAGCGTTGATGCTGCTCTAATCCATAACAAAACCATACTCAATACCCATATGAACAAAGCTCATAAAATTATGCGAAAAATGGAAAAAAAATAATAAAATGAATTGATGGTAAACTTCTGGCAACGTCAATACCAATATAGTCAGTAACGAGCAATCCATTGCAGAATCTACCGGTAATTTTTCTGCCGGGAAAGTCCCTCCCGTAAGGAACATGATTGCTCTTTGCCAAACTCAAAAGATCGTTATTGTTTCCCGCATCTATAGTTGAATCTCCAAACGATATCAGTGCAGGAATTTCCTTAAACGAACATTCAATGAAACCAGCATTCATAAGTAGAATTACAAGTACTGTTTTTGTCATTGCTGCAACATAAAAATTTTCCATCCTTTCTTCGTTTTTTGTTTTCATTACTGAAAAACTTTTCTAAAGCTCTTGAATTTCTGCTTCGAAGTCGGCCGCCAATGGGAGAATTTTTACACAATACATCGATTGTCTTTCTATTTCAAGATCAATCCAATATAAGAATTTGAACGCATTTGCATGTTTACTTGTTCCGCCAGCTAACGTAACGGATTTGGATTGACGGAGGGAGAGATCCGCACGTATCGAGAGTGTTACTTCGATCACAAGGACTTTCTACAAATATCGCTTGGTTATCAACTTTTTTTTTCCCATGTTTATTTCACAGTCGGACATATGTTCATGTTTTAACGGTCTTCGGCAGAAAATAAAGAGAATGGTTTTAACATTCCACCACTTTTAACTATTCTCAATAACATTGTGAGTTTTATTTATCATTTTGGTTCGAGGATTGGAACAAAACAAAACTGTTGACCAGACTACTTATGCGCATGTGCGAATGCTTTATACAAGATTCGGAAGCAACTTAAGTTTCGTATAAATTGGATTTAATATAAAAAAATCCATTTCGGATCAGAATACACATGGCGGTCAACATCACGAGAGAAGAAATCTGTTTCTTTATGATTGGCTTAGATTACTTTAATGAAATGCATATGTTTATATTAGTCAATGTATATTGATAAGAATATGTATTGAGTTGTCATGCACCAGATGAAAATGTCAATGAAAAGGATATTTGTAGTTTGATTGTTGAAGGTCGTCTTGAATATGTTGCAAATTTAAATTTGATGTTTTGATATATATATAACTTGTAAGTTTTCTATATGTTAAAATATTGTGTTATGATTCAATATAAATGATTTAGATTTCAAAAATAATATCTACAATCTATTGTGTGATTTGGTGATTTACTTTCTTTAAGTTGATTTGGTTATCAAACATGTGTGTTATTTAATGAAATTGCCGTACTTTGTGATGATGCTCTATATCAATTGAGATCATAGCAATCTACTCCCTGACTTGGTAAATTTTTTTTTTTTTTGGCTTTTCTTGATTATTAAGAAAGTTAATATATACAAATATCCTAAAGTTGTAGATATATATTACCTATAATACTAGCAAATAAGAACCTCCTATAATGTTGTCTTTGATCTTAAGTGTGTGGTAAAATGAAATTGACTATGGAGTCACATTTGAGTTGAATAGTTAAATTAGGGCAAGCTAGCTCTTTATTCACAAAGATTAAAAACAAATGTGAGCTTGTCTTTAAAAAATAAATAAGTTGGGATCTCAATAGGTATCAAGTTTATCATAATAAGTGTTTGTAGAACTAATAATGATGCAACACAGACACACAGACACACAGACACACACACACACACAAAACTTCACACACATTCATTTAATAAGAGTGGAACTAGATAAAATGCAATTTTTTTTGAAATTGAATATTTTTTTGTTCATCAATAATTTGGCTACAATCCTCAAAAAATCACTTAATAACAAAAGAATCTCTAAAAGCTCAAAAACTCAAAAAATTCCCTTTTTTTGCCAAATTTTCACATTTTGTAAGATTTTTCATTTTGGATAATTATCAAAGTAAATCCTAAAAATTAGAAACATAATTTCGAAGTCATTACAAACACAAGTTTCTTAAAAATGGAGAAAGAAAACTAAAAGCTAATGTAAAGGGTCCAAATGAGCTTTCTAGCTCCCCAAAAAATGGTTAAACGGCCACCGATATAGTTGATTGAGTTGAAACTCTTCATAACTCCTAATGAAGCCACATGTAAAATTTCAAGGAAAACTAATATCCAAGTCAAAAGTTATGACCCTTGGAAGTCTTTGCATTTGATAAATAAGGAGATATGGTGAATGTATAATGACATGAAATTATAGTAAAGAAAATTTGTAGTAAGTACATAAAGGTTGGTTAAAATTAATGATGAATACAACATAACAAAGGAAATCATATCTATTATATTAAATTATTTGATGGCATGCCAATGCATATTAAATAAAAGACATCAAAATAAGGATGAAATAAAATGAGACATGACATATGAATCTACACTTAGGATTAAAAAAGAAAGAAATAAAAATTAAATACAAATACAACCAATATTATAAAATAATAAATTGCACATAAGAGAATACAAGACACAAAGAAGTAATGTGGTTCACCCAATTCTTAGGCTACGTCCACCAACACCAAGTCCAATATTCTTATGATCCAATGATTGCAACCGGATTACAATCTACAACCCCTTACAAATTAATACCACCACAAAATCTACAATCACCATACATTATGAAATATGTAACCCTAAGACATTTTATACAAGATTTTTGCTTCTTTGGGGTTAGATTTCGTTATGATATTTCCACCCACAAATAGCCAATGTGTCTTGAGTGTATAGTAATTTTATGATCAATCATGACAAGATAACAATCTCCCACTTGGTGACTAATCAAAATCCACACCAAAAAATGACCTTTGACTTGGAGACTAATCCTATAGTAATACCACTACCTTGCAAGACTCCCTAGAAATAACCACCCTAGACTCAATTGTTCTTTTGGCTCAATCAAGAAGGCCAATTGAAAGATGAGGAGTTCAACTTCTCCATTGTCATTACCTTTGCAAATATTTCTATCGGATTATCATCTAAATGTATCTTTTCCAAATTTAACTATCCATTAAACAAAATTGATCAAATGAAATGGTACCACAATTGTATGTATTTGTCTTTGAATATAAAGAAGAATTCTTGACAAGACGAATGACACTCTATATATATGTAAATGAATAATTGTCCATCTATGGGTGTCCCAATTCTTCCATTAAGAATTAAAATCATGCCATCTCATTGGCTTCCTTTGTAGCAGCAACATAATCTGACTTTATAGTGGGTAAAGCACTCACCTTCTACAATTGAGAAATACAACTCATTATGGTCACACCAAAAATAAATACGTGACATGTAGTACTTTGCCTGGCATCAATACAACCATGCAAATTAGTAATAGTAATAGAGCCCCCAAAATGTAATAGCCCTACAAATTAGTAGTAGAGCCCCCAAAATGTAAATATTTACTAGATGTTCCTCTCAAATATCTAAGAGTCCACTTGACTACATTCCAATGCTCAATCCTCGGATGAATCATATACTTGCTAATGACTCCCACTACATGTGCAATATCTGCCCTAGTACATGGGTGGGTGTAAGAAGTAGAGTTCCACTTTTGGCCAAAAAGTGGAAATGTTTTTCCTATTTCTCAAATTTCTTGTCATTTTATGTCCAAATTTGAGGAACATCAATATTAAATCTTGGAAAACTTCACTAATAGCAAATATAGTGCTTACAGTCTAGTTTTCAAATATGTAATTTGTTGGAATACCCAAATGGTATAAATTACATTTTGATAGGCATGTTCAAAAACCACTTTTTCAAAATGCTTGTTTCAAGATCATACCATGCATGTGTACACCGACCCTTTTTTGGAGCAAAAAAATGAATTTTACTGATTCTTTTCGGGAAAAGGCATTTAACACAACAAAGATTATTGAGAATATTCTTCTTTATTCTTTTATTGATTTTTTTTTCCATAAATTTGTATTTGACCATAAAGCGGGTTTTGAAAATCTCTAGTGTGTGACCACCATAATTTGATGAAAAATTCACCATTTTTTAAATTTTTTTTATTGAAGTACATTCTATGTAGATTTTTGACATACAATTCAATTTTCAAAATGTAAAATAAAAAAGTCATTAAAATTTTAGTTGACCATACTATTTGAGGTTTAGGTACCAATTTGGCTTGATAAATATTGTAAAGGTACTAAAATAACTCATCTTACTATAAAATATAAATTTTTAGAACTAGACAAAGAGTACTATAATGGGTTTTTGTTTTGTCAAAATTATCATTTGGAAAGTCCTCCAAAAAATTATGGCAAGGCAAAAATTTCATGTTCCTGTGCCTTAGCCAAATTTTCTGGAATAAGCATAGACTTGGTCCTACCAAGCCTATCCTAAGCCAAAACAAAATGCAACCCATGATATGTGAGATTTGACTTTTAAGAAATAGATATTTGTTTCAAAATGGGTACCTATTTCTAAAAGTAGGTAAAAATGAGCTTTCAAGTGCCAAAAAGTAGTACCCATTTTGAAATAGATACTTATTTTGAAAATAATGGGTACACCTTTTGAAATTGGTACTCATTTTGAAAAATAAAATGGGTACCCATTTTTTGAATTTAGGTTTGAACACCTGAGCTTCAAGTGGGTACCTATATTTTAGTAAATGGGCCCCTATTTCTGGCAACAATTTTTTTTTCTCAAGGACTTCTATGGTTTTTGTACTCAACTTCTTACATTTACCCACATACCATAGTATACATTAAACTTCCAATAAATGAGGCATAAGGTATCTTGTGCATTTTTATCCCCCTCTTCCTGTGTCTTTGGACACATCTCCTTAGTCAATTTCAAATGATCAAGCAAAGGTGTGCTGATATCTTTGGCATTCTCGATACAAAAATGTTGTAATACCTTAATATAATTAGCTTGAAATAGAATCAATTTCATGTTCTTTCTATCTCTGAAATTTTTCATAAAAAATACTTTTTCTTGTTGTCCCCAAATCCTTCATAGCAATTGACTGTGCTAACTATTTCTTCAATCCCTTGATGTGATCCATTTTAGACTCAGCTATAAGCACATGTCAACATATAAAACTAAAATAATGTATCTTTCATCATCTAACTTCTTAAAATATACATAATAGTTTGAATGGCATCAAGTGTAACCACACTTATTCATAAAATTGTGAAATTTAAGATACCATTGCTAAGGTGCTTGCTTCAAGCCATATAAACTTTTCTTCCATCTGCACACTAAATTCTGCTTACCTTTGACCTTAGACCCCTATGGACATTCCATTTATATTTATTCATCCAAATCACCATGAAGAAAACTTGTTTTAACATTATGTTACCCCAAATGCAAATCTTTATTAGACACAATACTTAAAATAGTACAAGTAGAAGTCATTTTAACAACTAGAGAAAATATTTAATCAAAATAGATTCCACTTTTCTATGCAAATCCTTTTATAGCTAACCTAGCTTTAAATATTTCCTTTTTTTCATCATCTTCTTTTATTCTATAAACCCATTTATTTTAAACCCCTTTTTCTATAAGCAACTTGCATAAATCCCAAGGCTGATTTTTAAGTAAAGAATCCATTTTCTATCATAATAGACTCTCACTTTATCTTTGTATCCACATGCACAACTTTATCATAACATTTAGGTTCACAAGTATTATTTAATCAAATTGAATACAAAGAGAAAGAAAATATTTCTCGAGGTCTATTTAGCCTTGTTCTGTTAGAATTGCTTTAGAATAGTTGAGAGTGGGGGGCGGGGGAGGGGGGGGGGGGGAGGGTGGATGAATCAGTTATTCAAGGTCCAAATGTCCTATTCAATTTTTTCACTAAATGTAGTGAACCAATTCAACCATTCATTCATCCAAGCTTTAACTTATCTAATTAGCAAGTTACTATAAATCAACATGCAGGTATAACACATAAGAAATCAACACATGACACAATGATTTATGTGGAAACCCAATTTTGGAAAAACCACTAGTAACATGCTACTCAGTTTTCACCCTTCTAAAGTGATGCCCTATGAAAGGCCTACTCTATTAAAGGCTTACAACACACTGTTAAATGTGACCTTGTTAAAGGATTTAACCACCCTGTTAGAAGTGGGCCTGATTAAAGGACTTTAGAACATTCACTTGGAATTCCACCCTATTAAAGGATTTACAAATGGCTATTCGGCCAACCTAAGTCCATAGGATTTTCAGATCTAATACAATCGCTAGAGAGTATTAGAAAATCTTGACTTGACTACAACATACAACTTATCTTGTAGATCTCGAATCACTTCTCAGCTCATACCCTTGCATGGACTTCAATCTCTACAACTCTTGATAGCTTTCCATCATTTCAAGCTTTTTCCCCTTGAGTCTCCATACTCAATGTACTAGTGCAATCATCTCTTCATGATCACTTGTAGAAGCAGATCCTCTATGCTCTTCCTTCTCCTAGATGTCACCTCCTTGACACCCTTTAATTCACTTCATAGATTTGGCTCTTTAGCAATGACAATATCAGTAGCTCTTTGCTTCTTGGTCTATGACTTCTTAAATGGAAGTCTTGGAGTTCCTTTTCCAGCTCAATTCTTCCATTTTTTAATTTTTAGTTTGCATGGATTAGTTAGGATTTATTGCATCTAACCCATATTCTATTTCCTCTAGAAGCTTCTTGAATAATCCTTTAGAATTCACCCAAAAATGGTTTACATAGGATTCTGTGCCAACAACTCATCATCCTTATCCTCCAACTCATTCACAAAATTCAATGCAACCACTATGTTGGCTTAGATTTGGTGAATCTTCATCTTTTGAAATAATGTAGTAGCTTGACACTATTGAAATACTGGTGCTCCGCACATACTATGTTACTCGACATCAACTGTGTTTTTCTTGATGCTTGGCACCTAAAGATCACTCTGTAGCAACTGAAATTTTTTTGATGCTCAACACCTGAAGATCACTCAACACACACTAGAAATGTTTATTACTCGACTTCTACTAAGAATTTGCTCGGCTTCAACTAACTTGCTCGACACCCACTAAAGATCTTAGTTTAAGTTTGTAGTCAACCTTGTTACAACTTCTTCCTCCAATGTTTCTAAGTTTGACTAACCTTTGTATCTTTGAGTATGTCATCAATACATTACTTGACCATTGTCTTAACTGATCCTTGCACTTCATTACAACATCATAACTCAACCTTTCCCTTAGCTGCTTTTTTTTACGTCTTGTTGATCAAATCCTCTTCATCAATCAACCAAGTGATAGTACTTGGATCTTTTACACAAATATCATCCCTACAAATAGAAGGTTTGACATCAATGGAAAAAAAATGATTGAAAACATTCTTTTACAACAATCTCCCTCTTTGATCTTCAACAACAATGAGCTTTTCAATCAGATATCCAACAATCTCCCTCTTTGGCATTGATGGCAAACCAAACTGATCAACCATCAGACTAAACCATTCAACCACAAGCTTACTAGGTTAGAACAGTAAGTCAAATGCCAAAAAGTGAATTGTAACATCACATCCCCTTCTTCTATTCTCATTTCACTTCTCCCTCTTTGCTGTTGTATCCTTGTTCCATGTCTTTCTCCCTCTTTATTGTTCATCTTCTGCTATTCTGATCAACCTCTGAAATTTCCCTCTATCTTTATTTTAGTTGACTACTTCTCCCTTCTTTTTTGATCCTTTAACTTCAATAGTTGTTGATCAGTTGTTTACTTCTCCCTCTTTGACAACAATGCCAAAGACATATTAACATCTTAATATGCAGATGTAACTCTTATAGGTTCATTTAATGTCTCCCTCTATCACCTTGCTTGTGATTGATTTGGAATATCAGCACTTCTACTACTTTAGGCATATATCCCAAAGTAAACATCTTCTGCATCAATGTGTAAAATCTTCAAATTCAGCTTATTTGATGCAAGACATACTTGCTTTTTGGTTCAAGTAGTCTTAGCTAGGGGTATCACCCCTAACTTACCTCTAAGATACTCAAAAACATCTTTTGGTAGTGCTTTCATAAAGATATCAGCAATCTATTCTTTTGAGCTAACATATTCCATCTTCACGTGTTTGTCTTCCACTAGCTCTCTTACATAGTGATACTTGATTGCAATATGCTTGGTTTTAGCATTTATTTCTAGATTCTTTGATATGTTAATGGCACTTGTATTATCACAATAAAGTATCATAGGCTCAATTACCTCTTCCTTCATACCTTGCAGCAAGTGTTTGATCCATACAATATTAGTGTAGTTTATAGCAGCTACCACATATTCAACTTTAGCAATAGACTATGAGGTGTAGCTTTGCCTTTTTGCTTATCCATGTAATCAATCTCTTTCCTAAGAAAAGTGCTCCTGCATTAGTGTTTTTTTCTATCATCACCATTACCTCCCCAATCTCCATCAGTGTAAGCTTTCAACTCAAACTTCTCATTTCTCTTGTAGTACAAACCAAAGTCATCAGTTCCTTTTAGGTATCTCAATATTCTCTTCACTACCATTAAGTGGTTTTTTCTTGGATTTGTAAAAAATCTTGCTACTATTTCAATAGCTAATGCAATGTCTGGTCTACTATGTACAACATATTGTAGCTTGCCAATCATTGACCTATACAATGTCTAATTTACTTCAGCAGACTCATCATTCTTGGATAGCTTATGGCCTATTGCCATTGGTGTGTTGACTGGTTTTGAGTCTTCTAACCCAAATGTTTTGAGTATTTCCTTGATATATTTGGATTGAGTCACAAATATGCCATGCTTTAACTGATGTACTTGTAATCCTACAAAGAATTTGATTCCTCTAAACATTGACATCTCAAATTCATGCTTCATTTGATTAGCAAAATCTTTACATAAAACATCTTTTTCTCCAAATATTATATCATCAACAAATATTTCTAATATCTTAATGTCTTTACCTTCTTCAACTTTGATGTACAAGTTGTTGCCATCTGTTCTTTCAAATCCTATTTTCACAAGATACTTGTGCAACCTTTCATACCATGCTCTTGGTGCTTACTTCAATCCAGAAAGTGCTTTGTGTAGCTTGCTAACCACATCCTTGTTCTTCTCATCAACAAATCCCTCTTGTTGTTCTATGTAGACTTCCTCATCTAGTATTCTATTCAGAAAAGAAAATTTCACATCCATCTGGTAGACTTTGAAAGCTTTGTATGTGGCATATGCAAGTAATGTTTTTATTCCTTTCATTCTTGCAATAGGGGAAAATGTTTCTCCATAATCCAATCCTTCTTCTTGTGCATAGCCTTTGCAAACTAGTCTAGCTTTGTTTCTTGTTATCTCACCATTCTCATCAAGTTTGTTTCTAAACACCCGTTTTGTACCAATCACATTCTTATCAGTTGGTCTAGGAACTAGAAACCATGTGTTGTTCTTCTCAATATGATCTATCTCTTTTTTCATGGCTTTATACTAGTCATCATATTGTAATGCATCTTTTACTGATTTGAGTTCAACCTTGCTTAGTAGACATAATTAATTTGTGAGCCTATTCCTTGTCATTGGTCTGGCATCCTTGTCACCAATGATTTAATTTGTAGGTTGATGTCTTCTTACATACTTTGCTAATCTAGGTTCAGTCCTTATTTCCATGTTTGATCCTTCAACTTTAGTGTCATTTTGTTCTTCTTCATTTGGCATTTCATCATTCCTTTCTTGCATACTATTTTTAGAATTAGAGTGTGCATTTTCTACATTCTGCAACTTGGTTTCTGAATGTAGCTCGACATTCATTGGTTGAGACTTGGTAGATACTGAAGTTTGTTGGTGATTCCCAACTTGATTTGCAACATTATCTTCAACTATCATTCCTTCAGAGAAGTATACAAAGGATCTATAATCCTCTATTTGCTTTGACTCATCAACTTGAACTTTTGCATGCTCAACAAAATTTATATTTGCACTCTCTACAACTTTGTTAGTATTTTCATTCAAACACTTATATGCCTTACTTCTAGTCTAGTATCCAAGAAATATGTCTTCATCACTTTTTGCATCAAACTTTCCATTTCTAGTATCTTTTAGAGCATAACATTTACAACCAAATACTTTGAAATTTTTAACATTAGGTGAATGACCATACCACAATTCAAAAGGTGTTGCATTTGTACCTTTCTTGACTTGAACTCTATTTAGTGTGTAGACAACAATACTTATAGCTTCTCTCCAGTACTTTAGTGCAACATTTTTCTTCATCATCAAGGTTCTAGCACAGTCAATCATTGACCTATTTCTTCTTTCAACAATGCCATTGTGTGGTGGAGTTCTTGGTGCTGACATTTTCCTTTTAATACCTTTGTTATTGCAGAATATTTCAAACTCTCTTGATGTGAACTCACCTTCTCTATTTGGCCTTATGTATTTCAAGTTCTTTCCTATTTCCTTCTCAACTCTAACCAAATACCACTTGAATTTTTAGAATGCATTGAATTTTTTCTTTAAGAACATAGTAGTCATCATCCTAAAATAGTCGTCTACAAATAGCATTATGTATCTGTCTCCTAGGTAGCTTTGTACTTCTATTAGACCACATAAGTCTCTATGAACTAACTCTTGTACTTCATTGCAAGTGTATGTTTTGATTTTGAAAATATACTTAGTCATCTTCCCTAGTTGACATTATTTCACATTATGTTTTTAGGTTTTTCCAACTTGGGCAACCCTCTAAATTTGTTCTTCTTGCTAATGCTAATCAGATTATCAAAATTAACATGACACAACCTTTTGTGTCACAACCAAACATCATCAAGTCTAACAATAAGACATGTTGCATCTTCCATATCAAGATAAAATAGACTACTCCTAGTTTGTTCAGCCTTTCCTATCAGATTTGCATCAGTGTCATAGATCTTGGCAGTTTTGTTTCCAAATTCAACTTTGTAACCTACATTGCCTAACTATGATCCACTCAATAAGTTGTAGTTCAATCCTTTAACATAGTATGCATTATCACATGGAATTTTCTCTATAATTTTGATAGAGCCTTTTCCTTTGATTTGACATGGGGCATCATTACCAAATCTAACACTATTTCCATCATACTGAGTAAATGTAATGAACTTACTTTTGTCTCTTGTCATGTGATGTGAGCATCCACTGTCTATGATCCACTTGTCATTCTTGTTCACACAGGTAACTAATGTTGTTGCTTCATCTTCATCTTTGTCTTATTCATCCTTCATGGATACATAGACTACTTCATCATCATTTTCATTAGAGTCTTCCTCAACAATGTAGTATCTCTTACCTTTCTCCTTGTGATCTTTGTTTTCATCTTCTCTTTTGTTCTTGTACTTGTTTCCTTCTTTATAGTTCTTCTTATGTGGATATCTTGCAGTAGTATGACCAACTTCATTGCAATTGAAATGTATGATAGGGAGCTTACCTTTGAATTTTCCTTTACCTCTATGGAATCTCCTAGCCAATAGTGCCTCCAATTCTTCCACATCTTCCTCATATGTGCTGCTATCACTTGATGCATGTTTTCCTTTTCTTATCCTCTTTCTTGATGTGTCCTCTTTAGTATTTTTTATTGTCATCTTTGCCTTGAAAGTACATTCAAGGTTCTCAATTATGTAGTTGTCAAAATTGGATAGCTCAAATGCAGTTAGTCTTCCTACTATTCCTTCAAAGGTTAGTCTGTTCCCTTGTACTCACCTTAGCTCTTGGATGGATAAAACTCTTATAGCATAGATAGGGAGTAGAGTTCTTAAGTATTTGCTGATAGTTGTTTCCCTTTCCAATTTTCCACCTAGACTTCTTATTACACTAACCACTTCTT
Organism: Cupressus sempervirens; assembly: GCA_028749045.1. NCBI lineage: Eukaryota > Viridiplantae > Streptophyta > Pinopsida > Cupressales > Cupressaceae > Cupressus > Cupressus sempervirens. The sequence goes on along the minus strand of CM053792.1, from coordinate 356,517,312 downwards.
TCATTCTTGTAGTGTATTGAGCAACATTTTCTCCTTCCTCCATCTTCATGTCATCAAACTTTCCTCTTAGGCTTTCTCTCTTTGCTCTCTAGATATTCTAATCTCCCCCATAGATTTCTAATAAGGATTTCCACATCTTGAATGAAGTGTCATAGTCATTGATGTCATCATATTCTGCATAGCTAAGTGCAGAGGCAATCTCCAACATTGCTTGCTTATGCTCCTTCTTTTTGTTCAAATCATCTATAGTAAGAGGTCCTGCTAGAGTTACATGTCCTATTCCAATTGAAGTTTTTGTGTAGTAACCTATTGATCCAAGGTGCAATTTCATCAGACTCTTCCATGTAGCAAATTTGTCTTTGTTGAGCTTGGGAAATTCTCTCTTGGACATCTTGATCTTTTTGCTTCTAGTACCTAGCAACTAAATCAGCAAAAGGCTCTGATACCAATTGTTAGAAGTTCTTTAGAATAATAGAAGGGGGGGGGGTTGAATGAATTATTCAACCATTCATTCATCCAGGATTTAACTTATCTAATCAGCAAGTTACTATAAATCAACATGCAGGTATAACACATAAGAAATCAACACATGACATAGTGATTTATGTGAAAACCCAATTTGGAAAAAACCACCAGTAACATGCTACTTAATTCTCACCCTTCTAAATTGATGCCCTATGAAATTCCTACCCTATTAAAGGCTTAATACACACTATTAAATGTGACCTTGTTAGAGGATTTAACCACCCTATTAGAAGTGGGCTTGGTTAAAGGACTTTAGAACACTCACTTGGAATGTCACCCTATTAAAGGATTTACAAATGGCTATTAGGCTAACCTAAGTCCATAGGATTTTTAGATCTAATACAATTGCTAGAGAGTATTAGAAAATCTTGACCTAACTACAACATACAACTTATCTTACAGATCTCAGAACATTTCTTAGCTCATACCCTTGCTTGGCCTTCAATCTCTACAACTCTTGACAGCTTTCCCTCCTTTCAAGCTTTGTCCCTTTGAGTCTCCATACTTAATGTACTAATGTAATCATCTCTTCATGACCACTTGTAGAAGTAGATCCTTTATGCTCTTCCTTCTCCTAGATGTCACCTCCTTGACCCCCTTTCAATCACTTTGCAAATTTTACTCTTTAACAGCAATAGTATCAATAGCTCTTTGCTTCTTGGTCTATGACTTCTTAAATAAAAGTCTTGGAGTTCCTTTTCCTACTCAATTCAAATTTTCAATTTGCATGGACTAGGTAGGATTTATTGCATCTAACCCATATTGTATTTCCTCTAGAGAATTCTTGAATAATCCTTTAGAATTCACCCAAAAATAGTTTACATAGGATTTTGTGCCAACAACTCATCATCCTTATCCTCCAACTCATTGACAAAATTCAATGCAACCATTATGTCAGTTTAGATTTGGTGAATCTTCATCTTTTGAAATAATGCAGTAGCTCGACATTATTAAAATGCTGGTGCTCGGCACATACTGTGTTACTCGGCATCAACTGTGTTTTTCCTAATGCTTGGCACCTGAAGATCGCTCAACACCAACTGAAATATTTTTGATGCTCAACACTTGAAGATCACTCGGCACACACTAGAAGTGTCTATTACTCAACTTCTACTAAGAATTTTCTCTACTTCAACTAACTTGCTTGACACCCACTAAAGATCTTAGTTTAAGCTTTGCAGTCAACCTTGTTACAACTTCTTCTTCCAATGTTTCTAAGTGTGACCAACCTCTATCTTTGAGTATGTCATCAATACATTACTTGACCATTGTTTTAACTGATCCTTGCACTTCATTACAACATCATAACTCAACCTTTCCCTTAGGTGCCTTTTTTACATCTTGTTGATAAAATCCTCTTCATCAATCAACTAAGTGATAGTACTTGGATATTATAAGAAAATATCATCCCTACAAATAGCAGGTTTGACATCAATGACAAAACAATGATTGAAAACATTCTTTTACAACGATCTCCCTCTTTGATCTTCAACAACGAGCTTTTCAATCAAATTTTTAACATGTTCATCATCTAAGATTCACTAATGTGTTTGTGGTATTTTTTGTTGTTATTGTTGTAGAGCATAAGGAACTATCACAACATCATCTTTTGGAGTATCATCATGTACTACATAATCATTTTTCTTCTTCTCATATTTCTGCAATAGATGTTTGTATAACACTTTCTCATCCAAATATGAAATCACTACTTCTTACAATTTTATAATTAGAAATCCCAAAGCCTATAACAAAATTCATTAATGCCATACCCAACAAGTACGCATTTATTTGACTTATCTTCCATCCTGTTTGTATTTTTAGGATCTATATGTGCAAATGCTTCACAACTCAATGTTCTGAGAAAAGAACAATTCACCTTCTTACTATAGAAGTTGATGCAAAATAGAACTTCATAGAGGTCACAAGAAAAACCTACACAAAAATAGCCTATTCCAAGGAAGGAAGGAGAAAATGAGAGGAGTGGATCTCAAAGATGAAAATGCATTTACAAGAGAAGATAATGAATAAATATGTTTTAAAATACAATGAGATCATTCCTTATAAAAGGACATCAACCACTCTCAAGAAGGAAACCCTAAAGTATTTGTAAAAAAATGATATGATATTTAATAAATGGGAACAACTATTAAATGTCAGCCTCTTATAGTGAAATCTTAAGAGTGGATTAAAGGTAATAATCCTTTAACTCTAACACTTCCCCTTAAGATGAGTGATAACGCAACTAGAAAAAATGTAAATTACAATGAAAATGTAAATTGGGGTCCTGGAAACATGGCCTAATGAGGTACCCAATCACAACCAAATCTCTATAAAGAGGAGAAATAGAGAAAACCTCATAGAAGAAAACTCTACTCCAAAAAGAGATGAGAAAAGATGATGAAAAAAATGAAAGGAAGTAAGGCTTCACTTAGATCCCCTAATGACAACTTCCTTCATTCCAAGTATGGTGTGCAATTGAAGATTGCATAGTGATACAAAATATTTATTAAAGATGTCAACAACCTTCTCTTTTGAAGGAATATACTCCAAGATGAGAACACTAGCCTGAATCTTCTATCTGATAAAGTGCATGTCTATTTTGATATGCTTAGTACATTGATGTTGCACAATGTTGCATGAAATATGTATGGCCCTTTTTTTAACACATCAAAACATAGATAGACTATTAGGAGGAAACCAAAACTCAACCATCAATTGTCAAAGACACAAAATCTCTGAACTAGCTAACACCAATGCTTGATACTCAACCTATATAGATGATAATGCAATGGTAGACTTCTTAGAAGACCATGTGAGAGGACCAAATCAAAGACAAAATATGAAGGCAAAAGTAGACCTTTTGTCATCAGCATCACTAGCCTAGTCTTAATCACTAAAGCCAATAGTGTGTGGGGATCTTGTAGTTAGTGAATGCCAAAATGAGTAGTGCCCTAAATGTATCTCAATATATGTTTGGATTTTTGAAAATGACCTTCATGAGGATCATTGAAAAATTGACAAATAAGCCCAAACACAAAGAAAATATCATGATGGATATGCATCAAGTACAACAAACTACCAACCAATTATCACTATAAATTAGAATATACTGAAGCAGTAGGATAGGTAGTAAACAAGACAACACCTGGCTAAAATGGTGTAGGGGAAGGCTTGTAATCAAGCATGCTAAAGCATCAGAGCATATCAAGCGCATGTTTTTTTATAACATATGGAAATACCATCTAAAGTGTAAATAAACTATAGGCCTAAAAAATAGTGTAGAAGTATGAGATGTTTTACATCAAACTACTCTAGCAAAGCTCTCTAAACACTTAGAATCATGTAGGATGAGGTTGATGTAGTACAAGGAAAGAGAATCCCAAAAGGAGATGTCCTATCCCCTATTAATTAACCACAAAAAATATATATAAAAAATAACATAGAGATTAAGATCTACAACAATACCAATTCTCATAATTGAATAATAAGATTTTCATTCAACATGAATGATTGTAAAGCCTTTTGTGTTATGACCAAATACATAAGCAATTACAATATAAATTTTACAAGACCTCACCAGATCTAATCTCCTAGCTAGTCTAGAGCCACAATCTTGTAGAAACTCCAAGAAGAATTTAAACTTGTGCTTGCAAGCCACCAAGAAACCTTCTTGTTTCCCAAGTCAACACTTAGCTACTAACTCTTCTCAAACTTTTCTCCTCTCAACTACTCCTTCTCCATATTGGATGATAATTACTCAAGACTCCACAAGACCCTCTACTTATACCCAAATAAGACACAAGTCATCGAAGAACAAATATATGCTGCACAACAATATAAGTTGAGATCCTTCATTGATCGAGCACCTTGGCCAACACTACACCCAAGAACTACCCAACAATGACTCAATGATCAAGTTGTCCAACTCCAAGGTCCAACCACTTCACCATATAGGATTTCTAACTACTGTAGGATGCTCTTGCATCAGTTTCCCTTAGGTGAAAAAAATATTCTTAGTAGCTAGTAAAACATCTTCTAGGATTCAACACATAAATTTGAAACTGGTTCTTTACATACATCTGATCCAAGTCTTTAAATTTCACACTCTTTCCCTTGTTCTATCTCTACTTCTTCACGTCCATCCTCGATGTTCCATAGGTTTTCTTTTCATGTTGCTCGCCAACCCTCTTAGTATCATTCAACTCAATTTGGCTATCAATGCTCAAGCTCCTCTTACCAAGTTCTGCATTTTGCAAAGGAATTAGGCAATACTTCATGCCACCTTTCTCAATAGTAATCAAATTCTTAACACAATCATGCATAGATCTACAATCATACTACTAAGGTATACCAAGCAATATGTGACAACTATTCATGTCCACAATATCACACAACACTTGATCTTTATACTACCCAATTTGAAAATAAACAAGACACTGCTCTTTCACTTCCAAAGCATATTCATCTTCTAACAATCTAATCCTATAAGGAAAATAATGTCTTATTCTCTTCAATCCAAGCTTTTGAGTTCCATCTCCTCAAAAACAAGGTTATCAGTACTACAAACATCCACAATTATGTTGTAGATTTTATCACCAAACTTACAATGATTCCTAAAAAAATTACTCCTTTGACAAGGTTCTAGTTCCCTCTTAACAAATAGTACTCATTGAGCCAACAAGATCTCTCCCTTCTCAGGTTCATTGATATGGTCTTATAGTTCAGTCACCATATTAGTTTTCCTATCCCTCACCTTCTGGGAATATTCATAAACTCAATGTCTTCTTCACTACAATGAAAACAATTACCTTTAAAGGTGAATTTCATCCTCTTTCTTGGCTCAATATGTTTTAGGTCATCTTTTGTACTTATTTTATCTTTTTCCTAGTCATCTTGCTTTTCTTTCCCATGGGAACTACCTTGATTTCTTCTCTTCAACTTATCTTCTATTCTCAGAGCATACTAATAAGCATCCTCAATAGAAGACATATTCAACATACCAATCTCACCCTAAATATTTAATCTCAAGTCATTAATGTATCGAGGCACCTTCTCCTTAGAAATTTCTATATATCTAGATCAAATAGTCAAATTGTAGAACTCCTATATATAATCTTTCATAGACATATCCTTCTATTTCATATTCATCAACCTCCTTAAACAAGTCACTTGTTCATAATCAATATGTATGAACTTAGACTTCAACTTAGTCACCTTCAATCTCCAACAAGTGATCTTCATTTCACCTTCCTCTTGTCTATCTCTTTGCAATTTTTTCCACCAAAGAGTAGCATGTCCTTTCAACTTAGTCTATGTCAACCTCACTCTAAGTGGATCTCCAATATCCTCCAATTCAAAGTAGTCTTCAAAATTCACCAATTCAATCAATCATATCTTCAAGATTTGAAGTACCTAAGAAATTACAAGCATCCATTTTGCACTTTAGTTTCAATCAAGTATCTAATCTATCCAACCAACCAATTATATCTTTCATATATCTCTTCACATGATTAGTTCTATCTTCACCACTCAATCTATAAACCATGAAGTCTTTAGTGACTTCCTCATAACCATCTTTAGTTTACGCATGCCGAGGTACACCAACTATAGCCCTCATGATCTTATTTTTCATTAACTCCATCTCAAATTTGAATTTTTTTAAACCTTCTTTGAGATCCTTAATTCCACATCATGATAGACATCTTTAATTTCCCTAGGGTCCAATCTTCTTGGAGGCATCTTCCAAGATCTTCACAAGCCCTCTATAAAAAATGCACAAGATAAACTAGATCTTTATTTGTATAATCTTTACCCAAGGTCGTGATGAAAAATGCCTCAACTTTGGTGATCTAATTACACACTATGGAAAGTTAAGCTCTAATACCATCTAATGTAGCAAGAGAGTCCCCAAAGGAGTTGTCCTAGCCCCCTGTAATTAACCACATAATGGAATATAAAAAATAACAAGAGATTAAGATCTACAACTATGCCAATTCTCATAATAGAATCATAAGATTTTCATTCAAATTGTCTTACTCTAAGGCCTTCTTAGTTATCACCAAATACATAAGCAATTATAATAGCGATTCTACAAGACCTCTCAAGATACAACCTCCTAGGTAGTATAGAGCCAAAAACTGGTAGAAACTCAAAGAAGAATCTAAACTTATACTCACAAGCCACCATGAATCCTTCTTCTTTCTGAAGCCCACACTTAGCTATTAGTTTTACTCAAAATTTTCTCCTCTTAGCCATTCCTTCTACATGCAAGATGATAATGACTAAAGACTCCACAAGACCCTCTACTTACACCCAAGCCAACCACAAATCAGCCTCATAAGTTACAAATTAAATAAACCCTTATATTAAATACATATTGAAGCCACAATAAGGCCTACAACATATATTAAATACTAAATGTCTTAGAAGCACTAGTACAAAAACAACAATATGTGACTAAAAATACCACTAAAACATGTATATATATGTGACCAAAATCAGTCATATAACTAATAGTAGTTAATATCTAGTCATTTATAACTCTACTAAATTTACTACTAAATGATATTAGTCACTTATTTGATCATTGATTTAGTCAAATATTTAGTGGTGTATTTAGTAGTATATTTAATCACATATTTCGTAGAGGGACCTTAATCAATCCTATAAAATACCACAACCAAAGTGAGTAGAGGGACCTCTATCAATCAAATACACAACAATATTGATAGTCTCCACCCATTTATTTAAGAATATCCCAACATGCAACCTCATACTCCTTACGCACTCCATTATTGTCGAGTCCATGCAGTCAATCAATCCATTTTCTTTTAGATTCCTTGGAAGAATTTTTTTCCTATGAATAACATTAGTGGAATAATAATATTCAATTTATTGGCTGCAATACTCGCCACCATTAACACTGTTAGGATAAACCACAGACAGAAATAAAAAACTACATGCAAATATAACCAATAACAGAAAATAATAGAACACACAGAAATGAACACAAGGCTCTAGGATTTAACATGGTTCACCCAATCCCTGGGCTACGTCCACCAAACAGCAAGTCTGATCTTATTACAATCCAGTGATTACAACCTGATTACAATCCGTAATCCTTTACAGCTCAATACCGCTGCAAGAACCAATTTTGCATCACAACATAATGAAAAAATACCCAACCCTAAGCCCTTTTATACAAGTATTAAACTGCTTTAGGGTTATAACATGTCGGCCATAATATGTCGGCTACCATGTCGGCTATTGCCCGAACCCCACTATTTATGAAGTATGTACAGTACTTTCCTGATCAGTCACCACAATCTAACAAACACAAACATTTTAATCTTATACCAGTCTCATTCTCAACCAAGTATCTTCATTGCTTCAAAGTTTGAAATACATCATAATTTTTTCTAAGAAAAAAAATCTATACTTTCCTATTGATGCAGGAGCATCCTGGGTGCAAGGGAAATCTTGCATCACCCAAAAATATTTTATTTTCAGTATTTTCTATTTTAATAAGGACTAGTAGATAGGGTGGTTACTATTTATGAGAACTTACTATTCTTAGTAAGTTTGTCATATTAGCTCAGAATGTTCTCATTTTCTATAGGAAGGTTCATTTTAGAGTTGTAAGCCTACCATAAAAATCTCATTACTCAAGCATTAGTATCAGAGAAGTTATTATGAATTTTCGGTGGAAAAATTTGCAAAAAAATCTTCAGGCTCACCGTTGGAGGCCTTAGAGTGCCCGGATGAGGTCTAAAAACTCAACTAAAGGGCGCTAGCATTGCTTCGAGTGTATAGATTAGAAGCTGACATTTCTAAAAAGTGGTTATAATAGCCAATCGGAGCAACAATTCGTGAGTTATGGCCTTTAGAAGTTGGGCTACCAAAATTTCTAAAATAATTTGTCAAAGATGTGTTTGGCTAACTCTATGTGTATTATTAGGGTCTATTGGCCCTAGGTATTAAGTTTGATCATCTAGAACCTTCGCAAGTGGCATAAAATTGCCTATTTAAGAAAGGCCCGAACATTTTCTAGGATAGCTTTGGGTAATAGTTCATAGTTTGTCTTGCAAATTATTGTACTGAAGTGCCCATGTGGGTTAGCATATTATACTCATGAATTTTGTAATTTGACATTTGTGGTGCAAATAATAAGTCCATATTTTGTTCTCGCAATTTCTATTGTTTCTATGTTTCTATTATGAGTTTATGGTATTAAGGGGAGCTCCTTGCATCAAGTGGTATTAGAAATAGAGGGTAAAAGTACAAACCTGTGTCACCCTTTCATAAAGGAAAAGGCTAACAAAAGTATAACTATTCAACTTCAATAACATAAATCTTGTATTGTTATTTAGAATTTAAAAATGAAGTAAACTAATGAAATGTGTAGAAATGGATGAAGTTTAGGATTCTAATTTTGAATACTTATTTGAAAAAAAAGAAGATAGATTTTCCTATTTTTTAAAGATAACTTTTTAGTTGCTAAAGAACATTGCAAATTAGGGGTTTAGTTCCCACCACAAAACTACAAGGAAATAAACTTTTTTCCTCTTGATCTCAGATTATGTTATAGATAATATATGCAGCTAAAACAATCAAAAACAAAAATTGACTTTAGACCTATATTTTCTCTTTTATATAACGATTCAAATTTCAACTTATTCAAATCAATAGTTTTCATCTCCCACCACATTTTTGAAAATAAATCTATTCCTACCAAAAAAAAAATTATAGATTCTTGAAGAGGACTCTCTCCTGTAGAATGCCATATAATTTTAAAATATTTTTGATATGATTTACTATTTTTTTCTTTCCCAAAATCGATATGTTCTTGAGTGTTAAAATGTGTACTTGTAGAATTTTTTAATTACAATGTATCCTGTCTAATTAAAACAATATGAACTCTATATGAGAATATTCTTGACTATGAGCCCTATAAAATGGTGTTTATATGTTATTAAAAATATATCATAAAAAATAGTAAGAATTATTGAAGCATCATATTTTTGAAATGATTTAATTTATTTGGTAATTTGATACTAACTACTATAAAACATGTATTTAATAAACATTTCCAATTGGAAAATTGTGAGACCATATATAACTTAGCTAGAATAAATTTAAGAAGATCATATGTTTGAAAAAAATTGATTTTTAGATAGAAGTACTCAAATTTTGTTATTCTAATTAGTTAGCCTAAAAGGTGACACAACTTTGTACTTTCACCCTAGAGTTCTTGAGTGTGTGGAAAGATTGCTGACTATGAGGCATTTTGCACCAAGACCATAGTTTGGGCTGAGCATGTAGACAAATTGTAGATTGTGAGGTAGTTTGTACTAAGGTTTTAGCAAAATCACAAAAAAGAAAGCTTGGTAGAAGAGTTTTGGGTTTTACATTTGAGGGTTTTTGAGCCCTCCAAAGAAAAATGCAAGCATTGGAAGAACAAATGCATAGAGTAATGAATCTTCCCATAAGAGATGAAAGTGAGGATGAGGATGAAGTAGAAGAAATGTCAAAGTAGAGACAATTCTAAATCTAGAGGAAGATAGGCTTTTTAGGGCCATCTCCAAGATTAGAAAAAGACCTAAGTTTGAGATTCCCACATTTTCAAAAAATCTTAACCAAGAGGAGCTAATCAATTGGACCAATGAAATAAAGGAGTACTTTGAGTATGAAGATATTGATGATCCTCATAGGATCAAGTTTGTGAAGGCAAAAGTTAAGGGACATGCAAAGATCTAGTGGTAGGAGGTTCAGTTGGAGAAAAATACAAAGGGAAAGGACAAAATCACCAGATGGGATCAGATGAAAGATAAACTGAAGTGAAAATTCATTCCCATGGATTATGAGCTAGATTTGTTGAAAAGGATGCAAGAGTTGAAGCAAGTAGTACAAATTTTTCAAGAGTATACCAAAGAGTTCTACTAAGTTCTCATTAAAAACCAGCCATGCAAAAGTGTGTAAGGAAAAAGTTGCTCGTTATCTTAATGGGCTAAGACCCAACATGTAGGATGAGCTAAGTTTGAATGAGAAATAATGATGAGGCATACCAGTTTTCCCTAAGAGTTGAGGAGAAATTGAGCAAGAAGTTTGACGAGAAGAATAGTGGAAGAGGTCATGGTGGAAGATCTTATAGTGGTTGTAATGATGATCAAAAGAACAAGGATGAGGCTAGAAGAAGTAGTCAGAACCAGAGAGGAAATAATTTAAATTTTTTCCATGATCAGAATAATAGAGATTAGAGAGGAAGAGGTAGAGGAAAAGGATCTAGAAGAGGAGGCTTTCATGGAAAATGTTTTCACTTCGAATAAGAAGGGTATAGAGCATTTGAATGTACCTAGCACCAAGGAAGGACAGATCAAAGAACAAAAAGGTCAAGTGAGAGTTGCACATGTTGATGAAAATGCGAGATCCTCATATTTTGAAGATGCTAAAAGAGGAGAAGTCCTAGTTAACCAAAGAGTCCTAATAAGTGGTGAGAATGAACATGAGCAAAGAAGGAGCTTGTTTCACACAAGGTGCAGATGTGAAGATAAGTGTTGTGATGTGATCAATTATGGTGGAAGTACTAAAAATTTGGTGTTAGAAATGATGGTCACCAAGTTGAAGCTAAAAAGGTAGAAACACCTGCATCCATACTATATTTCTTGGGTGCAAGATGACCACAAGGTTATAATCAATGAGTATTGCTTAGTGAAGTTCAAGATTGGAAGCTACCAGGATGAGGTACTATGCTATATCATACCTAATGACATATTTCATATGTTTTTGGATAGGCCATGGAAATTTGACAAGCATGTTGTACATGATGGGTGAGAAAATACCTACATTCTTAAAAAGGGTGGAGTGAAGCATAAGTTTAAGTTGTTGAAGGATAAAGAAGAAAAGTTATGTAGTGCTACCAGAATATGTTTTGTTGATGGAAAACAATTTCTTAAAAGTTATGAAAGATGAGCATATGTGTTTTGCTATAATTCCTAAAGATAGTAAAGAAGAAGTAGAGGAGGTACCTATAGAAGCTGCAGATATGTTAGAAGAGTTTTTTGATATTGTATTAGATAATGTACTTTGTGGATTACCCCTAATGAGGAAGATTAGTCACCAAATGGATTTGGTTCCAGGAGCCTATTTTCCAAACAAGGCAGCATACTGAATAACACCAGCAAAAAGTGAAGAGTTGAACAGGAAAGTTCATGAGTTGTTGCAGAAGGGGTTGATTCAAGAGAGTCTAAGTCCATGTGTTGTACCAGTAGTATTAGAACCAAAGAAGAATAGATGATGTGCACAGATTCTCATGCTATAAAAAAAGGTCACAATAAAGTACAGATTTCAATCTAGTATAGATTTCCATTGCCAAGGATGGATGATATTATGGATTATTTGAGTGGAGCTAAATATTTCACAAAAATAGATCTGAAGAGTGGGTACCATCAAATTCATATTAGAGAAGGTGATGAGTGAAAGATTGCTTTCAAGACAAGGGAAGGACTATACAAGTGGTTAGTCATGCCTTTCGGGCTAACCAATGCACCAAGCACTTTCATGAAGTTCATGAATGAGGTACTGAAGGAGTTTCTAGGTAAATTTGTCATTTTTTACCTCGATGATATATTGATCTTTAGTAAGACATTCAAGGAGTATTTGATTCATATTTGCAAGGTGTTTGATAAGCTAAGGGAAAAAGTTGTTGATAAACCTGAAGAAGTACATTTTTGTAAAGAAAGAGTTGGTGTACTTGGGATTTGTAGTCTCAGGAGAAGGTCTAAAGATGGACCCAAAGAAAGTGAAGGCTATTTTTGAATGGCCTACTCCAAGGAGAGTGATAAAGGTAAGATCTTTTCATGGACTGGCTACATTTTACAAAATGTTCATAAGAAGTTTTAGCAGTAGTTGTGGACCCTTGACCAAAACAATGAGAGGGGATAGGAAATAGTTTAAGTGAACTATATGAGTCAATAAGAGTTTTAATATGCTGAAATAGAAAGTTATTGAGCAACCTATTTTAGTACTTCTTAATTTTAACAAGGTGTTTCAAGTAGACTATGATGCTAGTGGTACTACAACAAGAGTTTTTTTGAGCCAAGAAGGTAGACCTATATTTCAGTGAGAAGTTGAATGATGAAAAAAGAAAATATTTTGTTTATGATTAGGAATTTTATGCTATAGTTCAAGCATTGAAGAAGTGGAGACACTATCATCTTCCTAAGGAGTTTTTTTTGTATACTAATGATCAAGCTTTGTAATATTTGAATAGTCAAGGAAAATTGAACCAAAGGCATTTAAAGTGGATTGACTTTTGAAAAATTATACATTTTCTTTGAAAGACATGAGTGTAAAGTCTAATAAAGTTATAGATACTCTTAGTAGAAGACATATTTTCCTGATAGAAATGCAAATGGAGGTGGTTGGGTTCAAGGAACTCAATACATTGTATCTAGATGATCTTGATTTTGGTGAAGTGTGGAAGGCTTGCATAGAACCTATTACACTTGATAGGACAAAGTGGTTGGATTTCATGATCTAGAATAATATGTTGTTCAAAGAAAGCCAATTGTGCATTCCCAGAAGTTCAATGATAGAGAATCTCATCAAGGAGAAGCATAGTGGAGGATTGGCTAGACATTTTGGCAAAGATAAAGCTATAGATTTGGTTGCTAAAAGTTACTACTAGCCACAATTGCAACAAGATGTGATGAAATTTGTACAAAGCTGTAGAGTATGTCAGATGGCAAAAGGGGTGAAGTAGAATAGAGGGTTGTATTAGCCATTACTTGTACCAGAGAAACTGTAGGAGGATATCAGCATGGATTTTGTTCTTGGATTACTAAGGACACAACATGAGCATGATTTTATTTTTGTGGTAGTTGAAAAGTTTTCAAAGATGGCACATTGTATTCCTTGCAAGAAGACTAGTGATGTTGTTCATCTAGTAGAGTTTTTTTTTAGAGAAGTGGTGAGATTACATGGTCTGCCAAAGAGTATAATTTTAGATCAAGATACCAAATTTTTTGGGTATTTTTGGCATACATTATGGAGGAATTTGAAGACATATTTGAAGTTTAGTTCATCACATCATCCACAGACTGATGGATAGACAGAAGATATGAATCATAGTTTAGGAAATTTGCTGAGATCCTTGATTGGAGATAAACCAAAAGGATGGGATATGATTTTACCATAGGAAAAATTTTCATATAATAATTTTATCAATTGTAGTATTGGTAAATCACCATTCCAAATTGTATATGGGAGTAGTCCCAGAAATGCTTCTAAACTAAGGCAGTTGGATAAAGGAGAGATAAGTAGTGCTGAAGCAGAAGATTTTGCTAAACATTTAAAGAACATCCATGACGAGGTGAGGAAGCACATCATAAAGATGAATACATAGTATAGGGCTAAGGAAAATGTGAAAGGAGATATAAAGAATTTCAAATTGGATATGAAGTCATGGTTCATCTGAAAAAGGAGCGTTTTCTAGTGGGTACATATAATAAGTTGAAGATGAAGACGTTTGGACAATGCAAGATACTGAAGAGGCATGATTCTAGCAATGCGTATGAAGTGGAGTTGCCTACTAAATTGAATATTTTTCTAGTATTTAATATTTTAGATTTGATAGAGTATTATAAAGGAGGTGATGGAGATGAAGTTGCAGAAGCATAGTGGAGCATTCTAGCAGCTAGTTTGGCTACAAAGGAGAATGAGAAGATACTAGATAGTCGTGTTGGAGAAAGTACTATAAAAAGTGTAGACACCTAAATCCTTTAGAAAATAAAGTATTTTTATTTTTTCAAAAAAATCTTGATGACATCATCATTAATTAATTAATTAATTATTTAATAATTAATTTGTTTTTATGCCATTAAATCCCTTTATCTTCATTAAAAATATTTAATTAAGGAATCCCTCCCAAAAATATTTAAATCTTATTTAAACATTATTTATTAATTATTTAATTAATAAATTGACCAAAAAACCCAAAATAAATAAAACACTTATTTTTTGCCCAAAACATGGCCAATTTCCTTAAGACCACTAATCTCTTCCAAAATCTTCTAATCCTTCTAATCCCATCATTTCCTACCCCTAATCCCAACTCAAAATATTTAAATATTAATCCTCATGTTTATTAAATTTTTTTTAATAAATATCTCCTCAAGTCAAACCCTTGAAATAAATTAAACTTTATTTATTTCCTAAAAATCTAATTTATCCTCATCCTAAGAAGTTTTAGACTCTTCTAGATAGTCTTCATCCTCATCCTAGGAAGTTCTAGACTATTCTAGAAAGTCTTTATCCTCATCCAAAGTCTAGACTCTTCTAGAAAATGTCTTTAAACCTAATCCTAATCCCCTCTTAACCTTGTCACATTTCCTAAACATGGGTTAAGACTTACTAACCCAAGCCAAAGTTAACAAATATCTCCTCCTTCACCCACCCTCATTAAATTCCATCCACTTGCCTATCCCTTAGCTAATCCTAAACCATCCTAATCCATCCTCTAATCATTTGCACAATCCTAAGCAAGCTTAAAACCTTCTTAATCAAGCCCAAGCCAAAATTCCTCTCATCTCCTTCAAAATATCCCAACCATAAAACTTTATGAAGCCCACTAGGCCATAAATGACTCTTCCAAGCCCTTTCATTGCTCTTACAAACCATTATGAGGGTCTTTATGAAGATTTTATCCCTTGATCCTCCTTTGTTGACTCATCCTTCCCCTTTCCTCTATCCTCTCACCCTATGACATGTGTCACTTCTTGATTGGCTGTAAGGAAGCACAATCCATGTGCTCTCCTCTTATGCAATCTGAGCCCTCAATAAGCTTTTCCCCATCCTTGCATCTTAGCCCTCAATCCCTCAAGCCTCTTGCCTATAAATTGAATCCTTCCCCTTTGCAAAAGAACACAATCCATGAAGTAAAGTCATAATGCCATTTTAAGAAGCCATTTTACATCAAAACCATAC
Organism: Cupressus sempervirens; assembly: GCA_028749045.1. Taxonomy (NCBI): domain Eukaryota; kingdom Viridiplantae; phylum Streptophyta; class Pinopsida; order Cupressales; family Cupressaceae; genus Cupressus; species Cupressus sempervirens. The sequence continues at coordinate 356,501,805 of CM053792.1, read as the reverse complement.
ACTCACACCCAAATTTCAACTCCATTTGAAGCCCTTTTTGAAGCATAAGCTTGAGCATACACCCTATCTATTTAGACAAAGCCACTCAAAAAGAGAGCTTCTCATTGAGAGAGCCCATTAATGGCTCATATTCTCAATTGAGAGCTCATATTAGTTTATCTTGAAGTTTATGAATTTTGTTTAGTTTGTAGAAGCTTTATTTAAATTTGGTTTCTATTAGCATACTAACATTGCTCATATACATTATGGCATGCTTGGTGGGACCCGGCATGGGTCATCTTCATTGGCTTTTTTAGTCAAGTTTTGTATGTCATTTGCTAATTTTGGCTAATTTTTCTTGTTTTTGTGATTGGTAGGATTGTATAAATTGGTTTTGTAGGTCCACATGAGCATGAAGAAGACAAAGGAACTCATAGTCTATCTCATAGTGTTTGCAGATTTTTCAAGCTTATAGGTGGACAAAGCACTTGGAATTCTTCTTCCTCTTCTTGTCTATATTCTTCTTATTCCATCTTCTTCTTCATCTTCTTCTTGTGGGAGATCTTGGCCTTTTTTTTTTTAAGGAAGCAAAATCATACAAACTTCTTTTTAGTGCTTAAAATGAACCCCCAAATCATACTTAAATCCATTAAAAACTAAAAATTTGCAAAAAAAAAAAAAATCTTTTAACAAGTGAAACTAAACCAATCCAATCATTTGCATCCTTGCAACATCAAGGTTTTAGATGCATTAATGAAAAGTTAGGAACACTTCATTTTTGGGAATTTAAAAAGAACTTCAAGTTTCCATTTCAAAAAGTTCAAAATCAACACTAAGTGCACAATAAAATCTAAATCAAACTCAAAGCATCAATCAAGGATAAAATCAACCTTATTTGCAAATATTTTAAAGTTCTTTTAAAAATATCATGAAAACTAAGAGTCCTAAATGGTTTCCAAAATTGTCCTAAAAGCTTTGTTATTTGTTCCAAACAAATGTCTTGTTGTAAAATCTTGAATGTTTCTTAGATTTTTCATACATCAAAACAATCGAGGAATATCATTTTTGGGCTTAAAACATGCAAACTAGAACACAAAATCTTGAATGAAAACCAAAGTCCAAAGAGTCATTTTAACTTTTGAGTCCAAAATAGTCTTGAATGATCTAAGGTTAAAACAAAGCACTTCAAAGTTCTTAAAACAACACACAAAATCTCAATCTTGAATGCTCAAAGGAAAAGAACTTGAATGTTTAATCACTTGTCTTTTAATGCATGTTGCTAAAATCACTCTTGAGTGCCATGGATTAAAATCAAGTTTTTTAATTTCTTATGAATGCATGATTAAAACAACAAATCTAATCTTGAATGCAAAAGGTCAATTGCTCATTACAATATCTCACACTTCATCTTTTGGGGCATAAAAAGAATCTACATTTTGGAAACTTTCTAAGTTATAAAAACAAATAAAGACACTTTGAGTGAATTTGTTGTTGGACTCACCCTCTTTAATCACCCATCATTCTAACCATTGGTTGCAATATTAGCACCATATATGGGGATGGGTCTACCTAAGAAGGTGTTAAGTGCTCCACAAAAATCAAATTCCACTCACTTGAGTTTTTATTAGTTTTTCTAAGTTAGAAAATTCCTCGAATGCACATTAGTCTCGCTAACACTTCATTTGGGCATAAAAAAAATTGAACAAATCTTGACATGGAGGGCCTTTGGGTGCACACTTGAAATCAAATTTCACACATCTTTGTTTTGGGCTTAAAACAAACTCACACTCAATCTTGAATTCCTTAAAGAAAAATCAATCGATACTTGACATGGAGGGCCTCTAGGCACGTGAGTTTACTTTTGTTGACCTTAAATCTTCTTGGTGTATTCATTCTTTAATCGATTTTACTTTTGTTAATGCTTCAAGTTGGAATTGAATATTTGCATCCTAAAAATGTGTGTTTGCAAGGTCTAGATTAGAAAACTTAAACGTCAGTTGGAAAAGAATTATGTCTTTTAGCCCAAGATCATCCAAGTCTTCTCTCCCCTTATCATCTTTTGAGGCTGTCTTGGGTGCATAAGATTAGGATCCAAAATCTTGTTTAAGTTTTAGGAGGCCTACTTGGGGATTTCATCACCCCTTAGGATGACCTCAACTCCAGTGTTCCGGCAGAGTATAAAGATCGGGAGGTGAATCCAAAGACACCTCTCTTGGAATCAAGATTTTGTCACTCAAGCTAAGCCTCAAGGAACTTTATAGCCTTGAGAAGTGAAAGAGGAGAAGTGGGTTACCGCTCCTCTCAGCTGTGTGACATTGTTTTAGTTTCATCTATGGATTTGGGCCTCACGTACCTTGGGTATATTGAGTACTTCCTAGCTAAACCAATTGTCAGCATTGTAGACAACCATCTAAGATGTTAATGTGTTTGAAGTGACTGATCGAAACATTTGTAGAACATATACACTTCATGGTGCAAGTATCACATTCTGAGAATCACAAACTTCTATCTGGTTGTTCCTATCTATTGCTTGATTTTTTACTTGTTGAATGAATGTTTTCCAAACTTGGTCAATCCTAGCTTAGGGCACACTTAGCAGAGTCACTGCCTATTCCAGAAGTTGAATGAGTTGAAGCAAAACAACCAAAATCTCTCTAAGCCAAGCAGATTCAGGAATCTATGTCAGAACAACCCAAACCCAAACAGATGTTTCACAAAGCCAAACTCAAGCCATATCATGCATACCAAGAAATTGCAGCTAAGAAAAAGGAAGTAACACTAAGCCCTCAAATTGCCAAACTCCACAAAGCAGAAGACAAAACTGTCGAAAAAGCCCTTCAAGATGCTTGGTTAGATCACACTATCAAATTTAGCAAGCATCCAGGAGTTAACCCTGCTTATGCCTTACCAATTAGGCATGATTTCTATGATTAGGCCCCTTTGTTCCTCCACATCTTCTTGCATAAGCTCCACTTTAGAGTCATCCTTGTAGGTAAGGCAACCACCCTTAGTCATCCCCTTGAGAATTTTAGCTCACCCATCTCATTTAGATCTTTGCCTTAGAGCCAAACCAATCCCCTCAAACCTAGCTGGCATCCCAAAAGCCTAAACTTCACATCCAAGCCTTCAAAGTTGTTGTCACCTTCCCAAAGTCTTCCATTCCTACCATCTTGCAAATCCACCAATCTCACCAAGGTTATCCCTTTGACAGAGCTTTGTTTAGGGTAATCTAGCTTTGTCACTTGTTATCCCTCATCACCTTGAGCTAAAGGTTGGGATCCACAAGTGGTCAATCTCGTGTTTTTCCTAAAGGATCATCGATTTATCCTTAAGTTGACACAATCACCACCAAGCTTGCACATAGGAAAGTAGACCTTTCATGATTTTGCGACATATCTTTGAAGTTAGAATCCCCAACCCAATCCTCCTTAGGTTTTTCATATAGCTTTGCTTCAACCCAAGAAATCATTTGCATAGAAAAGCCTTCCCCCTTAGCATCTATCAACATTGTTGCATCTCATCCCTAGGAACATTTTCATGCCACCCGTCACTCGCTTAGCCAAGAAGAAGAAAGAAATAATGGAACCCTATCATTTGGATCAAATAGCATCTCTCCCCTTGAGCACTCAACCATCCTTTAGCCCAGAGAAAACTATACCATCACCTACTGACATTGAAGCTTTCATGAACCAACCAAGAAATGCATTATTGGTGAAGGCCATTATAAACAAGAACAAAGAAACAATCATGGCTAACTTTCGAAGGGACAATATAGGAGCCTTTTACTTTGGAAGACCTCCTCCCTTATTAGATCCATATCACCCATTGTTTGGACAACTACCACTCCCAATAGGCTCTTATCATTTAGATTATCCTCAATATTTTCCAAAAGAAGAGCCTCAAGCCAATCCTTATGATCCAATAGACCCAAACATACCAACCTCCACTCAAGTTGAAATCTCCCTTCTGCAAGCCAATCCAGCCACCACCACTCCACCATTGGTCCATACCACTCCATCCCAAACTCCCTTCACTCAAAACACCTCATCATTCACTCCCTTCACTATTGCTTCTACTACTCTCCAACCCAGCCTTCCAAATCCACCCATCTCCCAAATCAGTGCTAGCATCTTTGGCCAACCTCAGCAATATACAACTAGGATGCCACCCATGGGGCCAAGAAATCAACCTTTCATCAACCCCAGCTTGTTTACCTCAGCGCAGAGCACAATTCCATCATTTCCACTAGGTCCTTGGAGCTCAGCGCCATCAGCCAAAAATCCACAAGCTACTACCCTCACTCCACAAAGCTATCAAACCCCACAAGCTACTACCAATGTTCTGCCAAGCTCTCAAGTGACCCAAGCTCCTTCCACCACTCTACCAAGCTTTCAAATCTAGCCACCAAGCTATCAGAACTCATCAATTCCATTCCCAAGCTTTCAATTTCCACCACCTCCACCACCAACTAATTTATTACCTCCTATTACTAACTATTTTTCTATGCCACTTCTAGGAGGAAATCCACCATCACCAACTACCAATTACTTGGCTTCCTTTGCCATGATACCCTCCCAAATGGGGGCATAACCCACATATATTGGTCAAACTTCTCAAATCCCAAGTCAAGTTCCACAAGCTCCTCGATCCTTTCTTCAAGCTTCACAACCATCTTATACCTTACCTTCACAAAGGAATCCATTTATCCCACAGCCAGCCTATGTCCCTCAATCCCTATCCCAAATCCCATTTTAGTAGCAAGCCTCGTAACACATGCAGCAATATGTGCCTCCTCCACCTCAGCAACCCATCATCCATCATTTAGTTGCCCAAGCCATGTACAATCCCTACCAGCCCATACCTCAAAGCCATCCATGTTCCATTGCCCCATCTAGCACATACCTACCTTAGGGTACTCTTACATTGGGTACACCCCAGCCATCACCCATTAATTTAGAATGGGAAGCCATGAAGATAGCTTTGAAGAACATCCAAGAGGGAAATGATCAAAAAAACTTCAAGTTTGAAAATGTGTGTCCTTACCCATTTGATAGAGCGATTACCATGACACCATTTCCCGAACACTTTGAGATACCCAAGTTTGACAAATTCAGAGGAAACGGAGACCCTGTCACACATATCAAAGAATTTTACATGCATTGCTAAGAAGTGGCATACGGTGACATCTTCCTCTTGCATCTCTTTTCGAAAAGCTTGGCTGGACCAACTCTTGAATGGTTTTATATAATCCCATATAGCATAATTAAAAACTTTGCTGAATTGTCTAAGGCATTTGTAGCCCAATATACCCATCTCGTTGAAATAGAGCTCTCAATAGTTGATCTTGTCCACACTAAGCAAAAAGGTGGAGAAAGCCTTCCCAAATATTTGCAAAGATGGCAAACCCTTACCACTTGCATATCTTGCACCTTGCTAGAACACCATTTGGTGAAAATGTTTATTGATAATACCCATCCTAGCTTGGCTCACCACATGACCATGAACTATTTGTAGACCTATAAAGATATCAAAGAAAAAGGAATGATCCTTGAGTAAGGACTCATTAAAGATGGTGTGGTCAATATTTACAAGGAAGCCAACCAAAATCAATCACATTCCAATGACAAGTCTATGTATTGGAACAAAAACAAGCATGTTGCAACAGACATTGTCACTGACACCAGACATGTGAATATTGTTGGTCCTTCCCAAAATCAGTACAACCCACCTTATCAACCAAACAATCAAGAAACTATCAACTGCCAACACCAGAATCACCAAAGCTATCAAGGCCACAACCCAAGACCCAACTTTCAAGGGTCTAGCAATCAAGCTAATGCCATCAATGTAGCTGCAGAACCAAAGCCCAAGTTCCAACTTGCACCTTGAAATTATACACCCCTTGGTGAGCCATTGGATGTCATTTTTGAGAAATTGACTAAGGAAAAACCTCATCAAATTTCCTCCTACCCAAAAAATTGACCCAAGACAATCCAAAGCTGTATGGTACAAAGACAATGAGTACTGCAAATTTCATAGGGTAAAAGGTCACACCACCCTTAGATGCATGAAACTGAAAGATTATGTGCAGGACCTCATTGATCGAAAAGAAATCACCGTTGGTGCCCAAACCTCTCCCAATGTAGGCTTACAGATCTATCAAAATGCATTTCCCCCTCACAACAACCAAAATCCAGGAAAAGCACCTATCCAAACCAACAACAACACCAACAATCCCCAGCCAAACCAATAGCATGGGAAGAACAATGACCACGCTTCATCCTATATAGATTATGGTAGCCTCATAGGTTGTATATTCAAGAAAGAGCCTTCTGTCAATGTTATCAATATCCAAGGACAAAAAAATGAGTGTGTAGTCACCACTAGAAGAGCACCACTAGTTTCACCAACACCATCAGCTCCATCAATAAGCTAGTACAATATCTTGGAACACGTTGGGAACATGCCAGCCCAAATCTTCATTTTAGACCTTCTTCACACTAGTCCTATGTACAAAAACATCCTTGACAGTGCTCTCATAGAATCCCATTTCCCTTTCGATATCAACGCTACTGATTTTCATAATCTCATTGGACACCTATCCTCCTCATGTGCCCTATCAGTCAAACCCACCGACATACCCGTGGTCGAGCCAGATCACGCCCTTTCGCTCTGCATAGCCATTATGGTATCCAATTTTTGCATAAAAAGAGTAATGATAGACAATGGATCAACCTTGAATATTTGCACCCTAAAATTCATAAAACAAGCTGGGTATACTGAGGTAGACATCATCAGTGAGGTTATCACCATCAAAGCTTATGACAACTTGGAAAGAACTACATAAGGAACTATTTTGTTGAGAATCAAGGTTGGGCCAATCATCCAAGAAACACTCTGCCATGTTATTGATCTAAACCTACCATTTAACATCCTCCTCAGCCGCCCATGGATTCATGCCATGAAAGTCATTCCATCCACTTACCATTAGTGCATCAAATTTTTGCATCAAGGCACTGAGGTAACCATCCATGTTGATCCATAACCCTTTGCTTACTGCAGTGCAGTTGAAGCTTCATATGCAAACCATTGCCCTAGAATTGATATTGACATAGCCATCGCTAGCTCATCCCACACTTGTAATGACCCAGAAACCATCCTCACCTCCACCCTATCTACTATGAAGATCAATAACAAAGGTTGTGGAGAGTATAGTCTATTAGATGCATTTTCTGTTAGGGCACTACCACTTGATCTACATGCCCATGGATGATTGACATATCAAAAAGCTAAGGAGATTCCACCTCCTCAATACAAATAGTTTGGCCCAACAACCTTTGTATCCTCAAAAATCCCTCTTCATGAGGAGCTCACTTTAGATATCAACAATTGGTTACATAAGGATGTACCTCCAAGAAATTAAGTATGGCTTGATCACTTCAGCCAGAAGTATCCCCAAGAACATAAGCTCATCACTGACAAATGGAACTATCAAGGTGGTGATCTAGGACTAGAAGAAAGAGGCATGCAGTGCTCCATCGATGCACACAAGTAGGAATCAAAGTCAGGTCTTGGCTTTGGCATACCCACAACTGGGGGCACCAATGAGAATGGTCACGCTTTTTCAAACATTCACCATGACCTTGTTGAAATTGAAGACATTCCTGAGGAAGTTGAAAAGAGAGCCTATGATGATATCCCAGACCAAATCTTCCTTGGAGACTTTTTTCTCCAAGAAATATCCATCTATTTCATTGACCTACCACTCGCCCATCCACAACTCATAGAATGGGATGAAACAAGCATCATACACATTGATGAGTTCACATCAGAGGAAGTGCTTCTAAGATTCATGGGAGCCAAAACTCCTCACAAGCAAAAAATGTCATATTCTTCCTATATCTATAAGCTAGATCCCAAGGGGTATTTTGGAGAAAATCCCCAACCTAGTTCTGATACACCTAAAACTAGAACTAAGGTGAATATGAGACTAGCTAAAGAAGTGAAGAGAACCCCTCAGCAAGAAAATCTAGAGTCACAAGCAAAACAAGAGGATTTAGCATTGCCTCCTCAAGATAATTGACCAGAGGTGTCTTCTATTCTAATTGAGGATACTAGAGAAGTCAACATCGGTTCTTCAAAGATCCCTAGATTTGTTCACATTGTTGCATCCCTATCACAAGACCAAGATGACCTCCTCTTTGAGGTATTAAGAGAGAAAATTGGCCAATTTGCATGGTCATATCAAGACATGCCAAGACTAGATCCAAAGCTTGTAGTTCATCATCTTGCAGTCGATCCAAAGATCAAGCTCGTCAGACAAAAGCTTAGAAAAATGCACCCCAAGGTGGCATTACTAGTCAAAGCTGAATTAGAAAGAATGTTAGCTGCTAAGGTTATCCAACCTATTGACTACTTAGAGTGGATCTCCAACATGATCCCCATCACTAAGCCTTCCGGTGACATTAGAATCTACACTGATTTCAGAGATCTTAACAAAGCTTGTCCAAAAGATGATTTTCCCTTGCCCAACATAGATATGATTATAGATCTTACAATTGGACATGAAATTTTATCCCTCATGGATGGATTTTTTGGGTATAATCAAATCAAGATTGTAGAAGAGGATCAGCATAAGACATCATTCACTACCCCTTGGGGAACCTTTTGCTACAACATGATGCCTTTTGGCCTAAAGAATGCTGGGGTTACCTATCAAAGATCTATGACAACAATTTTCCATGATCTTATCCATAGCATTTTGGAGGATTATGTGGATGATATCTTAGTTAAATCTCATACCTCCATGGATCATCTTGCTGACCTGGAGAAAGTCTTTGATAGGTTAGCCAAATATCATCTCATGCTGAATCCCAAGAAATGTGTCTTTGGGGTCACATCTGGCAAGCTTGTAGGCTTTGTAGTTTCTAAATGAGGTATAGAGATTGACCCCAAGAAGGTCAAATCTATCTTAGACATGCCTCCTCCCCAGACACTGTGACAGCTTCACACTCTTTAGAAAAAGCTTCAATCCATTTGGTACTTCATCTCTCAGCTTGCAGATAAGTGTATGTCGTTTGCACACTTATTGAAGAAGGATGAAAACTTCAAGTGGGATCCTTTATGTAAATGCAGCTTCGATCATATCAAGTAGTATCTCATCAATCCCCCTATCTTGGTTCCACCAGTTCCTGGTCATCCCTTGATCTTGTACATATCAGCAACGCCTACTGCTCTAGGGGCACTTCTAGCACAACTCGATGACTACAACAGAGAAAGAGCCATCTACTACATAAGTAGAACCCTAGTTGGTTATGAACTCAATTATACTCCTATGGAAAAATCTTGTTTGGCATTTTTTTTCTCAACTCAAAAGCTTTGCCACTAAATTCTAAGTCATACCATCCAACTAGTCTCCAAGATCGACCCTCTCAAGTATATGCTCTCCAGAACAACACTTAAAGGCCATTTGGCCAAATGGGTTATGCTCCTTAGCGAATTTGACATCCAGTATGTGGACAGAGAGGTAATCAAAGGGCAAGCTATACCATATCACCTAGCTGATGCACCTCTAATAGATACATATCCTTTGATCACAGAATTTCCAGATGAGCATATTTGTCTAATTGAAGAATAGCCCCCATCGAAACTTTATTTTGATGGCTCATATACATCTCATGGATTAGGGGCAGGAATATTGTTGGTCACACCTCAAGGAGATTACATTCTAAAAGCCTTCAAGCTACAATTCCCTAGCACCAACAATATAGCTGAATATGAGGCTCTCATAGAAGGATTAAGATAGCTATAGAATGGAACATCACTGAGTTACAAATCTTTGGCGATTCTTAGCTCATCATCAAGCAAGCCCTAAATGAATATCAAACCAAAGATGAAAAGCTATTACCCTACAAAGAGCTAGTTGATTAGCTAACCCAACATTTTACAAAGCTTTAGTTTACACAAGTGCCTCAAATATAGAACAAAGCAACAAACACTATGGCTACTATCAGCTTGCTCTTGGAAATTCCCTAAGTAGTTATGCAGTATGAATTTTTAGTCGAGCAGCTCCTCATACTGTGTTTGTATCTTGGTTGGTTCCTAATCCCCTTAGAACCATGAGATCATGACAAAACCTCATCTAAAAATCATCCCGTTATGTTATCATAGCTAATACCCTATATCGTCATGGTTATCATGATACTCTCTCTCGATGTTTAGATGAAAATGAGGTTGCAATCGCATTAAAAGAAGTACACTCTGAACTTTGCAGTGCCCACACGAGTGGTATTGTCCTTGCATGAAAAATCCTTACAGTAGGTGACTATTGGCCTACCATTGAAGAAGACTCCTGTGAATTTTTCAGAAAGTGTCTCCCATGTCAGCAGCACACAAATCTTGTGCACGCTCTAGCACAAGATCTATAGCCTATTGCACCACCTTGGCCTTTCACTTGTTGGGGCCTTGATCTAGTTGGAACTATCAAACCTCTCTCATCTGATGGACATAAATGGATAATAACAACTACAGACTATTTCACTAAATGTGTGGAAGCAGTCCCCCTAGTCTTAGCTATAGGAGTTCAGGTCTCCAAGTTCATCTTGTACCACATTGTTTGTCGCTTCGGCATCCCATCCACCATCTTCACCGACCACGGAGGTAACTTTGAAAATATCAACATGGAAGAATTATGCACTTCCCTCCACATCCATCACCACTTTTCTAGCCCATATTTCCCACAAGGTAATGGCCAGGCAGAGGCAACTAACAAAACCCTCCTCAAAATCCTAAAGAAAGTTGTCAATAATTCCGGCCACAATTGGCACCTACAAATAAATCCAGCCCTATGGGCCTGTAAAACTTCCTTCCATACATCCATAGGCACAACTCCATACTCCTTAGTCTATGGTGCCAAAGTAGTACTACCCATAGAGGTTGAACTTTCCTCCTTGCGCATATCTTTGCAAGGGAAAATATTAGATGAAGAATACAGAGTAGCTCGACTCACCCAGCTAGATCTCTTAGATGAGAAGTGACAACAAGCCTATGATCATCTCACACTCTATCAAACTCATCTCAAAAGGAATTTCAACAAGAAGGTGCTTCCACAACACTTTCAGCTGGGTGACATGGTCCTCAAAGAAAATATGAAAGTCCAAGCTGATCAAGAAAAGAAAGGAAAGTTTGAACCTACCTGGCTTGGTCCTTATGTTGTCACTACCTCCTTTGGCTCTGGAGCCTATTAGCTATCTACATCAAAAGGAGAACTCTTGAATGATCCTACTAACATCATTCATCTCAAGAAGTTCTATGTTTGAAGATCCTTGGTATACCCAGCTTTTTAAAAGTACAAAAAAAAATAGTAAAGAGAAATAAGCATCCAATGGTGAAAACTTGGCAATTCAAGCACCTTGGATAGGTACCTTGGTGAAAACTTGGTAATTCAGGTGCCTTGTGTACTAAGACTAATCCATTATCTATCACTATCCTATCCCTCATCCATCCATTCACAATCCAATAAAACACCTACTTGTTCCCTTAGTGTTCCAACCAAATATCCAAAATCTAATGAAGCTTGTAAATACCTCCTGTACAACTTGTAAATCTTGTACCTCAGCTTGTAAATCTTGTACCCCATCTTGTAAATCTTGTATCATCCCTTTTATCATAGCTGGTATATCCAAATCTTGTCCAAAGCTTATACCATATTCCAGCTTGTATCTTATCACATGCACACAAAGAATCCCATTTTCCTTAAACTTTTTGCAAACCATCTACCTATCCGCCTATCAACTATTGTAGACATCCCACCCTTCACAAACATTTCCATCTCACAAAAACCAAAACATGAACAACCTTTTACATTTGTAACATATCTTGGTCCATCAGCTTGTACATCCTCTTTAGCTTAGTACCATTGTATCTATCCAGCTTTTGTGTCAGTTCCTCCTTGATCAGCATCTTGCACATATTGCACAACCCTTGGTTAGCTATTCCAATGCATCCTTTTGCTAGATCTCCTATCACCAAAGTGTTATCCTTCTTAGTTCAGCTTGCCAGATGCATCACTCATCCAAAATCCATCAGCTTAGGTGCTCTCTGATAGATCCTTGCAGGATATAGCGCTTTCTACATGTTTGATCTTGGTCCATTAGTACCTCATCCTACCCATCTCATTGGCAAATGGTTCTCTCTTATATTTTCTCTTTCTTTTGATTTGGAATCTTCCCTTTTGGGTCTTGAAGTATCTTTTCCAAGAAATCTCCTTGTTCCCTTCTCAAGGTTGCCATGATCTTCCATATCGTGGTATACTGTGAATGGGGTAATCTGAGCGTAAGGTCTTGATCAAGTCTTTTTTTTATTTTTCTTTTCTTCTTGTTGGTTACCCAGTGTCGATTCCACACTGCTTCCTCTGAGATTCATGTGTGATGCTGGGGCAATCCTTGCATGTTTGTTTTGAGTTAGTCCATCAGTCCTCTGGACAGTTGGTGAAAAGGCCTTGATGTTCTTGGTAACCTTGGCAATTAACCAATAGTCTTATAGAAAATCTAGTGCTCAACTACATGGTGGTACTTCACTTTGAAGTATCCCCCTACTCAAAAAAGCTTCAATGGTTTCCCTTCATCTCCATTACCCCCATCCATATCCAGCATCTGTCTCTCCTACCCCAACTTATGCATCAGTATCTCTTTGAATCAATCTGCACTTTTAGCTTTAGGGATCCACAATCCTAATCTTAGGGATCCACCAATCCAATCAATCCACCAAGCCTCATCTTTTGAGCTCCACAATCCTAGTCCTAGGGATCTCCGAAACCCATCTTTCGCCAATCTGACTCTTTAAAATCCTGTTGCATCAGCTTTATCATCCCATCATCCATCTCCCTATCCTGGATTCCTTTTTATAGTGCTCTGCTCCTTCATCCTCTACAATCCCTGAGATCTTAAGCTTGCTTCCTCTTGTGCCTTTGATTCTGCCTTTATCATTCTCCCGTAGTGAGAGTTTGAGCTAACTAAACCTCTTCTCTTAAGCCAATCCGAGTCTCTTTGCTCATCTCGAATTCTTGTACTTTTCAAGAAGTCGTCGAGCCTCGCTTTCTCTCGCCGCCACCTTCTTGAGGGGGCATCTTGTAGTCCATTCTCTCCTCTTCTGCTCTAGCCTTGGGCATCTTATTTTCTTATCTTTGATGCCATGCCACTCGTGGCATCACATCAAAGAGGGGCAAAATGTAAACACCTAAATCCTTTAGAAAATAAAGTATTTTTATTTTTTGAAAAAATTTCTGATGACATCATCATTTATTAATTAATTAATTTATTTATTTATTTGTTTATTTGTATGCCATTAAATCCCTTTATCTTAACTAAAAATATGTAATTAAGGAATCTCTCCCAGAAATGTTTAAATCTTATTTAAACATTATTTCCTTATTTATTAATTATTTAATTAATAAATTGACCAAAAAACTCAAAATAAATAAAAAAATTATTTTTTGCCCAAAACTTGGCCAATTTCCTTAAGACCACTAATCTCTTCCAAAATCTTCTAATCCTTCTTTAATTTTGATTAAAGGCTAATCCCATCATTTCCTACCCCTAATCCCAACTCAAAATATTTAATTAAGATTAAATATTAATCCTCATGTTTATTAAAAAAGTTTTAATAAATATATCCTCAACCCAAACCCTTGAAATAAATTAAACTTTATTTATTTCCTAGAAATCTAATTTATACTCATCCTAAGAAGTTCTAGACTCTTCTAGAAAGTCTTCATCCTTATCCTAGGAAGTTCTAGACTATTCTAGAAAGTCTTTATCCTCATCCAAAGTCTAGACTCTTCTTGAAGATGTCTTTAAACCTAATCCTAATCTCCTCCTAACCTTATCACATTCCCTAAACATGGGTTAAGACTTACTAACCCAAGCCAAAGTTAACAAATATCTCCTCCTTCACCCACCCTCATTAAATGCCATCCACTTGCCTATCCCTAAGCTAATCCTAAACCATCCTAATCCATCCTCTAATCATTTGCACAATCCTAAGCAAGCTTAAAACCTTCCTAATCAAGCCCAAGTCGAAATTCCTCTCATCTCCCTCAAAATATCCCAACCATAAAACTTTATGAAGCCCACTAGGCCATAAATGACTCTTCCAAGCCCTTTCATTGCTCTTACAAGCCATTATGAGGGTCTTTATGAAGATTTTATCCCTTGAGCCTCCTTTTTTGACTCATCCTTCCCCTTTCCTTCATCCTCTCACCCTGTGACATGTATCACTTCGTGATTGGCTGTAAGGAAGCACTATCCATGTGCTCTCCTCTAATGCAATCTAAGCCCTCCATGAGCTTTTTCCCATCCTTGCATCTTAGCCCTCAATCCCTCAAGCCTCTTGTCTATAAATTGGATCCTTCCCCTTTGCAAAAGAACACAATCCATGAAGTAAAGTCATAATGCCATTTAAAGAAGCCACTTTACATCAAAACCATACACTCACACCCAAATTCTAACTCCATTTGAAGCCCTTTTTGAAGCATAATCTTGAGCATACATCCTATCTATTTAGAAAAAGCCACTCAACAAGAGAGATTCTCATTGAGAGAGCCCATTAATGTCTCATATTCTCAATTGAGAGCTCATATTAGTCTATCTTGAAGTTTATGAATTTTGTTTAGTTTGTAGAAGCTTTATTTAAATTTGGTTTCTATTAGCATACTAACATTGCTCATATACAAAAAGAACTCATAAAGAATATCTAGTCAAATGGAAAGGGAGACCAGTTGAGGATTCATCATGGCTAGCAAAGGAGGAGGTTAACCATCTTGGTCTTCCTCTAAACACCTGAGACGTGATGGGGTCACTTTTTAAATTACCCAAGGTGTTTGGTGTAGGAGCATCCTAGGTGCAAGGGCAATCTTGCGTCACCCAAAAATATTTTATTTTTAGTACTTTCTATTTTAATAAGGACTAGTAGATAGGGTGGTTACTATTTATGAGATCTTACTATTTTTAGTAAGTTTTTCATATGAACTTGGAATGTTCTCATTTTTCTATAAGAAGGTTCATTTTGGAGTTGTAAGTATACCATAAAAATATCACTCCTCAGGCATTAGTATTAGAGAAGTTATTGTGGATTTTTGGTGGAAAAATTTGTAGAAAAATCTTTAGGCTCACTATTGGAGGCCTTAAAGAGTGCACATATGAGGTAAGAAAAGTAGTTATAACAACCAATCAGAGCAACAGTTGATGAGTTATGGCCTTCAAAAGTTGGGTACATGAGTTATGGCCTTCAAAAGTTGGGTACCAAAATTTATAAAATAATTTGTCAAAGATGTATTTGGCTGACTCTATGTATATTTTTCAGGTCTATCAACCTTGGGTATTAAGTTTGATCATCTAGAATCTTCTTAGATGGCATAAAACTACCTATTTAAAAAATACCTAAACATTGTCTACGACAGCTTTGGGTGATAGTTCATAGCTTGTCTTGAAAATTATTTTATTGAAGGTGCCCATGTGGGCTAGCATATTTTACTCATGAATTCTATAATTCCACATTTGTGGTGCAAATAAGAAGCCCATATTTAGTTGTCACATTTTCTATTATTTCTATGTTTTTGTTATGAGTTTATGGTATTAAGGGATGCTCCCTGCATCACCTATTTGCATAATCAATGAATGTAACATAATAATGAGATCGTACAAGGGAAGATAACTTTTTTGGTCCCCATACGTCTGTATGTACAAGCACCAATTTTTCATATTTTTTCTTCCTGGACTCTTAACAAAACTAACTCTCTTTTATTTTCCATACACAACTTTCACAAAAATCCATATTGACACATTTTAGACTAGGTAAAACATTCTTTGAATGAAGCAATTTCACTCATTTTCACTTATGTTCTCAAGTCTATTGTACCATAGTTATGTTTTAGAATCTACAATAGTTATTTTTTCTCCCAACTCAATTGCAATAACTCTTCATGGACATTCATTTTCTATGAATCAATTAAAGTAGAAGGAACAATATGAACTGCACAAAGATATAAGGTGCCCACTTTCACTCTTTTTTCTACTACAAGGGAACCTTTTGAAACCTTCCAATTTTTATCATTAGAAGTAACTATGCAACCCTCATCACCCAATTTTCTCGCTGAAATTAAATTTGTACTTAACCTTGGAACCTGTCTTACCTCTTGTAGTAGTCGATGGTTACCATTTTGTGACTTAATATTAATTTTCCCCTTTCTAAAAATTAGGAAAGGTTCATTATCTCCCAAATAAACAAGCCCAAAATCTCCATGGACATAATTAGGAAAGTAAACTCAATGGGAAAGTATGAAAGGAAGCTCCTAAATCTAAAAAAAATGAATCATAAACACTTTATAATGAAAGAGGTGTTAAGAATAGATTGAAAAGATCAGTATTGAGAGAGATTGTTGAAACTAGATTCAAAAAGAGAGGTTGTTGAAGAAGACTATGTGTTTGAATGATTATTTTATCATTGATTTCAAACCTACTATTTGTTGGTAAGACAACTTCTTATAAGATTTAAGTACTATCACTTATTTGATTGATGAAGAGGATTTAATCTAAAAATATAACAACATCTATAGGAAAGGTTTAGTTATGATTATGTAATAAAGTACAAAAATTAGTTAAGATAGTGATGACATGATGTATTGATAATTTACATAATGTTACGAAGGTAGGTTACACTAAGAAAGTTTAGAAGAACAAGTTACACAAAGTTTGTCTCCCAAGCTTCACCGTGTGGATAGTAGGTGTCGAGTAAAGATAGAGAAAACCAAGAAGAAAATTAGTTGGAGCTAACTAAATGCTTATTCTAGTGTATGTCGAGCAGAAGAATGGATCCCAAGTAAAGTTTAGTTGATGCCAAGCACCAATAAACTTTATTTTGTGCCAAATGATTTCATAGTTGATGCCAAGAAATGTAGTATGTGCTGAGCATCAGAAGCTTGATAATGCCAAGTTATTGCATTATTTAAAAGATCATGAATTTCATGAATATGAGTTAACAACTTTTTTTTCTTGGATTAAATGAACTAGGTGGAAGATAAGGTTGATGAGTTGGTGGCATAGAATTCAAAGTTAACTATATTTAGATGAATTCAAAGTGGATTCTATGAAAAGTTTCTAGAAGAGATATGAGATATGGGGTAGATACATTGTATCCTACCTAATCCATCCAAAACCTAAATTGGACAATGGAGAATGAGCAACAAATTATCTTAATTTCCTATTTATAGGAATGGTTGGTCATGAAGCAAGGTTTTCATGTGCGAGAACCTAAGGAAGACAAGGATTCGAGGGTTTTGCTTCATCAAGTGACTTAACATAAGAATCTACAATGGCACACTAATAAAGAAGACTTAAGGAAATGAATGCTTGAAGAGTGAACAAGCTAACAAAGTTGCAAAATATGAAGGTCAAGCCAAATTGAGGACTAAATAGTGATCTATAATCTACAAATAAAGTTGTAAGTTGTATTAGATCAAACCCCTATTGTTACTCTCTAACAATTGTACCAGTCTAGGGTAAATCCTTTGGACTAAGGTTGACCTAACAATCATTTGTAAAACCTTAAACTAGGTGACATTACAAGTGAATGGTCTAAAGTACTCTAAAAAGGCTCACTCATAACAAGGTAATTGAAATCTTTTAATAGGGTCACATTTAACAATGTGTATTGTAACCTTTAACAGGGTTGGCCTTTCATAGGGAATCACTTCAGAAGAGTGAAAAGAGTAGCATCTTACTGATGGTTTTTCCCAAATTAGCTTTCCATGTAAATCATTGTGTCAAGTGTGTTAATGAATCTATTATGTTTCATGCTTTACATTTCTGCAAATTGATTTGATAGTAACCTATAAGTTTTAACTGATTGCATAATCTTATGGATGCATGCATGAGTATAAATGTTTTATGGGTTCACAAAGCTATGAAAATTTTTATTTATACATCCAAACCTTGGATAACTAATTCACCTTTGTAAACCTCTTAGTTATTCTAAAGTATTCCAATAATTGGTATCAGAGCCATCTACTTAAGAGGACTAGTTTGAAGGTACTAGAAGCTCAAAGATCAAGATGTCAAAAAGAGAAGTACCCAAGCTCAATAGAGATAACTTTATTACATGGAAAAGTTTGATGAAGCTACACCTTGGAGGACTTAAATATCATGCATAATCTACCATTTATGTGGAGCATGTTGATCCTATCAGTGCCCCAGGCAATACTAGAGATTTCCTCGACCCTAAGTTCTGTTGAATTTGATGATATCAAAGGTCTTGATAGTGAAAAGAAAATGTGGGATGCCCTAACCACTATTTATGGAGGAGATGCAAATATTCTAAGACCCAAATTTGAAAGTCTCAAAGTTAAGTTTGATGATATGAAAATGGAAGAATGTGAGAATATTGCTCAATATGTTGAAAGGATAAAAGAAGTTGTTAATCAAATAAGAGGAGCTACTAATAATATACATGATGATATTTTACTAAGAAAAGTTTTAAGAATATTATTGCCTATTAATGCTATTATTTTTCTATAATTCAAGAACTAAGATGTATTCCTGGGAATACATTATCACTTAAAGGTTTGGTAGGTAGACTCATTTCTTTTGAGCTATCTAACTTTGATAATTACAATCTTGAAAAGATTTAATTTGCTTTCAAAGCTAAGGTATCATAAAGGAACCTAACTAGAAGAAGACGAAGTATGTGTCTAGTGATAGTGATATAGATGAGGAGGATGTTGAACAACTTGAAGTACTACTGAGAAGAAGATTTCACAAAGGTCAAGGAAAGTTCAAAGGTAAGTTACCCATCATTTGTTTTAATTGCAATGAGGTTAGTCATATTGCCACTAGATGTCCAGAGAAGAAGAACTATAGAGGTGGTGAAAAGTACAAGAGTAGATGAGATGAAGATAGAAAAAATTACAAAGACAAAGGTAAGAAGTCTTGCTACATTGCTAAAGAGGAAGCGAAGGAAGAATCCAATGAAGATGAGGCAACTGCACTTGTGACTTGTGTGAACAAGAATGATACATAGATCATTGACAGTGGATGTTCACATCACATGACTAGAGACAAAAATAAGTTCATTACCTTGAATCATTATGATGGAAATAGTGTAAGATTTAGTAATGATGCACCATGTTTTGATAAAAGAAAAAAGGTTCTATCAAACTCACATATAAGATTTTATGTGACAATGTGATGGGGACACAACCCAAGCATAGAATGGATACAATAGAAAAGGGGAAATTATATTAACTAAGAAAATAAGCTAGTACAAATAGTACAGAGAAAATAAACTTCAAAACATGCCCTAAGGGCTTACAATAGCATAAATCTAGAGATAATTTCTCCTTTTAGTACCTCCTCTCAAACTCCACTCCGAACTGCCTTTTACAATGCCAAAAATCTCCTTAAATAGACCCCGCAGGGTTAAGAACTAGGAGTACATTCTAGAAAGTGCTAGTAGGCATCCACCGACCAAATAGAAGGTTCCAGAAGCTGCATTAGAAGTTGACACAAATCTAGAAGAATTTAGAAATGGTAACCAAACTTTCGGGAGACATAACTTTTGAACCGTAACTTCGATTGGTGAACTGTTTACATTTTTGAAAAGCTCTCAAAGCGCTCTATAGCCTATGGATAGCTTCACTCGTCCCCCATTTTTTGGCCCTTTTTAAGGTCATTTAATGCCCCTAACCTGACTTCGAAGCATTCTTAGGAGGTCTCCAAAACCCAAAAAACTGCAATAACTTTCAAACCGTGGGGCCTTTTGACCTGATTCTTTTTCTGGAATGCTCTAAATTACAATTACATTCATCTAGCCAATTTACACCTCCTAGTTCACCAAACTAATGGCTCAACTACATACTCCTTT
Source organism: Cupressus sempervirens (assembly GCA_028749045.1). Classification (NCBI taxonomy): domain Eukaryota; kingdom Viridiplantae; phylum Streptophyta; class Pinopsida; order Cupressales; family Cupressaceae; genus Cupressus; species Cupressus sempervirens. Next base: position 356,481,912 of record CM053792.1, on the reverse strand, counting down.
TTTTGGGATTTACACGAACGCTGATAGTGGAACTGTGAGAGTTGGAACCTTTATTTGGCCCAAATGGGTATCAAAAAATGAAAACACATGAAACATAAACTAAGTCTAAGTACATTTTTTTGGGTGACACAGGATTGCCCTTATACCTTTGGATGCTCCTGCATCAGACACCCAGGGTAGATTGAAAAGTGACCCTGTCACTTTATGAATGGTAGAGGAAATAAGTGAATGGTAGAGGAAATCCCAAATGGGAAACCTCAGCTGCTGAAATCCAAGTTGAGTCCTCGATTGGCCGTCCTTTCCACTTCACCAAATACTCTTCATACTGCCTATTTTTGGTACTCCTACCCACACGATGACCTAGAATGTCTTCTATCTCCTCCTTCTTAGAAGCAGGAATCAAACATGGCTCTAACACTAGCTCCTCATTTGCACCATCATCATGATACTCTATTAAATCTGCAATGTTGAAAATGGGAGAAATGTGAATACCATCTGGCAGCTCCACCTCATATGCATTTCCTGAGTCATGTTTCTTCAAAATTTTGCAAGGGGCCAAATTTTTTTCATTTTCAGCTTGTTGTAAGTATCGACTGGAAATCTTTCTTTTCGTAAGTGCACCATGACTAGATCCCCTACTTGGAATTCCTTATGTCTTCTCCTTTTATTAGCCCTAGCTTTATACTTTTGATTCATCTTGGTAATATGTACCTGAACCTCCTCATGTAGATGCTTGATATGTTCAGAAAATTCCTCAACTTCAACACTTGTCCTCTCCCCTTGTTCTATCTTCCTTAGCTCTAGTGCAGTCCTTGGGCCACTCCCATATATAATTTGGAATGGCAATTTTCTAGTACTCATATTTACAGAGTTATTATAAGAAAACTCTACCTGTGGTAGAATCAAATCCCATCCCTTGGGCTTATCCCCAACTAAACATCTTAGCAAATTGCCCAGACTTCTATTTACCACTTCTGTTTGGCCGTCAGTCTGCGGGTGATGTGTGGAACTGAATTTGAGGTATGTTCTCAACTTCTTCCACAATGTCCTCTAGAAATACCCCACAAATTTAGTATCTCTGTCTAAAACTATGCTCTTTGGAAGACCATGTAGTTTTACCACCTCTTTGAAAAACAAGTCTGCAATATGGATAGTATCATGAGTTTTGTGGCATGGAATTAAATCTGCTATTTTGGAGAACCTATCAACCACCAAAAATACTGAGTCATTACCCCTTTGTGTCCTCGGCAAACCAAGAACAAAATCCATACTTATGTCCTCCCATGGCTTTGATGGAACAAGCAATAGCTTATATAGTCCAGTATTGTGGCTGAAACCCTTAGCAACTTGACAAACTTGACAACTCTGTATAAGCCTTTTCACATCCTGTGACATTTGAGGCCAAAAATAATGTTCTCTCCAAATGGCAATGGTCTTATATCGACCAAAATGTCCTACCATCCCTCCACTATTTATCCTTAATTAGATTTTCCCTCATGGAACTCCTTGGAATGCACAATCGACTACCCTTGAACAACATGCCATCCTGAATCAAATAGTCTAACCACTTGGTTCTATCTATAGCAACAGGCTCTTTACAAGCTTTCCATGCTTCAGAAAAATCAAGATCCTCAAGGTACAAATTCTTGAGTTCATCAAACCAAACTAATTCAACCTACATTACTATAAGAAAAAACTATCTCCTACTTAGTGCATCTGCAACCCTGTTAGATTTTCCACTTCTATGCTTCAACACAAATGTATAACTCTACAAGAACTCTACCCACTTCATATGCCTCTGATTCAATTTACCTTGGCTATTTAGGTACTGTAATGCTTGATGATTAGTATACAAAACAAATTCCTTTGGCAATAAATAATGCCTCTATATCTTTAAGGCCTGAACTATTGCATAGAACTCTTGGTCATAAACAGAATACTTCTTCTTTGCATCATTCAATTTTTCACTAAAATATGCAATAGGCTTACCTTCTTGGCTTAATATAGCCACAATAGCACTGCCACTAGCATCACAATCCACTTGGAACACTTTTCTAAAATCTGGAAGTGCCAACACAGGTTGTTCTATCACCTTCTTCTTCAGCAATTCAAAACTTCTCTTAGCTGTTGTAGTCCATTTGAACTCTTTTCTATCCCCTCTTATTGTATCAGTTAGGGGTGCACATATGCCACTGAAATTCTTAATAAACTTCCTGTAAAAACTAACCAGACCATGAAATGATCTTACCTCAGTAGCAGACCTTGGAGTAGGCCATTCCAAGATGGCTTTTACCTTCTTTGGATCCATTTTGAGACCTTCAGGTGATATAACAAACCCCAAATAGACTAACTTCATTTTTGCAAAGATACACTTCTTCAAATTAATTAACAGTTTCTCTTCTCTTAGCCTTTCAAGGACACTACGAATATGCAATAAATGTTCTTCCAAAGTCTTGCTGAAAATAAAAATATCATCCAAATAAACAATAACAAATTTTCCCAAGAACTTCTTAAGTACCTCATTCATGAGCCGCATGAAGGTCCTTGGGGTGTTCGTCAATCCAAATGGCATGACTAACCACTCATAAAGACCCTCCTTGGTCTTGAAGGATGTTTTCCACTCATCTCCTTCTCGAATCTGTATCTGATGATAGCCACTCTTGAGATCTATCTTTGTGAAGTACTAAGCTCCACTCAAGCAGTCCATAGGATCATCCATCCTTGGCAAAGGAAATCGGTACTTGATGGTTATCCTATTTATAGCTCGAGAATTTGTACACATCCTCCATTCTCCATCCTTCTTTGGTGCGAGTATTGCAGGTACTACACATGGACTCGGGCTCTCTTGAATCAAGTCCTTCCTCAACAGCTCCTGAACCTGTCTATTTAGCTCCTCTGTTTCAGTAGGAGTCATCCTGTGAGCGGCCTTGTTAGGAAAACTAGCTCCTGGAATCAGATCTATCTGATGACTAATTTTCCTTACTGGTGGCAATCCATCTGGAACATAATTAGAGATAATATCTCCAAACTCCCCTAGTAAATCTGAAACTTCAAGTGGTATTTCACTACTACCTTCTTTATCTTTCTTAGGAATCAAAGCATAGCACATATGTTGATGTTTCATGCCATCTAAAAACTTCCTTCCATAAACAAGACAAATCCTAGCACTACTACATACCTTTTCACCTTCCTTTTTCATGGGCTTCAATTTGTGGCAAACTCCATCCTTTGTTAGAGAGTATGTGTTTGCATGTCCATCATGTACTGCATGTCTATCAAACTACCATGGTCTACCCAACAATAAATGGCAAACATCCATCAGAATAACATCACAGAGAACTTCATCATGGTAACTCCCAATTTTGAATCTCACTAAACATTGTTCACTTACTAGGACCTTATGATCATCTTTTACCCAAGCAATCTGATAGCACTGGGGATGTTTCTCCCTCTTGAGCTTTAGCTTAGAGACCATCTCTTCTGATACCAAGTTATCAGTGCTACCACCATCAATGATCACATCACAACATTTATCTTCAAACTTGCATCTGGTATGAAACAAACTCCTCCATTGTCCTGGTTCAATCTCACCACTTAGTAGGACTCTTTTATTTACCAAGGTCTCTCCTCTTTCTGCATCCTTTGAATGTGATGATTGTGCATCCTCATCCACATGAGCAACCCTAGCTTGGCCCTCAGCTCTCCTATTTGTCCTTCCTTGTTGTTGAGGGCATTCAAAGGCACGATGACCTTCTTCATTGCAATGGAAATAGGTACCACAGAAGCCTCCTCTTCCTTGTCCATGTCCTCTACCTCTTCCTCTCTGATTTCGAAAATCTTGATCACGGGAGCGGTTGAAACCCTCATTCCTCTAGTTCCTACTAGTACCCTCATCTTCATTTTTCTTTTGGGTTTCATTGCGGCCTCTAGATGATCTACCGCTTCCCCTTCCTCCTTGACTGTGCCCTCTTTGTCTTCCTTCAAACCTTTTATTCAGCTTCTCTTCAACTCTTAGGGCAAACTGGTATGCCTCTTCAATGCTGGTCATTCTTACCAGACTTAATTCCTCTTGGATGCTAGGTCGCAACCCACTAATACAGTGAGCAACCTTCTCCTTATTTTCTTCTACATGCCCTGCTCTAATCAAGAGTCGATAAAAATCCTCTGTATATTCTTGGACTGATCTTCCTACTTGCTTTAACGCATGTATCTTCTTAAAGAGATCGAACTCGTAGTCCACAGGAATGAACTGCTTCTTCAATTTGTCCACCATGCGATCCCATCTTGTGATCTTCTCCTTTCCTCTTCTGTTTCTTTCCAATTGAACCTCTTGCCAATAGATTTTGGCATGGCCTTTCAGTTTGGCCTTTACAAACTTAACCCTATCTGGGTCCCTGATATCCTCATACTCAAAGTATTCTTCCAGTTCATTGATCCAATTGATCAACTCATCTGGTTTCAGATTTTTTGAAAATACACCCACTTCAATTGTAGGTCTTTTCCCAAACTTAGTAATGGCCCTAAAAAGCCTTTCCTCTGTGTGATTCAGAACTTCCCCTTCTAGTCCCATTACTTCTTCTTTATTGTCATCCTCACTATCATCACCTTCGGCAACATTTGCTCCTCTATGGAGCTCCTCTTGCAGTGCCTGTACCTGCCTTTGGAGGGCTCTAACCTCCTCAGGATTAATAGCTCTAGCCCTTCTGCCATGCTCTCTTCATGGAGGCATCTTCTAACTCGAACTGACAACCACACAGTCTTGGTGCAAACTGCCTCACAATTGGCGCTCTGTCTACACACTCAGGAAAACCAGCTCTGATACCACTTGATGGGGACACAACCCAAGCACAGAATGGATACAACAGAAAAGGGGAAATTATATTAACTAAGAAAATAAGCTAGTACAAACAGTATAGAGAAAATAAACTTGAAAACATGCCCTAAGGGCTTACAATAGCATAAATCTGGAGATAATTTCTCCTTTCAATACCTCCTCTCAAACTCCACTCCAAACTACCTTTTACAATGCCAAAAATCTCCTTAAATAGACCCCAGAGGGTTAAGAACTAGGAGTACATTCTAGAAAGTGCTAGTAGGCATCCACCAACCAAATAGAAGGTTCTAGAAGCTGCGTTAGAAGTTGATGCAAATCTAGAAGAATCCAAAAATGGTAACCGAACTTCCGGGAGGCATAACTTTTTGAACCGTAACTCCAATTGACGAACCGTTTACATTTTTGAAAAGATCTTGAAGTGCTCTATAGACCTACAGACAATCCTCACTCATCCCTCATTTTTTGGCCCTTTTAGAGGTCATTTAATTCCCCTAACTTGACTTCAAAGCATTCTTAGGAGGTCTCCAAAAATTGAAAAACTGTAATAACTTTCAAACCGTGGGGCCTTTTGACCTGATTCTTTTTTTGGAATGCTCTACATTACAATTACATTCATTTGGCCAATTTACACCTCCTAGTTCACCAAACTGATGGTTCAATTACATACTCCTATTTTTTTGGGATTTACATGAACACTGATAGTGGAACTGTGAGAGTTGGAACCTTTATTTGGCCCAAATGGGTATCCAAAAATGAAAACACATGAAACAGAAACTAAGTCTAGGTACATTTTTTTGGGTGACATAGGATTGCCCTTATACCTCTAGATGCTCCTGCATCACAATGTTTACTATGTTAAAAGACTTAAGTATAATTTTTTGAGTATGTCACGACTGAATAATTTGGGATGTAAGGTTGAGTTTGAAAACAAGATTGCTAAGATATATGACACAAATGGGAAACTAATTGGAAAGGGTGATCAAACTAGAAATAATCTATTCTATCTTGATATAGAGGATGCTACTTGTCTTGTTGTAAAATTTGATGATGTATGGCTATGGCACAAGAGGTTATGTCATGTTAACTCTAATAAATTGATTAGTATTAGTAACATGAAGAAAGTTAGAGGTTTTCCTAAATTGAAGAAGCCTGATAATGTAATGTGCAAACAATGTCAGTTAAGAAAAATGACAAAGTCAAGTTTTAAGAGTAAAACTTATACCTCTGAAGGAATACTAGAGATTGTTCATACTGACTTGTGTGGACCAATTGATGTGCAAAGATACAAAGGAGATAAGTACAGTATGCTATTTGTTGATGACTATTCTAGGATGATGGCAATTATGATTCTAAAATAGAAATCTAATGCTTTCCAAATGTTCAAGTGGTACTTGAGTAAAAGCACAAACCTGTGTCACCCTTTTGTAAATGAAAAGGCTAACAAAAGTATAATTGTTCACCTTCAATGACATAAATCTAGTATTATTACCTAGAATTTGAAAATGAAGTAAACTAATGAAATGTGTAGAAATTGATAAAGTTTGAGATTATAATTTTTAATAATTATTTGGAATAAGAATTGATATATTTTACTAATTTTTATAGATAATTTTTTAGTTGCTAAAAAATGTTGGAACTTAGATATTTAGTTCCCACCACAAAACTATATGGAAACAAAGTTATTTTGATTTGAACTCAGACTATGTTATAGATAACATATATAGCTAGAATAAACAAAAAATAAAATTTGACTTTACCTATATTTTCTCTTTTATAATGATTCAAATTTTAACTCACCTAAATTCTATTATTTTCATCTCCCATCACATTTTTCAAAACAAATATATTGTACCCAAAAGAAAAATTATACATTCTGGAAGAGGACACTCTCCTCTAGAATGTCATATAATTTTAATTTTTTTATATGACTTAATATTTTTTGCTTTCTGAAAATTGAAATCTTTTCGAGTGTTAAAATTTGTGTTTGTGGAATTTTTTAATTATAATATACTATATCTAATTAAAACACTATAAACTCTATATGAAAATATTATTGACTTTGAGTTTGATATAATGTTTTTTATATGTTAATAAAAATATTATAAAAAATAGTAAGATTTAATGAAATGTTAGTTTTCTAAAATAATTTCATTTCTTTAGTAATTGGATAAAAACTACAATGAAATATGCACTTAATAGATATTTCCAATTGGAAAAGTTTGATACCATATATAACTTAGCTAGATTGAATTTATCTAGTTCATATGTTTGAGAAAATTTGATTTTTAGATAGAAATACTCAAATTTAGTTTTTCTAATAAGTCAGCTAAAAAAGTGACACAACTTTGTACTTTTACCCACTTAGCAAGAGTTGAAAAGGAAATAGGTAAAAGTCTAAAGTGTTTGAGATCTGACAGAGGAGAAGAATTCACATCAAGTGAATTTGAGATTTTCTATAATGATAGAGAAATCAAAAGATAGAAATTTTCCCCTAGAACACCTCCACAAAATGGAATAGCTGTAATGAGGAATTGATCTATAATGGACTATTCTAAAACACTCATGATGGAGAAGAATGTTGCTCTAAAATACTAGAAGGAATCTATAAGTACAACTATCTATACCTTAAACCATGTGCAAATCAAGAAAAGTACTCATTCAAAACCTTTTGAACTATGGTATGGATACTCACCCAATTTAAAATACTTTAAGGTATTTGGAAGTAAATGTTACATTCTTAAAGATGAGAGGAATAGTAAACTTGATGCAAAAAGTGAAGAAGGTATACTCCTAGGATACTCCACAAGAAGTAAAGCTTATAAGTGTTTAAATACTAACACTAACAAAATAACAGAAAGTGAAAATGTGAACTTTGATGAATATATAGAAGTGTGTGAGGCTGAACCTATGAAAGAACCAAAAGAATACAAATTATTTGTATACTTTTATGATGGTATTCTTGCTGAAGAAGATGTTGTAAATCAAGCTACAAATCAACAAGTTTTAGTGACTATCGAGTCACACACTATGAATGTTGAGTTGCATTTAGGAATCGAGCTACATTCAGATGCTAAGTTATAGAATGAAGTGGATGCACATTTTGATTCTAAGATTAGTGTACATAAAAGAGATGTTAAGCTACTTGATGGAGATATACATAGTGATTCTGAAGTTGAAAAACAAAATGAAGAAACAAGAGTTGAACCGAGATTGTCTAAGTATGTCGAAACACATCATCCTACTACTTAAATCATTGGAGATAAAGATGCTAGACCAATGATGAGAAATAGATTGAGAAGTGATACATATTTTTTGAGTATGTATGAACCCAAATAAGTGAGAGATGCTTTAGAAAATGATGACTAGAGTAAAGCCATGGAAGAAGAGATTGAACAAATAGAGAAGAACAAAACATGGAGTCTAGTTCCTAGACTAGAAGACAAAAATGTGATTCCAGTACTAAGTGGGTATTTAGAAACAAGCTAGATGAAAATGGTGAAGTCATAAGGAATAAAGAAAGACTAATTTACAAGGGATATGCACAAGAAGAAGGAATTGACTATGGAGAGATATTTGCTTCCATGGCTAGATTGGAAGAAGTAAGAACTTTACTTGCTTATTCTGCATACAAAGGTTTCAAAGTTTATCAAATAGATGTTAAATTTATATTTTTGAATGGTATATTAGAAGAAGAAGTTTACATAGAATAGCTAGAATGTTTTATTGATGTTAACAATAAGAACATGGTACATAGACAATAAAAGGCTCTATACGGTTTGAAACAAGCACCAAGAGAATGGTATGAGAGACTTCATAATTATTTTGTGAAGATTGGATTTGAAAGGACTGGTGATAATAACAATATGTACATGAAGATAGAGGAAGGTAAATGTATTTTGTTATTTGAAATATTTTTTGATGATATCATATTTGGAGGTCAAGATGCTTTATGTAAGGATTTTCCAAATTAGACGAACCAAGAATTTGAGATGTCTATGTTTGGAGAAATAAAAAATTTTGTGGGTTTTCAAGTATATAAGATGAAATATGGTATATACATCAGTTAGTAAAAGTATGTCAAGGAAATATTGAATTTTTTTGGATTGGAGGATTCCAAACTAGTAAGTACACCTATCGTGATGAGACACAATTTGTCAAAGAATGATGATTTAACTAATGTGAATCAAACATTGTATAGGTCTATGATTGGTAAATTGCAATATGTAGTACATAGAAGACTTGATATTGAATTATCTATAGGGATAGTTGCTAGGTTCTCTACTAATCCCAAAGAGAATCATTTGATGGTTGTGAAGAGAATAATGAGATATTTGAAAGGAACATAAGGGTTTGGTCTATGCTAGAAGAAGAACAAATTTTTTTAATTGAGAGCCTACACTAAAGGTGATTTGGCTACAAATATTGATGATAGAAAGAGCACCAATGGAGGAGCATTTATCTTAGGAAAGATACTAGTTACATGAACTAGCAAGAAAAAAAATTGCATTTAACAATCTACTACTGAAGCTGAATATGTTACTACTACTATAAATTGTACAAACATTGTATGGATGAAAGAGCTACTCAAAGGTATGAAGGAAGAGATCATAACACTAGTGATACTTTATTGTGATAATACAAGTTCTATCAATATATCAAAGAATCTAGTGATGTACACAAAGACTAAGCATATTGCAATCAAGGATCATTACTTGGGAGAGTTAGTTCAAGATAAAGAGGTGAAGATGGAATATGTCAACACAAAGGAACAAATTGTTGATATATTCACAAAAGCATTACCTAAGGATGCTCATCAGTATCTAAGAATTAAACTAGGGGTGATACCCCTATCAAAAGTTATCTAAGTAAAAAAAGAAGTGCCTTGCATCAAACAACTTGATGTTCATATGTTACAAATTGGTGCAGTGGATCTTACTTTAGGAGCTGCCTAAAGTAGTCAAAGAGCTAAAACTTCAAATCAGTCACAAGTAAGGTGATAGAGGGAAAAACTAAAGAAATTGAACAAGGTTATATATATCATGATAAAGATGACAAGTCTTTGGAATTGTTGTCAAAGAGGAGGAGATTGACTAAGGAAGGCGAAGCTATCAAGAGATAATTTCCTGGAGAGATTCATTGATCAAATGAAGGAGAGTTTTACTGATCAAGAGAGATTATTTTCACAGAGGAAGAGTTTACTAATCCTAAGAGGGAGATATAGTAAGAGGGAGTTATAAGAAATAATTTTGTAACCTAATCAAAAGATGGAAGTTGTTGATAGAGGGAGAGATTTCAATACGAGTTTTTTGTTTTTGGTATTGTCTTCGTATTTTAACCTAGTTAGTTTGGTTGCACAAAGGTGTTTATCATTTGGCTGATTTGGTTGATTAGTTTGGTTTTCCATCAATGCCAAAGAGGGAGATTGTTGATAATATATTGAAAAGATCATTATTGAGGGAGATTGTTAAAACTAGATTGAAAGAGGGAGAATGTTGAAGAAGACTATGTGTTTCAATCATTTTTTTGTCACTAACGTAAAACCTGCTATTTTTTGGTAACACAACTTCTTATAAGATTTAAGTACTATCACTTATTTGATTGATGAAGAGGATTTGATAAAAAGGTGTAACAACAACACCTAGAGGAAAGATTGAGTTATGATTATGTAATGAAGTACAAGAGTCAATTAAGATAGTGATAACATGATGTATTGATAATCTACTTAAGGTACAAAGACTGGTTACACTAAGAAAGTTTAAAAGAACAAGTTACATAAAGTTTGTCTACCAAGCTTGACTGAGTAGATAGTAGGTACCGAGAAAAGACAAAGTAAGCCAAGTAGAAAATTAGTTGGAGCTGAGTAAATGCTTATTCTAGTGTATGTTGAGCATAACAGTGGATGTTGAGTAAAATTTAGTTAATGCCAAGTACTAATAAGCTTTAGTTCATGCCAAGTAATTTCACAGTGGATGTCGAGCAATGTAGTATGTGTCGAGCATAATAAGCTTGATAATGTTAAGCTGTCGCATTACTTAAAAGATCATGAATTTGATGAATCTAAGCTAACAAGTTTGTTTTCTTGGATTATGTGAACTAGCTCAAAGATAAGGTTGATGAGTTGGTGGCATAGAAATCAAGGTAATCTATTTTAGGAGAATTCAATGTGGATTGTAGGAGAAGTTTCTAAAAGAGATATGAGAGATGGGGTAGATAGATTGTATCCTACCTAATCCATCCAAACCCTAAACTGGATGATGGAGAATGAGCGGCAAGATATCTTAATTTCGTATATATAGGAATGGATAGTCATGAAGAAAGGTTGTCATGTGTGACAACCTAAGGAGGACAAGGAGTCAAGGGTCTTGCTTCATTAAGTGACCTAAGAGAAGAGTTTGCAATGACATGCTAAGAAATAAGGCATAAGGAGATGAATTCTTGAAGGGTGAACAAGCTAATAGAGCTACAAAGTATGAAGGCCAAGAAAATTTGAGGACTAAATAGTGAATTATAATCTACCAATGAGGCTATAAGTTGTATCAGATCAAAGCCCTACTATTACTCTTTAACAATTGTATCAGTCTAGGGTAAATCCTTTGGATTAATGTTGACCTAATAGTCATTTGTAAATCCTTTAATTAGGTGACATTCCAAGTGAATGGTCTAAAGTCCTCTAACAAGGCTCACCCTAACAGGGTAATTCAAATCCTTTAATAGAGTCACATTTAACAATGTGTATTGTAACCATTAACTAGGTTGGTCTTTCGCAGGGCATCACTTCAGAAGAGTGAGAAAAGTAGCATGCTACTGGTGGTTTTTCCCAAATTAGATTTCCACATAAAACATTGTGTCAAGTGTGTTGATGAATCTGTTGTGTTTCATGCTTTACATTTTTGCAAGTTGATTTGACAATAACCTACAAGTTTTACGTGATTGCATAATTTTATGGATGCATGCATGAGTATAAATGTTTTATGGGTTCACTAAGCTGTGAAAAGTTTTATTTATGTATTTGGAAAGTTTTATTTATACATATAGACCTTGGATAACTGATTCACCCCCCTACCCCATCTCCCCCCATTTATTCTAAAGTATTCCAACAAAAGAAAAATCATCCTCTTCAAATTTATTACGTACCATGTTTGCATCCTTGTTTCCTTCTTATTCATCTTCATTATTTTTCTTTCAAGTACAAAAATATTTCTTCTTGTGCCCTCATCTACTACATTACCATTAATCTCTTGGTCCTCTAGATTGAGACCTCTTTCCCTTTGGTTCTCCTCTTGATTTCCCATAATTTCCAAAATTGGTCTCTCTAATTTGTTCTAACTCTACTTTATGTGTTCAAGACACTTCCTAATGTAGATGCAACTAAGATTTTCCTATGAATTTCCTCACTTAGAATGACACCAACCACATCATCAAATTTTATTATATTAGAACCAAAAAAAATTACTCACAACCATTACCAAGTTGTTCCAACTTTTACTCAAAGAAAACAAAATCAAGAGATCCATAATTTCTTTATCAAAATTGACATTTATAGAAGATAATTAATTAGTAACCATATTAAACTCTACAAAATGATCAGCAACATATCTACCTTCTACCCTCTTCATATTAAATAAAATTTTCATGAGAAATACCTTGTTTTAAGCAGAAGACCTTTCATACAACTTTTGTAGGGTTTGCATCAACTCTTTCATCATCTTCTCTTGTGCAATATTAAATAAATACTTCCAAATACCTTTCTATCCAAAATATCACAATAATCATCTTTCATACTTACCTCTTTCATGTACTTTCCTTACAATGAACACCGAAATACTTTTGATAAAGATAGTCCATTTTCATTTTCCATAACTAAAAATTTTACCCATTAAATTTCTCAACCATTAGCTTACCCTCATCTTCTTTTACTCTCAGTCAACCATGAGACACCCACTCAATTGTGAGACCTTCCTATAGAGGATAGTTACAAACAACCTCACTTTGATACAAATTTTTAGGATTAAAGGGACATAAATAAAAATAAAACGAAAGTATAAGAAATATCAAATAATAATGAACCACAAAGAAGAGAACACAAGACACAAATTCTTAATATGGTTCACTAAACACTTGGGTGTCATCCACCAACAATGAGTCTAATATTCTTACTCTCTAGTGGTTACAACCTTATTCAAATTCACAATCCCCTACTACTTAATACTACTATAAGAAGCTATAATCATCATACATTATGAAGTCCCTAACTCTAATCCATTTTATACATTTTTTCACTTTAAAGTTAGAGTCCTTTATAACATGTTAGCCCAAAAATAGTTGATAAAATAACCCCATTTTTAAAAATCGACAGGGATATATAGTGAGTATCCAACACTTTCCTGACTAGTCACCACAAGATAACATGGAGATCATGGTGAAGGAAGTATAAACAAGATGAGATAATAACTATTGGGACATCCAAATAAATTATATTTAACAAATGTACCACATAAGATATCCTTTGTAACTCAGAGAACCACCAACTCTAGGAGAAATACAAGTTAAAAGTTAACACTCCACAAGAGAAGAAATGGTTTGGATTCCTACATAGTAGGGGAGCTAAGCTTACAAGATATTTAGGTTAGCAAAAATAGAGACATCCACTTAATACATAGTAGATCCACCTCAAAAGGGAGGACCCATGATTAGATCTAAGAGGTACCACATTTTTAAAAGGTGATAGAGTATCAACTCACTCCAATAAAATAGATTCTTAACCAATCACCAAGAAAAATTGCACACCCCCCCCCCCCCCCCCCCCCACCCTAAGGTGAAAACAATAAATGAGGAAACATCAACGTATATAAAAAGAGTACTGTCAATAACAATGGTGAGTTTATGAATCAGAACAACCACAAAGACCTAGAGAATGTGGAAACCCTATAAATATGACCCATGAGAAATAAGAACTAGACCCTCCAAGTAGATATGACCCCAAGAGAAATGAGTTCTGAAGGAAAAAGCTAGCAAATAACTATGCACAACTCAACAACCTAGTGAGCTTGGTGAAAGAAACCCCAACTATCTTCATCTTCTTCATATCTTCTCTAAAATAATTATCATTATCATCTCTAGTCTCTAATAAAATCCTAGCTAAACTCTCACCTCTCCATCTCTTCCATATTTTTAGTTTTTTAAAAGGAGAGACTGACAATTTTAGTGGAGAGAGGATATTGTTATCCAAGAATAGTTATAAAAGTATTGATACAATGATTATATTGGCATGAAAAACCCATTGACTTTGAGTAGTATAAATCTCCATTTTTTTTCAAAATAGTTTTTTTTGTAACCAATATCTAGATTGACCATGTCTTATCTCATACTCTTTGTGCTCCACCTTGAAAAAATTCGATGTTGGCAATACATTTATGAGATCTTCATATCTATTCTATGAATTAACTTCACTTGCCTATGTCCTCAGATGAATGGTGTGCAAATTTTTGAATAGAACGTACATATGTAAACCTATTATCCTAATTTTTAGCTAGAAAAGATCTATAATTTTTTTATAAGGGTGAATGATACCATCATGTCGAAGTTGTTTTGAGAATTATAAGAAGATATTGGCCAAATATTTTTATCTAAACTAAGGCTTTAATGAATATTTATAGAACCTATATCATCCAACACTAAATATTCATGTATTTGAGAGTGGCTAGTCATAATGGGTCACCTCATAAATTTATCAAGTACTTAAGGATTTGATAACAATTTAATATAACTATATAAACAAGTTGTTGAAGTTAATATTTTTTTAACAAAAATGATTTGCATCCTATTCCCTCTTAAGTTGGAATTCAGATGCTTTGAACTTAGAGAGACACATTTGTTGGAAATATAAGAGGAGTAATTAAGAGTAGAGGGGTGAATTAGTTACCACAAAAACAATTCCAAATCCCTTAGATTTCAAAACAAACTTATTAACTCAAATCCTTGCACAACTCATTTAGAACTAGATATTCATTGTAACTTAGTTAAAAAAGAAATCTTGAGATATTAATGTGTATTAAAATTTAGTAAATTAGTTGTAGAAAGATAAAGTAGTACGAAATAACATGAACACATGAGACACCAAGATTTAATGTGGAAACCCAATTTGGGAAAACCACCAATGCAACTACTTACAACTTTTCTCCCTTCTAAAGTGAGTCTTGTTAGGAGCCAAACCTATTAAAGTTTACAAAACACACTATTAGTTGTGACCCAATTAAAGGATTTGAATCACTCTATTAGGTGGTGTAATTAAAGTTCTTAAGACACTTCAATCTAGAAATGTCACCTTGTTAGAGGATTTACAAAATTATCATTATGTCAACTCTATTAAGAGATTTCTTCACTGCTACAATTGTTAGAGAGTAACATTAAATAACCTAATTAATGAAACAAGTGATTTGCAGATTTAGATCATTGTTTTAGCTTATCCTTTGGATCCTCCTTGATCAAAATAATCTTTGTAGCTCTTTGGATGTTCTCCTCTTAATCATATATCCTTCTTTATTCACATCTTATCTTCTTCTAGAACTTCCATATTTCAATCTATAACTTGACCTTTCATATATATGAAACCCAATGTCAACTTAGCTTGAATACCTTTAAAAATAAGAAATTAACATCCACTAAGTCAGCTTATAGAAACAAAATAATAAATAAAACTATTCTATTGTAGGTCGGTTAGAACTAGAATTGGATCACTCGATTAACACTGAGTTCTTTGGTAAATGACTTGACTTAGCTTACATCGAACCCCTTTGGTAACTGACCTGACTTGGTTAACACTTAAATCCTTCAATGACTAACCCAGCTCAATTTTCACTTGATCACTACACTTGGCTTCTTCTGAACTTTGGCTCAGTTGATACTTGAGTCTTCTAAGCTCGATTACTACTAGTAGTGCTTGATTAGAGTGTAACATTTATGTAACATCAATGAGAATATACAATTGAATAATTGTTTTTAACAATCTCTCTCTCTTTCATCGATGAAAATACAAAATGTCATAAGAAAATGAAACATAGAGCAATCAAAATTATTATAATATTTTATAATATTCTTAGTTTCATTTTGATTCTCTACCCATCCATTAGAACTCCCTTTGACATCTTATCTTCAGAACCCATCTGATCATGTTCTCCCTTAATTCTTTTTGTATGAACATGACACATTCAATCCATCCCTCTTTGAAATCAAATTCCAAAGACTTAAGAAAATGAGTTTATGGTGTACCTTAAGTACTGATTCATATGCAATAGGCTCTAACTTCTTTGCATCAACTTGATAAATCTTTAATGAAGTTTGGTTGATGCATCACTAATATGTACTCTAATGAGCATCAGATAGGGGAATGGCCCCTAGCTTTCCTTTGTGATACAAAAATGCATCCTTAGGTAATGATTTGGTAAATATGTCAGCAACCTACTCCTTTTTGTTCACTTATTCCAATCTAACCTCTTTATCTTGAAGTAATTCTCTCATAAAATGATACTCGATTGCAATGTGTTTTTTTTTAGAGTGCATCTCTAGATTTTTGGATATGTTGGTTGCACTTGTGTTATCATAGCAGATAACCATTGGGTCCTTGACTTCTTCCTTTTTTCCTAACAATAGTTGTTTGATCTAGCATATGTTAGAATAATTAACTGCTATAGCAACATATTCTTCCTCTGTTATACACTGAGAGATGCAATTCTACTTTTTATTGGTCCATGACACTAGCCTCTTTCCAAGAAAGAATGCTCCTTCACTAGTGCTTTTTTTGTCATCAACACTTCTAGTCTAAATTGCATCAGTAAAGAATTTTAACTCAAGGTTTCTTCCTTTCTTGTACCATAGACCATAGTCTTGAGTACCTTTTAGATATCTCATAATTCTTTTGACTATCATCATATGATTTTCTCTATTATTTGCAAAAAACATTGCAACTATACTAACTACTAATGTAATATAAGGACTTGTGTGAATGACATACTAAAGTTTCCCAATCATAGATCTATAGGTACTCTAATTTACCTCTTCTAAATCATCCTTTTTGGATAGCTTATGTCCACTAGACATAGGTGTTCAAATTGGTTTGAAATCTTCCATTCCAAAGATCTTTAATATTTCCTTGATATATTTTGACTAAGATAAATTCCATCCTTCATTTAATGAACTTGTAAACCAAAAAATAATTTTATCTCTCCAAACATTGGCATTTCAAATTCTTTCCTCGTTTCTTTAGAGAATAATTTACATAAGTCATCATGACTTGTGAATAGTGTATCATCCACAAATATTTCTACTGATAGTATCTTATTTTATGTTCTTTCATTAATATATAGACTACTATTATCATTGGTTCTTTGCAAACCAATCTGTACCATATGTCCATGTAGCCTCTCATACCAAACTCTAGGATCTTTTTTAGACAATGTCTCTTTTATTTGGATCAATGAAACCATTAGGCTCATCAATGTAAACTTCTCCTAGAATTCCATTCAAGAAATATTATTTTACATCCATTTGATTCACTTTTGATCCTTTGAATGCAACATATGAAAGTAGTGTTCTGACCCCTTCAAGTCTAGCAACATGAGAAAATGTTTCTCCATAGACTATACCTACTTCTTGAGCATATCCTTTACACACTAACCTTGTTTTATTCCTTGGTACTTCACCATTTTCATTTAATTTTTTTCTGAATATCTTGTTCGTTCCAATTACATTTTTTTCCTTGGGTCTATGAACAAGAGTCCAGGTATTGTTCTTTTCAATTTTCTTAATCTCTTCATTTATTGCCTCTATCCAACTTTCATTATTGAATGCATCTTTAATAGATATAGGTTCAAATTTGGTAATAAAACATGTACCTTTTAATTTCTTCCTTTTCATTAGGGCTTCTATTTTATCTCCAATTATTTTTTAGGTGCATGATGCCTTCTGACATATCTAGCAATTCTAGGTTCCTTTCTTCTAAATTCTAGACCATTTTCCCTTGGTTCACCATGCTCAAAGGTTCTCTGAAACTCTAAATTCTTCTTAGATCCCACTGTCTGAGATTCAGTTCCCATAGTCTATGACTCAGGTTCCTCTTTTTGGGACTCAATCAATCTATCTCCAACTTAGGTTGCACTGGCTCCAACTCAGGTTGAACTATAGATTTAGGGGACTTGGGTAGTGTTGACTATTGGAGTGATGCTATCTGTTGTTGTCCAATCACATTTTTTTGTACCTTTGATAAAGTATCAAGCTCAAAGTAAATAAGATTTATATAGTCTTCAGGATCCTTCCTACTTTATTCTTCACTCTCTACTACAAACTCATCAATATTTACATGTACACTCTCTATAACCTTGTGAGTGGCAAGATTCAAACATTTATATGCTTTGCTCTTGTTGGAGTACCCTAAGAATACATCTTCATCACTTTTTGTATCAAAATTACCTTTCCTTATCTCTTTCAAGATATAACATTTTCTACCAAATACTTTAAAATTAAAAAAATATTAGATTTATAGCCATACCATAATTCATAAGGTGTGTGATTTGTACCTTTTTTCAGTTGAACTCGATTGAAGGTATTAACTTCTATGTTGATTGCTTCTTTCCACTATTTGGATGCAATATTTTTCTCTATCATTAATGTTCTTGGACAATCCATGATGGATCTATTCCTTCTTTTTGTCATGGCATTCTATTGAGGTGTACCAAGTGTAGATACTTGTCTTTTGATTCCTCTTTCATTATAAAATTAATTGAATTCATTAGAGATGAATTCTCCTCCTCTATCTAACCTTAGACATTTAAAATCCTTCCCTATTTCTTTTTCAACTCTAGCCAAATACCACTTTAACTTTTGAAAAGCTTTAGATTTATCCTTTGAGTACACTATTATCATCATCCTAGAATAATCATCAACAACCAAAATGAAATATTTATCTCCACTATAGCTTTCTATCCCTACTAGTACACAAATATATCTATGAACTAGCTCCAAGAATTATTTAGTATCATAATTCTTACTTTTTAAAGCTAGTTGTACCCATCTTTCTGATTTAACATTGTTTCTATGCGGCTAGTTTGGGTTTCTTCAGATTTGGAATACCTCCTACTCTTTTTTTCTTACTTATTAGTAACCATATTGTCAAATTTTACATGACACAATCTTTTTATGCCATAGCTAGCTTTCCTCTACTTATGCCTTATTGAGATCTAGATAAAATAGATTAACTTTTGTCTAAATGCTAGTTCTAACTAGGTTTCCTGTACCATCTAAAAACTTGGCCTTGTCATTCATGAATTCTACCTTGTATCCAATGTTGTTCAGTTGTGCCACACTTAGAAGATTATGTCTTAGTCCTTCAACCCAATAATCATTGTCGTATTTGAGTTCATTAGTTAATGCAATGCATCTTTTTCCCTTCACATAATATGGCTTATTATTTCCAAATTTAACACGTCCACCATCATAGTGCTCCAAGTGTTCATACTTAGTTTTATCACTAGTCATGTGATGAGAACAACCACTATCTATTATCCATGTGTCATTCTTGCTAACAAGAGAAATAAGTCTCATCTTTTCATTATCCTCATCATTTGACTCATATTTAATAGCAACATATATCATTTCATTTTCATCATCATTGTCAAAATCTTTAGCAATATAACAAGATTGCTTACCTTTGTCTTTGTAGTCTATGTAGCGTTTGAAATCTTCTTTTCCTTTGAACTTGTCGAATTTCCTACCATCCTTGTTTTCCTTATTTGGACACCTTGTGGCAATGTGACCAACTTCTTCACAGTAGAAATATATTAGTACAATTTTTCCTTTATATTTACCTTTTCCTTTTGGTAACCTTCTTGCAAGAAGGGCTTCAATAGCATTCAAGTCATCATTTGATTCTTCTTCTTCTTCTGTACTGTTAGACTCTTTTTATTTTGAGTTTCCTCTCTTTCTACCAAGAGTTAGTTTGTCTTTGAATTTTGATTCTATGTTTTGATATCTAGGAAGATAGATATACAAGTTATCCAACTCAAATGTTGTTAACCTTCCCACTAGTACATCCAAAATTATATCATTTTTGGGATCACATTTCATCTCTTGAATAGTTGAAACTCTAATTTCATAAATATGAAGAAGATTTCTTAATACCTTGCTGACTACTATCGCATCATCTATTTTTCCTCCTTCTGCTCTAATTGCACTCACACTTACTTTGATTATTTCACTATATTTGGCAATGTTTTCATCTTCTTTCCTTTTCATCTAATCAAATTAGTCTCGTAGACTTTTTAATCTCAAACTGGTTTTGACTAGTAAGTTTCTATACACCTGAGTCATTTACTTAGTTCATTCTGAACAAAAAACATATGTCAAGTAGAACATATAAATTTAGTGCATGTCGAGTAAATAGTGAGTGTCAAATCACTCAAATGCCAAGTCACTCAAGAGTTGAGTAGATGTTATATGTCAAGTGATTTATGAGCCAAGCAAGTAGTGCATGCCATGTCATATAGATGCCAAGTGATAGCATTTAAGTCATGGCATGTGTCGAGCACCAGGGACTTCAGATGCTGAGTAATACAGTTTTTTCATAGTTGTTTGTATTGGCAAAAACTACTATATAAACCATTTTTGGGCCGACTTAAGGATTGAATTATTATATTTTGGTGATAAGGATGAATCTCAATTAGGAATCCCTATGTATTACATGCATCCAATAAGGTAAAGATAATTTTTAAGCATCAACATGGATGAATCACAACCATTGATTCATACCTAACCCTAAGTCACCTAGGTCTTCTTAAGGAGGATGAACCCTAAACTTCATGCGTGTGAGAAAGGGAATGAATGAATGATCAAGGAGAGTTTTGAATACACAAACCAAGACATTAATGGTGATCAAGGTATTATGATATGAATTGAAAAATCAATTAAAGGATAATAGAGGAATGAAATAGTGAACAACAAAGAGACATCTAATCAAGAAGGATGAAGTCATAGCAAAATAGAGGTGATCTATCATCGAGCATCAGAGTGATAACCATCGGATCATTACTGAGACATTCTAATAGGTGAATTAGTTAAATCTCTTTATAGAGTAGTCTTAATAGGCTATATTGAAATTTACTTAATTGTAAGTTGAAGTCCTTTGACCAACACACTCCTAACAGGGTGTTGAAATCCTTTATCAGGGTCTTAGTCCTAATAATCTTTGTAAGCCTTTAGCATGGTAGACCTTCATAGGGTAGATCATGTTTCATGATCAAACATTGTAACCTTCATTGGATACACTTTATTATTACATTAATGAAGATTTTTGGGTGTCATCCCCACACCAATTTTACCTTCTCATTGGAGGGTTTTTGGGTAATCATATCTTGTGTCATGAATGCATGAATGCTTACTTACATGCTTTAGATATATATGTTTTACATGGTATTTTAGTTTATTTATTAAATATGTGAGATGGATGTGTAGTGAATATTTAATGGGCCAAAGTTTAAAGCATTGATACACCCCAAACCCCACCCCCCTACTTAGAAGTTTACCTTTCCTATTGTAATTCCAACAATTGGTATCAGAGCCTAGATCTCTAAAAGAGAAGCTTTGCAACTTTGAGGAAAGATCTTGGAAATGGAAGTTTACAAGTTGGGAAAAATCATTAAGAATCAAGGAATTGATACATAACTCATTTTACATCAGTTGAATGAAGCAAGAGATGATCTAAAGAAATCATTGGAGATAAGATAAGAAAGTTCTATTGAGGAGAATGACACACAATACTATTAGTTCATGTTTTTTAGAGTCACCATTTTTACTCATTATTTTTGGTTTACTCTTGTTTTCACATTTTTAAATTTGAACCATTGGTTTTGTCAAATTGTCAAACTCAAAAATGAAGTTAAGTGACATTTTCATGTCTATTTGACTTTTTTTTTAACTGACCTTCCTTTCAAGCTAAATTTTTGACCAAGTCCTCCCTCACAATTAGCGTTAACCAAAAGAAAATGTATTTCAAACCATCATCTTGTTGTGGTTCAGAAGGTGTCTTAGTATAATAGGCAAGTTTCTTGTACTCTTTGAACCTTTTGTACCCTTTTTACCAAGTTCAAAGAGTGGTAAGCTGCATGGAACCTCTTATACCAAAGGAACTATTTCACAAATTTAATATCTCTTATGTTCCTCAAAGCAACTTTCCTTGGAAGACCCACATGACATGTTGTACACACATCGGGCGTATGAGACATGGAATAGCTGGTTGCCTCATCATGATTAACATGGTTGTAGGTGATGTTATGACTTGAAAGGTAAGTACAAGTAATTAATGTTCAAGTAAAATTGCCATTAATAATCACATCATAGTTTTGATTTAAGGGTGTGAAAGCAAAGATTTGAAATGTGTAAAGAGGGATAATCATTTAAAGTACTTGGTTCCTAATTTAATGCTAGTACACATTCCACCTATCATCTTTCCTTCACAACATGCCAAAAATCACTTCTGTCCTCTACACAATTAATGATCATGTCCTCCTTTTCAAAATACATTTAAAGGAAATTTTTCTCATTTAAATGAAAGATATCAAGTTTCTTTTTCTACTCAAAACAAGTAGTCATAGAAGAGTTCTACAAAGAAAACTAGCCTTCTTTCATAGCTAAAGTAGTTGTCATGTTCCAAGTAATCCTTCCATCTTCTAGTTATTTTTTTTTATCACTCGTGGGGTGAATCATATTTTTGGTTGTTTCCTTGCTTTGCATTCAAATATAGAGCTCTTAAAATCACGAAGTCTACATTACACATATTTGGAAACACTCATAGTCTGCAATGTAGGTCCCCTATTATAGTTGATACAAACTTTTTAGGGGTTGACTTGGGAGGATTTTTAGAAAGATTGTGTAAAAGGCTAGCCCAACCTTTTTCCACTAAAGTGTTAGACATGAACTTGCTCATGGCTTCCACTTTCCCTCTAGCTTATCCATGCCTAGAGTTAATTTAGGAATGCATATACATGTGTGTCTAAAGGCCATATATTAAAGAAAGATGGAAGTATTTTGTTGGACATCAATAGAGAGACCATGTCTAGCTTGTTTCACCTAGAAGACCAACCATTTGTTGATCTTACCCCGGCCTTATGTGTAGCTAGATTTTCTAAAAAGGCAAGTGAATATAATAATTTCATAGAAAAAAGTTGGACAAAAGCTTTCTATAAGGGGGGTTCAAGGTTACCTAAGACTTTGAAGAAAAGCCTGATGACTGGTCAGGTTCAAGACATAATGGTTCTTTTACACAGAATTTGTGATTCCGCTGATGTCTCTATTTTTGAAAATTGGATGTAATACTATATTCAAAATGTGTTAGTAGGTTCAAAATTTCTAGATTGGGTGAAACTAATTGCTAGTTCTCTCAGAGATCAAGTGAAAGGTGCCCTAAATCTGAAGAAAGATTTCCTCATATCATCTTACTTAATGTATATGTTAGCTACCACTCAAGATTTGCAATATTTTACCCATGAACCCTAGACTAAGGATATCACCATATATAGTTATTGCCCTTTGCTACATAAATATAAAGCCTTAGATGATTTTGAAGGGTTCATGATGTTTTCTTTGGGAAATTATGTTTTGAAATGAAAAGTCCAAATTACAAAGAAATAATGACTAATTCTAAAGGTGCAAGTGAAGAAGAGGTGAATAGTCTATAAATAGAGGAGGATGGTGAGAGCAATTACTTTGGTGGGTCGGTTGAGAAAATGTTCCAACCACTAAGAATATGACCTTCCCCTATTTTAATCCATTCAGAGGAAGTTAAAGAAAGTATGCAGACAAGTGAAGATGAGAATGCCAAGTGAAGATTTCTAGGAAGATTGTACTGATAAATTAGAAGTGAAAAGAAGAAGTTTATCCAAGTTTACCATTTCTCAAATTATCCTTTTTCAATTAAAGTTGGGAATACATATTGCAGATATAGAGGAGGATGAGATAGACATTTCAACTTTCGAAGAAATTGAACTTGCAAGCCTTGTCATAGATTGGGATTCTATGGAAGAAGATGATATTCTTCAAAAACCAACTAATGTGATTAAAAAGACAAAGTCTTGGTTGAAATTGAAAAAGGGAACCTGTGCTAGCGTCAGGGTTGGTTTTATTTCTAATATTGGTTTCCCTACTATAGGTAATAGAAGGTCATCAAGAATTTCTAAGAAAAAGTTTCACAATCATCCCCTTGTGCAAAAAACCTATTCCAATAGAAAGACCAAAATGTTAACTCCATCAAGCCCTCACCAAGTTATTCAAGTTGACAATGAGAAAGAAAAAGATCAAGGTGAAGAACTCATTGATAATAGCCAGAGGGTTCAAATGATTGTGGGTTCATCTCCTCCAAGGGTACAGACTGTAACTACTTTGGAAGTGGTTGTTGGATCACAACAGGATGTTGTATCTCCTGACTAGCTTGTGGCCTCGATAAATAGGGAAAGGAGTCTAGTTCCAGTATCTTTTCTTGTTGATGATATTGTGAGTAAGTACACTAATAAGGCTTCCAAACCCAAAATGACCAAAAACATTACTAGGATAACTTTTCATAGTGCAACTGGGAGGAGCATTGCTGAGGTAGCTACTTATAATCATAAAGAGGGAGCTGAAAAATTAGATTTGAGAAATTTTGAAGTTACACACATAGATTTAGAGGTAATGAACTATGAGACAAAGGAACATTGGAGAGAGGTGTTCACAAAATAAATTGTGTTGCAATCACAAAAAGAAGGAATTAAGAAGAAAAGGCTGAAAGCCAAAAATAATGCAATGGCTGAATATATAAACTCATTGAAGGAACAAAGTTTAGTTCTTGGTAATCAATCACAAATTACCTTCGATTCCAATGCCCCTACAAATCAATAGCTATTAGAGGATTTGAAGAAAGGAAAAATGATGATGTTTGATCAGCCTCGTAATGAGCCAAGTTGCCAAAGTCATGTGAAATTTGCATGAGATTGTTTCCCTAGCAGGGGTTGCTCTTGATGAATCTTGTGTTCAATCTGGGACATGGAAAGCATAAGTTGAAAAATTATTAGCCATGGTGTCTCAACTAGTGGAAGTAGAAGAGTTTGGACCAGAGAAATTCCTTGAAGAAAACTCATTGCAACATGTATATGCAAGTCTGATTCAGGTTTTGAGGAAAAACATTGCTAGAGAGAGTCCAACTATGCTTATAGGATTTCAAGGCATTGTTGGAGTAAGTAGGAAAATATTTCTAGTCCATTGGTTCACCTCTGCCTAACCCCCTTAAAGAAGGAGGCTTTCATGTAGAGACAATGGTCAAGCAACATGAAGAATGTATGAAGTCTATAAAAGACAAAATTGATCTTACATCGTTTGACTTCTCCAAAGTGGCCAAGAGTGAAGTGATGTTAGGAACCTACACCTTGCAACTACCAAGTTACCTGGACACTATAAATAAAATGAAGAGTTTGGACACTAGCATTTAGGAAATGGAAGCTAGTGTGTGGGTAGGGTGATGGTGAAGATGTTGAAGATAATGAGGAGGAAACCACTTGACCAATCAGTGGCTATTTTATGTTTTTTGTTAAATTTTCTTGAAATTTTTTTTAGTTATGATTTCTATCAATTAAATTTTGGGTATGTGTACCCTATATTTAATGTTGGTTTTCATAACTACTTCTAACTATCCAAGAATCAGGTTTTTAGGGAGATTCTTGGATAGCTTTTTATTTAAGTTTAAAACATAGTAGTGCTATGGGTTGGCATTTTTTGATGGATATCATGTTGTGACCAATTTCCTAAAGGCTTTAGTTTTATGAAAATTCTCTAAGTTTTTCTAGTATCATAAATGAATAGTATTGTTCCTTTTGAAAGGAAATGGTTGAATGCTCAAAGATGTATGCTTTAAATTAGTTCATTATTGATTTTGTATTGAATTATTATTGAATTATTGAACAATTCATTATTTGCTAGATATTTCTCCCCTCGTGGTGATTGTATTTTAAGTTTATTTATTTTCTAGAATGTGATTCATAGAGAAACGGTGTGTTCTCTCCTTTGTATGCATTTATTTTTTAGCATATTGTTATTAATTAGATTGTTCACCCTATTCAAGAATATATGGGAAGCCTTATTAATTTCAGGTTAAAAATAATCTTCATTTGAAAAGTGGTTTTGATTGAAAATCCAATAAGGGAGTTGAACCTTACTTAAATTCAGAGAGGAATTGTGAATGTAAAATTTCCTCAACTATTGGGAAGTTTTATTTGTCTTATGAACTTGGGCATAGAATCTTTTATTCTTTTTATGTAAATTAAAAGAAAAATCTGTTCACAAAGAAATACCAAGAGATGGACAATACTAATCTATTTGAAAATGGAGACTCCAATGAATTTAATGCAGCAATTGTGGATTTAATGGAAAAGAATAGAACTCTAGTTGAAGAGATCTAAATGTTAAAATAGAGCAAGAATCACAAGCCATATTACTATGTGAGGTGACTAAACAAAAAAATAAAGATACGAAAGAAAAAGTCATGATTGAATACGAAAAAAGAGTTTTGACTAGCAGACTAGAAGATAAATCATTAGAGGAAACTAGGATTGCTAACATGCAATTAGAAACTTTGGGTCACGTAATGAAGGTAAACCATGAACTGAACGCCAAAGACATTGACATAATAAAATTTAAGTTGTAGAATGAACACTTGAGCAATGATCTGAAAAGGGAAAAGGAGTTTTTTGAAAGATTCAATAGACCAAATGAAGCTATCAAATCTAACAATGATACGTTTGGACTAAGGTACACAAGTACTAAAGAAGGAGAATCATCCAAAAATATTGAAGAAAGAGGTAACAAAGGAAAGAACTCAAAACCTACTTGTCACAATTTTGGTAAGAAAGGACATACTACCAATGTGTGCAGAAGAAAGACTATAAATTAGAATGTTAAGCAGAAGAGCATGGATCACAACCATAAGTGCAAAAAACAAGGTCATCAAGCACATGAATTCAGAACCAAGACAATGTACACTCAAAGATTTGAAGGATACTATTATAACTGTCAAAAAAATGGTCATAGAGCTTTTCAGTGTAGATCCAAACCCATGTGGTCATCAAACAAGAAAATAGAGGTAAAGAACAATGGTAACACTTATAATTGGGATTATAATACAAGGTATAGTTGACATATAGTTTTTATTAATGTCAAGAGTATGGACATGTTCATAAGAACTATATTAAAACACACTTCAAGAGTGACTACAAAAGGTGGTTGAGTCAAACCACATGTTTTATTTGTTTGAAGACTCGTCACATTAGTCAATATTATCCAACAAGATCAAAGGCACCAAGTTGTGAGTCTAGCAAAGGAAAAGGCAAGGCATGCATTGAAAATGTTAGAAATGAGATGAACAAGACATGGAAGATAAAGGAGGATTACAAAACATAAAGTATAGATGGGATCACTTCGCCCAATGGGTCAAGTGATCACACCTCATCAAACTAAAAAATTAAGAGGTATCTGGGATTGATATTTAAAATGTTATACAATACATCAGTTCCAAGGACCTAACTCTAAAAAGATTACATATACATGAATAAAGATGTAAAGTGTTATTAGAAATCAAGGAAAAATCTTTAAGTTTTGTCAGTTTTTCATGTTACTGCCAAGCATGAAAAGTCTCCTATGGATGCTAAGTAAAATATTTGTCAATGTCAAGCTAACAAAATTGGTTGGTTTAGACTGAGCTCATAATGATTGTTGAATGCATGGAAATACATGTGGATGTTGACTGAGCCATAAATCAATTGATGTCAAGCTTACAGCTACGTAAGCACTTAACACTAATCACAATGTTTTTGAGGGCTATTATGGTCAATTTCTTCTTATTTAACATCATTTAAATTTTAGAAAGAAAGTGAAGAGCTAAAGGAAATCTGGAGAATACCATCTAAAATGCTTTTAGAAGATTTGAATGACTATTCGACACTATTTCATCATGATTTGTATTTTGTTTATTGTATGCTAAGTTATACAGTTTATAATTTCATAAACCCTAGATTTATGTGATGGTGTCTAGTTCTTCAAAAGAAAAAGTTCTAGAGGGAAAAGAGGTCTTAAATGTTTAGTTAACTAGAAATGCCATTAAATAACCTATTTTCAAGGCTATTGTAGATATGGCATATAAATAAGATCGCTCTAATGCATTGTCTATGATACAACCATGAGTTTTAATGATTCAAGATGTTAGAAATTGTTATACTTATAAGATTGGAAGTATATGTGACATGGAAATTAGAGAAGAGTATGGAAGACTACGTGAAAATGCAGCTTTTAAGGAACAATAAAACATTGTTGAGAAGAAAGGGTTAACTCATGTGCTAGATTTTCCAAATGTTTTCAAAACTAAATGGATTAGGATTGTCTTAAGAAAAATTCATGACAGGTCAGTATGGATAGAGAATGGGTCGATTAAAATTTTTAAAAAAATTATTCATAGGGTAACAGGGTATCTGACCCTAGATAAGCCAAAAACTATGAGAAGTGAGTCAAAGGAAGTTATTGAAAAGAACATAGGAACCATATGGAACAAAAGGGGTATGACCATTGATACAATCACAAATCCCCTAATAGCTTTTGTAGTGAGGGTAATAGAACATAAGTTTTATTAGTCAAGAAGATTAAATAGTGTACTTTTAATTATAGTGGACATGGCCTACAAAATTGTCAAGAAAGATCATAATTATGATCTTTTCAAGTTACAGTTACAACAATTAATTGAAAACCTAGGAGCAATAAGGAAAATAAAGAGTTCTCAATACAAATTTAGATATATTTTGATATGTATTCTATTCTATGTGTAGAATACATTTCCTACATTTGGCAAGGTCACATGGAAGACAAATAGATCAATTGCAATATAGATAGGAGAGTTCATTGAACAATTAGGAAATAACTTTGAGTTAATAATGGCTAGTTATTTTGAAGATTTCAAACAATCTATGAAGAAGAGATTAAGGATTCCAGTCTCATTAGTGGAGAAACATTATGATGATGTTTGCTTCCTAGTTGACATTGATCATTCATATGTACAAGAAACAATTCCTAGAGTGAGATGGCTAAGGTTATTAGGATATGAGATAAATGTTGATGAGGCCTCTATAGCAATCACACCATTACTTGCAGAAGAAGTGAACAAAGAAGCCAAAACATTTAATAACTATGAATAGGCCAAGTCTAAAATCACTATGGACTTGAAGACTAGATCTGTAATAAAGAAGAAGAATAAATTGGTGAAGAAACTAAAATAAAAATTTGTTTAAGGAGCTGTGAAAGACGATGAAGAAGAAGATAGATACGTTCAAACACCACTAGCTCTAACAAAAGATCAAGGAGAGGATTAACAGGAAGACGAGATAGAAATTTTGTAGTGCCTGCCCCTAGTTTGCATTTTGTTATCGTTGTTGAACTCTTTTAGAGTTAGTTTTGTGTTGTTGGTTAGCAACATTCTTTTGAGATTATCAGATATTGTGCTATAGATTTAGTTTATTATGTGATGAGATTACTTAGACTTTACATTTCAAGTATGCATGATGATTATTTTTAGTGTTTGCAGTTATTAATGATGATTAGTAAGATGATTTATTATCATATGTGTTTTATTATGGATACTTACCCCATACTTGCATGTGTATGGTGTGCGTGTTTGCTTTGCGTGTTTGTTGTATGGCGTGTTTGATGTGGTTAAGGAAGGGAGTCATAGTCACCTGCTAGTTGGGATCTACACGATGCACCACTTCCTGCCATTTCCTGTTTAGTTTAGTATATATTGTGCTTGTACATGCATGGTTTTTATGCAGGTTGCAGGTACCAGGTATCGACTTCCCTGAATTTGTCAGGATGAGCGTACCCTATCACATTATCTCAATGATAAGAGAGGGGAGATAAATTCTCAAGTCCAAATCCCAACCCTTTAAGCCATTTGTCCTAATTGAAAATTAGGACAAGTATCTGAGTTGAGTACCCTCCGAATATGTTGGATAACGTAATTCGTGATATTAACCCTTGGTTTGATTTTGTATGTATTTTTGTTATGATGGGGTTTTGTATTTCTACCTTATGAGTCTTTGATGTATTTTCTATTAATTAAGCCTAATTAAAAGATTTAATTAATGGTTTAATTAAATGGAAAATTAATATGATATTTTAATATTTATTTTATTTAAATTAATTGGGAAATTAATTAAATAAAATAATTAAATTTGAAAATAAAAAGTTAAAGGTTTAAATTTGGAATGTGACAATATTTATTTTAATAATAATATATTTGGAGTTCATTTTTAAATGAATGACTAAATAATATTATTATTAAAGCTAATAAATATTTTAGCAATTATGTTTTGGAAAATGAAATTTAAAAAGTGGAAAATATATTTTAAATTAATAAAAGATTCTAAATTTTATATGACTAAAATATAAATATATTAAGATTGAAAAGTGGAGTTATTAAAGTTAGTACATGAGATTTAATAAATTAATTAATTAAATTGGAAAGAGTAAAAGTAAATATTAAATTAATTATTGTGCACTATTTTAATATTTGCTCACATAGGAGTTGGCAAATTCTCGGGAGTTGTCATGTAGACAACATAGGGGTTTGCACTCTAAGAATGCATAAGTTGTCTACACTTAAGAGTTAGCATTTTATTTGAGCACATGGTGTCTACAACCTTAAGACTTATCTAGAAGGTTGGAGAAGACCCATGCTTGGTTGTCATGCTTATCTTCTAGTTGGTTCTAGAGACACTCTAGATGCATCTTAGAGGCCTTTAAATAGAGGCTCTCCTAGTGTGTTTGGACAAGCTAAATGAAAGCTTAAATGCAAGCTTAATGGAAGCTAGGAACTACAAGCTACAAGCTTTAAATGGAAGCTTCAAAGCTTACATGTATTGGAGAAGCTCATATGCTCATATGTTCCTACATGCTTCTATGCTCCTTCTAGCACTTCTAGTCACTTGGAGGATTCGGCTGGCTTGGATCTTGGAGGAATTGCGAATGATTGGAAGGAAGGGATTTTATATGGACTTCTGAGGCATAACGGATTAGCATCAGTGTCTAGGTGCACTCGTGATATTCACATATTCTATTTGCACTATTTCACTTCCTGTCTTCATCATGTCTGTTATATGTGCCTGAATACTCTTTGTGATTGAATCTACAATTAAATTGGAATCTAGATATTTTGTTGGTTGAGTAGAAAACATTAGAAAACCCTAGATCCAATTAAGGAGAAATTAGATCTAAACGGGTTTGGGTTCGAATTAGAATCAAATTGAAATAAATTTGAAAAAAAAAAAAATGTTTTCTAAAACTATAGCCAAACCTATTGGATGAATTGGATAAAATTAGAGAAACAAATATTCTTAGTTTTGGTAGTCTTTTAAAACTGTGTATATGTTCTATACATGATTATTTATCTTTTCAAACCTGCAAAATACACACACACACACACACACACACACACACACACACACACACACACACACACACACACACACACACACACACACACATATATATTAATGTTGTAGCACAAAATTTTGCGTATACACACACACACACACACACACACACACACACACACACACACACACACACACACACACACACACACACACACACACATATATATATATATATAAATATGTATATATATATATATATACATATATATTTATTTAGTGGAATATCGAATATTTTATCATAGTCGAAATTAATCTGAACTCGCAATTCGTAATACGTTTTGTTTATTAAGAAAAATATATATATTAGTCATTTGGTGGGGGCGGGGTTTATACCCACCGCACCCCACTTGCCTTATTACCTCTGGCGGCGACCAGTACTTGTAATTGTGGGTCGCACATTTTATAATGACACTTGTACTGTGTATGCAGTGCATGGCTGCGGAATACGTTGCAGAGGCCGCATGGCTTACTAAGCCGACGGCTACGTATTTGCATATGAGCCACAACGATTGTAATCGCTTGCTCTTTTTTGTTATGTGTATATCATTTAG
This sequence comes from Cupressus sempervirens, assembly GCA_028749045.1. Lineage (NCBI taxonomy): Eukaryota > Viridiplantae > Streptophyta > Pinopsida > Cupressales > Cupressaceae > Cupressus > Cupressus sempervirens. Next base: position 356,449,984 of record CM053792.1, on the reverse strand, counting down.
TGTAAGTTTTATATTAAGTACTGTTTAGTATATATTAAATATTATTTAATATATATTAAACACTATTTAATATATATTAAATATTTATAAGAGATGATGATTTGAGAAATCATTTTTAATTATTTCGATTTTCACATATAAATTTTTATTAGATATGGATTATTATATATTTTAATAATTATTATTCTTAATTACTAGTTTTATGATTATTAATAAGTTGTTAATTAGTTATTAATGACTGAAATTAATAAGTTGTTATTATAATTAAGTGATTTAGATTATGGTAATATTTAGTCGTCTTAATTGAGTTGGTGAATTATAGGTTCCATTAACTGATTTAATTAATTATGAATTAATAAAGGGGGTTGATACCTTAAGTTGGAAAATTAAATATAGATGTTAACAACTAATGATAAGTATCATTTATTAATTTAATAATAATTTGTAAATTATTATTAAATTAAAACGAGATATTGAATTGTTAGAGAATGGAGGATTTCTTTTTAATATATATTAAATAACATTTAATTTAGAGATGGCAATTTTATAGTACGAGATGATTTTAAATTAAGTGACTCAAATTTTATTGATATTGGACAATGGGTCATTACTACATTATAACATCGTTATAGCATTGTTATGTTAATGTTAATACGATCGAATTATTAGGTATCTTATTGTTATACCTTAATCGTGCTAAGAGTTAGTCAAATACTAACTAATGAAGTTTATGTAAAGATTCTCTATATCGATTAATAATAGTTTATTATTTATTAATGTTTGTTGGAACTAACAAACTATTAATAAATAATGGTTTAAATAGTTATCAATAAATTCAATCTAGTGCAGATTATTTATTTATTAAAGTTTTGCAAGGATATTAGTTTTTGGATTTGAAGTATAATTGATTTTTAATCAATTGATATTCATTGAGTTGATATTATAACTATGATATTAACAATTAAAATTGTGCAATAGAGTTTTATTTGAAATGATTAATGATAATACAATTTTGTTAAGGGAAGGTTGGTATTCTTTGAAGATGACGAATGTGGTCATACGGAATTATTATTAAGATTTTCAATAATTATTATTGAATTATTAATATGATCATTTGAGTATTGAATTATAGTTGACTTTTATCTTACAGAATTCTAGTTAGTTATTAGTCAACTAATATTAATTGGAACATTGCTTTGGTTATGCAATTATTAATTAAATCAATTAACTAGAGTTAATTAGATTTAATTAATAATCAAGTTATGTAATAGTGTTTTAATTGATATGCTAGTATCAATTCCTCTAGCAAAGCTGTGAAGTATTTACATCGAAATTTATAAGTCGTACTCTCATGGCTTGAATAATAACCTTAGATGTTTTAATGGTGAGACAGTAATATTGAATTGGAAACTATTAGAATGATAAAAGGTCATGGAATTGTGTACCTAAGTTAATTGATGGATTTAATTGATCATTTTAATAAAGTTATAATTCAAAGATTGATAATTGATTCTTTTATAAAAGAATAATGATTCTTGGATTATGTCGAAAAGTTGAAATAATGATAAGGAAGAGATATTCAAATTAGTAACATGGAACTTAGCAAATAAAGCAATTGATTTAATGAGTAAATAATTATCCTTAAGTTGTTCTTAGGATAATGTTATCGGGGAACAAATGGGTTGACTTGTAGGTCAAATGATGAAACTTAGACATTTAAAGTATAATTGCAAATAGAAAACTGAAACCCCTACACTAGAATAATGGAAAATGAAACTCCACACATTATTCAACTATGTGAATTTAGTAAACCAAAACATGTGTCTGCATCGTGTAATTCTCTATGCTTCTTGTTTTGGGTTTTGGGTTAACTAGTGATGACCAGTCCTAGGTTGTTACCAGAGGCTCGGGGGTTATGAGATGTGATGGCATGTTGATCATTTTGGTCTCGATCTTTATAAGCCCAACCATGGTAATGTGATCGTATGCTCTATGAAATGTTTGTATTTACTGTATGTTATTGTTCATCAGTCTTCATGTGTGAAGCTGAGATGTATGTGTATGAGACACTTGAGCTAACCATTTTTGAGTCATCGATCAGTTATCCTTGGATTACTTTCTAGTCACCATGATGGGACTGAAATGTGGATTTATTCTTGATGATGTCATGTTGTGACATGTTTGACTCAACCATTTTGGAGTCTTCGATCAATATGACTTTGAGATATTCTTGGTTGCTTGTTGAGAACCAATGGATGTGATGATATATTTTGGTTAATGGGAACCAATGGATATTTATGATTATTGGTGATGCCTTCAGTTGCCAATAGAGAATTTTTGTGGTCATGATTTTCTATGGATTCTTTTCAGATGCTCATGGAGATTTGATGATTCTTATCTTGGTGATTTGATGATTCTTATTGTGGATATTTGATGCTTTTATCATGGATATTTGATGATTCTTTTTATGGATTATCTTTACAATCGCTTGTACAGGACTATGTTGATTTTATGATTCTATGAGCTTAGGGTAGGTAATCTACTTGTAGTGTCGAGAAGTGGCTTGCAATGGGGGTCGGGGCCCTAAGTGGCTACCAGGGTAACTCATTGTAAGTTTGGTTAATAAGTGATAACATTTACACACTAAATGGGGATTAAATGAACCTAAAAAGATAATTTTTTTGGTTCTCATCCATGCCTTGAGCACTTGTATAGGCTAGGATGGGAGTAGTGAGACGCATGGTTGCGACCTTGCATTCCGTAGTATGCCTCGTCAGTATGAGAGGATACTAGTGGCTGCATGAGATCTGTATGGACCCGTGGAGTTTAGCTAGCTGCCAGGGTAACTTGTACGAGATAAATGTGATGACACTTTCCCACTTGCAGAGTAGGTTTCCTACATGTCATTGTGTGCCTCTGGGAATTAGATGTTGATTTTGTGTGTGTTGGAACCTTTGAGTTAGTATACTTTTAGGATTCCTGGACTCATAGAGATTTATGCTTTGTGATTTGGATAGCCTGTTTGGGACTTGAGATTATCTCCTCAGCACGGTGGGAGTGGACCACTTAGGTACCACGTGGTCAGGTGGTAGTGTATTTTCCACTCTTATCATTTGAGATTCATTGAGACATCGTGGCTGAAGCGTCCTTCGTGATGGTGGATATGTATCCTTTCATTGTTGATTAGCATATGTTAGATGATGTTATCTTATGCTTATATTTGCATGTTAGGTTATTTTCTACATATGTTGTTGTATTTATTAGGAGTGAGAATCCTACTATGTTAATTTTGATGATCTCTTCGGTGCTTTGGAATGTTATGCACGGAGGGATGGCTAGGATCCACGATGGTCTAATGATGCTATTTATGGTTGGGAGGAACCGTGCACTTAGTTAGTTATGTCTGTGATATATGGTTATCTTTTATGATGGATGTTTATATCTTTCATGATGTTGTATCACGTATGATATGTGGTTTCATTTACTTTTATTGCATCATGGATTAGTATTGGATGATGATGTTCTTTATTTACATAGATGCAAGTTCTTTTAAGCTTTTTTTATACCCTGTGACATGTATAGTGGATGATTGAGCAATCTAAAATGTACACTTGAATATGGTTTAAGAACATTGGATGTATCCTTGTTATTTCATTGTTAAGGATGTAATGTAAGATGAATAAGTTATGTTTAGAAGTAATTCAACGTTAAGGCATCTTTAAAGAATGTAATCTGTTATGTTATGTTATTTTCAGTTGGATGTTACTATTGCTTCCACGAGTGTTGTGTATGGTTTTACTTTCATGTTTTAAAAAAAAAATTGTCTCGCAAACTTAGTGAAATTCTTTGGATCCCTTGGCGGGGCATTACAAATTCCAAAAGGTGTCAAGGGGGAAGAAGTCAAGGAAGCACCTAATCCTACTAACAAAAAGAAAAGAAAGGAAAAGACACCTGTAGTGACAAGACCAAAGAAGGTTGCAAAACCTAATCAGCCAAAAAAAACAACACCTACCACAAGGGCTAGTACAAGAGTCACTACACAGAAGGCTAAAGAGATAGCTAAACCTAAAGAGAAAGAAGGTCGATCACAAAAAAGACCAAGAAGAAACTATGCTGCTCAGGCTAAATCTGATAAGGAGAAGATTGAATCTGATGACAATAGCCGATTCCAAGTGGTGAGTCATAGTCCCTCCTTGGACTTAGATAAATTATGTGTGAACATTAGAAACAATGCTGACTTGTCAAGTTTCTCTCACATTGAATTTGATAACATTGGAAAGACTGAGAATATTAAAGTAGAGGAGACAATAAATGCCATGATGGCTACTTTTAAGGAAACTCCTCTAGAAATTGCCAACTCTATACCTAAGAGTTTATATGATAGAGTTGAGTAGAAATGGCACTATTGTTTAGATAGAGAGAAGCAAATTAGGAAGATGACCCTCACTCAAGTTATGCCAAAACTTAGTAATGCAAAAATGTCTAAAGCCATAAATAAATATGCTATGAGATTTGTATCTAAGTATAGGTAGGTCATTTAGAATACTATAGAACAAGATAGATGATGTTGTAAAGAAGTCAAAATAAATGTGGAAGATTACATATGGACTAGAAATAGTCAAAGATGATGAACAAGAACCTATTGAGGTAGAAGATGATGAAGAGGATAACAATGAAGAAGGTACATTTGAGGGAGGCACTAATATGAATATAGATGATCAAACAAAAACTAAGCAAGAGAAACAATGAGAACAAAATGTACAAGACACAAAAATGCCAAGTGCTAACCCTCCATAAGTGTAAGTACTACAACTATCATAGTGAAGGATGTTTCTGATCCTACTAATGAGAACACCAATCCCCTAATAGAAGAATATTTGAAAAGTACACTTGACTAATCCATGCTACAAGCCAAATTATGTCACAAGGATGTATTGGTAAGTGTAGATGAAATTCAGAAGTTAGAATTTATGACTGTAGGAGAGGAAGTTAAAACACAAGACACACCTACAGTCACTCCTCAAGTGATAAGTGTACAACCTTCACTGCACTTAGTTGTATATCAAAGGAAGGATACAACAAGATGCATTATTAGTACACCCATGGAAAGCACTCTAGTCTCACAAAATGTTCAAGGACCTAAAAAGGACAAGGTTGAGATAGTTGGACAAGATAAGGTGGAAACACCAGTCAATAATGGGACACTAAGTCAAATAGGTCAAGTAGATGTGCCTACACCTCTAGCACAAGTTCAAGGTGCAATTAATATCAAAAAGGTAGTAAAGGACAAGCTTGAAGAGAAAAATGCATCACCCAAGCAAAAGGAACTCAAAGTAATTTGAGCATTGATAATATTTCTAGAATCAGGAACTCCTTCCAGTCAAACTCTTTAGAGGCTGAGCATAGATGCAATACTTTTGCAATTTTCAGTGGCAAGTCCTAGCTCATCAAAGGTGAAAGAGGTAATAACTTATGGAGATGTTAGTCCAGATGAAGAAATTGGATTACAAAAGTGTGATTATGTAGCAATAACAATTGAACAGATGGGTATACCTCAAGAGGCCCCAGCAAGAAAGAAACACCAAGAACTGCTCAGAAGGGAGCATAGCCAGAAGCAAGCTTTGATTGAGATCAAAGAAATTTTCTTAGATGCATTCATTCTACCTACTCAAGATGAAACAAATCCAATCATTGAACAATTGACCAACATAGTTGAAAGAGTAAGTGATACAGACCTAGATACTAATGAAAAATTATTAGAATGGTCTAAGAAGAAGTTTCAAACTAAAGTGAGTGAGAAGATATCTAGTAAAATAGCACTAACACAATTTGCATTGGCTACTAAGATAGAAAGTGTAAATAAGGTATTAGAGAACATTTTGTCTTTGTACACCAAATTGGGTAGTCCTACACTCTTCACACAAGAGATAAGGAATCACATCCTAAGCTTGGAAATTCACATGCAGTCATCTGGAGCCAAATTGTTCATGACTCTAGCTCAAAGTGAGAAATATTTCAAGACCCTCTTGCAAACCCAAAGTTAGTTAGCAACACTACAAGCAGATGAAGCCAACATAAGGGCTAAACCAATTAGCATCCTGTCGGCATTAACTCCTCACATGGAGATTTTACACAAGGAGCCAAGCTATGCAGAAACACTTACCAAGAAAGACTCCAATATTTCTACATTAGAGGCTTAGTACACCTTGCTACCAAGCTATCCATCCAAATTAAGTCTTTGGAGGTAGCTTGTGATAATTGGGATGCAACTCTTAAAATTATTCTTAAGGTCCATAAATCTCTTTTGGACAAAAACACTATTAGTGTATAACCTATTGACATCAGTGTCAAAAAGGGGGAGTAAGAGCTGAGGGTGAGCAAAAAGAAAGAAATAAAGAGAAGAGCAAGAATTGGGGAGTAAGAGAAAGCAAGCAGAAAATAGAGAAAGAGTATTAGTTGAGGCAAACCTACTTAGCAGGAGAAAGAATTTGAAGATTTTGATATAGAATAAAGTACAAAATAGATCAAACAATTCAAGGGAAGTTATAATATTTTGAGGTATAAGTCATGTTGTAAACATTTTGATATTTTGAAAATGTGTATAGAAGCTGAATAAGAGTTCATTTTATGCTCATAAGAATAAAGAGTATTAATGTATGACCAAGTGTTTTTGACACTCATGTCAAAGGAGGAGATTGTTAATCTCAGATTGGTATTGACTAATGAGTGTCTATAGACTTAATTTATTTACTTACTTCATGCCAAACAACTAATATATGCCAAGAAAAACATATAAATTTAGCGCATGTCGACTAAATAACCAGTGCCAAGTCACTCAAGAGCCGAGTAGATAGTATATGCCAAGTGATGCAGGAGCCGAGCAAGAAGTACATGATGAGTAATTCAGATTCTGAGTGATAGAATTGAAGTCATAGTATGTGTCGAGTACTAGGGATTTCAAATGACAAGTAACATAGTTTGTCATAGTTGTTTATATTGGCACAAACAACTATGTCAACCATTTTTGGGCTGACCTAAGTATTGAATTATGATATTTGGTTATAAGGATGAATCTCAATTAGGAATCCCTATGTATTGCATGCACCCAATCAGGTAAAGGGAAGGTTAAAGCTACAATATGGATGAATCAAAACTATTGATCCATACGTAACCCTAAGTCACCTAGGTCTTCTTAAGGAGGATGAACCCTAAACTTCATGTGTGTGAGTAGGGGAATGAATGAATAATCAAGGAGAGTTTTGAATGCATAAACCAAGACATTCATGGTGACCAAGGTATTATGATTTGAATTATAGAATCAATTAAAGGAAAATAGAGAAAGGAAATAGTGAATAATAGAGAGACATCTGATCAAGAAGAATCAAGTACATAGTAGAATAGAGGTGATCTATCATCAAGCATCAGAGTGCTAACTGCAGGATCATTGCTAAGACATTCTAACAGGTAGATTAGTTAAATCTCTCTATAAAGTAGTCCTAAGAGGCTGTATTGAAATCCTCGAACAAAGTGCTTACATAATTGGGAGTTAAAGTCCTTTAACTAGGAACACTTCTAATAGGGTGTTGAAATCCTTTAGCAAGGTAAGCCCTAATAGTATTTGTAAGCCTTTAATAGGGTAGACCTTTCACAAGGTAGATGATGTTTCATGATCAAACATTGTAACCTTCATTGGATACACTTTATTACTACAGTAGTGAAGATTTGTGGGTGTCATCCCCAACCCAATTTTACCCTCTCATTGGAGTGTATCTGAGTAATCATATCTTGTGTCATGAATGTGTGAATGCTTACTTACATGCTTTAGATGAATCAATTTTTCCTAAGGTTTGTGCTGCTAAAAAGTCTAAACTTGCATGGGATATTTTAGAAACAGCATATCAAGGGACATCAAAAGTTAAGATTGCTAAATTGCAAACTTTAAGGCGTGATTTTGAAAATTTGTATATGAAGGATTCAGACTCAGATGATCAATTTCTAAATCAAGTAATGAATGTGGTTAATCAAATTAGATCATATGGTGATGATTTGACCAATCAAAAGGTTGTTGAAAAGATACTTCATTGTTTCCCTAGAAAATTTGATGCCATTGTTGTTGCCATTGAAGAATCTAAAGATTTGACAATACTATCTATTGATGAATTGATGGGCTCACTTTTATCTCATGAATCAAGAATGAACAGAAATAACAATTCTTCTTTGGAGAATGCATTTAGATCACAGGTATCTTTTGGCAGAGGAAGAGGAAGAGGTAGAAGCATAGATGGACGTGGAAGTCCAAATCAAGAAGAGAGAACAAATCAATCCATTCGGAGTTCTAATAGAGGACGTGGCAGAAGTTCATTCCAACACCCATCATCAAGGTTTGATAAATCTCAAATTTAGTGTCATTATTTTAAGAGATTTGGTCATATTGCAAGTGAATGTAGAAAGAAACAAGAGGATATTGAAAAGAATGGTGCTAATTACTCAGATGTATCTGATAACAATTCAGGAAGTTTATTTATAACTTGTAATGTTGCTCAAGAAAGCTCTAGTGATATATGGTTCCTAGATAGTGGATGTAGTAACCATATGATTGGAAATAAAGATTTGTTTGCTAGCTTCGATGATTCTGTAAAATTTGAAGTAAAGGTAGGAAATGTTCCCCCTCCAGATTCATTGCATTCAAGGAGGAAAAGAAGTTAGTTTCAAGATGGTATACTCAGATCAGTCGTGGCTATGGCATTTGAGGTATGGTCATCTTCATTTTGATGCTTTGAGTTTGTTACAAAAGAAGAATATGGTGAAAGGATTGCCTCAAATATTGAAACCACCAAGTTCATGTGAAAGTTGTATTTTGGCAAAGAAACATAGAGAAATCTTTCTGGTAGGAGGTTCATATAGAGCAAGAGCACCATTGGAATTAGTTCACACTCATACATGTGGACATATGCAAACTCCATCTTTAGGAGGAAGTATATATTTCCTAACATTTCTTGATGATTTTAGCAGGAAGATTTGGATATACTTTCTTAAACAAAAAAGTGAAGCTTTTGAAAAGTTCAAGGAGTTCAAAAATTTGGTTGAAAAACAAAGTGATCACTACATCAAGGTATTGCAATCTGATAGAGGTGGTGAATTCAGTTCTAATGAGTTTCTACAATTTTGCAGATTTCATGGAATTAAGAAGAAGTTTACCACAAGGTACACACCACAAAACAATGGTGTAGCAGAAAGGAATAATAGAAACATAATGGAAATGGCAAGAAGTATGTTGAAGGCCAAAAATCTATCCAATGAGTTTTGGGCAGAAGCAATAGCATGTGTTGTATACATTTTGAACTGGAGTCCTACAAAGAGTGTTAAGAACACAATTCCACAAGAAGCATGGAATGGTAAGAAACATATAGTATCCCATTTTAGATTTTTTGGTTGTGTTTCTTATTCATTAGTTCCATCTAAATTGAGAAAGAAATTGGATGATAAAAGTGAAAAATGCATCTTTATTGGTTATAGTGAAGAATCAAAGGCTTATAGATTGTATAATCCTGTTTCAAAGAAATTGATCATTAGCAGGGATGTTAAATTTGAAGAAGAAGATTCATGGCATGAAAATGATAACAAACAAGTCACAAGAGGAGCACCAATATTACAAGGTGATGATGAATTAAAGGAACAAGGGACTCAATCAACACCCAATACTCCACCAAGGAACTTTGTGCAAGGTGCCTCACCTCCAAGTTCAAATGTAAGTGATAAATCAGATTCAACATTCTCAACACCAGGTTACAAAGGTAAGAAGACAAGAACCTTAAAAGAAATATATGATCAAGAACAAGAGAATGTAGATATTTACCCAAGTTTTGCTTTATTTTCTTGTGATCCATTATATTCTAATGAAGCAATTAAAGAAGATAAATGGATCAAGGCAATAGATGAAGAAATTGACTCTATTGAAAGAAATAACACATGGAATTAATGAATTTACCTAAAGGAAAAGAACGTATAGGATTCAAATGGACTTACAAAACTAAATTTGATGAAAAAGGTGAAATTGTTAAGCACAAGGCAAGACTAGTTGCTAAAGGTTTTTCACAACAATATGGAGTTGATTATAATGAAACATTTGCTCCAGTTGCTAGACTTGACACAGTTCAAACTATTTTAGCAATAGCATCACAAAATGATTGGAAAGTGTATCAAATGGATGTAAAATCAGCTTTTTTGAATGGTTTTCTTGATGAAGAGGTATATGTTAAACAACCACCTGGTTAGGAGGTTAGTGGGCATGAAAACAAGGTATATAAACTAAATAAGGCACTTTATGGTTTGAAACAAGCTCCTAGGGCTTGGTATAAGAGGATTGATTCATACATGATAAGAAATCAATTCAATAGAAGTAACAATGAGCCCACATTATATGTTAAGACTAATAAGGAAGGTCAGATTTTGATTGTATGCTTGTATGTTGATGACTTGATATTCATTGGAAATCTATCAATAGACATGTTCAAGTCAGAAATGATGAAAGAATTTGAAATGACAGATTTGGGGTTGATGAGATATTTCTTAGGTATTGAAGTTATTCAATGTGACAAAGGTATCTTCATTTGTCAATCCAATTATATAAAGGATGTTTTAAAGAGATTTAAAATGATGAATTGCAATCTAGTGTCAACTCCAGTTGCAACAGGAACAAAACTTAGCAAGGAATAAAAGGGCTCAAATGTTGATCCAACTATGTTTAAAAGACTTGTTGGAAGTTTAATGTGTATGACAGCTACAAGGCCAGACATCATGTATAGTGTCAGTCTGATCTCAAGGTTCATGGAATCACCAGAAAATTCTCATTGGCAAGTTGGAAAAAGGATATTGAGATATATTGCAGGAACAATGGGATATGGAATCCTATATTCCAAAGCTAACAATTTTGGTTTAATTGGTTATACTGACAGTGATTTTGCAGGTAGCATTGATGACAGGAAGAGCACTTCTGGATATATCTTTCACCTTGGATTAGGAGTTGTATCATGGGCATCAAAGAAGCAACCTATAGTGACAATCTCATCAGCTGAAGCAGAATATGTGGCTGCCACTTCCACACCATGTCAAGCAATATGGATGCGTCAAATTTTGCTTGATCTTCACCATCATCAGGAGGAACCAATGTCAATTCTTTGTGATAAAAATCAGAAATAGCATTATCTAAAAATCATGTATTTCATAAGAGGAGCAAACATATTGATACAAGGTATCACTTCATCAGAGAATTGGTCAATAATAGAGAAATCTACCTTGAGTTCTGCAAATCTGAAGATCAATTAGCAGATATTTTCACTAAGGCATTACCAAAGAATAACTTTGAATATCTGCGAGAGAAATTGGGTATTACTGATGCAAAATTTTTTAATGACAAAAATTAAGGGGGAGTGTTGGCAGTAGTTGGCAGTATTAATTTCTGCCATTAAAAGCAGACAACCAGCCCAACTCAGCCATCTACAATCAAAGAACACTCCAGCACCATCCATATTAAATAAGAGACAACTTAGCTATCCAGCCCACCGTCCAGCCCACAAAATAATAGTCCATGTTTAATATAATATAACATGTTTAAAATGTTCTATGTGGATTCTAGAGTATTCTCAGATTTCTATAAATAGAGGTCTTATGTAATGCATTTGTGCAAGGTAGTAAGGCAATAAAATTAGTGTTATTTCTATGTATTTGTCTTTCTCTTTGCCTTCAGGCATCTGGCTTGAACGAAGGGCTCTCCAGCCACACGCCCGTGTCTAGTAATTGAATTATGATGCCCTTGCTCGTGTTAGATCTTTTCCACAGGCCATGGCTTGGTTTGAGGGCCATAAACCTGGCAGCATATGTTGTCTGCAACCGCACCGCCTTATCAGGAGTCGCGTGCACAAAACATGGGATCTTTCTCATCGCCTCAAGTTGTGATCTTGTTAACCACGCAGGGAATCCAGTCATGACATTCTCATACACATGCACTAGATTTGCATCTCCATTTGCTACTTTTTCTTTGTGTAGGAACGACGAATACCAGATTTTCAGCTCGTCAAGGCTCTATGGGCTTTCTTCTGGTTGCGCCACATGGACGATATAGATCTGTGACTCTTTGCTTGCCTCTACGAGAACATCTGGGTGGTACATAGTTATCATGATCGCCATGGATACAAAGAATAACTTCATCAAGTATTCAGAAAATGATCTTCTTGCCGAAATGCCCATGTTTGCTAGGATCGGGAGAAATTAACAGGAAAGTATAAGATTCCAAGGTGAACCTCTGGTATTTGTGTGCAAAATAAACTAGAATTGTAGCCATAACACACTAACCTTGTCTAGGTCATCGACTTCCAGTTCGAGCTACGAAATTGGTTGTTTCCTCAACTAATTCCTACACCTTGCACTTAACACTAAAAAATTTCCCATTCTTAGTTTAGTTATCTTACACTACCAATTTCATCTATGTAGATACGCTTGATTTTAAGATTTCTTTTTGATTCTATGAAGTATATCCTTCTTCTGCCAATATCTCAGCATCGATAAAATATCTTCTCTTTTCTTCATGTACATTTATTGGCAGATTAAAAACAATCAGAGTGGCACAAAGCATATTTAAGAAGCTGGGAATAGTTTATTATTATTATATTTATATTTTGTAAATACAATTTACATAGTAAAGATGTAGAGATTTCGATTTTATTTAAAAATTAGTATTAAATTTTTATTTTTTTAAAAGGCCTATAGTGAAAAAAAAGAAAATCATTGCTCTTATACTTTATTGTATGATGAATGATAATGTGATCAAGTATGCTTCTTAATAATTTATAATTGCCTCTTAATATGACACAAATAAGTTGAATAGGAAAAATATGTATTCTTCAAATTAGTTATATGTAATAAATTTACATGTTTAATGTTTTGAATATCTTAGATATTATATAATTAATCATATATATTAATTTAGATAATATATAATCTAGTAACAATGAGTACCACACATAAAAGAAATCTATTGAAATTTATTGAATATAAACATCTTAATTAGAATATTAAATTATTATTATTATTACTATATATTATAATATTACTTATAGTATTATTATTATTATTGCAAACATTATATTATAATTACTATATTAATATTATTATATTCATGATCTAGTATCAATAAATTCATCATCATTAATATGGTAATAAATCTTACGGTTTGAAATAGACCTTTTGAACATGACAGTATTCATTTTAAATGAAATGACTTGATAAGTTTCTTATTAGGGAGGAAATAAATATTGAAGGCAACTTGAAATCCTTTTACAATCAAGTCGTGACCTCAAGATTTGGAATCCTATTAAAACAAATAGATAAATAGATAAAACCATTGGGTTTCAATATTGCATCCAAAACCATCATTATGAATTGCCACAAAAGATTAATCATCAAAATGCTACGTGAAACTATGGCATTTTGAATAGCTCCCCAAACCAACATGGGTTTAACTAGGATCCCACAACAAGATTAGGTTTTAATGGCCCATAAAACCATTACAAGGTTTTGAAAAGTTCATGAAAATTTCACTATGAGCCTCATGAGATTAATAAAATAATATTAAAAAATAACAAAAATTAGATTTTGATTTATTAAGGGATCCAAAACTATATTGGGGTTTTCAAAGTTACCACAAGCCATCAAGTTGGGTTTTGAAATGGCTCCCAAAATTAATCTAAAGTCTAGATCAAAGTTGATCATCCAAAAAGTCTACAACTTTCCCAACAAACCCTTATCCACATGTATAGGATTGGATCCCAAATTAATATATGGACTAAAAAAAATCACTAGAAGGGAGAATAGAATTTCTTTCCACCTAGCATTCCAATAGTTGTGTGGTGCAATGAGTATCCGAGGGTACTCTTGTTGGAGGTAAACTAGATCCTTGTAGATAACCACATAGTGGAAATACAATTCAAAAGAAAGATATGTTACAAATCATAACACTTTATTCATAAATACAATTTTTTACATGCAATATGCCTAGCTATAAGGCCTTTCGGGTTAGGGCCAAATACAACAACAATTAAAAAATAGTTTTGCAAGATCCCACAAGATCCAACTCACGGTCGTAATACTAGCTAGTCTAGTTCCACACTCTATTAGGAAACCCAAAAGAAATATCAACTTGTGCTCACAAGCCCACCAAGAAATCTCCTAGTTCACCAAGCCTCAACTACTAGCCCTTCAAGGTTTGCTCATAAAATTCATCCTCTTTTTCAAGCTGGATGAATATACCACACTACCTTAAGACTCCAAAAACCACCCCTTACTTATACCCAACTAAGCCACAAGTTAGCCTATCCCATTAAAAATTAAAACAAAACCCTAACATTAAATATTTTTATAAGCCACAATTCTGCTAAATTATTAGAAGATTATTAGTACAATATTAGTACAATCTTGTACTAATATTAACTTCTCCTTTTCACTTCTAATTTATCAATACAATCTTCTAATAAACTTGGATTCGCACAGGTATCTGCTAAATTATTTTTATAAGCCACAATTCTGCTAATTTATTAACCAATTGAAAGCCTCTCTTACATAGGTTATTGATACTATGTATTTTATTCTAAACCATTATTGCATAGAAGATTCCAATTTTTTGAGTTAAACCTTTAAACCAACAAGAATCCTAAAAGGTAGGGTCATAACTCAAAAGGAGTTATGAAATGCTAGAGTAAATAGAAAAACAACCATAAGGATTAAATAACCAAACATGAGAGGTGAAGTCATCCATTTTGATCCTCCAAGAATAAAGCTCCACCTAGATCTTCAACATGTTGGGATTGATGCACATAAGGTTCACGCATTAACCATTAATCTATTAATCGAAAACTATACTAGCATAAAAACACTTGCAATAGTTAAGGAGATCTTAATCCTCAAATCCTTCCATCAAAAAACTTTCTCTAAGCCAAGAATCTTCAAAGAATCTAATCCATTTGCAATAATGGGTTACATTAGCATAAAGTTTTAATTAAGGCTAGGGTTGATGTCAATTGAGTTTATGCTAAAAAATACATTAAGTTCAAGTTATTATTCAAGATAGGGTTTAGTTATGGTTAGGATTGATGTTTTGGTTAACTTATTATTAGCATTCAATTATGGCTATATTAGGGTTATATTTAAGATAAGGTTATGGATAAGATTAATACTACCTTATCATTAAAGATATTATTTTAAGTCAATACTTGAAGTTAATGTTAAGGATGATATTGCTAACTAAACTATTACCATGATTGAATTATAATTTAGCTAGACATCTAATAGTAGTTATAATAAAATAGTATATCTAGCCTTAAATAAACCCTACAACTAAATTAAGTTTAAATTATAATAATTAATTGCAAAGCATTATTTTCCCTTTTATGCCCATTTTGGCTTAAAGGGTTGGCTATCCTTTTGCCTCATTTTAGTTATTTATGTGATTATTTTAATAATATATACATAAACATATAATCAATTATATAACTCCATTATATTTTAATAAAATAAACTAAAATTGTAGACAAATAATTGTTGATAATTAATAGATTTTTCTTTTGAATAATTGATTTTGTAAATAAATTACTTTTTATATCGACTATTTTTAATACCATTTTAAGGACATGCAAAAGTCAATAAGAATTTTATGATTAATCTAAGACAATCTAAAATTGGATAAATAAATTTGAAAAAATAAAATTAATGATATTTTAAAGGAATAGAAGACTATGATTTTTAATTAATGGTACTATTCTAAAATTATTCTTTTGACTTAAATCTCATTTAAGCTCCTATTTGAGTCCATATAGCAATTTACTTAATCATAATTATAACTATAAACTATACCTAACATTAATTGTAAATTTTGAGGGTAATAACAGAAGTATTAATACAAATAACTGAAATAATAACTAAGAGTGTCACTTTTATAATAAAATCTGTTTTCCCAAAACCGATTGATTAAGACAACAAAATATTTTAATGTGTGGAAAATTTTCCTATGATTTATAATCATATTCCTAAAATTAAAACAATAATATGATATTTTTCTTATTGTAGTCAAACTCTCTATAAATTAGAACAATTTATGTTACATGTTAGAAATATCTAAATATGTTGTTGATCTTCCAAATAAAATTACATTTTCAATTTATGAAATATTTTTTTATATGCTCATATATTTATTCTAAAATAATATTTTTAATAATAATTCCGTTAATTGAAATTTGTTTAAAATTTGTACCTTTTATTTAAGAATGGAATTGTAACATCTAATATATTAGCTAGCATGCTAATATGTTTGAATTAGATATAACAATTGACCTTTTGAATTAGATGGCTTGTTTTTATTGCTAACAGAAAAAACTGAGCCAGTCACGAGCTGGTCCTGAATTCGATTACATAAATGGATATGGACATGAGACCTCCTGACTCAAAAATGGTTATTGTCATCGCATGTAATTTAGCTTGTGTCCCAGATGACGGAAACAGGGCTTCTTACGCTGTAACCATGAGCGCCGCCTGAAACCCACGTAATTGAGCCTTGCGAGAACCTTGATCTCATAGGATTAGTTTTGTTTGCTGAAAATGTGACGCTATAACTCTTCTTCTCCATCACTGCCCCAAACGATAAAGACGTTGGATTCACAATCATGTCAACCCCTCTGGGAGGAACAATGTTCACGGTGTACATGGATTGGGCAGTCCCGACATTCGTTACGGTTCTTGTCAAGGTGACAGAATAATTTAGGTTATTGAAAACCAGAGAGAAGGATGGATAATTGAGATTACCCGGAAGAGTGCTACTTTCATTATTGGAAGGGCACGCAATATTCTTGCTTAAGATGACCTGAATCTGCGATTCTGTGTAGTTCAGCCCACAGAGATAAGGAACATAATCTTTGGCGCTAAGGTCATATATAAGACCCGGATCGGCAACTCTTTCGGGGTTTATATGTCCAGCGCCCGTAGCAAATATATCTGCCGGTGCGAAATTGTTTCCACCGTCAAGAATCGGCCCGCCATTCTTATCGAGGTGCTCTGCAGTTGTAATAAGCGCAGACTTAATGGCCGCGGGAGTCCATTCCGGGTGAACGGCTTTGAGCAGAGCAGCAACCCCGCTGACATGCGGAGTGGCCATTGACGTGCCGTACAAGATGTTGAACATCACTCTTCTGTCATCTTCACTGCTATTATGAGGATCTGGACTGAGATCCGAAGGCCAAGCTGCTATGACGGCAAATCCAGGGGCGATCAGGTCGGGTTTCAGAATTTCGGGGCTGACCGTGTTGGGCCCGCGGGATGAAAATGAGGCCACTGCGGGCGCCGAGATATTGTTGGCGTCGCCGAAGACAGTGCCTTGGAACTCAATAGCCGCCGTGGGGGTATTTGTAGAATTCATATAGGCTGCCAGGGCAAGTGCTGCCTTATTACCAAGCGTTGTTGACGGCAAGACAGGAGCGTACAATCGAATTTCCTCGTCATTGTTAACGAATATCACGCCCGCCCCTCCGGCCTCTCGAACGGCTTGACCCTGCTCCACTAGATCGCCAGGTCCGCCTCTTATGCACACCACGAGCTTTCCTTTTACTACATCGCGGTTGAGAAATTGACCCCCACAGGTATCTACCTGAACAAGGCTCAGTTCATTGGTCTGGTCGTGGCCCATGCCGTTGAAGAGTGACTCGCCGTAAAGAACTGTTCCGTCTCCGAGCTTGAGATTCGCGACGAAATGTCTGTCCATGGAACTCGCGCCGAGGGTCATGATCCAAGGCGCGCCGTTGTAAAGATACGACGGCTCCGTCGGCCCCTCGTTTCCTCCTGCGCAGCTCACAAAGATGCCCCTTTCCATCGCTCGGAAGGCCCCGATGGCCATCTCGTCCTCGTAAAACGGAATAGCGCCACTGCCGAGAGAGAGCGAGAGCACGTCCACGCCCTCAGATATGGCGGCGTCCATCGCCGCCAGAACATCTGATGTCCTACATCCCCCCTCCTTGCAAACCTTGTAGACGGCGATGTGAGCACCCGGCGCCATTCCCTGCGCGGTTCCTTGAGAACTGCCAAAGAGTCTCGCATTTGCAGCGAGGCTCCCCGCGGCAGTGGATGCAGTGTGAGTGCCGTGTCCGTCCAAGTCCCTCGCCGTCTTATCCTTGGTGTAAATTCTCGCTCCGATGAGTTTGTTGTTGCAACTGGACGCATTGAAATCTGGTGTGGTCTCGCAGACTCCTTTCCACCGAGAAGGGACAGCACCGGTATTGACGTCTGGCTGAAACGAAGGGCTCTCCGGCCACACGCCACTGTCCAGCACGCCAATTATGGTGCCCTTGCCCGCGTTAGATCTCGGCCAGAGTCCCTTGCTTGAATCCAGGCCCAGAAACTTTGCAGAATATGTTGTCTGCAAGTGCAGCATTCTATCAGGATACGCATCCACGAAACCTGGGATCTCTCGCATCGCCTCAATTTCTGATTTTGTTAGTCGGGCGGAAAATCCAGTCATGACATTTTCATACGCGTGCAGTAGATTTTGACTAGAACTTCCTCGTCGCTCTTCTTCCGCTGCTTCTTTGGGCAAAAACGATGAATACCACATCCTCAGCTCCTCAACGCTATGTGGACTTATGTCCGGCTGCTCCACACGAACGATATAGATCCGCGATTCCTCGCTTTCCTCTGCAAAAACATCTGGATCGGACATAAGTATTACGGTCGCTATTATCACGAACAGGAGCTTCTTCATCTGTCCATTAAACGATCTTCTCGCCAGAATGCCCATCTTAGATGATGCCTAGAGATATTCAACCCAATGGATAACAATGCGATCTAGGTTATAGCATGGTCCAATGGATATTCAACCCTAATCTTAATCATAATCCTAGAATTTATAGCATGGTTAAGATTGTAAGGTATATATCATGGTTAAGGTTAGTGTAAAGGATTAAGGAAATATTAGTGCAAGGTTTGATTGAATAATTGAGGTTAGTGTTTAGGTTCGAAAAGTGATGGATTTTGGTTAGGGTTCAAGGTTAAGGTTATGGTTTGAATCATGCTTAGCTCTAGGGTTAGGGTTAGATTTTTTTTATTAGTGATTGAACTATAGCATTAATCCTTAGATCATGATATTAATACTAACCCTAAATATGAACCCTAATCCTAGATGTTGAATCCTAGAGTTCTAACCCTAACCCTAAACATTTAATAATATTCATATGCAAACCTATACCCTAATACTAATATTGACAACCCTAGATCTAAAATACTAAAGTCTAATCCTAGTCCTAATCATAAAGACTGAACACTAATCCTTATTACTTAATCATAACCTAGCTGTTAAATGTTAATTATAACATTATTCCAAAATTCTAACCCTTATAAAGAATCTAACCTAACATAATATTATAATCCTAAAATATAAATTTTAGATGCTAATCTAAACCCTAATTCTAAAATTTAAACCAATAAACCTAAATACTAAGGTAAACCATAATCATAAATGTTCAATCCTAATACTAAATGGCCAACCTAATCTTATATTCTAATAATCTAAATTCTAAATCACAATCCTAATTGTAACCTAGTACTAATTATTATATGAATCCATATCTTAAACCTAATCTTAATGATAACTATAAATATGTATTATGTCGAACTCTAATCCTTATTCTAAACCATAATCCTAACCCTTGAGAAATTCTAACCCCATTCCTAAATCCTAAGTGTTATGTTTATTGTTCTAGGGCCATATAGTTAAGGAAAGGCTTAAAATTATCATTGGGGTCAGAATTTAGGTTAGACTTATAGTTATGATTAAAAATATGATTAAATTTAGGATTGTGATTAAGGCTTAGATATAGCTAGCATTATGGCAGGGATTATTTTTATGGCTAATGCTTAGGGTTGAACTTAGGATTATGTTTAGGGATAAGGTTTAAGATAATAGTTAATATGTTGGTTAATGCTAGGGTTTATATCATGGTTAGCATTTGGCTTATTAATAAGGTTAGAGATAGACATGTGGGTAGGGTTAGTGCTTAGGGTAAGGATTATGGTTAAAATTGGGGTTTACGTCATGGTTAGGGATAAAGTGAGTATTAAGGTTAGCGAAGGATTAAATTTTTGGTTAGGAATTATGATTTGGGTTTTAGGTTATGTGTCACAGTTAGAGATAGGGTTTGGGATATCTTGGTTAGAAGTTTAATAATTATCAATAGGGTTAGGATTTTTGCTTAGAAGTATAATCAAGGTTAATGTTTTAATTAAGGATCTTTTAGGGTTTTGTGTGAATTGTACTTTAGGTTAGAGTTAGGGTTGGGTTTTGATAACATGTCATGTTAGATTTGGTGCTATTCATAAGGTTAGAATTATGATTAAGGTTAGGGCTATGGTTAGGGTTCTCATTACACTTTGATTAAGGTTGGGGGAATATAATCAAGAAATTTCAATTCCTTACTATTGATTTATTTATTGATTTGTAATGTAAGGATATAGATATATTTTCCCCTTTACATGTGAACCATATTGATTCACATTAAAATAGCTCATAAAAGATTATCTATAATAGAAAATGATTTTATTTTTTAAAAATTTTGTAAAACAAATAATTTTGGTAACTAATTTTTTAAAGAATAGTAAATATATTTTTAAGAATAATACTATTATGATTAAAAAAATGAAAAAAATAATAATATTAATTTATTTAAGAGCTTTTAAGTCTAAAGAAATTTAGAAACATTTTAATTGTTTTGGTATACTTTTCTAAATATTTTATAGATTTATCCAAAATCAGATGTAGAGAGATATTATTTTCCATTATTTTAGAAGCATCTAGCTTCTATATTTTGATGTTTTAAATTAAGAATAAAAATCTGTCCACTTCGCACTATTTAGAAACATATAATTTCTATAGTTTGATATTTTGAATGTAGAACAAAATTATTTTCTTGTAGAAAAGTACAAAATAAAATAGAAACCTTCTAAATAAAAATTAGAGTTTTAAAATAATTTTGCATGTTTAAAGACATGTTTTTATATTATTTTACTGAAGTTGTTATATATTTGTTGATATTCAGACAAATTATATATTCTTAATATAAAGCACCAATTTTAAGAATATGCTCAACATGAAATCACCATCCAAAGAAATAAATTATTGCAAAGTGTTATAATAAAAACACATTAGAATTTGATTTAAGTAAAAATATTCAATAATTGTGGTTCCATAGTACAACTCATATGGAACATTTATAATAGAAGGAAACTAAAATGAGAACCTGATAAAGCTAAGGTTTTTTAAAATGAACTATAGAATACTTAGAGATTTACTACATGCAAATCATTTTAAAATGATTAAAAAAGTTAAGTTACCTTAATAAAACCTTTCAAATTTTGTTGCATACAAATCATTTAAAATCATACAAAGCATAGTTTTTCAAATATATATAAATTAAAAGAATTATATCTATTATCCAAAAATAAATTTAAATTTCCAACATATAAATCTCACTATAATATTTAAGATTTCTAATTGATTATTAAATTGATTAAAAGTCCCTTAAATTAACTTGTCCTAATTTAAGTCAAATCACAAAGAATTTTGGCACCTCTTGATGTTTTTGTACAATAATTTCATCACATAATGAAAGGAAGTAATATAATTGAAGTTTATGCACTAAACAAAGATTCAGCCAATCGCATATAACAAGATTTTTTTTTTTGGCTCACCTAGTATGCTTCTAAACTTAATGTAATGAATTGTTACTCAAAATGAGAACTAACAACAACTGTAACTTCATTCCAAAATAAAGACAAATATTTGGGTTTGAAAATATGCTCATACAAATATACCCCATTCAAAATATAAAGAGAAAACAACACGCATAATAAATCTCTAGCATGAAGAAGCCAATAACCAATGGATCAAGATTCCTACATACAACCATTGTTATAAATTCCACTATCATTAATACTTTTGAGGTCACCATTCACATTGACCTCTAAACATGCTTGCCTTCCTAAAATATAAAGCAGAGGAGGGTATTCACTACAACAACGTTTTAACTTAAAATCTTGGCATTACATACCTAAGAGTGCAAGATATTTTCTTATTTAAAAACCCAAAGCTAAACAACTAATGGATCATAGTTTTTGAAAAAACCTTAAACTTCATTGTTACGTATATTTTACAGTTGATGCTTACAACAAATTCATGCCATAAAATCAATTATAAACTCTTTGAAGGAGAAAAAATAATTCAGGCATGAAAAATCTCCATGGATCAAATCCTCCAGATTTCCAAGAGTAGCCATTTCCTTATTCAATTCATCTCCATTCCAACCCAAAAATATTTTGATTTTGTGTGATGAATACATGTGATCTACTAAATGCACAATTTGACAATGAAACAAAGTATAGAATATAAGACATCGATTTGACTGGGTTACTCAATAATCTTGGCCATAGCTTTGCATTATGCTAAAAATATATATTTGCAGGATAGAGAGAGGCATTTCAGATTAATTAGAATTAATTATGTGTTTCAAAATGTAAATGTCTCACTATTTTTGACTTTTTGGCATGCAGATTGTGAAGATGGAAGTGGAAAAGGAAATGTTTCTTTTTTCTTACAGCCATTTTTTTGGATAACCTGCTATAGAGGGTATTATGCCACTATAGAGTTATAGCTCTCATCATAATTACATAAAAATATAATACATTAAGAGCTTTTTTATATATGTAGATGTATATACTGTATCTATATACATGTTTAACAACTACTATTTGTTCTAAATGCTCAAAGTCTACAATGTTATTAGATAGATAATAGAATATCAATTCATATTATGTACATAATATTCAAATAAAATTAGATAGAGATATTTTTGCCAATACAAGGAATGGAAAATTATATTATTTGAATTTAAGGGTTCAAAAATTGTATACGTGTATAATTATATGAAAAATTAAAATAAATAAATATATAGTAGGAAGGGCACAGACCCATTACATCAAAATTAACATCAAGTCCAAAGACAACAGAATATGGTAATGAGAATTGACACCTAATGGATAGAACTAGAACTAGAACAAACAATAACTACCAAGCTAAAACAACAAACTAAAAATAGCTAACCAAGTTGTAAGTCAAACAAGAATTGACCACAACCAAAAAGAGATCAAATAAACACTAACCAACAACAAAAACCATTAACTAGTAGCAAAGCACCACACTAACAATCCCAGCAACCAATCTAAACCAACAACTACCAACTAGCAAACACAATACAACACCATCAGTTTCAAGCACACTAAACATAGGGACCTAATACACACCACCTGAAGTCAACATAACAAAGGCCAACCAATTACTTTTTTGTCTCCTTGAGATGATCCATCACGTAGAACTTGGGGGGATGAAAAGGCCTCGTCTCATTCAACCCCTAGGAGGCGTCTTGATTATTTTATTCCTTTTAAGAAGTCTCCTCCTTGCACTTCCTCTTTGAAGATCTTTCCTCAAGATGGGCCTTCAAATTGTTGATGTATTCCTCAATTTTGGCTTGCACTAAATTGTTTTGGGAAACAAACTTGTTCATTTATTCCCCAAGGTTATCCTTAGCATTTTTAATAGATACCAAGGCACTTAGCATTTCATTTGTTTCTTCCTTTGAGAGAACTTTATTAGAACACTTGTTTCTCTTATTAATTCTCTCCCTTATCAAAATGGATGAAAATATCCAATAATGTTGATTTCTAGTTACAAAAATAATGATCAAAGTATGTCAAGATTCAAAATCTAAATTATTTTCTAGGTTGTTACTTCAAACTCATATGGGTAACATAACATAATGCTAACCTCTATTACTATAAAACCATCCAATTTTTTGCATAATAAAGATAGTCATTAACTATATTCTATTCACACTTTTTTAACTGTTAATTGTTTATTCTAATCATTGTTGTCAACCTATGGTGCACATTGATAATTTTATGTGTTTCATAAATGTGTAGTTAATATTGTTATTCTTATCAATCCTCTATGTACACAAAATGTTCTTAGTAAATGGGAAGTTGAAATATGTAAGAAAAACTATTTGATGTTTGATATGGTAGAATGTGTATTTGGACTCCTATATTTGATGATACAATGCTATACTAATGTCTTGTGGTGATGGTAAGTCATTTTACATGTAATATATTAGAAAGGTCTCAAGCATAGGAAGCTAGTAGATGTAGGAAATAGCATCAAAATTCCTTATTATAGATTCCTTTATATTTCTTAGGATAACAAATTAGTGAATTATGGTTTAGGTGTTATTATAAATGATTTGTGAATGTTGACTATCCTAGTTTTTAGCCCATCAAAGTTTGGTGATTAAAGTTACAATTTTATATTTGTTTTTGAATAATTTACGTTTTATTAGTAATTTTTCAATTTATTAATGCTATGGCTCATTGTTAAAAATGTTGTGGACTAGTCAATAGAATGCTTCATGTTAATGTTTCTACATGTATAATTAATATTCAATCTTTCAATTTGGGATTTAGATTTTTGGTACGAGGTAAAATAGATCAACATGAGAGGACATTGAAATGAATATTATAATGAATGGTACTATATGTGTTCAATTTTTTCTTGCCTTATTTTGATACTTTTGTATAGCTAGAAGTAGAATAATGAGCATTTACTCGAGTATTTACAAAGTCTCAGGAGAGTGTACACTATGGAAGCACAATTAGAAGAGGAGGAAAAATTGTAACATTTTTTTTTACTCACCTCAAATCAAAGATGGATGTCTCAAATATTAGTTTATTTAAATAAATTTTAGTACAATGTTCTACTATAAATTCACAACCTCTCAATTATATTAGGACCAAAATCCTTACAACATCTAGGTGATCTTGTGATTTTGTAAAATAACTTATCCAAACATAAACATATTTGATTTTTAATTTATTAATAACAATATCGCAATGTCAAAGGAGACCCTCCCTAAGTATGTTAATCTTGGAACAAAATCTAAAACTCCAAGTTGTAGGAAAAAGCAAAGGAAAGCTTTTGATTGTAGAGTTGAGTGAAGAAAAATAGAGGCTATGAAAAGGGGAAAAAAAGGAGAATGTCCAAATTACAAAGAAATAATGACTAATTCTAAAGGTGCAAGTGAAGAAGAGGTGAATAGTCTAGAAATAGAGGAGGATGGTGAGAGAAATTACTTTGGTGGGTCGGTTGAGAAAATGTTCCAACCACTAAGAATATGACCTTCCCCTATTTTAATCCATTCAGAGAAAGTTAAAGAAAGTATGCAGACAAGTGAAGATGAGAATGCCAAGTGAAGATTTCTAGGAAGATTGTACTGATAAATTAGAAGTGAAAAGAAGAAGTTTATCCAAGTTTACCATTTCCCAAATTATCCTTTTTCAATTAAAGTTGGGAATAGATATTATAGATATAGAGGAGGATGAGATAGACATTTCAACTTCCAAAGAAATTGAACTTGCAAACCTTGTCATAGATTGGGATTCTATGGAAGAAGATAATATTCTTCAAAAACCAACTAATGTGATTGAAAAGACAAAGTCTTGGTTGAAATTGAAAAAGGGGACCTGTGCTAGCGTCAGGGTTGATTTTGTTTCTAATATTGGTTTCCCTACTACAGGTAGTAGAAGGTCATCAAGAATTTCTAAGAAAAAGTTTCACAATCATCCCCTTGTGCAAAAAACCTATTCCAGTAGAAAGACCAAAATGTTAACTCCATTAAGCCCTCACCAAATTATTCAAGTTGACAATGAGAAAGAAAAAGATCAACGTGAAGAACTCATTGATAATAGCCAGAGGGTTCAAATGATTGTGGGTTCATCTCCTCCAAGGCTACAGACTGTAACTACTTTGGAAGGGGTTGTTGGATCACAACAGGATGTTGTATCTCCTAACTAGCTTGTGGCCTCGATAAATAGGGAAACAAGTTTAGTTCTAGTATCTTTTCTTGTTGATGATATTGTGAGTAAGTACACTAATAAGGATTCCAAACCCAAAATGACCAAAAACATTACTAGGATAACTTTTGATAGTGCAACTAGGAGGAGCATTGCTGAGGTAGCTACTTATAATAATAAAGAGGGAGTTAAAAAATTGGATTTGAGAAATTTTGAAGTTACACACATAGATTTAGAGGTAATGAATTATGAGACAAAGGAACACTAGAGAGAGGTGTTCACAAAATAAATTGTGTTGCAATCACAAAAAGAAGGAATTTAGAAGAGAGGGCTGAAAGCCAAAAATAATGCAATGGCTGAATATATAAACTCATTGAAGGAACAAAGTTCAATTCTTGGTAATCAATCACAAATTACCTTTGATTCCAATGCCCCTGAAAATCAATAGCTATTAGAGGATTTGAAGAAAGGAAAAATGATGATGTTTGTAGTATCTAGTTGGACCAGCCTCGTAATGAGCCAAGTTGCCAAAGTCATGCGAAATTTGCATGAGATTGTTTCCCTAGCAGGGGTTGCTCTTGATGAATCTTATGTTCAATCTGGGACATGGAAAGCATAAGTTGAAAAATTATTAGCCATGGTGTCTCAACTAGTGGAAGTAGAAGAGTTTGGACTAGAAAAATTCATTGAAGAAAACTCATTGCAACATGTATATGCAAGTCTGACTCAGGTTTTGAGGAAAAACATTGCTAGAGAGAGTCCAACTATACTTCTAGGATTTCAAGGCATTGTTGGAGTAAGTAGGAAAATATTTCTAGTCCATTGGTTCACCTCTGCCTAACCAACTTAAAGAAGGAGGCTTTCATGTAGAGACAATGGTCAAGCAACATGAAGAATGTATGAAGTCTATAAAAGACAAAATTGATCTTACATCGTTTGACTTCTCCAAAGTGGCCAAGAGTGAAGTGATGTTAGGAACCTACACCTTGCAACTACCAAGTTACTTGGACACTATAAATAAAATGAAGCTAGACAAGGATATTTGGAAAAACCACCTTCAAAGCATCAAGAATCTGAACACGATCACCATGACTAAATTTATGACTGCATTTAGGACATGGAAGCTAGTGTGTGTGTAGGGTGATGGTGAAGATGTTGAAGATAATGAGGAGGAAACCACTTGACCAATCAATGGCTATTTTATGTTTTTTATAAAATTTTCTTGAAATTTTTTTTAGTTATGATTTCTATCAGTTAAATTTTGGGTATGTGTACCATATTTTTAATGTTGATTTTCATAACTACTTCTAACTATCAAAGAATCAAGTTTTTAGGGAGATTCTTGGGTAGCTTTTTATTTAAGTTTAAAATATAGTAGTGCTATGGGTTGGCATTTTTTGATGGATATCATGTTGTGACCAATTTCCTAAAGGCTTTAGTTTTATGAAAATTCTTTAAGTTTCTCTAGTATCATATATGAATAGTATTGTTCCTTTTGAAAGGAAATGGTTGAATGTTCAAAGATGTATGCTTTAAATTAGTTCATTATTGATTTTGTATTGAAATAGTATTGAATTATTGAACAATTCATTATTTGCTAGATATTTCTTCCCTCATGGTGATTGTATTTTAAGTTTGTTTATTTTCTAGAATGTGATTCATAGAGAAACTGTGTGTTCTCTCCTTTGTATGCATTTATTTTTTAGCATATTGTTATTAATTAGATTGTTCACCCTATCCAAGAATATATGGGAAGCCTTATTAATTTCAATTTAAAAATAATCTTCTTTTGAAAACTGGTTTTGATTAAAAATCCAATAAGGGAGTTGAACCTTACTTAAAGTCAAAGAGGAATTGTGAATGTAAAATTTCCTCAACTATTGGGAAGTTTTATTTGACTTATGAACTTGGGCATAGAATCTTTTATTCTTTTTATGTAAATTAAAAGAAAAATTTGTTCACAAAGAAATACCAAGAGATGGACACTAATAATCTATTTGAAAATGGAGACTCCAATGAATTTAAT
This sequence comes from Cupressus sempervirens, assembly GCA_028749045.1. Lineage (NCBI taxonomy): Eukaryota > Viridiplantae > Streptophyta > Pinopsida > Cupressales > Cupressaceae > Cupressus > Cupressus sempervirens. Next base: position 356,421,978 of record CM053792.1, on the reverse strand, counting down.
GCAGCAATTGTGGATTTAATGGAAAAGAATAGAACTCTAGTTGAAGTGATCATAAATGTTAAAATAGAGCAAGAATCACAAGCCATATTACTATGTGAGGTGACTAAACAAAAAAATAAAGATATGGAGGAAAAAGTCATGATTGAATATGAAAAAACCTAATCAACCAAAAACAACAACACCTACCACAAGGGCTAGTACAAGAGTAACTACACAGAAGGCTAAAGAGATAGCTAAACCTAAAGAGAAAGAAGGTGGATCACAAAAAAGACCAAGAAGAAACTATGTTTCTCAGGCTAAATCTGATAAGGAGAAGATTGAATCTGATGACAATAGCCGATTCCAAGTGGTGAGTCATAGTCCCTCCTTGGACTTAGATAAATTATGTGTGAACATTAGAAACAATGCTGACTTGTCAAGTTTCTCTCACATTGAATTTGATGACCTTGGAAAGACTGAGAATATTAAAGTAGAGGAGACAATAAATGCCATGATGGCTACTTTTAAGGAAACTCCTCTAGAAATTGCCAATTCCATACCTAAGAGTTTATATGATAGAGTTGAGTAGAAATGGCACTATTGTTTAGACATAGAGAAGAAAATTAGGAAAATGACCCTCACTCAGGTTATGCCAAAATTTTTAATGCAAAAATGTCTAAAGCCATAAATAAATATACTATGAGATTTGTATCTAAGTATAGGTAGGTCATTTAGAATACTATAGAACAAGATAAATGATGTTGTAAAGAAGTCAAAACAAATGTGGAAGATTACATATGGACTAGAAATAGTCAAAGATGATGAAAAAAAACCTATTGAGGTAGAAGATGATAAAGAGTATAACAATGAAGAAGGTACATTTGAGGGAGGCACTGATATGAATATAGATGATCAAACAAAAGCTAAGCAAGAGAAACAATGAGAACAGAATGTACAAGATACAAAAATGCCAAGTGCTAACCCTCCATAAGTGTAAGTACTACAACTATCATAGTGAAGGATGTTTCTGATCCTACTAATGAGAACATCAATCCCCTAATAGAAGAATATTTGAAAAGGACACTTGACTAATCCACGCTACAGGCCAAATTATGTCACAAGGATGTATTGGTAAGTGTAGATGAAATTCAAAAGTTAGAATTTATGATTGTAGGAGAGGAAGTTAAAACACAAGACACACCTACAGTCACTCCTCAAGTGATAAGTGTACAACCTTCACTGCACTTAGTTGTATATCAAAGGAAGGATACAACAAGATGCACTATTAGTACACCCATGGAAAGCACTCTAGTCTCACAAAATGTTCAAGGACCTAAAAAGGACAAGGTTGAGATAGTTGGACAAGATAAGGTGGAAACACCAGTCAATAATGGGAGACTAAGTCAAATAGGTTAAGTAGATGTGCCTACACCTCTAGCACAAGTTCAAGGTGCAATTAATATCAAAAAGGTAGAAAAGGACAAGCTTGAAGAGACAAATGTATCACCCAACCCAAAGGAACTCAAAGTAATTTGAGCATTGATAATATTTCTAGAATCAGGAACTCCTTCCAATCAAACTCTTTAGAGGCTGAGCATAGATGCAATACTTTTGCAATTTTCAGTGGCAAGTCCTAGCTCATCAAAGGTAAAAGAGGTAATAAATTATGGAGATGTTAGTCAAGATGAAGAAATTGGATTGCAAAAGTGTGATTATGTAGCAATAACAATTGAGCAAATGGGTATACCTCGAGAGGCCCCAGCAAGAAAGAAACACCAAGAACTGCTCAAAAGGGAGTATAGCCAGAAGCAAGCTTTGATTGAGATCAAAGAAATTTTCTTAGATGCATTCATTCTACCTACTCAAAATGAAACAAATCCAATCATTGAACAATTGACCAACATAGTTGAAAGAGTAAGTGATACAAACCTAGATACTAATGAAAAATTATTAGAATGGTCTGAGAAGAAGTTTCAAAATAAAGTGAGTGAGAAGATATCTAGTAAAATAGCACTAACACAATTTGCATTGGCTACTAAGATAGAAAGTGTAAAGAAGGTATTAGAGAACATTTTGTCTTTGTACACCAAATTGTGTAGTCCTACACTCTTCACACAAGAGATAAGGAATCACATCCTGAGCTTGGAAATTCACATGCAGTCATCTGGAGCCAAATTGTTCATGACTCTAGCTCAAAGTGAGAAACATTTCAAGACCCTCTTGCAAACCCAAAGTTAGTTAGAAACACTACAAGCAGATGAAGCCAACATAAGGGCTAATCCAATTAGCATCCAGTCGACATTGACTCCTCACATGGAGATTTTACACAAGGAGCCAGGCTATGCAGAACCACTTACCAAGAAAGACCCCAATATTTCTACATTAGAGGCTTAGTACACCTTGCTACTGAGCTATCCATCCAAATTAAGTCTTTGGAGGTAACTTGTGATAATTGGGATGAAACTCTTAAAATTATTCTTAAGGTCCATAAATCTTTTTTGGACAAAAACACTATTAGTGTATAACTCATTGACATCAGTGTCAAAAAGGGGGAGTAAGAGCTGAGGGTGAGCAAAAAGAAAGAAATAAAGAGAAGAGCGAGAATTGGGGAGTAAGAGAAAGCAAGCAGAAAATAGAGAAAGAGTATTAGTTGAGGCAAACCTACTTAGTAGGAGAAAGAATTTGAAGATTTTGATACAGAATAAAGTACAAAATAGATCAAACAACTCAAGGGAAGTTATAAGATTTTGAGGTATAAGTCATTTTGTAAACATTTTGATATTATTAAAATGTGGATAGAAGCCGAATAAGAGTTCATCTTATGCTCATGAGAATAAAGAGTATTAATGTATGACCAAGTGTTTTTGACAGTCATGTCAAAGAGGGAGATTGTTAATCTCAGATTGGTATTGACTAATGAGTGTCTATAGACTTAATTTATTTACTTACTTCATGCCAAACAACAAATATATGCCAAGAAAAACATTTAAATTTAGTGCATGCCGAGTAAATATCGAGAACCGAGTCACTTAGGAGCTGAGTAGACAGTGTATGCCAAGTGATTCAGGAGCTGAGCAAGAAGTACATGATGAGTAATTTAGATTCTGAGTGATAGCGTTGAAGTCATAGTATGTGTCGAGTACTAGGGGTTTTAGATGACAAGTAACATAGTTTTTCATAGTTGTTTATATTGGCACAAACAACTATGTCAACCATTTTTGGGCTGACCTAAGTATTGAATTATGATATTTGGTTATAAGGATGAATCTCAATTAGGAATCCCTATGTATTGCATGCACCAAATCAGGCAAAGGGAAGGTTTAAGCTACAATATGGATGAATCACAACTACTGATTCATACGTAACCCTAAGTCACCTAGGTCTTCTTAAGGAGGATGAACCCTAAACTTCATGTGTGTGAGTAGGGGAATGAATGAATAATCAAGGAGAGTTTTGAATGCATAAACCAAGACATTCATGGTGACCAAGGTATTATGATTTGAATTGCAAAATCAATTAAAGGAGAATAGAGAAAGGAAATAGTGAATAATAGAGAAACATCTGATCAAGAAGAACCAAGTACATAGTAGAATAGAGGTGATCTATCATCAAGCATCAGAGTGCTAACTACAGGATCATTGCTAAGACATTCTAACAGGTGAATTAGTTAAATCTCTTTATAAAGTAGTCCTAAGAGGCTGTATTGAAATCCTCTAACAAAGTGCTTACATAATTGGGAGTTAAAGTCCTTTAACTAAGAACACTTCTAATAGGGTGTTGAAATCCTTTAACAAGGTAAGACCTAATATTCTTTGTAAGCCTTTAATAGGGTAGACCTTTCACAAGGTAGATGATGTTTCATGATCAAACATTGTAACCTTCATTGGATACACTTTATTACTATAGTAGTGAAGATTTGTGGGTGTCATCCCCAACCAAATTTTACCCTCTCATTGGAGGGTTTCTAAGTAATCATATCTTGTGTCATGAATGTGTGAATGCTTACCTACATGCTTTAGATATATATTCTTTACATGGGATTTCAATTTACTTATTCTTTACAACTTTTCACTCTTTTGAAGTGAGCCCTGTTAGGAGCCAACCCTATTAAAGGCTACAAAATACACTATTAGGTGTGACCTTGTTAAATGATTTAAATGACCCTATTAGGAGTTTCCTGGTTAAAGGTCTTAAGACACTTCAATCTAGAAATGCCACCTTGCTAGAGGATTTACAAATTGAATGTTAAGTCAACTCTGTTAAGATATTTCTTCACTGCTACAATTGTTAAAGAGTCACAATGATTGACTTGATTAATCAAGAAACTAATTTTTAGATTTAGATCATTGTTTTGGCTTATCCTCTAAGTCCTCCTTGATCAGAATAATCTTTGTAGCTCTTTGGATATTGTGCTCTTAATTAGATATCCTTCTTTATTCACATCTTAACTTTTTCCACAACTCGACCTTTCATATATATGAAATCCATTGTCAAGTAGGCTCTAATACCTTTACAAATAAGCAATAGATATCCACTAAGTTGACTTACATAAACAACACAATAAACAAAACTATTCTATTGTAGGTTAGCTAAAATTAAAATTGGGTCACTCAATTACCACTGAGTTCCTTGGTAACCGACCTTACTTGGCTTACATTGAACCCCTTTGGTAACCAACCTGACTCAGTTAACACTAAAATCCTTCAATGATTGATCTAGCTTAGTTTGGAGTTGATCACTTAACTTGGTTTCTTCTGAACTTATGCTTGGCTGATAGTGGAGTCATTAGAGCTCAGTGACTACTAGTAGTGCTCGTTTAGAGTGTAACATTTGTGTAACATCAATGACAATATACAATTTAATAACTATTTTCAACAACATTATCAAGTATAATTTCTCAATGAATTAGATGATATTTTCTCATAGTAATCAACAATAGATTAAGGGACAACTAAAGTTAAGCTCTTGTGTCTATTATATCCTATATCTTCATGATATTTGAGTATACCAGTAAACAATCTTAAAATAGTTAATAGAATATTTATAAATTAGAAATAAAATTCATGTAGAGCACCAAGGATATATAAAAATAAATAGTTTTTGCATTCACAAAATGCATATAGGCATTGAAGTGAATGAAAAGTTTCCATTTGTGATAAGGAAAACACACTAGTTTGCATTCTAAACAAAATATAAGAACATTAGTGAAAAGAAAAGAATGTTTCCATTTCCAATAAGCAAAGAAAAGAAAATTTTTTTTTTTATTGGAAAAGGAAGAAATGGACTCTTATCATTTTTGTTATGCATATAATCTTAATACTACATTTGTAAATTTATGAAAAATAATAAATCAATTTTTTAAAAAATTATAAAATATAGTACAAATTAAAATAATTGTCATTTAGTGCATTGGTGGTGCAAGTACAATTTTTTTATGCCCACTAAAATTTACACCCCGCACTTTGATAAAGATATATGATCCTATGTTTTATAGTCTAAAACTTGTGTCATAAATCTTAGATCCCAAATTTTGTAACCTCATATGAAATAAATTTAGTGTTAATAAATAAGAAAGAAAGTTACTTAATATTTAGAAAATGAAAATTTTAGATTTCTTCTAAATGTTATCTAAAATATTGATATTCAAAATATACACAATTAATATTTTTTAAAAATTAAAAAATTCACATCGACTATATTTTTGCAAAATTTATCCAATGTTTTAATTGAATCTTAAACGGTTCACTTATATTAATATGAATATGAGACCTCAAATTCGAAGATAGTCATTGACACCACTAATCAGTTTGTCCTCCACGAGACTGCCATAGGGCTTCTTACGCTATAACCGTGAGCGCTTGAAACCCACCTAATTGAGCCTTGGGAGAAGCCCGATTTTGAAGGATCAAATGCTTTTGCTACAAATGTGATGCTATAATTCCTTTTCTCCATCGCTGCCCCAAACGATAAGAAAGTTGGATTCACACTCACATCGACTCCCCTGGGAGGATCAATTTTGATGGTGTACTTGGACTCCACGGCTCCAGCATTAGTCACAACTCTTCTCAAGGTGATAGAACTTGTTTCATTTAAAACAAGAGAAAAGGACAGATAATTGAGGTTACCCGGAAGAGTCCTTTCATGATTGGAAGGGCATACAACATTCTTGTTTAGGATCAAGTGAAGTTGAGATTCTATGTAATTTAGCCAATAGAGATAAGGAATATAATCTTTGGGGCTAAGGTCATAAACAAGGCCTGGATCGGCTGCTCTATCGGGATTTATGTGCCTAGTGCCCGTAGCAAAAATATCTGCGAGCATGAAATTCTTTCCACCGTCAAGAACTGGCCTGCCCTTCTTATCTAAGTAATCTACAGTAGTAACAAGTGCGGACTTAATGGCCACTGGGCTCCATTCTGGGTGAGCGTTTTTAAGAAAAGAAGCCACCCCCCTCACATGTGGAGCGGCCATTGACGTACCATACAAGATATTGAAACTTACTATTCACTTACCTTTAGGGAGGCCCGAAGCACTCTGATTTTAAGGCCAAGCTGCAATTATGGAAAATCCAGGAGCTATTATGTCGAGCTTCAAAATTTTTGGGCTTATCAGGTTGCGTCCACGCGACGAAAATGATGCCATCATTGGCGCTGAAATATTGTTGGCGGCACCCAAGACAGTGCGCTCGAACTGAATAGCTGCCTTAGGGTTCTTAGTAGAATTTATATAGGCTACCAAGGAAAGTCCTGCCTTAAACTCGAGGGATGTCGACGGCAAAAGCTGAGGGAACAATATGAATTCCTTCCCGGTAAAATAAAAATTAACGAATATGACGTCGGCACCTCCGGCCTCTCAAACAGCTTCTCCCTGCTGCAATGGAGAACCAAGACTACCTGGTGAGCACGCCACCAGCTTTCCTCTTATAAGACGTGAATCTAGAGAGCCATCCCCGCACAAATCCATCTCCACGAGCCTCAATTCTTTCGTTTGGCTACCCTTGCCGTGGGAGAGAGACTCACCGTGCAAAATTGTTCCATCTCCGAGCTTCACATTCGCAAGGAAGTGTCTATCCATGGAACTCGGGCCCACTGTCATCATCCATGGTGCGTCGTTAGAGAGATCTGAGGGCTCCTCCGACCCTTCATTTCCTGCCACGCAGTTCACAAAAATGCCCCTTTCCATGGCGTGAAAGGCACCGATTGCAAGCTCATCCAAATAAAACGCAAATGGCTTTTCGCCAAGAGAGATAGAGAGCACGTCCATGCCGTCAAAAATGGCGGCATCCATCCCCACCAGAACATCAAATTCTAAGCAATCCAACCCCATGCAAACCTTTTAGACAGCAACATGAGCACCTGGCGCCATTCTCTGCATGGTTCCTTGAGCATTGCCAAAGAGTCCAGCCCTTGCAACGGGGCTCCCAGCCGCAGTGGAGGCAGTATGAGTGTTGTGTCCCATTGAGTCTCTCACCGTTCCTTCCCTCATGAAATTTCTTGCCCCGATTAGCTTGTTGTTCCAACTTGACTTATTGAAATTGGGTGAGGTCTGGCAGATTCCTTTCCAGTGAGAAGGCATGGCGCCGATGTTGGCAGTAGTTGGCAGTATTAGTTTCTGCCATTAAAAGCAGACAACTAGCCCAACTCAGCCGTCCACAATCAAAGAACACTCCAGCACCATCCATATTAAATAAGAGACAACTTAGCCGTCCAGCCCACAAAATAACAGTCCATGTTTAATATAATATAACATGTTTAAAATGTTCTATGTGGATTCTAGAGTATTCTTAGATTTCTATAAATAGAGGTCTTATGTAATGCATTTGTGCAAGGCAGTAAGGCAATAAAATCAGTGTTATTTCTATGTATTTTTCTTTCTCTTTGCCTTCAAATTGGTATCAGAGCATGAAGAGGTGGGCCTAGGAGGAAAAGAATTATGTGTTGATATGTATAACTGCTATAGCAGTGAATGAAGCTTCTAATGTTTTCTTGATTGCAAATCATTATCAACTTCTAAAGTTGGAGACTAGTGGCTGCCAAAGATTGAGAGAAGAAAAGATCCCAGTTTAATGTTTGAAGAAGGTATGAGCTGATTTCTTGGAGTGAAGTCTAATGATAAAAAAAAAAATTTAAAAGGGGAAAATAAGCATTATAATGTTGTTTTTTTAAGCTATATGTCATTGGCTTAGACTTGTTTGGTGGATTTTCTTTGTAAAGAAAAGTTTAAAATTGTAAGGTGCAGTTGTAACTGTGTATTAACATGGCTTCAGGAAGTAGTATAGCTCAACCACAAATTCCAATATTTTCTAGTAAAAATTATGAATTTTGGGCTATAAAAATGAAGACACTATTTTGTTCTCAAGGCATATGGGATCTTATTGAAAAGGGTTTTATTGAACCACAAGATGAGTCTACATTAGCACAAGATGAAAAGGATAAATTACAAGATAACAGGAAAAAGGATGCTAAAGCATTGTTTCTAATTCAACAATCTTTAGATGAATCAATTTTTCCTAAGGTTTGTGCTGCTAAAAAGTCTAAAATTGCATGGGATATTTTAGAAACAGCATATCAAGGGACATCAAAAGTTAAGATTGCTAAATTGCAAACTTTAAGGCGTGATTTTGAAAATTTGTATATGAAGGATTCAGACTCAGTTGATCAATTTCTAAATCAAGTAATGAATGTGGATAATCAAATTAGATCATATGGTGATGATTTGACCAATCAAAAGGTTGTTGAAAAGATACTTCATTGTTTGCCTAGAAAATTTGATGCCATTGTTGTTGCCATTGAAGAATCTAAAGATTTGACAATACTATCTATTGATGAATTGATGGGCTCACTTTTATCTCATGAATCAAGAATGAACAGAAATAAAAAATCTTCTTTGGAGAATGCATTTAGATCACATGTATCTTTTGGCAGAGGAAGAGGAAGATCAAACTATAGAGGAAGAGGAAGAGGTAGAAGCATAGATGGACGTGGAAGTCCAAATCAAGAAGAGAGAACAAATCAATCCATTCAGAGTTCTAATAGAGGACGTGGCAGAAGTACATTCCAACAACCATCATCAAGGTTTGATAAATCTCAAATTTAGTGTCATTATTGTAAGAGATTTGGTCATATTGCAAGTGAATGTAGAAAGAAACAAGAGGATATTGAAAAGAATGGTGCTAATTACTCAGATGTATCTGATAACAATTTAGGAAGTTTATTTATAACTTGTAATGTTTCTCAAGAAAGCTCTAGTGATATATGGTTCCTAGATAGTGGATGTAGTAACCATATGACTGAAAATAAAGATTTGTTTGCTAGCTTGGATGATTCTGTAAAATCTGAAGTAAAGCTAGGAAATGATAGTAAAGTCTCTGTAATGGGAAAAGGTGTTATAAATTTCTTAACAAAAAATGGAGGAAAAAGATATATTCCTGATGTGTATTTTGTGCCTGGATTAAAACACAATCTCATGAGTGTTGGTCAACTAGTACAAAAGGGTTACAAAGTTTCTTTTGATGATGATGTTTGCACAATCTTGGATAGAAATCCTAGTGGCAGGTTAATTGCAAGGGTCAACATGACACAAAATCAAATGTTCCCCCTCCAGATTCATTGCATTCAAGGAGGAAAAGAAGTTAGTTTCAAGATAGTATACTCAGATCAGTTGTGGCTATGGCATTTGAGGTATGGTCATCTTCATTTTGATGCTTTGAGTTTATTACAAAAGAAGAATATGGTGAAAGGATTGCCTCAAATATTGAAACCACCAAGTTCATGTGAAAGTTGTATTTTGGCAAAGCAACATAGAGAAAGCTTTCCAGTAGGAGGTTCATATAGAGCAAGAGCACCATTGGAATTAGTTCACACTCATATATGTGGACCTATGCAAACTCCATCTTTAGGAGCAAGTATATATTTCCTAACATTTATTGATGATTTTAGCAGGAAGATTTGGATATACTTTCTTAAACAAAAAAGTGAAGCTTTTGAAAAGTTCAAGGAGTTCAAGAATTTGGTTGAAAAACAAAGTGATCACTACATCAAGGTATTACGATCTGATAGAGGTGGTGAATTCAGTTATAATGATTTTCTACAATTTTGCAAATTTCATGGAATTAAGAAATAGTTTACCACAAGGTACACACCACAAAAAAATGGTGTAGCAGAAAGGAAGAATAGAAACATAATGGAAATGGCAAGAAATATGTTGAAGGCCAAAAATCTATCAAATGAGTTTTGGGCAGAAGCAGTAGCATGTGTTGTATACATTTTGAACAGGAGTCCTACAAAGAGTGTTAAGAACACAATTCCACAAGAAGCATGGAATGGTAAGAAACATATAGTATCCCATTTTAGAGTTTTTGGTTGTGTTTCTTATTCATTAGTTCCATCTAAATTGAGAAAGAAATTGGATGATAAAAGTGAAAAATGCATCTTTATTGGTTATAGTGAAGAATCAAAGGCTTATAGATTGTATAATCCTGTTTCAAAGAAATTGATCATTAGCAGGGATGTTAAATTTGAAGAAGAAGATTCATGGCATGAAAATGATAACAAACAAGTCACAAGAGGAGCACCAATATTACAAGGTGATGATGAATTAAAGGAACAAGGGACTCAATCAACACCCAATACTCCACCAAGGAACTTTGTGCAAGGTGCCTCACCTCCAAGTTCAAATGTAAGTGATAAATCTGATTCAACAATGTCAACACTAGGTTACAAAGGTAAGAAGACAAGAAGCTTAAAAGAAATATATGATCAAGAATAAGAGAATGTAGATATTTACTCAAATTTTTCTTTATTTTCTTGTGATCCATTGTATTCTGATGAAGCAATTAAAGAAGATAAATGGATCAAGGAAATGGATAAAGAAATTGACTCTATTGAAAGAAATAACACGTGGGAATTAATGAATTTAACTAAAGGAAAAGAATGTATAGGAGTCAAATGGACTTACAAAACTAAATTTTATGAAAAAGGTGAAATTGTTAAGCACAAGGCAAGACTAGTTGCTAAAGGTTTTTCACAACAATATGGAGTTGATTATAATGAAACATTTGCTCCAGTTGCTAGACTTGACACAGTTCAAACTATTTTAGCAATAGCAGCACAAAATGATTGGAAAGTGTATCAAATGGATGTAAAATCAGCTTTTTTGAATGGTTTTCTTGATGAAGAGGTATATGTTAAACAACCACCTGGTTATGAGGTTAGTGGGCATGAAAACAAGGTATATAAACTAAATAAGGCACTTTATGGTTTGAAACAAGCTCCTAGGGCTTGGTATAAGAGGATTGATTCATACATGATAAGAAATCAATTCAATAGAAGTAACAATGAGCCCACATTATATGTTAAGATTAATAAGGAAGGTCAGATTTTGATTGTATGCTTGTATGTTGATGACTTGATATTCACTGGAAATCTATCAATAGACATTTTCAAGTTAGAAATGATGAAAGAATTTGAAATGACAGATTTGGGGTTGATTAGATATTTCTTAGGTATTGAAGTTATTCAATGTGACAAAGGTATCTTCATTTGTCAATCCAAGTATATAAAGGATGTTTTAAAGAGATTTAAAATGATGAATTGCAATCCAGTGTCAACTCCAGTTGCAACAGGAACAAAACTTAGCAAGGAATAAAAGGGCTCAAATGTTGATCCAACTATGTTTAAAAGACTTGTTGGAAGTTTAATGTATATGACAGCTACAAGGCCAAACATCATGTATAGTGTCAGTCTGATCTCAAGGTTCATGGAATCACCACAAAATTCTCATTGGCAAGTTGGAAAAAGGATATTGAGATATATTGTAGGAACAATGGGATATGGAATCCTATATTCCAAAGCTAACAATTTTGGTTTAATTGGTTATACTGACAGTGATTTTGCAGGTAGCATTGAGGACAAGAAGAGCACTTCTAGATATATCTTTCACCTTGGATCAAGAGCTGTATCATGGGCATCAAAGAAGCAACCTATAGTGACAATCTCATCAGCTGAAGCAGAATATGTAGCTGCCACTTCCACAGCATGTCAAGCAATATGGATGCGTCGAATTTTGCTTGATCTTCACCATCATCAGGAGGAACCAACGTCAATTCTTTGTGATAACAAATCAGCAATAGCATTATCTAAAAATCATGTATTTCATAAGAGGAGCAAACATATTGATACAAGGTATCACTTCATCAGAGAATTGGTCAATAATAGAGAAATCTACCTTGGGTTCTGCAAATCTGAAGATCAATTGGCAGATATTTTCACTAAGGCATTACCAAAGAATAAGTTTGAATATCTGCGAGAGAAATTGGGTATTGCTGATGCAAAATTTTTTAATGACAAAAATTAAGGGGGAGTGTTGGCAGTAGTTGGCAGTATTAATTTTTGCCATTAAAAGCAGACAACCAGCCCAACTCAGCCATCCATAATCAAAGAACACTCCAGCACCATCCATATTAAATAAGAGACAACTTAGCCGTCCAGCCCACCGTCCAGCCCACAAAATAACAGTCCATGTTTAATATAATATAACATGTTTAAAATGTTCTATGTGGATTCTAGAGTATTCTCAAATTTCTATAAATAGAGGTCTTATGTAATGCATTTGTGCAAGGCAGTAAGGCAATAAATTTTAGATGCTAATCGAAATCCTAATTCTAAAATTTAAACCAATAAACCTAAATACTAAGGTAAACCATAATCATAAATGTTCAATCCTAATACTAAATGGCCAACCTAATCTTATATTCTAATAATCTAAATGCTAAATCACAATCCTAATTGTAACCTAGTACTAATTATTATATGAATCCATATCTTAAACCTAATCTTAATGATAACTATAAATATGTATTATGTTGAACTCTAATCCTTATTCTAAACCATAATCCTAAGCCTTGAGAAATTCTAACCCCATTCCTAAATCCTAAGTGTTATGTTTATTGTTCTAGGGCCATATAGTTAAGGAAAGGCTTAAAATTATCATTGGGGTCAGAATTTAGGTTAGACTTATAGTTATGATTAAAAATATGATTAAATTTAGAATTGTGATTAGGGCTTAGATATAGCTAGCATTATGGCAGGGATTATTTTTATGACCAATGCTTAGGGTTGGACTTAGGATTATGTTTAGGGATAAGGTTTAAGATGACGGTTAATATGTTGGTTAATGCTAGGGTTTATATCATGGTTAGCATTTGGCTTATTAATAAGGTTAGAGATAGACATGTGGGTAGGGTTAGTGCTTAGGGTAAGGATTATGGTTAAAATTGGGGTTTACGTCATGGTTAGGGATAAAGTGAGTATTAAGGTTAGCGAAGGATTAAATTTTTGGTTAGGAATTATGATTTGGGTTTTAGGGTATGTGTCATAGTTAGAGATAGGGTTTGGGATATTTTGGTTAGAAGTTTAATAATTATCAATAGGGTTAGGGTTTTTGGTTAGAAGTATAATCAAGGTTAATGTTTTAATTAAGGATCTTTTAGGGTATTTGTGTGAATTGTACTTTAGGTTAGAGTTAGGGTTGGGTTTTGATAACATGTCATGTTAGATTTGGTGCTATTCATAAGGTTAGAATTATGATTAAGGTTAGGGCTATGGTTAGGGTTCTCATTACACTTTGATTAAGGTTGGGGGAATATAATCAAGAAATTTCAATTCCTTACTATTGATTTATTTATTGATTTGTAATGTAAGGATATAGATATATTTTCCCCTTTACATGTGAACCATATTGATTCACATTAAAATAGCTCATAAAAGATTATCTATAATAGAAAATGATTTTATTTTTTTAAAATTTTGTAAAACAAATAATTTTGGTAACTAATTTTTTAAAGAATAATAAATATATTTTTAACAATAATACTATTATGATTTTAAAAAATGAAAAAAATAATAATATTAATTTATTTAAGAGCTTTTAAGTCTAAAGAAATTTAGAAACATTTTAATTTTTTTTGTATACTTTTCTAAATATTTTATAGATTTATCCAAAATCAGATGTAGAGAGATATTATTTTCCATTATTTTAGAAGCATCCAACTTCTATGTTTTGATGTTTTAAATTAAGAATAAAAATATGTCCACTTCGCACTATTTAGAAACATATAATTTCTATAGTTTGATATTTTGAATGTAGAACAAAATTATTTTCTTGTAGAAAAGTACAAAATAAAATAGAAACATTCTAAATAAAAATTAGAGTTTTAAAATAATTTTGCATGTTTAAAGTAATGCTTTTATATTATTTTACTAAAGTTGTTATATATTTCTTGATATTCAGACAAATTATATATTCTTAATATAAAACACCAATTTTAAGAATATGCTCAACATGAAATCACCATCCAAAGAAATAAATTATTGCAAAGTGTTATAATAAAAGCACATTAGAATTTGATTTAAGTAAAAAAATTCAATAATTGTGGTTCCATAGTACAACTCATATGGAACATTTATAACAGAAGGAAACTAAAATGAGAACCCGAGAAAGCTAAGGTTTTTAATAATGAACTATAGAATACTTAGAGATTTACTACATGCAAATCATTTTAAAATGATTAAAAAAGTTAAGTTACCTTAATAGAACCTTTCAAATTTTGTTGCATACAAATCATTTAAAATCATACAAAGCATAGTTTTTCAAATATATATAAATTGACCACAACCAAAAAGAGACCAAATAAACACTAGCCAACAACAAAATCCATGAACTAGTAGCAAAGCACCACACTAACAATCCCAGCAACCAATCTAAACCAACAACTACCAACTCGCAAACACAATCCAACACCATCAGTTTCAAGCACACTAAACATAGGGACCTAATAGACACCACCTCAAGTCAACATAACAAAGGCCAACCAATTACTTTTGTGTCTCCTTGAGATGATCCATCATGTATAACTTGGGGGGATGAAAAGGCCTTGTCTCATTCAACCCATGGGAGGCCTCTTGATTATTTTATTTCTTTTAAGAAGTCTCCTCCTTGCACTTCCTCTTTGAAGATCTTTCCTCAAGATGGGCCTTCAAATTGTTGATGTATTCCTCCACTTTGGCTTGCACTAAATTGTTTTGGGAAACAAACTTGTTCATTTATTCCCCAAGGTTATCCTTAGCATTTTTAATAGATACCAAGGCACTTAGCATTTCATTTGTTTCTTCCTTTGAGAGAGCTTTATTAGAACACTTGTTTCTCTTATTAATTCTCTCCCTTATCAAAATGGATGAAAATATCCAATAATGTTGATTTCTAGTTACAAAAATCATGACCAAAGTATGTCAAGCTTCAAAATCTAAATTATTTTTTAGGTTGTTACTTCAAACTCATATGGGTAACATAACATAATGCTAACCTCTATTACTATAAAACCATCCAATTTTTTGCATAATAAAGATAGTCATTAACTATATTCTATTCACACTTTTTTAAGTGTTAATTGTTTATTCTAATCAGTGTTGTCAACCTATGGTGCACATTGATAATTTTATGAGTTTCATAAATGTGTAGTTAATATTGTTATTCTTATCGATCCTCTATGTACACAAAATGTTCTTAGTATATGGGAAGTTGAAATATGTAAGAAAAACTATTTGATGTTTGATATGGTAGAATGTGTATTTGGACTCCTATATTTGATGATACAATGCTATACTAATGTCTTGTGGTGATGGTAAGTCATTCTACATGTAATATATTAGAAAGGTGTCAAGCATAGGAAGCTAGTAGATGTAGGAAATAGCATCAAAATTCCTTATTATAGATTCCTTTATATTTCTTAGGATAAGAAATTAGTGAATTATGGTTTAGGTGTTATTATAAATGATTTGTGAATGTCGACTATCCTAGTTTTTAGCCCATCAAAGTTTGGTGATTAAAGTTACAATTTTATATTTGTTTTTGAATAATTTGCGTTTTATTAGTAATTTTTAAATTTATTAATGCTATGGCTCATTGTTAAAAATGTTGTGGACTAGTCAATAGAAAGATTCATGTTGATGTTTCTATATGTATAATTAATATTCAATCTTTTGATTTGGGATTTAGATTTTTGGTACGAGGTAAAATAGATCAACATGAGAGGACATTGAAATGAATATTATAAGGAATGGTACTATATGTGTTCAATTTTTTCTTGCCTTATTTTGATATGTTTGTATAGCTAGAAGTAGAAGAATGAGCATTTACTCGGGTATTTACAAAGTGTCAGGACAGTGTACACTATGGAAGCACAATTAGAAGAGGAGGAAAAATTGTAACAATTTTTTTTACTCACCTCAAATCAAAGATGGATGTCTCAAATATTAGTTTATTTAAATAAATTTTAGTATAATGTTCTACTATAAATTCACAACCTCTCAATTATATTAGGACCAAAATCCTTACAACATCTAGGTGATCTTGTGATTTTGTAAAATAACTTATCCAAACTTAAAAATATTTGATTTTCAATTTATTAATAACAATATCGCAAAGTCAAAGGAGACCCTCCCTAAGTATTTTAATCTTCGAACAAAATCTAAAACTCCAAGTTGTAGGAAAAAGCAAAGGCAAGCTTTTGATTGTAGAGTTGAGTGAAGAAAAATAGAGGCTATGGAAAGGGGAAAAAAAGAGAATGTCCAAATTACAAAGAAATAATGACTAATTCTAAAGTTGCAAGTGAAGAAGAGGTGAATAGTCTAGAAATAGAGGAGGATGGTGAGAGCAATTACTTTGGTGGGTCGGTTGAGAAAATGTTCCAACCACTAAGAATATAACTTTCCCCTATTTTAATCCATTCAGAGGAAGTTAAAGAAAGTATGCAGACAAGTGAAGATGAGAATGCCAAGTGAAGATTTCTGGGAAGATTGTACTGATAAATTAGAAGTGAAAAGAAGAAGTTTATCCAAATTTACCATTTCCCAAATTATCCTTTTTCAATTAAAGTTGGGAATAGATATTATAGATATAGAGGAGGCTGAGATAGACATTTCAACTTTCGAAGAAATTGAACTTGCAAACCTTGTCATAGATTGGGATTCTATGGAAGAAGATGATATTCTTCAAAAACCAACTGATGTGATTGAAAAGACAAAGTCTTGGTTGAAATTGAAAAAGGGAACCTCTGCTAGCGTCAGGGTTGATTTTGTTTCTAATATTGGTTTCCCTACTACAGGTAGTAGAAGGTCATCAAGAATTTCTAAGAAAAAGTTTCACAATCATCCCCTTGTGCAAAAAACCTATTCCAGTAGAAAGACCAAAATGTTAACTCCATCAAGCCCTCACCAAGTTATTCAAGTTGACAATGAGAAAGAAAAAGATCAACGTGAAGAACTCATTGATAATAGCCAGAGGGTTCAAATGATTATGGGTTCATCTCCTCCAAGGCTACAGACTGTAACTACTTTGGAAGGGGTTGTTGGATCACAACAAGATGTTGTATCTCCTAACTAGCTTGTGGCCTCGATGAATAAGGAAACAAGTTTAGTTCTAGTATCTTTTCTTGTTGATGATATTGTGAGTAAGTACACTAATAAGGCTTCCAAACCCAAAATGACCAAAAACATTACTCGGATAACTTTTGATAGTGCAACTAGGAGGAGCATTGCTGAGGTAGCTACTTATAATCATAAAGAGGGAGCTAAAAAATTGCATTTGAGAAATTTTGAAGTTACGCACATAGATTTAGAGGTAATGAACTATGAGACAAAGGAACACTGGAGAGAGGTGTTCACAAAATAAATTGTGTTGCAATCACAAAAAGAAGGAATTGAGAAGAAAAGGCTAAAAGCCAAAAATAGTGCAATGGCTGAATATATAAACTCATTGAAGGAACAAAGTTTAGTTCTTGGTAATCAATCACAAATTACCTTCGATTCCAATGCCCCTGAAAATCAATAGCTATTAGAGGATTTGAAGAAAGGAAAAATGATGATGTTTGTAGTATCTAGTTGGATGAGCCTCGTAATGAGCCAAGTTGCCAAAGTCATGCGAAATTTGCATGAGATTGCTTCCCTAGCAGAGGTTGCTCTTGATGAATCTTATGTTCAATCTGGGACATGGAAAGCATAAGTTGAAAAATTATTAGCCATGGTGTCTCAACTAGTGGAAGTAGAAGAGTTTGGACCAGAGAAATTCCTTGAAGAAAACTCATTGCAACATGTATATGCAAGTCTGATTCAAGTTTTGAGGAAAAACATTGCTAGAGAGAGTCCAACTATACTTCTAGGATTTCAAGGCATTGTTGGAGTAAGTAGGAAAATATTTCTAGTCCATTGGTTCACCTCTACCTAACCCTCTTCAAGAAGGAGGCTTTCATGTAGAGACAATGGTCAAGCAACATGAAGAATGTATGAAGTCTATAAAAGACAAAATTGATCTTACATCGTTTGACTTCTCCAAAGTGGCCAAGAGTGAAGTGATGTTAGGAACCTACACCTTGCAACTACCAAGTTACTTGGACACTATAAATAAAATGAAGCTAGACAAGGATATTTGGAAAAACCACCTTCAAAGCATCAATAATCTGAACACGATCACCATGACTAAATTTATGAATGCATTTAGGATATGGAAGCTAGTGTGTGGGTAGGGTGATGCTGAAGATGTTGAAGATAATGAGGAGGAAACCACTTGACCAATCAATGGCTATTTTATGCTTTTTGCTAAATTTTCTTGAAATTTTTTTTAGTTATGATTTCTATCAGTTAAATTTTGGGTATGTGTACCCTATTTTTAATGTTTGTTTTCATAACTACTTCTAACTATCCAAGAATCAAGTTTTTAGGGAGATTCTTGGATAGCTTTTTATTTAAGTTTAAAACATAGTAGTGCTATGGGTTGGCATTTTTTGATGGATATCATGTTGTGACCAATTTCCTAAAGGCTTTAGTTTTATGAAAATTCTCTAAGTTTCTCTAATATCATATATGAATAGTATTGTTCCTTTTGAAAGGAAATGGTTGAATGTTCAAAGATGTATGCTTTAAATTAGTTCATTATTGATTTTTTATTGAATTAGTATTGAATTATTGAACAATTCATTATTTGCTAGATATTTCTCCCCTCGTGGTGATTGTATTTTAAGATTGTTTATTTTCTAGAATGTGATTCATAGAGAAACTGTGTGTTCTCTCCTTTGTATGCATTTATTTTTTAGCATATTGTTATTAATTATTTTTTTCACCCTATCTAAGAGTACATGGGAAGCCTTATTAATTTCAAGTTAAAAATAATCTTCTTTTGAAAAGTGGTTTTGATTAAAAATCCAATAAGGGAGTTGAACCTTACTTAAATTCAAAGAGGAATTGTGAATGTAAAATTTCCTCAACTATTGGGAAGTTTTATTTGACTTATGAACTTGGGCATAGAATATTTTATTCTTTTTATGTAAATTAAAAGAAAAATTTGTTAACAAAGAAATACCAAGAGATGGACACTACTAATCTATTTGAAAATGGAGACTCCAATGAATTTAATGCAACAATTGTGGATTTAATGGAAAAGAATAGAACTCTAGTTGAAGAGATCATAAATGTTAAAATAGAGCAAGAATCACAAGCCATATTACTATGTGAGGTGACTAAACAAAAAAAGAAATATATGGAGGAAAAAGTCATTATTGAATATGAAAAATGAATTTTGACTAGCAGACTCGAAGATAAATCATTAGGGGCAACTAGGATTGCTAACATGCAATTAGAAACTTTGGGTCACGTAATGAAGGTAAACCATGAACTGAACGCCAAAGACATTGACATAATAAAATTTAAGTTGTAGAATGAACACTTGAGCAATGATCTGAAAAGGGAAAAGGAGTTTTTTGAAAGATTCAATAAACCAAATGAAGCTATCAAATCTAACAATGATACATCTGGACTAAGGTACACAAGTACTAAAGAAGGAGAATCATCCAAAAATGTTGAAGAAAGAGGTAACAAAGGCAAGAACTCAAAACCTACTTGTCACAATTGTGGTAAGAAAGGACATACTACCAATGTGTGCAGGAGAAAGACTATAAATTAGAATGTTAAGCAGAAGAGCATGGGTCACTACCATAAGTGCAACAAACAAGGTCATCAAGCACATGAATTCATAACCAAGACCATGTACACTCAAAGATTTGAAGGATACTATTATAACTGTCAAAAAAATGGTCATAGAGCTTTTCAGTGTAGATCCAAACCCATGTGGTCATCAAACAAGAAAATAGAGGTAAAGAAAAATGGTAACTCTTATAATTGGGATTATAATACAAGGTATAGTTGTTACTAATGTCAAGAGTATGGACATGTTCATAAGAACTATATTAAAACACACTTCAAGAGTGACTACAAAAGGTGGTTGAGTCAAACCACATGTTTTTGTTGTTTGAAGACTCGTCACATCAGTCGATATTATCCAACAAGATCAAAGACACCAAGTTGTGAGTCAACCAAAGGCAAAGGCAAGGCATGCATTGAAAATGTTAGAAATGAGATGAACAAGACATGGAAGAGAAAGGAGGATTACAAAACATAAAGTATAGATGGGATCACTTCGCCCAATGGGTCAGGTGATCACACCTCATCAAACTAAAAAATCAAGAGGTATTTGGGATTGATATTTAAAATGTTATACAATACATTAGTTCCAAGGAACTAACTCTAAAAATATTACATATGCATGAATAAAGATGTAAAGTGTTATTAGAAATCAAGGAAAAATCTTTAAGTTTTGTCAGTTTTTCATGTTACTACCAAGCATGAAAAGTCTCCTATGGATAATAAGTAAAATATTTGTCAATGTCAAGCTAACAAAATTGGTTGGTTCAGACCGAGCTCATAATGATTGCCGAATGAATGGAAAGACATGTTGATGTCGAGTGAGCCATAAATCAATTGATGTCAAGCTTACAGCTATGTAAGCACTTAACACTAATCATAGTGTTTTTGAGGGCTATTATGGTCAATTTCTTCTTATTTAACATCATTTAAATTTTAGAAAGAAAGTGAAGAGCTAAAGGAAATCTAGAGAATACCATCTAAAATGCTTGTAGAAGATTTGAATGACTATTCGACACTATTCCATCATGATTTTTAATGTGTTTATTGTATGCTAAGTTATACAGTTTATACTTTCATAAACCCTAGATTTATGTGATGGTGTCTAGTTCTTCAAAAGAAAAGGGTCTAGAGGGAAAAGAGGTCTTAAATGTTTAGTTAACTAGCAATTCCATTAAATAACCTATTTTCAAGGCTATTGTAGATATGGCATATAAATAGGATTTCTCTGATGCATTGTCTATGATACAACCATGAGTTTTAATGATTCAAGATGTTAGAAATTGTTATACTTATAAGATTGGAAGTATATGTGACATGGAAATTAGAGAAGAGTATGGAAGACTATGTGAAAATGGAGCTTTTAAGGAACAATACAACATTGTTGAGAAGAAAGGGTTAACTCGTGTGCTAGATTTCCCAAATGTTTCCAAAACTAAATGGATTAGGATGGTCTTAAGCAAAATTCATGATAGGCTAGTATGGATAGAGAATGGGTTGATTAAAATTTTAAAAAAAATTATTCATGGGGTAACAGGGTATCTGACCCTAGATAAGCCAAAAACTATGAGAAGTGAGTCAAAGGAAGTTATTGAAAAGAACATAGGAACCGTATGGAACAAAAGGGGTATGACCATTGATACAATCACAAATCCACTAAACGCTTTTGTATTGAGGGTAATAGAATATATGTTTTATTAGTCAAGAAGATTAAATAGTGTACCTTGAATTATAGTGGACATGGCCTAAAAATTTGTCAAGAAAGATCATAATTATGATCTTGTCAAGTTACAGTTACAACAATTAATTGAAAACCTAGGAGCAATAAGGAAAATAAAGAGTTCTCAATACAAATTTGGATATATTTTGATATGTATTCTATTCTATGTGTGGAATACATTTCCTAAATTTGGCAAGGTTGAATGGGAGACAAATAGATCAATTGCAATATAGATAGGAGAGTTCATTGAACAATTAGGAAATAACTTTGAGTTAGTAATGGCTAGTTATCTTGAAGATTTCAAACAATCTTTGAAGAAGAGATTAAGGATTCTAGTCTCATTAGTGGAGAAACATTATGATGATTTTTGCTTCCTGGTTGACACTCATCATTCATATGTACAAGAAACAATTCCTAGAGTGAGATGGCTAAGGTTATTAGGATATGAGATAAATGTTGATGAGGCCTCTATAGAAATCACACCATTACTTGCAGAAGAAGTGAAAAAAGAAGCCAAAACATTTAATAACTATGAATAGGCCAAATCTAAAATCACTATGGACTTTAAGACTACATCTGTAATAAAGAAGAAGAATAAATTGGTGAAGAAACTAAAATAAAAATTTGGTTAAGGAGCTGAGGAAGACGATGAAGAAGAAGAAGAAGAAGAAGAAGAAGATAGATACGTTCAAACACCACTAGCTCTGACAAAAGGTCAAGGAGAGGATTAGCAGGAAGAGGAGATAGAAATTCCAAAAGGTGTGGAGGGAGAAGAAGTCAAGGAAGCACCTAATCCTATTGACAAAAAGAAAAGAAAGGAAAAGACACCTGTAGTGACAATACCAAAGAAGGTTGCAAAACCTAATCAACCAAAAACAACAACACCTACCACAAGGGCTAGTACAAGAGTAACTACACAGAAGGCTAAAGAGATAGCTAAACCTAAATAGAAAGAAGGTGGATCACAAAAATGACCAAGAAGAAACTATGCTACTCAGGCTAAATCTGATAAAAAGAAGATTGAATCTGATGACAATAGCCGATTCCAAGTGGTGAGTCATAGTCCCTCCTTAGACTTAGATAAATTATGTGTGAACATTAGAAACAATGCTGACTTGTCAAGTTTCTCTCACATTGAATTTGATAACCTTGGAAAGACTGAGAATATTAAAGTAGAGGAGACAATAAATGCCATGACGGCTACTTTTAAGAAAACTCTTCAAGAAATTTCCAACTCCATACCTAAGAGTTTATATAATAGAGTTGAGTAGAAATGGCACTATTGTTTAGACATAGAGAAGCAAATTAGGAAGATGACCCTCACTCAAGTTATGCCAAAACTTAGTAATGCAAAAATGTCTAAAGCCATAAATAAATATGCTATGATATTTGTATCTAAGTATAGGTAGGTCATTTAGAATAATATAGAACAAGATAGATGATGTTGTAAAGAAGTCAAAACAAATGTGGAAGATTACATATGGACTAGAAATAGTCAAAGATGATGAACAAAAACCTATTGAGGTAGAAGATGATGAAGAGGATAACAATGAAGAAGGTACATTTCAGGGAGGTACTGATATGAATATAGATGATCAAAGAAAAAATAAGCAAGAGAAACAATGAGAACATAATGTACAAGATACAAAAATGCCAAGTGCTAACCCTCCATAAGTGTAAGTACTAGAACTATCATAGTGAAGGATGTTTCTGATCCTACTAATGAGAACATCAATCCCCTAATGGAAGAATATTTGAAAAGGACACTTGACTAATCCACGCTACAAGCCAAATTATGTCACAAGAATGTATTGGTAAGTGTAGATGAAATTCAGAAGTTAGAATTTATGACTGTAGGAGAGGAAGTTAAAACACAAGACACGCCTACAGTCACTCCTCAAGTGATAAGTGTACAACCTTCACTGCACTTAGTTGTATATCAAAGGAAGGATATAACAAGATACACTATTAGTACACCCATGGAAAGCACTCTAGTCTCACAAAATGTTCAAGGACCTAAAAAGGACAAGGTTGAGATAGTTGGACAAGATAAGGTGGAAACACCAGTCAATAATGGGACACTAAGTCAAATAGGTCAAGTAGATGTGCCTGCCCCTCTAGCGCAAGTTCAAGGTGCAATTAATATTGAAAAGGTAGAAAAGGACAAGCTTGAAGAGACAAATGCATCACCCAAGCCAAAGGAACTCAAAGTACTTTGAGCATTGATAATATTTCCAGAATCAGGAACTCCTTCCAATCAAACTCTTTAGAGGCTAATCATAGATGCAATTCTTTTGCAATTTTTAGTGTCAAGTCCTAGCTCATCAAAGGCAAAAGTGGTAATAACTTATGGAGATGTTAGTCAAGATGAAGAAATTGGATTACAAAAGTGTGATTATGCAGCAATAACAATTGAGCAGATGGGTATACCTCAAGAGGCCCTAGCAAGAAAGAAACACCAAGAACTGCTCAGAAGGGAGCATAGCCAGAATCAAGCTTTGATTGAGATCAAAGAAATTTTCTTAGATGCATTCATTCTACCTACTCGAGATGAAACAAATCCAATCATTGAACAATTGACCAACATAGTTGAAAGAGTAAGTGATACAGACCTAGATACTAATGAAAAATTATTAGAATGGTCTGAGAAGAAGTTTCAAACTAAAGTGAGTGAGAAGATATCTAGTAAAATAGCACTAACACAATTTGCATTGGCTACTAAGATAGAAAGTGTAAATAATGTATTAGAGAACATTTTGTCCTTGTACACCAAATTGTGTAGTCCTACACTCTTCACACAAGAGATAAGGAATCACAACCTGAGCTTGGAAATTCACATGCAGTCATTTGGAGCCAAATTGTTCATGACTCTAGCTCAAAGTGAGAAACATTTCAAGACCCTCTTGCAAACCCAAAGTTAGTTAGCAACAGTACAAGCAGATGAATCCAACATAAGGGCTAAACCAATTAGCATCCAGTCGACATTGACTCCTCACATGGAGATTTTACACAAGGAGCCAGGCTATGCAGAAACACTTACCAAGAAAGACCCCAATATTTCTACATTAGAGGCTTAGTACACCTTGCTACGGAGCTATCCATCCAAATTAAGTCTTTGGAGGTAGCTTGTGATAATTGGGATGTATCTCTTAAAATTATTCTTAAGGTCCATAAATCTTTTTTGGACAAAAACACTATTAGTGTATAACCCATTGACATCAGTGTCAAAAAGGGGGAGTAAGAGCTGAGGGTGAGCAAAAAGAAAGAAATAAAGAGAAGAGCAAGAATTGGGGAGTAAGAGAAAGCAAGCAGAAAATAGAGAAAGAGTATTAGTTGAGGCAAACCTACTTAGCAGGAGAAAGAATTTGAAGATTTTGATATAGAATAAAGTACAAAATAGATCAAACAACTCAAGGGAAGTTATAAGGGTATGTGCAGGATCATGGTGTGCCAAAAAGTGGCAATCTGAAAAATATGTAGTTCTGAAATGCCTCAAAGAATTTCAAAATCTATTCCAACTTTTTTCCCACCCATCCTGATACTAAATGAAAATAGTTAATACCTTTATAATTCCTACTATATCTTTCGATACCAATCTTATATGGTCATCTTTATAACATCTCAAAAATGAGTTTTTTGCATGTTCTTATGTGTTTTTTACTTCAAGCATGTAGCTGACATCTTTTTTAAACCAAAATTTGATGTAATGAAAAGGGTTTCTTAAGAATGTTCTTAGCTTTTCATAAATGTAAGGTTTGTCAAATTACGAGTTTAGTAAGTAATTATTACTTATTTTCTAACGGAGTTAGCTGCAAAGTGTTGATTGACATACTAGTTGAAAAATAGCTATAACTTTCAAACCTTATAAGTTTGTGAAATCCAAAAGATGCATCACATTCTATGCTTCAACTAGTATAAGAAAAAAAAAAAAACTTAATTTTGATTTTTTTTGAACTAGTTAAGGTGGTCAGACACGGGAGTTTTTTAATTCTGAAAATAGTATAGTAGAAAATTCATAATTAATTATTTATTTGGAATAAAAATTCCCAAAAATATGTGTCACATCTAGGCATGAGTCTAATTTTTATATCTAAAATTATATTTAAAAATATTATCATTTCATTATGATTAAGGTGGTCAGACATACACCTACTTTTTATTTTCGCCCTAAAATTTTTGTAGTACTGCATTAAAATCCAAACTTTTGGCCAATCAAATATTTTTTTCTCTAGATAAGGCCTTGTATTTTAGAAACTAGATTCAATTTCCTACAAATTATTTTCTTACAACTTTTTGATATAAAGTCTAGAACCACTTTAAAATTATGTGGCAAGTTGACATAACCCTGATTTGTTGGTTTTCACTGCCACTTAAGGCCATAGTTTGGTACACCATGATCTTGCACATACTCATAATATTTTGAGGTATAAGTCATGTTGTAAACATTTTGATATTTTGAAAATGTGTGTAGAAGCCGAATAAGATTTCATTTTATGCTCATAAGAATAAAGAGTATTAATGTATGACCAAGTGTTTTTGACACTCATGTCAAAGGGGGAGATTGTTAATCTTAGATTGGTATTGAATAATGAGTGTCTATAGACTTAATTTATTTACTTACTTCATGCCAAACAACTAATATATGCCAAGAAAAACATGTAAATTTAGTGCATGTCGAGTAAATAGCGAGTGTCAAGTCACTCAAGAGCCGAGTAGATAGTATATGCCAAGTGATTCAGGAGCCGAGCAAGAAGTACATGATGAGTAATTCAGATTTTGAGTGATAGCATTGAAGTCATAGTATGTGTCGAGTACTAGGGGTTTCAGATGACAAGTAACATAGTTTGTCATAGTTGTTTATATTGGCACAAACAACTATGTCAACCATTTTTGGGCTGACCTAAGTATTGAATTATGATATTTGGTTATAAGGATGAATCTCAATTAGGAATCCCTATGTATTGCATGCACCCAATCAGGTAAAGGGAAGGTTTAAGCTACAATATGGATGAATCACAACTATTGATTCATACGTAACCCTAAGTCACCTAGGTCTTCTTAAGGAGGATGAACCCTAAACTTCATGTGTGTGAGTAGGGGAATGAATGAATAATCAAGGAGAGTTTTGAATGCATAAACCAAGACATTCATGGTGACCAAGGTATTATGATTTGAATTGCAAAATCAATTAAAGGAGAATAGAGAAAGGAAATAGTAAATAATAGAGAAACATCTGATCAAGAAGAACCAAGTACATAGTAGAATAGAGGTGATATATCATCAAGCATCAGAGTGCTAACTACAGGATCATTGCTAAGACATTCTAACAGGTGAATTAGTTAAATCTCTTTATAAAGTAGTCCTAAGAGGCTGTATTGAAATCCTCTAACAAAGTGCTTACATAATTGGGAGTTAAAGTCCTTTAACTAAGAACACTTCTAATAGGGTGTTGAAATCCTTTAACAAGGTAAGACCTAATAGTCTTTGTAAGCCTTTGATAGGGTAGACCTTTCACAAGGTAGATGATGTTTCATGATCAAACATTGTAACCTTCATTAGATACACTTTATTACTACAGTAGTGAAGATTTGTGGGTGTCATCCCCAACCCAATTTTACCCTCTCATTGGAGGGTTTCTAAGTAATCATATCTTGTGTCATGAATGTGTGAATGCTTACTTACATGCTTTAGATATATATTCTTTACATGGTATTTCAATTTACTTATTCTTTACAACTTTTCACTCTTTTGAAGTGAGCCCTGTTAGGAGCCAACCCTATTAAAGGCTACAAAATACACTATTAGGTGTGACCTTGTTAAAAGATTTGAATGACCCTATTAGGAGTTGCCTGGCTAAAGGTCTTAAGACACTTCAATCTAGAAATGCCACCTTGCTAGAGGATTTACAAAATGAATGTTAAGTCAACTCTATTAAGATATTTCTTCACTGCTACAATTGTTAAAGAGTCACAATGATTGACTTGATTAATCAAGCAACTGATTTGTAGATTTAGATCATTGTTTTGGCTTATCCTCTAAGTCCTCCTTGATCAGAATAATCTTTGTAGCTCTTTGGATGTTGTGCTCTTAATTAGATATCCTTCTTTATTCACATCTTAACTTTTTCCACAACTCGACCTTTCATATATATGAAATCCATTGTCAAGTCGGCTCTAATACCTTTAAAAATAAGAAATAGATATCTAGTCAGTTGACTTACATAAACAACACAATAAACAAAACTATTCTATTGTAGGTTAGCTAAAATTAAAATTGGGTCACTCAATTACCACTGAGTTCCTTGGTAACCGACCTTACTTGGCTTACACTGAACCCCTTTGGTAACCAACTTGACTTAGTTAACACTAAAATCCTTCAATGATTGATCTAGCTTAGTTTGCACTTGATCACTTAACTTGGCTTCTTCTGAACTTATGCTTGGCTGATAGTGGAGTCATTAGAGCTCAGTGACTACTAGTAGTGCTCGTTTAGAGTGTAACATTTGTGTAACATCAATGACAATATACAATTTAATAACTATTTTCAACAACATTATCAAGTATAATTTCTTAATGAATTAGATGATATTTTCTCATAGTAATCAACAATAGACTAAGGGACAACTAAAGTTAAGCTCTTGTGTCTATTATATCCTATATCTTGATGACATTTGAGTAGACTAGTAAACAATCTTAAAATAGTTAATAGCATATTTATAAATTAGAAATAAAATTCATGTACAGCACCAGGGATATATAAAAACAAATAGTTTTTGCATTCACATAATGAATATAAGCATTGAAGTGAATGAAAAGTTTCCATTTGTGATAAGGAAAACACACTAGTTTGCATTCTAAACAAAATATAAGAACATTAGTGAAAAGAAAAGAATGTTTCCATTTCCAATAAGCAAAGAAAAGAAATTTGGTTTTTTTATTGGAAAAGGAAGAAATGGACTCTTATCATTTTTGTTATGCATATAATCTTAATACTACATTTGTAAATTTATGAAAGATAATAAATCAATTTTTAAAAAAATTATGAAATATAGTACAAATTAAAATAATTGTCATTTAGTGCGTTGGTGGCGCAAGTACAATGTTTTTATGCCCACTAAATTTTACACCCCACACTTTGATAAAGATATATGATCCTATGTTTTATAGTCTAAAACTTGTGTCATAAATCTTAGATCCCAAATTTTTTAACCTCATATGAAATAAATTTAGTGTTAACAAATAAGAAAGAAAGTTACTTAATATTTAGAAAATGAAAATTTTAGATTTCTTCTAAATGTTATCTAAAATATTGATATTCAAAATATACACAATTAATATTTTTTAAAAATTAAAAAATTCACATCGACTATATTTTTGCAAAATTTATCCAATGTTTTAATTGAATCTTAAATAGTTCACTTATATTAATATGAATATGAGACCTCGAATTCGAAGATAGTCATTGACATCACTAATCAGTTTGTCCTCCACGAGACTGCCATAGGGCTTCTTACGCTATAACCATGAGCGCTTGAAACCCACCTAATTGAGCCTTGGGAGAAGCCCGATTTCGAAGGATCAAATGCTTTTGCTACAAATGTGATGCTATAATTCCTTTTCCCCATCGCTGCCCCAAACGATAAGAAAGTTGGATTCACACTCACATCGACTCCCCTGGGCGGATCAATTTTGACGGTGTACTTGGACTCCGCGGCTCCAACATTAGTCACAACTCTTCTCAAGGTGACAGAACTTGTTTCATTTAAAACAAGAGGAAAAGACGGATAATTGAGGTTACCCGGAAGAGTGCTTTCATGATTGGAAGGGCACACAACATTCTTGTTTAGGATCAAGCGAAGTTGGGATTCTGTGTAATTTAGCCCACAAAGATAAGGAATATAATCTTTGGGGCTACGGTCATAAACAAGGCCTAGATTGGCTGCTCTTTCGGGATTTATCTGCCCAGCACCAGTAGCAAAAATATCTGTGGGCATGAAATTATTTCCATCATCAAGAATTGGCCCGCCCTTCTTATCCAAGTAATCTGCAGTAGTAACAAGTGCGGACTTAATGTCTGTCGGGCTCCATTCCAGGTGAGCATTTTTAAGCAAAGCAGCCACCCTGCTCACATGTGGAGTGGCCATTGACGTACCGTACAAGATATTGTAACTTACTGTTTGCTTATCTTCAAGGAGGCCCGAAGCACTCTGATTTGAAGGCCAAGCTGCAATTATGGAAAATCCAGGAGCTATTACGTTGGGCTTCAAAATTTTTGGGCTTATTAGGTTGGGTCCATGCGACAAAAATGATGCCATCATCGACGCTGAAATATTGTTGGCGACGCCCAAGACAGTGCCCTCGGACTGAATAGCCACCTTAGGGTTCTTAGTAGAATTTATATAGGCCGCCAAGGCAAGTCCTACCTTAAACCCAAGGGATGTCGATGGCAAAAGCTGAGGGAACAATATGAATTCCTCCCCAGTAAGATTATCATTAATGAATATGACGCCGACACATCTGGCCTCTCGAGTAGCTTCTCCCTGCTACAATGGAGAACCAAGACTGCCTGGCGAGCACACCACCAGCTTTCCTCTTATAAGACGTGAATCCAGAGAACCATCCCTCCACAAATCCATCTCCATGAGCCTCAATTCTTTTGTTTGGTGCACCGTCATCATACATGGTGCACCGTTAGAGAGATCTGAGGGCTCCTACGACCCTTCATTTCCCATCGTGCAGCTCACAAAAATGCTCCTTTCCATGGCGTAAAAGGCACTGATTGCAAGCTCGTCCAAATAAAATGCAAATGGCTCGCCACCAAGAGAGATAGACAGCATGTCCACGCCCTCGAAAATGGCACCATCCATCCCTGCTAGAACATCAGATTCTAAGCAATCCAACCCCATGCAAACCTTGTAGACAGCAACATGAGCACCCGACGCCATTCCCTGCGTGGTTCCTTGAGCGTTGCCAAAGAGTCGGGCCCTTGCAACGGGGCTCCTAGCTACAGTGGAGGCAGTATGAGTGCCGTGTCCCACTGAGTCTCTCACCGTTCCTTCCCTCCTGAAATTTCTCACCCCGATCAGATTGTTGTTGCAACTTGACTTATTGAAATCAAGCGAGGTCTGGCAGATTCCTTTCTAGCGAGAAGGCACGGCATCGATGTTGGTGTCTGGCTTGAACGAAGGACTCTCCGGCCACACACCCGTGTCTAGTAATCCAATTATGATGCCCTTGCTCATTTTAGAGCTTTTCCACATGCCATGGCTTGGTTTGAGGCCCATAAACCTAGCAGAATATGTTGTCTACAAGTGCACCGCCTTATCAGGAGTCGCGTGCACAAAACTTGGGATCTTTCTCATCACCTCAAGTTGTGATCTTGTTAACCATGCAGCGAATCCATTCATGAAATTCTCATACACATGCACTAGATTTGCATCTCCATTTGCTGCTTTTGCTTTGTGTAAGAACGACGAATACCACATTTTCAGCTCGTCAAGGCTCTGTGGGCTTTCTTCTGGTTGCGCCACATGGATGATATAGATCTGTGATTCTTCGCTTGCCTCTATGAGAACATCTGGGTGGTACATAGTTATCATGATCGCCATGGATACAAAGAATAACTTCATCACGTATTCAGAAAATGATCTTCTTGCCGAAATGCCCATGTTTGCTAGGATCGGGAGAAATTAACTGGAAAGTATAAGATTCCAAGGTGAACCTCTGGTATTTTTGTGCAAAATAAACTAGAATTGTAGCCATAACACACTAACCTTGTCTAGGTCATCGACTTCCAGTTTGGGCTACGACATTGGTTGGCAGATTATTGGCTACTAAAATATCTTCTCTTTTCTTCATGTACATTTATTGGCAGATTAAAAACATTCAGAGTGGCACAAAGCATATTTAAGAAGCTGGGAATAGTTTATTATTATTATATTTATATTTTGTAAATACAATTTACATAGTAAAGATGTAGAGATTTTGATTTTATTCAAAAATTAGTATTAAATTTTTATTTTTTTAAAAGGCCTATAGTGAAAAGAAAAGAAAATCATTGCTCTTATACTTTATTGTATGATGAATGATAATGTGATCAAGTATGCTTCTTAATAATTTATAATTGCCTCTTAATATGACACAAATAAGTTGAATAGGAAAAATATGTATTTTTCAAATTAGTTATATGTAATAAATTTGCATGTTTAATGTTTTGAATATCTTAGATATTATATAATTAATCATATATATTAATTTAGATAATATATAATCTAGTAACAATGAGTATCACACATAAAAGAAATCTATTGAAATTTATTGAATATAAACATCTTAATTAGAATATTATATTATTATTATTATTACTATATATATTATAATATTACTTATAGTATTATTATTATTATTGCAAACATTATATTATAATTACTATATTAATATTATTATATTCATGATCTAGTATCAATAAATTCATCATCATTAATATGGTAACAAATCTTAAGGTTTGAAATAGACCTTTTGAACATGACAGTATTCATTTTAAATGAAATGACTTGATAAGTTTTTGATTAGGGAGGAAATAAATGTTCAAGGCACCTTGAAATCCTTTTACAATCAAGTCATGACCTCAAGATTTGGAATCCTATTAAAACGAATAGATAAATAGATAAAACCATTGGGTTTCAATATTGCATCCAAAACCATCATTATGAATTGCCACAAAAGATTAATCATCAAAATGCTACGTGAAACTATGGCATTTTGAATAGCTCCCCAAACCAACATGGGTTTAACTAGGATCCCACAACAAGATTAGGTTTTAATGGCCCATAAAGCCATTACAAGGTTTTGAAAAGTTCATGAAACTTTCACTATGAGCCTCATGAGATTAATAAAATAATATTAAAAAATAACAAAAATTAGATTTTGATTTATTAAGGGATCCAAAACTATATTGGGGTTTTCAAAGTTACCACAAGCCATCAAGTTGGGTTTTGAAATGGCTCCCAAAATTAATCTAAAGTCTAGATCAAAGTTGATCATCCAAAAAGTCTACAACTTTCCCAACAAACCCTTATCCACATGTATAGGATTGGATCCCAAATTAATATACGGACTAAAAAAAATCACTAGAAGGGAGAATAGAATTTTTTTCCACCTAGCATTCCAATAGTTGTGTGGTGCAATGAGTATCTGAGGGTACTCTTGTTGGAGGTAAACTAGATCCTTGTAGATAACCACATAGTGGAAATACAATTCAAAAGCAAGATATGTTACAAATCATAACACTTTATTCATAAATACAATTGTTTACATGCAATATGCCTAGCTATAAGGCCTTTCGAGTTAGGGCCAAATACAACAACAATTAAAAAATAGTTTTGCAAGATCCCACAAGATCCAACTCACAGTCGTAATACTAGCTAGTCTAGTTCCACACTCTATTAGGAAACCCAAAGGAAATATCAACTTGTGCTCGCAAGCCCACCAAGAAATCTCCTAGTTCAGCAAGCCTCAACTACTAGCCCTTCAAGGTTTGCTCATAAAATTCATCATCCTCTTTTTCAAGCTGGATGAATATACCACACTACCTTAAGACTCCAAAAACCACCCCTTACTTATACCCAACTAAGCCACAAGTTATCCTATCCCATTAAAAATTAAAATAAACCCTAATATTAAATATTTTTATAAGCCACAATTCTGCTAAATTATTAGAAGATTATTAGTACAATATTAGTACAATCTTGTACTAATATTAACTTCTTCTTTTCACTTCTAATTTATCAGTACAATCTTCTAATAAATTTGGATTCTCACAGGTATCTGCTAAATTATTTTTATAAGCCACAATTCTGCTAATTTATTAACCAATTGAAAGCCTCTCTTGCATAGGTTATTGATACTATGTATTTTATTCTAAACCATTATTGCATAGAAGATTCCAATTTTTTGAGTTAAACCTTTAAACCAACAAGAATCCTAAAAGGTAGGGTCATAACTCAAAAGGAGTTATGAAATGCTAGAGTAAATAGAAAAACAACCATAAGGATTAAATAACCAAACATGAGAGGTGAAGTCATCCATTTTGATCCTCCAAGAATAAAGCTCCACCTAGATCTTCAACATGTTGGGATTGATGCACATAAGGTTCACCCATTAACCATTAATCTATTAATCAAAAACTATACTAGCATAAAAATGCTTGCAATAATTAAGCAGATCTGAATCATCAAATCCTTCCATCAAGAAACTTTCTCTAAGCCAAGAATCTTCAAAGAATCTAATCCATTTGCAATAATCGGCTACATTAGCATAAAGTTTTAATTAAGGCTAGGGTTGATGTCAATTGAGTTTATGTTAAAAAATACATTAAGTTCAAGTTATTATTCAAGATAGGGTTTAGTTATGGTTAGGATTGATGTTTTGGTTAACTTATTATTAGCATTCAATTATGGCTATATTAGGGTTATATTTAAGATAAGGTTATGCATAAGATTAATACTACCTTATCATTAAAGATATTATTTTAGGTCAATACTTGAAGTTAATGTTAAGGATGATATTGTCAACTAAACTATTAACATGATTGAATTATAATTTAGCTAGACATCTAATAGTAGTTATAATAAAAAAGTATATCTAGCCTTAAATAAACCCTACAACTAAATTGAGTTTAAATTATAATAATTAATTGCAAAGCATTATTTTCCCTTTTATGCCCATTTTGGCTTAAAGGGTTGGCTATCCTTTTGCCTCATTTTAGTTATTTATGTGATTATTTTAATAATATATACATAAACATATAATCAATTATATAACTCCATTATATTTTAATAAAATAAACTAAAATTGTAAACAAATAATTGTTGATAATTAATAGATTTTTCTTTTGAATAATTGATTTTGTAAATAAATTACTTTTTATATCGACTATTTTTAATACCATTTTAAGGACATGCAAAAGTCAATAAGAATTTTATGATTAATCTAAGACAATCTAAAATTGGATAAATAAATTTGAAAAAATAAAATTAATGATATTTTAAAGGAATAGAAGACTATGATTTTTAATTAATGTTACTATTCTAAAATTATTCTTTTGACTTAAATCTCATTTAAGCTCGTATTTGAGTCCATATAGCAATTTACTTAATCATAATTATAACTATAAACTATACCTAACATTAATTGTAAATTTTGAGGGTAATAACAGAAGTATTAATACAAATAACTGAAATAATAACTAAGAGTGTCACTTTTATAATAAAATCCGTTTTCCCAAAACCGATTGATTAAGACAACAAAATATTCTAATGTGTGGAGAACTTTCCTATGATTTATAATCATATTCCTAAAATTAAAACAATACTATGATATTTTTCTTATTGTAGTCAAACTCTCTATAAATTAGAACAATTTATGTTACATGTTAGAAATATCTAAATATGTTGTTGATCTTGCAAATAAAATTACATTTTCAATTTATGAAATATTTTTTTATATGCTCATATATTTATTCTAAAATAATATTTTTAATAATAATTCCGTTAATTGAAATTTGTTTAAAATTTGTACCTTTTATTTAAGAATGGAATTGTAACATCTAATATATTAGCTAGCATGCTAATATGTTTGAATTAGATATAACAATTGACCTTTTGAATTGGATGGCTTGTTTTTATTGCTGACAGAAAAAACTGAGCCAGTCACGAGCTGGTCCTGAATTCGATTACATAAATGGATATGGACATGAGACCTCCTGACTCAAAAATGGTTATTGTCATCGCATGTAATTTAGCTTGTGTCCCAGATGACGGAAACAGGGCTTCTTACGCTGTAACCATGAGCGCCGCTTGAAACCCACGTAATTGAGCCTTGCGAGAACCTTGATCTCATAGGATTAGTTTTGTTTGCTGAAAATGTGACGCTATAACTCTTCTTCTCCATCACTGCCCCAAACGATAAAGACGTTGGATTCACAATCATGTCAACCCCTCTGGGAGGAACAATGTTCACGGTGTACATGGATTGGGCAGTCCCGACATTCGTTACGGTTCTTGTCAAGGTGACAGAATAATTTAGGTTATTGAAAACCAGAGAGAAGGATGGATAATTGAGATTACCCGGAAGAGTGCTACTTTCATTATTGGAAGGGCACGCAATATTCTTGCTTAAGATGACCTGAATCTGCGATTCTGTGTAGTTCAGCCCACAGAGATAAGGAACATAATCTTTGGCGCTAAGGTCATATATAAGACCCGGATCGGCAGCTCTTTCGGGGTTTATATGTCCAGCGCCCGTAGCAAATATATCTGCCGGTGCGAAATTGTTTCCACCGTCAAGAATCGGCCCGCCATTCTTATCGAGGTGCTCTGCAGTTGTAATAAGCGCAGACTTAATGGCCGCGGGAGTCCATTCCGGGTGAACGGCTTTGAGCAGAGCAGCAACCCCGCTGACATGCGGAGTGGCCATTGACGTGCCGTACAAGATGTTGAACATCACTCTTCTGTCATCTTCACTGCTATCATGAGGATCTGGACTGAGATCCGAAGGCCAAGCTGCTATGACGGCAAATCCAGGGGCGATCAGGTCGGGTTTCAGAATTTCGGGGCTGACCGTGTTGGGCCCGCGGGATGAAAATGAGGCCACTGCGGGCGCCGAGATATTGTTGGCGTCGCCGAAGACAGTGCCTTGGAACTCAATAGCCGCCGTGGGGGTATTTGTAGAATTCATATAGGCTGCCAGGGCAAGTGCTGCCTTATTACCAAGCGTTGTTGACGGCAAGACAGGAGCGTACAATCGAATTTCCTCGTCATCGTTAAC
This sequence comes from Cupressus sempervirens, assembly GCA_028749045.1. Lineage (NCBI taxonomy): Eukaryota > Viridiplantae > Streptophyta > Pinopsida > Cupressales > Cupressaceae > Cupressus > Cupressus sempervirens. The sequence goes on along the minus strand of CM053792.1, from coordinate 356,385,427 downwards.
GAATATCACGCCCGCCCCTCCGGCCTCTCGAACGGCTTGACCCTGCTCCACTAGATCGCCAGGTCCGCCTCTTATGCACACCACGAGCTTTCCTTTTACTACATCTCGGTTGAGAAATTGACCCCCACAGGTATCTACCTGAACAAGGCTCAGTTCATTGGTCTGGTCGTGGCCCATGCCGTTGAAGAGTGACTCGCCGTACAGAACTGTTCCGTCTCCGAGCTTGAGATTCGCGACGAAATGTCTGTCCATGGAACTCGCGCCGACGGTCATGATCCAAGGCGCGCCGTTGTAAAGATACGACGGCTCCGTCGGCCCCTCGTTTCCTGCTGCGCAGCTCACAAAGATGCCCCTTTCCATCGCTCGGAAGGCCCCGATGGCGATCTCGTCCTCGTAAAACGGAATAGCGCCGCTGCCGAGAGAGAGCGAGAGCACGTCCACGCCCTCAGATATGGCGGCGTCCATCGCCGCCAGAACATCTGATGTCCTACATCCCCCCTCCTTGCAAACCTTGTAAACGGCGATGTGAGCACCCGGCGCCATTCCCTGCGCGGTTCCTTGAGAACTGCCAAAGAGTCCCGCATTTGCAACGAGGCTCCCCGCGGCAGTGGATGCAGTGTGAGTGCCGTGTCCGTCCAAGTCCCTCGCCGTCTTATCCTCGGTGTAAATTCTCGCTCCGATGAGTTTGTTGTTGCAACTGGACGCATTGAAATCTGTTGTGGTCTCGCAGACTCCTTTCCACCGAGAAGGGACAGCACCGGTATTGAGGTCTGGCTGAAACGAAGGGCTCTCCGGCCACACGCCACTGTCCAGCACGCCAATTATGGTGCCCTTGCCCGCGTTAGATCTCGGCCAGAGTCCCTTGCTTGAATCCAGGCCCAGAAACTTTGCAGAATATGTTGTCTGCAAGTGCAGCATTCTATCAGGATACGCATCCACGAAACCTGGGATCTCTCGCATCGCCTCAATTTCTGATTTTGTTAGTCGGGCGGAAAATCCAGTCATGACATTCTCATACGCGTGCAGTAGATTTTGACTAGAACTTCCTCCTCGCTCTTCTTCCGCTGCTTCTTTGGGCAAAAACGATGAATACCACATCCTCAGCTCCTCAACGCTATGTGGACTTATGTCCGGCTGCTCCACACGAACGATATAGATCCGCGATTCCTCGCTTTCCTCTGCAAAAACATCTGGATCGGACATAAGTATTACGGTCGCTATTATCACGAACAGGAGCTTCTTCATCTGTCCATTAAACGATCTTCTCGCCAGAATGCCCATCTTAGATGATGCCCAGAGATATTCAACCCAATGGATAACAATGCGATCTAGGTCTCTGTTAGTTATGCACCTCAAAAGCTTCCAGCGGTGTAAAATGCCAAATGTTTGAATCAGTAATCTTGTTATAACACACCAACCTTCCTATGGGCATCCCCTCACAGTTTGGGCTACGATATTAGCTGGCTTCGTAACAAGTTTTACTGATTCTCTCGCCATACATGTCCCTGACCAATTTTCTTTGCCAACTTTCCTAACTTTACAGTACCTATTATCTCTGCATTAACACGCGCCATTTTACGAGATCGTCTTATCTTTCGTTTTTGCGTTTTTGTTATTCCCACAATATCCTAGAATTCGTGGAATGTCCTCTTTTTCTGATATTTTCTTCGTTTTCGATTTAACAACATTGTTCTTCTAATACTTTGGAATATATTTATTCTTCCCTTATTTAGAGATATATTTGAAGGGAAATAAAAAATATTCTATTCAAATAAATTTTTGGAATTGAGAACAAATACGTAAGAAATGTATAAAAATCTCTGCAATAGCTGTCTTCTTAACAAGTTCGATTGATCCTCTTCCTTCTGTTTTAGAAAATTGTTATTATACAAATATCGCAGAATTAGTGGAATTATTATCCAAATATCTTAGAGGTAAATAAAAAACTATCATAATGAATTATATCAATCAAAAAAATCATAATGAAATAAATTTTTAGAATTGTTTACAAATATGTAAATTTTTGGAGTTGTTTACAAATATGCATGTAAGGAATTTAGATTAATTAATGAAACAATTAAGTATATATGTTTTAAAATTAAAAACACGTCATAATTTTTGTATTATTTCAGAATTTTTTAACATTTTTCTTTTTTAAGATTTATATTTGCAGAGAAATAAAAATTATATTGAAATAAATCGCAAAAATTGAGAACAAATATGTCACATGATCAAATAAATAATGAAATCAATAGATACATGTTTTAAAATTAAAAAAAACATCATAATTTTTTGTATTAATTAGTTTTTAAACATTTTCCCTTTTTAAGACAAATTGACAAATTGACCTTAATGTCAACAATCTCCCCATTTGGCATTAGTGACAAGAACACTTATCAAACCAAAATGTAAATTCTTGAAATTATAAGTCAAAAACTTCATTTATCAACATTTCGTGTCTTCAACTCGATTTTGACTTCATGTTGATGTAGCTCAGTAAATTACGATATTTTTATATTTTTTCAAAATTTCATATTTCTTGCTTATTTGTACATTACTATACTACTCCCCCATACATATATCTCTCCTATACATATATCTAGAGTATGATAATCTTCTCTATATACATATATATACTTCTCCCCCTTTACCAATAATATCCTCCCCCATTTTGACATAAATGCCAAAGGTGTACAAAATCTACAAGTTCATAGAAAAATGTGACAAGAAATCAGAATGTACTTTCAGAATTAGTACCATAGTATTGTTCAAATTCTCTTGCAATACCTTAATTGCATGGTTAAGATTGTAATATAATCTTAATCATAACTATAATCCTAATCTTAATAAGAATCCTAATCTTAATCATAATCCTAGAATTTATAGCATGGTAAAGATTGTAAGGTATATATCATGGTTAAGGTTAGTGTAAAGGATTAAGAAAATATTAGTGCAAGGCTTGATTGAATAATTGAGGTTAGTGTTTAGGTTCGAAAAGTGATGGATTTTGGTTAGGGTTCAAGGTTAAGGTTATGGTTTGAATCATGCTTAGCTCTAGGGTTAGGGTTAGATTTTTTTTATTAGTGATTGAACTATAGCATTAATCCCAAGATCGTGATATTAATACTAACCCTAATCCTAGATGCTAAATCCTATGGTTCTAACCCTAACCCTAAACATTTAATAATATTCATATGCCAACCTATACCCTAATACTAATATTGACAACCCTAGATCTAAAATACTAAAGTCTAATCCTAGTCCTAATCATAAAGATTGAACACTAATCCTTATTACTTAATCATAACCTAGATGTTAAATGTTAATTATAACATTATTCCAAAATTCTAACCCTTATAAAGAATCTAACCTAACATAATATTATAATCCTAAAATATAAATTTTAGATGCTAATCTAAATCCTAATTCTAAAATTTAAACCAATAAACCTAAATACTAAGGTAAACCATAATCATAAATGTTCAATCCTAATACTAAATGGCCAACCTAATCTTATATTCTAATAATCTAAATGCTAAATCACAATCCTAATTGTAACCTAGTACTAATTATTATATGAATCCATATCTTAAACCTAATCTTAATGATAACTATAAATATGTACTATGTCGAACTCTAATCCTTATTCTAAACCATAATCCTAAGCCTTGAGAAATTCTAACCCCATTCCTAAATCCTAAGTGTTATGTTTATTGTTCTAGGGCCATATAGTTAAGGAAAGGCTTAAAATTATCATTGGGGTCAGAATTTATGTTAGACTTATAGTTATGATTAAAAATATGATTAAATTTAGAATTGTGATTAGGGCTTAGATATAGCTAGCATTATGGCGGGGATTATTTTTATGACTAATGCTTAGGGTTGGACTTAGGATTATGTTTAGGGATAAGGTTTAAGATGACGGTTAATATGTTGGTTAATGCTAGGGTTTATATCATGGTTAGCATTTGGCTTATTAATAAGGTTAGAGATAGACATGTGGGTAGGGTTAGTGCTTAGGGTAAGGATTATGGTTAAAATTGGGGTTTACGTCATGGTTAGGGATAAAGTGAGTATTAAGGTTAGCGAAGGATTAAATTTTTGGTTAGGAATTATGATTTGGGTTTTAGGGTATGTGTCATAGTTAGAGATAGGGTTTGGGATATTTTGGTTAGAAGTTTAATAATTATCAATAGGGTTAGGGTTTTTGGTTAGAAGTATAATCAAGGTTAATGTTTTAATTAATGATCTTTTAGGGTATTTGTGTGAATTGTACTTTAGGTTAGAGTTAGGGTTGGGTTTTGGTAACATAACATAATGCTAACCTCTATTACTATAAAACCATCCAATTTTTTGCATAATAAAGATAGTCATTAACTATATTCTATTCACACTTTTTTAACTGTTAATTGTTTATTCTAATCATTGTTGTCAACCTATGGTGCACATTGATAATTTTATGAGTTTCATAAATGTGTAGTTAATATTGTTATTCTTATCGATCCTCTATGTACACAAAATGTTCTTAGTATATGGGAAGTTGAAATATGTAAGAAAAAATATTTGATGTTTGATATGGTAGAATGTGTATTTGGACTCCTATATTTGATGATACAATGCTATACTAATGTCTTGTGGTGATGGTAAGTCATTCTACATGTAATATATTAGAAAGGTGTCAAGCATAGGAAGCTAGTAGATGTAGGAAATAGCATCAAAATTCCTTATTATAGATTCCTTTATATTTCTTAGGATAAGAAATTGGTGAATTATGGTTTAGGTGTTATTATAAATGATTTGTGAATGTCGACTATCCTAGTTTTTAGCCCATCAAAGTTTGGTGATTAAAGTTACAATTTTATATTTGCTTTTGAATAATTTGCGTTTTATTAGTAATTTTTAAATTTATTAATGCTATGGCTCATTGTTAAAAATGTTGTGGACTAGTCAATAGAATGCTTCATGTTGATGTTTCTATATGTATAATTAATAATCAATCTTTCGATTTGGGATTTAGATTTTTGGTACGAGGTAAAATAGATCAAAATGAGAGGACATTGAAATGAATATTATAAGGAATGGTACTATATGTGTTCAATTTTTTCTTGCCTTATTTTGATATGTTTGTATAGCTAGAAGTAGAAGAATGAGCATTTACTCGGGTATTTACAAAGTGTCAGGACAGTGTACACTATGGAAGCACAATTAGAAGAGGAGGAAAAATTATAACAAATTTTTTTACTCACCTCAAATCAAAGATGGATGTCTCAAATATTAGTTTATTTAAATAAATTTTAGTATAATGTTCTACTATAAATTCACAACCTCTCAATTATATTAGGACCAAAATCCTTACAACATCTAGGTGATCTTGTGATTTTGTAAAATAACTTATCCAAACTTAAACATATTTGATTTTCAATTTATTAATAACAATATCGCAAAGTCAAAGGAGACCCTCCCTAAGTATTTTAATCTTCGAACAAAATCTAAAACTCCAAGTTGTAGGAAAAAGCAAAGGCAAGCTTTTGATTGTAGAGTTGAGTGAAGCAAAATAGAGGCTATGGAAAGGGGAAAAAAAGAGAATGTCCAAATTACAAAGAAATAATGACTAATTCTAAAGTTGCAAGTGAAGAAGAGGTGAATAGTCTAGAAATAGAGGAGGATGGTGAGAGCAATTACTTTGGTGGGTCGGTTGAGAAAATGTTCCAACCACTAAGAATACGACCTTCCCCTATTTTAATCCATTCAGAGGAAGTTAAAGAAAGTATGCAGACAAGTGAAGATGAGAATGCCAAGTGAAGATTTCTGGGAAGATTGTACTGATAAATTAGAAGTGAAAAGAAGAAGTTTATCCAAATTTACCATTTCCCAAATTATCCTTTTTCAATTAAAGTTGGGAATAGATATTATAGATATAGAGGAGGCTGAGATAGACATTTCAACTTTCGAAGAAATTGAACTTGCAAACCTTGTCATAGATTGGGATTCTATGGAAGAAGATGATATTCTTCAAAAACCAACTAATGTGATTGAAAAGACAAAGTCTTGGTTGAAATTGAAAAAGGGAACCTGTGCTAGCGTCAGGGTTGATTTTTTTTCTAATATTGGTTTCCCTACTACAGGTAGTAGAAGGTCATCAAGAATTTCTAAGAAAAAGTTTCACAATCATCCCCTTGTGCAAAAAACCTATTCCAGTAGAAAGACCAAAATGTTAACTCCATCAAGCCCTCACCAAGTTATTCAAGTTGACAATGAGAAAGAAAAAGATCAACGTGAAGAACTCATTGATAATAGCCAGAGGGTTCAAATGATTGTGGGTTCATCTCCTCCAAGGCTACAGACTGTAACTACTTTGGAAGGGGTTGTTGGATCACAACAGGATGTTGTATCTCCTAACTAGCTTGTGGCCTCGATGAATAGGGAAACAAGTTTAGTTCTACTATCTTTTCTTGTTGATGATATTGTGAGTAAGTACACTAATAAGGCTTCCAAACCCAAAATGACCAAAAACATTACTCGGATAACTTTTGATAGTGCAACTAGGAGGAGCATTGCTGAGGTAGCTACTTATAATCATAAAGAGGGAGCTAAAAAATTGCATTTGAGAAATTTTGAAGTTACGCACATAGATTTAGAGGTAATGAACTATGAGACAAAGGAACACTGGAGAGAGGTGTTCACAAAATAAATTGTGTTGCAATCACAAAAAGAAGGAATTGAGAAGAAAAGGCTAAAAGCCAAAAATAATGCAATGGCTGAATATATAAACTCATTGAAGGAACAAAGTTTAGTTCTTGGTAATCAATCACAAATTACCTTCGATTCCAATGCCCCTGAAAATCAATAGCTATTAGAGGATTTGAAGAAAGGAAAAATGATGATGTTTGTAGTATCTAGTTGGATGAGCCTCGTAATGAGCCAAGTTGCCAAAGTCATGCGAAATTTGCATGAGATTGCTTCCCTAGCAGGGGTTGCTCTTGATGAATCTTATGTTCAATCTGGGACATGGAAAGCATAAGTTGAAAAATTATTAGCCATGGTGTCTCAACTAGTGGAAGTAGAAGAGTTTGGACCAGAGAAATTCCTTGAAGAAAACTCATTGCAACATGTATATGCAAGTCTGATTCAAGTTTTGAGGAAAAACATTGCTAGAGAGAGTCCAACTATACTTCTGGGATTTCAAGGCATTTTTGGAGTAAGTAGGAAAATATTTCTAGTCCATTGGTTCACCTCTACCTAACCTCCTTAAAGAAGGAGGCTTTCATGTAGAGACAATGGTCAAGCAACATGAAGAATGTATGAAGTCTATAAAAGACAAAATTGATCTTACATCGTTTGACTTCTCCAAAGTGGCCAAGAGTGAAGTGATGTTAGGAACCTACACCTTGCAACTACCAAGTTACTTGGACACTATAAATAAAATGAAGCTAGACAAGGATATTTGGAAAAACCACCTTCAAAGCATCAATAATCTGAACACGATCACCATGACTAAATTTATGAATGCATTTAGGATATGGAAGCTAGTGTGTGGGTAGGGTGATGGTGAAGATGTTGAAGACAATGAGGAGGAAACCACTTGACCAATCAATGGCTATTTTATGCTTTTTGTTAAATTTTCTTGAAATTTTTTTTAGTTATGATTTCTATCAGTTAAATTTTGGGTATGTGTACCCTATTTTTAATGTTGGTTTTCATAACTACTTCTAACTATCCAAGAATCAAGTTTTTAGGGAGATTCTTGGATAGCTTTTTATTTAAGTTTAAAACATAGTAGTGCTATGGGTTGGCATTTTTTGATGGATATCATGTTGTGACCAATTTCCTAAAGGCTTTAGTGTTATGAAAATTCTCTAAGTTTCTCTAATATCATATATGAATAGTATTGTTCCTTTTGAAAGGAAATGGTTGAATGTTCAAAGATGTAAGCTTTATATTAGTTCATTATTGATTTTGTATTGAATTAGTATTGAATTATTGAACAATTCATTATTTGCTAGATATTTCTCCCCTCGTGGTGATTGTATTTTAAGTTTGTTTATTTTCTAGAATGTGATTCATAGAGAAACTGTGTGTTCTCTTCTTTGTATGCATTTATTTTTTAGCATATTGTTATTAATTATATTTTTCACCCTATCCAAGAGTATATGGGAAGCCTTATTAATTTCAAGTTAAAAATAATCTTCTTTTGAAAAGTGGTTTTGATTAAAAATCCAATAAGGGAGTTGAACCTTACTTAAATTCAAAGAGGAATTGTGAATGTAAAATTTCCTCAACTATTGGGAAGTTTTATTTGACTTATGAACTTGGGCATAGAATCTTTTATTCTTTTTATGTAAATTAAAAGAAAAATTTGTTCACAAAGAAATACGAAGAGATGGACACTACTAATCTATTTGAAAATGGAGACTCCAATGAATTTAATGCAACAATTGTGGATTTAATGGAAAAGAATAGAACTCTAGTTGAAGAGATCATAAATGTTAAAATAGAGCAAGAATCACAAGCCATATTACTATGTGAGGTGACTAAACAAAAAAAGAAATATATGGAGGAAAAAGTCATGATTGAATATGAAAAAAGAATTTTGACTAGCAGACTTGAAGATAAATCATTAGGGGCAACTAGGATTGCTAACATGCAATTAGAAACTTTGGGTCACATAATGAAGGTAAACCATGAACTGAACGCCAAAGACATTGACATAATAAAAATGAATTTGTAGAATGAACACTTGAGCAATGATCTGAAAAGGGAAAAGGATTTTTTTGAAAGATTCAATAAACCAAATGAAGCTATCAAATCTAACAATGATACATCTGGACTAAGGTACACAAGTACTAAAGAAGGAGAATCATCCAAAAGTGTTGAAGAAAGAGGTAACAAAGGCAAGAACTCAAAACCTACTTGTCACAATTGTGGTAAGAAAGGACATACTACCAATGTGTGCAGGAGAAAGACTATAAATTAGAATGTTAAGCAGAAGAGCATGGGTCACTACCATAAGTGCAACAAACAAGGACATCAAGCACATGAATTCAGAACCAAGACCATGGACACTCAAAGATTTGAAGGATACTATTATAACTGTCAAAAAAATGGTCATAGAGCTTTTCAGTGTAGATCCAAACCCATGTGGTCATCAAACAAGAAAATAGAGGTAAAGAACAATGGTAACTCTTATAATTGGGATTATAATACAAGGTATAGTTGTTACTAATGTCAAGAGTATGGACATGTTCATAAGAACTGTATTAAAACACACTTCAAGAGTGACTACAAAAGGTGGTTGAGTCAAACCACATGTTTTTGTTGTTTGAAGACTCGTCACATCAGTCGATATTATCCAACAAGATCAAAGGCACCAAGTTGTGAGTCTACCAAAGGCAAAGGCAAGGCATGCATTGAAAATGTTAGAAATGAGATGAACAAGACATGGAAGAGAAAGGAGGATTACAAAACATAAAGTATAGATGGGATCACTTTGCCCAATGGGTCAGGTGATCACACCTCATCAAACTAAAAAATCAAGAGGTATCTGGGATTGATATTTAAAATGTTATACAATACATCAGTTCCAAGGACCTAACTCTAAAAAGATTACATATGCATGAATAAAGATGTAAAGTGTTATTAGAAATCAAGGAAAAATCTTTAAGTTTTGTCAATTTTTCATGTTACTGCCAAGCATGAAAAGTCTCCTATGGATGATAAGTAAAATATTTGTCAATGTCAAGCTAACAAAATTGGTTGGTTCAGACCGAGCTCATAATGGTTGCCGAATGAATGGAAAGACATGTTGATGTCGAGTGAGCCATAAATCAATTGATGTCAAGCTTACAGCTATGTAAGCACTTAACACTAATCATAGTGTTTTTGAGGGCTATTATGGTCAATTTCTTCTTATTTAACATCATTTAAATTTTAGAAAGAAAGTGAAGAGCTAAAGGAAATCTGGAGAATACCATCTAAAATGCTTGTAGAAGATTTGAATGACTATTCGACACTATTTCATCATTATTTGTAATGTGTTTATTGTATGCTAAGTTATACAGTTTATAATTTCATAAACCCTAGATTTATGTGATGGTGTCTAGTTCTTCAAAAGAAAAGGGTCTAGAGGGAAAAGAGGTCTTAAATGTTTAGTTAACTAGAAATTCCATTAAATAACCTATTTTCAAGGCTATTGTAGATATGGCATATAAATAGGATTGCTCTGATGCATTGTCTATGATACAACCATGAGTTTTAATGATTCAAGATGTTAGAAATTGTTATACTTATAAGATTGGAAGTATATGTGACATGGAAATTAGAGAAGAGTATGGAAGACTATGTGAAAATGGAGCTTTTAAGGAACAATACAACATTGTTGAGAAGAAAGGGTTAACTCATGTGCTAGATTTCCCAAATGTTTCCAAAACTAAATGGATTAGGATTGTCTTAAGAAAAATTCATGATAGGCTAGTATGGATAGAGAATGGGTTGATTAAAATTTAAAAAAAAATTATTCATGGGGTAACAGAGTATCTGACCCTAGATAAGCCAAAAACTATGAGAAGTGAGTCAAAGGAAGTTATTGAAAAGAACATAGGAACCGTATGGAACAAAATGGGTATGACCATTGATACAATCACAAATCCCCTAATAGATTTTGTATTGAGGGTAATAGAACATAAGTTTTATTAGTCAAGAAGATTAAATAGTGTACCTTGAATTATAGTGGACATGGCCTAAAAAATTGTCAAGAAAGATCATAATTATGATCCTGTCAAGTTACAGTTACAACAATTAATTGAAAACCTAGGAGCAATAAGGAAAATAAAGAGTTCTCAATACAAATTTGGATATATTTTGATATGTATTCTATTCTATGTGTAGAATACATTTCCAACATTTGGCAAGGTTGAATGGAAGACAAATAGATCAATTGCAATATAGACAGGAGAGTTCATTGAACAATTAGGAAATAACTTTGAGTTAGTAATGGCTAGTTATCTTGAAGATTTCAAACAATCTATGAAGAAGAGATTAATGATTCCAGTCTCATTAGTGGAGAAACATTATGATGATGTTTGCTTCCTGGTTGACACTCATCATTCATATGTACAAGAAACAATTCCTAGAGTGAGATGGCTAAGGTTATTAGGATATGAGATAAATGTTGATGAGGCCTCTATAGAAATCACACCATTACTTGCAGAAGAAGTGAAAAAAGAAGCCAAAACATTTAATAACTATGAATAGGCCAAATCTAAAATCACTATGGACTTGAAGACTACATCTGTAATAAAGAAGAAGAATAAATTGGTGAAGAAACTAAAATAAAAATTTGGTTAAGGAGCTGAGGAAGACGATGAAGAAGAAGAAGAAGAAGAAGAAGAAGAAGAAGATAGATACGTTCAAACACCACTAGCTCTAACAAAAGGTCAAGGAGAGGATTAGCAAGAAGAGGAGATAGAAATTCCAAAAGGTGTGGAGGGAGAAGAAGTCAAGGAAGCACCTAATCCTATTGACAAAAAGAAAAGAAAGGAAAAGACACCTGTAGTGACAAGACCAAAGAAGGTTGCAAAACCTAATCAACCAAAAACAACAACACCTACCACAAGGGCTAGTACAAGAGTAACTACACAGAAGGCTAAAGAGATAGCTAAACCTAAAGAGAAAGAAGGTGGATCACAAAAACGACCAAGAAGAAACTATGTTACTCAGGCTAAATCTGATAAGGAGAAGATTGAATCTGATGACAATAGCCGATTCCAAGAGGTGAGTCATAGTCCCTCCTTGGACTTAGATAAATTATGTGTGAACATTAGAAACAATGCTGACTTGTCAAGTTTCTCTCACATTGATTTTGATAACCTTGGAAAGACTGAGAATATTAAAGTAGAGGAGACAATAAATGCCATGACGGCTACTTTTAAGAAAACTCTTCTAGAAATTTCCAACTCCATCCCTAAGAGTTTATATGATAGAGTTGAGTAGAAATGGCACTATTGTTTAGACATAGAGAAGAAAATTAGGAAGATGAACCTCACTCAAGTTATGCCAAAACTTAGTAATGCAAAAATGTCTAAAGCCATAAATAAATATGCTATGATATTTGTATCTAAGTATAGGTAGGTCATTTAGAATAATATAGAACAAGATAGATGATGTTGTAAAGAAGTCAAAACAAATGTGGAAGATTACATATGGACTAGAAATAGTCAAAGATGATGAACAAGAACCTATTGAGGTAGAAGATGATGAAGAGGATAACAATGAAGAAGGTACATTTAAGGGAGGCACTGATATGAATATAGATGATAAAACAAAAAATAAGCAAGAGAAACAATGAGAACACAATGTACAAGATACAAAAATGCCAAGTGCTAACCCTCCATAAGTGTAAGTACTACAACTATCATAGTGAAGGATGTTTCTGATCCTACTAATGAGAACATCAATCCCCTAATAGAAGAATATTTGAAAAGGACACTTGACTAATCCACGCTACAAGCCAAATTATGTCACAAGGATATATTGGTAAGTGTAGATGAAATTCAGAAGTTAGAATTTATGACTGTAGGAGAGGAAGTTAAAACACAAGACACACCTATAGTCACTCCTCAAGTGATAAGTGTACAACCTTCACTGCACTTAGTTGTATATCAAAGGAAGGATAGAACAAGATGCACTATTAGTACACCCATGGAAAGCACTCTAGTCTCACAAAATGTTCAAGGACCTAAAAAGGACAAGGTTGAGATAGTTGGACAAGATAAGGTGGAAACACCAGTCAATAATGGGACACTAAGTCAAATAGGTCAAATAGATGTGCCTGCACCTCTAGCACAAGTTCAAGGTGCAATTAATATCGAAAAGGTAGAAAAGGACAATCTTGAAGAGACAAATGCATCACCCAAGCCAAAGGAACTCAAAGTACTTTGAGCATTGATAATATTTCCAAAATCAGGAACTCCTTCCAGTCAAACTCTTTAGAGGCTGAGCATAGATGCAATACTTTTGCAATTTTTAGTGGCAAGTCCTAGCTCATCAAAGGCAAAAGAGGTAATAACTTATGGAGATGTTAGTCAAGATGAAGAAATTGGATTACAAAAGTGTGATTATGCAGCAATAACAATTGAGCAGATGGGTATACCTCAAGAGGCCCTAGCAAGAAAGAAACACCAAGAACTGCTCAAAAGGGAGCATACCCAGAAGCAAGCTTTGATTGAGATCAAAGAAATTTTATTAGATGCATTCATTCTACCTACTCAAGATGAAACAAATCCAATCATTGAACAATTGACCAACATAGTTGAAAGAGTAAGTGATACAGACCTAGATACTAATGAAAAATTATTAGAATGGTCTGAGAAGAAGTTTCAAACTAAAGTGAGTGAGAAGATATCTAGTAAAATAGCACTAACACAATTTGCATTGGCTACTAAGATAGAAAGTGTAAAGAATGTATTAGAGAACATTTTGTCCTTGTACACCAAATTGTGTAGTCCTACACTCTTCACACAAGAGATAAGGAATCACATCCTGAGCTTAGAAATTCACATGCAGTCATTTGGAGCCAAATTGTTCATGACTCTAGCTCAAAGTGAGAAACATTTCAAGACCCTCTTGCAAACCCAAAGTTAGTTAGCAACACTACACGCAGATGAAGCCAACATAAGGGCTAAACCAATTAGCATCCAGTCGACATTGACTCCTCACATGGAGATTTTACACAAGGAGCCAGGCTATGCAGAAACACTTACCAAGAAAGACCCCAATATTTCTACATTAGAGGCTTAGTACACCTTGCTACCGAGCTATCCATCCAAATTAAGTCTTTGGAGGTAGCTTGTGATAATTGGGATGTAACTCTTAAAATTATTCTTAAGGTCCATAAATCTTTTTTGGACAAAAACACTATTAGTGTATAACCCGTTGACATCAGTGTCAAAAAGGGGGAGTAAGAGCTGAGGGTGAGCATAAAGAAAGAAATAAAGAGAAGAGCAAGAATTGGGGAGTAAGAGAAAGCAAGCAGAAAATAGAGAAAGAGTATTAGTTGAGGCAAACCTACTTAGCAGGAGAAAGAATTTGAAGATTTTGATATAGAATAAAGTACAAAATAGATCAAACAACTCAAGGGAAGTTATAAGGGTATGTGCAGGATCATGGTGTGCCAAAAAGTGGCAATCTGAAAAATATGTAGTTCTGAAATGCCTCAAAGAATTTCAAAATCTATTCCAACTTTTTTCCCACCCATCCTGATACTAAATGAAAATAGTTAATACCTTTATAATTCCTACTATATCTTTCGATACCAATCTTATATGGTCATCTTTAAAACATCTCAAAAATGTGTTTTTTGCATGTTCTTATGTGTTTTTTACTTCAAGCATGTAGCTGACATCTTTTTTAAACCAAAATTTGATGTAATGAAAAGGGTTTCTTAAGAATGTTCTTAGCTTTTCATAAATGTAAGGTTTGTCAAATTACGAGTTTAGTAAGTAATTATTACTTATTTTCTAATGGAGTTAGCTGCAAAGTGTTGATTGACATACTAGTTGAAAAATAGCTATAACTTTCAAACCTTATAAGTTTGTGAAATCCAAAAGATGCATCACATTCTATGCTTCAACTAGTATAAGAAAAAAAAAAAACTTAATTTTGATTTTTTTTTGAACTAGTTAAGGTGGTCAGACACGGGAGTTTTTTAATTCTGAAAATAGTATAGTAGAAAATTCATAATTAATTATTTATTTGGAATAAAAATTCCCAAAAATATGTGTCACATCTAGGCATGAGTCTAATTTTTATATCTAAAATTATATTTAAAAATATTATCATTTCATTATGATTAAGGTGGTCAGACATAAACCTACTTTTTATTTTTGCCCTAAAATTTTTGTAGTACTGCATTAAAATCCAAACTTTTGGCCAATCAAATATTTTTTTCTCTAGATAAGGCCTTGTATTTTAGAAACTAGATTCAATTTTCTACAGATTATTTTCTTACAACTTTTTGATATAAAGTCTAGAACCACTTTAAAATTATGTGGCAAGTTGACATAACCCTGATTTGTTGGTTTTTCACTGCCACTTAAGGCCATAGTTCGGTACACCATGATCTTGCACATACCCATAATATTTTGAGGTATAAGTCATGTTGTAAACATTTTGATATTTTGAAAATGTGTGTAGAAGCCGAATAAGAGTTCATTTTATGCTCATAAGAATAAAGAGTATTAATGTATGACCAAGTGTTTTTGACACTCATGTCAAAGGGGGAGATTGTTAATCTTAGATTGGTATTGAATAATGAGTGTCTATAGACTTAATTTATTTACTTACTTCATGCCAAACAAGTAATATATGCCAAGAAAAACATGTAAATTTAGTGCATGTCGAGTAAATGGCGAGTGTCAAGTCGCTCAGGAGCCGAGTAGATAGTATACGCCAAGTGATTCAGGAGCCGAGAAAGAAGTACATGATGAGTAATTCAGATTTTGAGTGATAGCATTGAAGTCATAGTATGTGTCAAGTACTAGGGGTTTCAGATGACACGTAACATAGTTTGTCATAGTTGTTTATATTGGCACAAACAACTATGTCAACCATTTTTGGGCTGACCTAAGTATTGAATTATGATATTTGGTTATAAGGATGAATCTCAATTAGGAATCCCTATGTATTGCATGCACCCAATCAGGTAAAGGGAAGGTTTAAGCTACACTATGGATGAATCACAACTATTGATTCATACGTAACCCTAAGTCACCTAGGTCTTCTTAAGGAGGATGAACCCTAAACTTCATGTGTGTGAGTAGGGGAATGAATGAATAATCAAGGAGAGTTTTGAATGCATAAACCAAGACATTCATGGTGACCAAGGTATTATGATTTGAATTGCAAAATCAATTAAAGGAGAATAGAGAAAGGAAATAGTGAATAATAGAGAAACATCTGATCAAGAAGAACCAAGTACATAGTAGAATAGAGGTGATATATCATCAAGCATCAGAGTGCTAACTATAGGATCATTGCTAAGACATTCTAACAGGTGAATTAGTTAAATCTCTTTATAAAGTAGTCCTAAGAGGCTGTATTGAAATCCTCTAACAAAGTGCTTACATAATTGGGAGTTAAAGTCCTTTAACTAGGAACACTTCTAATAGGGTGTTGAAATCCTTTAACAAGGTAAGACCTAATAGTCTTTGTAAGCCTTTGATAGGGTAGACCTTTCACAAGGTAGATGATGTTTCATGATCAAACATTGTAACCTTCATTAGATACACTTTATTACTACAGTAGTGAAGATGTGTGGGTGTCATCCCCAACCCAATTTTACCCTCTCATTGGAGGGTTTCTAAGTAATCATATCTTGTGTCATGAATGTGTGAATGCTTACTTACATGCTTTAGATATATATTCTTTACATGGTATTTCAATTTACTTATTCTTTACAACTTTTCACTCTTTTGAAGTGAGCCATGTTAGGAGCCAACCCTATTAAAGGCTACAAAATAGACTATTAGGTGTGACCTTGTTAAATGATTTGAATGACCCTATTAGGAGTTGCCTGGATAAAGGTCTTAAGACACTTCAATCTAGAAATGCCACCTTGCTAGAGGATTTACAAAATGAATGTTAAGTCAACTCTGTTAAGATATTTCTTCACTGCTACAATTGTTAAAGAGTCACAATGATTGACTTGATTAATCAAGCAACTGATTTGTAGATTTAGATCATTTTTTTGGCTTATCCTCTAAGTCCTCCTTGATCAGAATAATCTTTGTAGCTCTTTGGATGTTGTGCTCTTAATTAGATATCCTTCTTTATTCACATCTTAAATTTTTCCACAACTCGACCTTTCATATATATGAAATCCATTGTCAAGTCGGCTCTAATACCTTTAAAAATAAGCAATAGATATCCAGTAAGTTGACTTACATAAACAACACAATAAACAAAACTATTCTATTGTAGGTTAGCTAAAATTAAAATTGGGTCACTCAATTACCACTGAGTTCCTTGGTAACCGACCTTACTTGGCTTACACTGAACCCCTTTGGTAACCAACTTGACTCAGTTAACACTAAAATCCTTCAATGATTGATCTAGCTTAGTTTGCACTTGATCACTTAACTTGGCTTCTTCTGAACTTGTGCTTGGCTGATAGTGGAGTCATTAGAGCTCAGTGACTACTAGTAGTGCTCGTTTAGAGTGTAACATTTGTGTAACATCAATGACAATATACAATTTAATAACTATTTTCAACAACATTATCAAGTATAATTTCTCAATGAATTAGATGATATTTTCTCATAGTAATCAACAATAGATTAAGGGACAACTAAAGTTAAGCTCTTGTGTCTATTATATCCTATATCTTGATGACATTTGAGTAGACTAGTAAACAATCTTAAAATAGTTAATAGCATATTTAAAAACATGTAGAGCACCAAGGATATATAAAAACAAATAGTTTTTGCATTCACAAAATGAATATAAGCATTGAAGTGAATGAAAAGTTTCCATTTGTGATAAGGAAAACACACTAGTTTGCATTCTAAACAAAATATAAGAACATTAGTGAAAAGAAAAGAATGTTTCCATTTCCAATAAGCAAAGAAAAGAAATTTGGTTTTTTTATTGGAAAAGGAAGAAATGGACTCTTATCATTTTTGTTATGCATATAATCTTAATACTACATTTGTAAATTTATGAAAAATAATAAATCAATTTTTAAAAAAATTATGAAATATAGTACAAATTAAAATAATTGTCATTTAGTGCGTTGGTGGTGCAAGTACAATGTTTTTATGCCCACTAAATTTTACACCCCACACTTTGATAAAGATATATGATCCTATGTTTTATAGTCTAAAACTTGTGTCATAAATCTTAGATCCCAAATTTTTTAACCTCATATGAAAT
Source organism: Cupressus sempervirens (assembly GCA_028749045.1). Classification (NCBI taxonomy): domain Eukaryota; kingdom Viridiplantae; phylum Streptophyta; class Pinopsida; order Cupressales; family Cupressaceae; genus Cupressus; species Cupressus sempervirens. Next base: position 356,367,502 of record CM053792.1, on the reverse strand, counting down.
AAATTTAGTGTTAACAAATAAGAAAGAAAGTTACTTAATATTTAGAAAATGAAAATTTTAGATTTCTTCTAAATGTTATCTAAAATATTGATATTCAAAATATACACAATTAATATTTTTTAAAAATTAAAAAATTCACATCGACTATATTTTTGCAAAATTTATCCAATGTTTTAATTGAATCTTAAATAGTTCACTTATATTAATATGAATATGAGACCTCGAATTCGGAGATAGTCATTGACATCACTAATCAGTTTGTCCTCCACGAGACTGCCATAGGGCTTCTTACGCTATAACCATGAGCGCTTGAAACCCACCTAATTGAGCCTTGGGAGAAGCCCGATTTTGAAGGATCAAATGCTTTTGCTACAAATGTGATGCTATAATTCCTTTTCTCCATCGCTGCCCCAAACGATAAGAAAGTTGGATTCACACTCACATCGACTCCCCTGGGCGGATCAATTTTGACGGTGTACTTGGACTCCGCGGCTCCAACATTAGTCACAACTCTTCTCAAGGTGACAGAACTTGTTTCATTTAAAACAAGAGGAAAAGACGGATAATTGAGGTTACCCGAAAGAGTGCTTTCATGATTCGAAGGGCACACAACATTCTTGTTTAGGATCAAGCGAAGTTGGGATTCTGTGTAATTTAGCCCGCAAAGATAAGGAATATAATCTTTAGGGCTAAGGTCATAAACAAGGCCTGGATTGGCTGCTCTTTCGGGATTTATGTGCCCAGCACCCATAGCAAAAATATCTGCGGGCATGAAATTCTTTCCACCATCAAGAATTGGCCCGCCCTTCTTATCCAAGTAATCTGCAGTAGTAACAAGTGCGGACTTAATGTCTGTCGGGCTCCATTCCAGGTGAGCATTTTTAAGGAAAGCAGCCACCCTGCTCACATGTGGAGTGGCCATTGATGTACCGTACAAGATATTGAAACTTACTGTTTGCTTATCTTCAGGGAGGCCCGAAGCACTCTGATTTGAAGGCCAAGCTGCAATTATGGCAAATCTAGGAGCTATTACGTCGGGCTTCATACTTTTTGGGCTTATTAGGTTGGGTCCATGCGACAAAAATGATGCCATCATCGACGCTGAAATATTGTTGGCGGCGCCCAAGACAGTGCCCTTGGACTGAATAGCCTCCTTAGGGTTCTTAGTAGAATTTATATAGGCCGCCAAGGCAAGTCCTACCTTAAACCCAAGGGATGTCGATGGCAAAAGCTGAGGGAACAATATGAATTCCTCCCCAGTAAGATTATCATTAACGAATATGACGCCGACACCTCTGGCCTCTCGAGTAGCTTCTCCCTGCTACAATGGAGAACCAAGACTGCCTGGCGAGCACACCACCAGCTTTCCTCTTATAAGACATGAATCCAGAGAACCATCCCTGCACAAATCCGTCTCCATGAGCCTCAATTCTTTCGTTTGGTGCACCATCATCATACATGGTGCACCGTTAGAGAGATATGAGGGCTCCTACGACCCTTCATTTCCCATCGTGCAACTCACAAAAATGCTCCTTTCCATGGCGTGAAAGGCACTGATTACAAGCTCGTCCAAATAAAATGCAAATGGCTCGCCACCAAGAGAGATAGAGAGCATGTCCACACCGTCGAAAATGGCGCCGTCCATCCCCGCTAGAACATTAGATTCTAAGCAATCCAACCCCATGCAAACCTTGTAGACAGCAACATGAGCACCCGACACCATTCCCTGCGTGGTTCCTTGAGCGTTGCCAAAGAGTCCAGCCCTTGCAACAGGGCTCCTAGCCACAGTGGAGGCAGTATGAGTGCGGTGTCCCATTGAGTCTCTCATCGTTCCTTCCCTCGTGAAATTTCTCACCCTGATCAGATTGTTGTTGCAACTTGACTTATATAAATCAAGCAAAGTCTGGCAGATTCCTTTCCAGCGAGAAGGCACGGCATCGATGTTGGTGTCTGGCTTGAACGAAGGGCTCTCCGGCCACACACCCGTGTCTAGTAATCCAATTATGATGCCCTTGCTAATGTTAGAGCTTTTCCACATGCCATGGATTGGTTCGAGGCCCATAAACCTGGCAGAATATGTTGTCTACAAGTGCACCACCTTATCAGGAGTCGCGTGCACAAAACTTGGGATCTTTCTCATCACCTCAAGTTTTGATCTTGTTAACCACACAGTGAATCCAGTCATGACATTCTCATACACATGCACTAGATTTGCATCTCCATTTGCTGCTTTTGCTTTGTGTAGGAACGACGAATACCACATTTTCAGCTCGTCAAGGCTCTGTGGGCTTTCTTCTGGTTGCGCCACACGGATGATATAGATCTGTGACTCTTCGCTTGCCTCTACGAGAACATCTGGGTGGTACATAGTTATCATGATCGCCATGGATACAAAGAATAACTTCATCACGTATTCAGAAAATGATCTTCTTGCCAAAATGCCCATGTTTGCTAGGATCGGGAGAAATTAACTGGAAAGTATAAGATTCCAAGGTGAACCTCTGGTATTTTTCTGCAAAATAAACTAGAATTGTAGCCATAACACACTAGCCTTGTCTAGGTCATCGACTTCCAGTTTGGGCTACGACTTTTGGTTGGCAGATTATTGGCTACTAAAGTATCTTCTCTTTTCTTCATGTACATTTATTGGCAGATTAAAAACATTCAGAGTGGCACAAAGCATATTTAAGAAGCTGGGAATAGTTTATTATTATTATATTTATATTTTGTAAATACAATTTACATAGTAAAGATGTAGAGATTTCAATTTTATTCAAAAATTAGTATTAAATTTTTATTTTTTTAAAAGGCCTATAGTGAAAAAAAAGAAAATAATTGCTCTTATACTTTATTGTATGATGAATGATAATGTGATCAAGTATGCTTCTTAATAATTTATAATTGCCTCTTAATATGACACAAATAAGTTGAATAGGAAAAATATGTATTTTTCAAATTAGTTATATGTAATAAATTTACATGTTTAATGTTTTGAATATCTTAGATATTATATAATTAATCATATATATTAATTTAGATAATATATAATCTAGTAACAATGAGTATCACACATAAAAGAAATCTATTGAATTTTATTGAATATAAACATCTTAATTAGAATATTATATTATTATTATTATTACTATATATATTATAATATTACTTATAGTATTATTATTATTGCAAACATTATATTATAATTACTATATTAATATTATTATATTCATAATCTAGTATCAATAAATTCATCATCATTAATATGGTAATAAATCTTAAGGTTTGAAATAGACCTTTTGAACATGACAGTATTCATTTTAAATTAAATGACTTGATAAGTTTCTGATTAGGGAGGAAATAAATGTTCAAGGCACCTTGAAATCCTTTTACAATCAAGTCGTGACCTCAAGATTTGGAATCCTATTAAAACGAATAGATAAATAGATAAAACCATTGGGTTTCAATATTGCATCCAAAACCATCATTATGAATTGCGACAAAAGATTAATCATCAAAATGCTACGTGAAACTATGGCATTTTGAATAGCTCCCCAAACCAACATGGGTTTAACTAGGATCCCACAACAAGATTAGGTTTTAATGGCCCATAAAACCATTACAAGGTTTTGAAAAGTTCATGAAACTTTCACTATGAGCCTCATGAGATTAATAAAATAATATTAAAAAATAACAAAAATTAGATTTTGATTTATTAAGGGATCCAAAACTATATTGGGGTTTTCAAAGTTACCACAAGCCATCAAGTTGGGTTTTGAAATGGCTCCCAAAATTAATCTAAAGTCTAGATCAAAGTTGATCATCCAAAATGTCTACAACTTTCCCAACAAACCCTTATCCACATGTATAGGATTGGATCCCAAATTAATATACGGACTAAAAAAAATCACTAGAAGGGAGAATAGAATTTTTTTCCACCTAGCATTCCAATAGTTGTGTGGTGCAATGAGTATCCGAGGGTACTCTTGTTGGAGGTAAACTAGATCCTTGTAGATAACCACATAGTGGAAATACAATTCAAAAGCAAGATATGTTACAAATCATAACACTTTATTCATAAATACAATTGTTTACATGCAATATGCCTAGCTATAAGGCCTTTCGAGTTAGGGCCAAATACAACAACAATTAAAAAATAGTTTTGCAAGATCCCACAAGATCCAACTCACAGTCGTAATACTAGCTAGTCTAGTTCCACACTCTATTAGGAAACCCAAAGGAAATATCAACTTGTGCTCGCAAGCCCACCAAGAAATCTCCTAGTTCAGCAAGCCTCAACTACTAGCCCTTCAAGGTTTGCTCATAAAATTCATCCTCTTTTTCAAGCTGGATGAATATACCACACTACCTTAAGACTCCAAAAACCACCCCTTACTTATACCCAACTAAGCCACAAGTTATCCTATCCCATTAAAAATTAAAATAAACCCTAATATTAAATATTTTTATAAGCCACAATTCTGCTAAATTATTAGAAGATTATTAGTACAATATTAGTACAATCTTGTACTAATATTAACTTCTTCTTTTCACTTCTAATTTATCAGTACAATCTTCTAATAAATTTGGATTCTCACAGGTATTTGCTAAATTATTTTTATAAGCCACAATTCTGCTAATTTATTAACCAATTGAAAGCCTCTCTTGCATAGGTTATTGATACTATGTATTTTATTCTAAACCATTATTGCATAGAAGATTCCAATTTTTTGAGTTAAACCTTTAAACCAACAAGAATCCTAAAAGGTAGGGTCATAACTCAAAAGGAGTTATGAAATGCTAGAGTAAATAGAAAAACAACCATAAGGATTAAATAACCAAACATGAGAGGTGAAGTCATCCATTTTGATCCTCCAAGAATAAAGCTCCACCTAGATCTTCAACATGTTGGGATTGATGCACATAAGGTTCACCCATTAACCATTAATCTATTAATCAAAAACTATACTAGCATAAAAATGCTTGCAATAATTAAGCAGATCTGAATCGTCAAATCCTTCCATCAAGAAACTTTCTCTAAGCCAAGAATCTTCAAAGAATCTAATCCATTTGCAATAATCGGCTACATTAGCATAAAGTTTTAATTAAGGCTAGGGTTGATGTCAATTGAGTTTATGTTAAAAAATACATTAAGTTCAAGTTATTATTCAAGATAGGGTTTAGTTATGGTTAGGATTGATGTTTTGGTTAACTTATTATTAGCATTCAATTATGGCTATATTAGGGTTATATTTAAGATAAGGTTATGCATAAGATTAATACTACCTTATCATTAAAGATATTATTTTAGGTCAATACTTGAAGTTAATGTTAAGGATGATATTGTCAACTAAACTATTAACATGATTGAATTATAATTTAGCTAGACATCTAATAGTAGTTATAATAAAAAAGTATATCTAGCCTTAAATAAACCCTACAACTAAATTGAGTTTAAATTATAATAATTAATTGCAAAGCATTATTTTCCCTTTTATGCCCATTTTGGCTTAAAGGGTTGGCTATCCTTTTGCCTCATTTTAGTTATTTATGTGATTATTTTAATAATATATACATAAACATATAATCAATTATATAACTCCATTATATTTTAATAAAATAAACTAAAATTGTAAACAAATAATTGTTGATAATTAATAGATTTTTCTTTTGAATAATTGATTTTGTAAATAAATTACTTTTTATATCGACTATTTTTAATACCATTTTAAGGACATGCAAAAGTCAATAAGAATTTTATGATTAATCTAAGACAATCTAAAATTGGATAAATAAATTTGAAAAAATAAAATTAATGATATTTTAAAGGAATAGAAGACTATGATTTTTAATTAATGTTACTATTCTAAAATTATTCTTTTGACTTAAATCTCATTTAAGCTCCTATTTGAGTCCATATAGCAATTTACTTAATCATAATTATAACTATAAACTATACCTAACATTAATTGTAAATTTTGAGGGTAATAACAGAAGTATTAATACAAATAACTGAAATAATAACTAAGAGTGTCACTTTTATAATAAAATCCGTTTTCCCAAAACCGATTGATTAAGACAACAAAATATTCTAATGTGTGGAGAACTTTCCTATGATTTATAATCATATTCCTAAAATTAAAACAATAATATGATATTTTTCTTATTGTAGTCAAACTCTCTATAAATTAGAACAATTTATGTTACATGTTAGAAATATCTAAATATGTTGTTGATCTTGCAAATAAAATTACATTTTCAATTTATGAAATATTTTTTTATATGCTCATATATTTATTCTAAAATAATATTTTTAATAATAATTCCGTTAATTGAAATTTGTTTAAAATTTGTACCTTTTATTTAAGAATGGAATTGTAACATCTAATATATTAGCTAGCATGCTAATATGTTTGAATTAGATATAACAATTGACCTTTTGAATTGGATGGCTTGTTTTTATTGCTGACAGAAAAAACTGAGCCAGTCACGAGCTGGTCCTGAATTCGATTACATAAATGGATATGGACATGAGACCTCCTGACTCAAAAATGGTTATTGTCATCGCATGTAATTTAGCTTGTGTCCCAGATGACGGAAACAGGGCTTCTTACGCTGTAACCATGAGCGCCGCTTGAAACCCACGTAATTGAGCCTTGCGAGAACCTTGATCTCATAGGATTAGTTTTGTTTGCTGAAAATGTGACGCTATAACTCTTCTTCTCCATCACTGCCCCAAACGATAAAGACGTTGGATTCACAATCATGTCAACCCCTCTGGGAGGAACAATGTTCACGGTGTACATGGATTGGGCAGTCCCGACATTCGTTACGGTTCTTGTCAAGGTGACAGAATAATTTAGGTTATTGAAAACCAGAGAGAAGGATGGATAATTGAGATTACCCGGAAGAGTGCTACTTTCATTATTGGAAGGGCACGCAATATTCTTGCTTAAGATGACCTGAATCTGCGATTCTGTGTAGTTCAGCCCACAGAGATAAGGAACATAATCTTTGGCGCTAAGGTCATATATAAGACCCGGATCGGCAGCTCTTTCGGGGTTTATATGTCCAGCGCCCGTAGCAAATATATCTGCCGGTGCGAAATTGTTTCCACCGTCAAGAATCGGCCCGCCATTCTTATCGAGGTGCTCTGCAGTTGTAATAAGCGCAGACTTAATGGCCGCGGGAGTCCATTCCGGGTGAACGGCTTTGAGCAGAGCAGCAACCCCGCTGACATGCGGAGTGGCCATTGACGTGCCGTACAAGATGTTGAACATCACTCTTCTGTCATCTTCACTGCTATCATGAGGATCTGGACTGAGATCCGAAGGCCAAGCTGCTATGACGGCAAATCCAGGGGCGATCAGGTCGGGTTTCAGAATTTCGGGGCTGACCGTGTTGGGCCCGCGGGATGAAAATGAGGCCACTGCGGGCGCCGAGATATTGTTGGCGTCGCCGAAGACAGTGCCTTGGAACTCAATAGCCGCCGTGGGGGTATTTGTAGAATTCATATAGGCTGCCAGGGCAAGTGCTGCCTTATTACCAAGCGTTGTTGACGGCAAGACAGGAGCGTACAATCGAATTTCCTCGTCATCGTTAACGAATATCACGCCCGCCCCTCCGGCCTCTCGAACGGCTTGACCCTGCTCCACTAGATCGCCAGGTCCGCCTCTTATGCACACCACGAGCTTTCCTTTTACTACATCTCGGTTGAGAAATTGACCCCCACAGGTATCTACCTGAACAAGGCTCAGTTCATTGGTCTGGTCGTGGCCCATGCCGTTGAAGAGTGACTCGCCGTACAGAACTGTTCCGTCTCCGAGCTTGAGATTCGCGACGAAATGTCTGTCCATGGAACTCGCGCCGACGGTCATGATCCAAGGCGCGCCGTTGTAAAGATACGACGGCTCCGTCGGCCCCTCGTTTCCTGCTGCGCAGCTCACAAAGATGCCCCTTTCCATCGCTCGGAAGGCCCCGATGGCGATCTCGTCCTCGTAAAACGGAATAGCGCCGCTGCCGAGAGAGAGCGAGAGCACGTCCACGCCCTCAGATATGGCGGCGTCCATCGCCGCCAGAACATCTGATGTCCTACATCCCCCCTCCTTGCAAACCTTGTAAACGGCGATGTGAGCACCCGGCGCCATTCCCTGCGCGGTTCCTTGAGAACTGCCAAAGAGTCCCGCATTTGCAACGAGGCTCCCCGCGGCAGTGGATGCAGTGTGAGTGCCGTGTCCGTCCAAGTCCCTCGCCGTCTTATCCTCGGTGTAAATTCTCGCTCCGATGAGTTTGTTGTTGCAACTGGACGCATTGAAATCTGTTGTGGTCTCGCAGACTCCTTTCCACCGAGAAGGGACAGCACCGGTATTGAGGTCTGGCTGAAACGAAGGGCTCTCCGGCCACACGCCACTGTCCAGCACGCCAATTATGGTGCCCTTGCCCGCGTTAGATCTCGGCCAGAGTCCCTTGCTTGAATCCAGGCCCAGAAACTTTGCAGAATATGTTGTCTGCAAGTGCAGCATTCTATCAGGATACGCATCCACGAAACCTGGGATCTCTCGCATCGCCTCAATTTCTGATTTTGTTAGTCGGGCGGAAAATCCAGTCATGACATTCTCATACGCGTGCAGTAGATTTTGACTAGAACTTCCTCCTCGCTCTTCTTCCGCTGCTTCTTTGGGCAAAAACGATGAATACCACATCCTCAGCTCCTCAACGCTATGTGGACTTATGTCCGGCTGCTCCACACGAACGATATAGATCCGCGATTCCTCGCTTTCCTCTGCAAAAACATCTGGATCGGACATAAGTATTACGGTCGCTATTATCACGAACAGGAGCTTCTTCATCTGTCCATTAAACGATCTTCTCGCCAGAATGCCCATCTTAGATGATGCCCAGAGATATTCAACCCAATGGATAACAATGCGATCTAGGTCTCTGTTAGTTATGCACCTCAAAAGCTTCCAGCGGTGTAAAATGCCAAATGTTTGAATCAGTAATCTTGTTATAACACACCAACCTTCCTATGGGCATCCCCTCACAGTTTGGGCTACGATATTAGCTGGCTTCGTAACAAGTTTTACTGATTCTCTCGCCATACATGTCCCTGACCAATTTTCTTTGCCAACTTTCCTAACTTTACAGTACCTATTATCTCTGCATTAACACGCGCCATTTTACGAGATCGTCTTATCTTTCGTTTTTGCGTTTTTGTTATTCCCACAATATCCTAGAATTCGTGGAATGTCCTCTTTTTCTGATATTTTCTTCGTTTTCGATTTAACAACATTGTTCTTCTAATACTTTGGAATATATTTATTCTTCCCTTATTTAGAGATATATTTGAAGGGAAATAAAAAATATTCTATTCAAATAAATTTTTGGAATTGAGAACAAATACGTAAGAAATGTATAAAAATCTCTGCAATAGCTGTCTTCTTAACAAGTTCGATTGATCCTCTTCCTTCTGTTTTAGAAAATTGTTATTATACAAATATCGCAGAATTAGTGGAATTATTATCCAAATATCTTAGAGGTAAATAAAAAACTATCATAATGAATTATATCAATCAAAAAAATCATAATGAAATAAATTTTTAGAATTGTTTACAAATATGTAAATTTTTGGAGTTGTTTACAAATATGCATGTAAGGAATTTAGATTAATTAATGAAACAATTAAGTATATATGTTTTAAAATTAAAAACACGTCATAATTTTTGTATTATTTCAGAATTTTTTAACATTTTTCTTTTTTAAGATTTATATTTGCAGAGAAATAAAAATTATATTGAAATAAATCGCAAAAATTGAGAACAAATATGTCACATGATCAAATAAATAATGAAATCAATAGATACATGTTTTAAAATTAAAAAAAACATCATAATTTTTTGTATTAATTAGTTTTTAAACATTTTCCCTTTTTAAGACAAATTGACAAATTGACCTTAATGTCAACAATCTCCCCATTTGGCATTAGTGACAAGAACACTTATCAAACCAAAATGTAAATTCTTGAAATTATAAGTCAAAAACTTCATTTATCAACATTTCGTGTCTTCAACTCGATTTTGACTTCATGTTGATGTAGCTCAGTAAATTACGATATTTTTATATTTTTTCAAAATTTCATATTTCTTGCTTATTTGTACATTACTATACTACTCCCCCATACATATATCTCTCCTATACATATATCTAGAGTATGATAATCTTCTCTATATACATATATATACTTCTCCCCCTTTACCAATAATATCCTCCCCCATTTTGACATAAATGCCAAAGGTGTACAAAATCTACAAGTTCATAGAAAAATGTGACAAGAAATCAGAATGTACTTTCAGAATTAGTACCATAGTATTGTTCAAATTCTCTTGCAATACCTTAATTGCATGGTTAAGATTGTAATATAATCTTAATCATAACTATAATCCTAATCTTAATAAGAACCCTAATCTTAATCATAATCCTAGAATTTATAGCATGGTAAAGATTGTAAGGTATATATCATGGTTAAGGTTAGTGTAAAGGATTAAGAAAATATTAGTGCAAGGCTTGATTGAATAATTGAGGTTAGTGTTTAGGTTCGAAAAGTGATGGATTTTGGTTAGGGTTCAAGGTTAAGGTTATGGTTTGAATCATGCTTAGCTCTAGGGTTAGGGTTAGATTTTTTTTATTAGTGATTGAACTATAGCATTAATCCCAAGATCGTGATATTAATACTAACCCTAATCCTAGATGCTAAATCCTATGGTTCTAACCCTAACCCTAAACATTTAATAATATTCATATGCCAACCTATACCCTAATACTAATATTGACAACCCTAGATCTAAAATACTAAAGTCTAATCCTAGTCCTAATCATAAAGATTGAACACTAGTCCTTATTACTTAATCATAACCTAGATGTTAAATGTTAATTATAACATTATTCCAAAATTCTAACCCTTATAAAGAATCTAACCTAACATAATATTATAATCCTAAAATATAAATTTTAGATGCTAATCTAAATCCTAATTCTAAAATTTAAACCAATAAACCTAAATACTAAGGTAAACCATAATCATAAATGTTCAATCCTAATACTAAATGGCCAACCTAATCTTATATTCTAATAATCTAAATGCTAAATCACAATCCTAATTGTAACCTAGTACTAATTATTATATGAATCCATATCTTAAACCTAATCTTAATGATAACTATAAATATGTACTATGTCGAACTCTAATCCTTATTCTAAACCATAATCCTAAGCCTTGAGAAATTCTAACCCCATTCCTAAATCCTAAGTGTTATGTTTATTGTTCTAGGGCCATATAGTTAAGGAAAGGCTTAAAATTATCATTGGGGTCAGAATTTATGTTAGACTTATAGTTATGATTAAAAATATGATTAAATTTAGAATTGTGATTAGGGCTTAGATATAGCTAGCATTATGGCAGGGATTATTTTTATGACTAATGCTTAGGGTTGGACTTAGGATTATGTTTAGGGATAAGGTTTAAGATGACGGTTAATATGTTGGTTAATGCTAGGGTTTATATCATGGTTAGCATTTGGCTTATTAATAAGGTTAGAGATAGACATGTGGGTAGGGTTAGTGCTTAGGGTAAGGATTATGGTTAAAAATGGGGTTTACGTCATGGTTAGGGATAAAGTGAGTATTAAGGTTAGCGAAGGATTAAATTTTTGGTTAGGAATTATGATTTGGGTTTTAGGGTATGTGTCATAGTTAGAGATAGGGTTTGGGATATTTTGGTTAGAAGTTTAATAATTATCAATAGGGTTAGGGTTTTTGGTTAGAAGTATAATCAAGGTTAATGTTTTAATTAATGATCTTTTAGGGTATTTGTGTGAATTGTACTTTAGGTTAGAGTTAGGGTTGGGTTTTGATAACATGTCATGTTAGATTTGGTGCTATTCATAAGGTTAGAATTATGATTAAGGTTAGGGCTATGGTTAGGGTTCTCATTACACTTTGATTAAGGTTGGGGGAATATAATCAAGAAATTTTAATTCCTTACTATTGATTTATTTATTGATTTGTAATGTAAGGATATAGATATATTTTCCCCTTTACATGTGAACCATATTGATTCACATTAAAATAGCTCATAAAAGATTATCGATAATAGAAAATGATTTTATTTTTTCAAAATTTTGTAAAAAAAATAATTTTGGTAACTAATTTTTTAAAGAATAATAAATATATTTTTAACAATAATACTATTATGATTAAAAAAATGAAAAAAAAATAATATTAATTTATTTAAGAGTTTTTAAGTCTAAAGAAATTTAGAAACATTTTAATTTTTTTTGTATACTTTTCTAAATATTTTATAGATTTATCCAAAATCAGATGTAGAGAGATATTATTTTCCATTATTTTAGAAGCATCCAACTTCTATGTTTTGATGTTTTAAATTAAGAATAAAAATATGTCCACTTCGCACTATTTAGAAACATATAATTTCTGTAGTTTGATATTTTGAATGTAGAACAAAATTATTTTCTTGTAGAAAAGTACAAAATAAAATAGAAACATTCTAAATAAAAATCAGAGTTTTAAAATAATTTTGCATGTTTAAAGTCATGCTTTTATATTATTTTACTAAAGTTGTTATATATTTCTTGATATTCAGACAAATTATATATTCTTAATATAAAACACCAATTTTAAGAATATGCTCAACATGAAATCACCATCCAAAGAAATAAATTATTGCAAAGTGTTATAATAAAAGCACATTAGAATTTGATTTAAGTAAAAAAATTCAATAATTTTGGTTCCATAGTACAACTCATATGGAACATTTATAACAGAAGGAAGCTAAAATGAGAACCCGAGAAAGCTAAGGTTTTTAATAATGAACTATAGAATACTTAGAGATTTACTACATGCAAATCATTTTAAAATGATTAAAAAAGTTAAGTTACCTTAATAAAACCTTTCAAATTTTGTTGCATACAGATCATTTAAAATCATACAAAGCATAGTTTTTCAAATATATATAAATTGACCACAACCAAAAAGAGACCAAATAAACACTAGCCAACAACAAAAACCATGAACTAGTAGCAAAGCACCACACTAACAATCCCAGCAACCAATCTAAACCATCAACTACCAACTCGCAAACACAATCCAACACCATCAGTTTCAAGCACACTAAACATAGGGACCTAATACACACCAGCTCAAGTCAACATAACAAAGGCCAACCAATTACTTTTGTGTCTCCTTGAGATGATCCATCACGTATAACTTGGGGGGATGAAAAGGCCTCGTCTCATTCAACCCATGGGAGGCCTCTTGATTATTTTATTCCTTTTAAGAAGTCTCCTCCTTGCACTTCCTCTTTGAAGATCTTTCCTCAAGATGGGCCTTCAAATTGTTGATGTATTCCTCCACTTTGGCTTGCACTAAATTGTTTTGGGAAACAAAATTGTTCATTTATTCCCCAAGGTTATCCTTAGCATTTTTAATAGATACCAAGGCACTTAGCATTTCATTTGTTTCTTCCTTTGAGAGAGCTTTATTAGAACACTTGTTTCTCTTATTAATTCTCTCCCTTATCAAAATGGATGAAAATATCCAATAATGTTGATTTCTAGTTACAAAAATCATGACCAAAGTATGTCAAGCTTCAAAATCTAAATTATTTTTTAGGTTTTTACTTAAAACTCATATGGGTAACATAACATAAAGCTAACCTCTATTACTATAAAACCATCCAATTTTTTGCATAATAAAGATAGTCATTAACTATATTCTATTCACACTTTTTTAACTGTTAATTGTTTATTCTAATCATTGTTGTCAACCTATGGTGCACATTGATAATTTTATGAGTTTCATAAATGTGTAGTTAATATTGTTATTCTTATCGATCCTCTATGTACACAAAATGTTCTTAGTATATGGGAAGTTGAAATATGTAAGAAAAACTATTTGATGTTTGATATGGTAGAATGTGTATTTGGACTCCTATATTTGATGATACAATGCTATACTAATGTCTTGTGGTGATGGTAAGTCATTCTACATGTAATATATTAGAAAGGTGTCAAGCATAGGAAGCTAGTAGATGTAGGAAATAGCATCAAAATTCCTTATTATAGATTCCTTTATATTTCTTAGGATAAGAAATTGGTGAATTATGGTTTAGGTGTTATTATAAATGATTTGTGAATGTCGACTATCCTAGTTTTTAGCCCATCAAAGTTTGGTGATTAAAGTTACAATTTTATATTTGTTTTTGAATAATTTGCGTTTTATTAGTAATTTTTAAATTTATTAATGCTATGGCTCATTGTTAAAAATGTTGTGGACTAGTCAATAGAATGCTTCATGTTGATGTTTCTATATGTATAATTAATATTCAATCTTTCGATTTGGGATTTAGATTTTTGGTACGAGGTAAAATAGATCAACATGAGAGGACATTGAAATGAATATTATAAGGAATGGTACTATATGTGTTCAATTTTTTCTTGCCTTATTTTGATATGTTTGTATAGCTAGAAGTAGAAGAATGAGCATTTACTCGAGTATTTACAAAGTGTCAGGACAGTGTACACTATGGAAGCACAATTAGAAGAGGAGGAAAAATTATAACAAATTTTTTTACTCACCTCAAATCAAAGATGGATGTCTCAAATATTAGTTTATTTAAATAAATTTTAGTATAATGTTCTACTATAAATTCACAACCTCTCAATTATATTAGGACCAAAATCCTTACAACATCTAGGTGATCTTGTGATTTTGTAAAATAACTTATCCAAACTTAAACATATTTGATTTTCAATTTATTAATAACAATATCGCAAAGTCAAAGGAGACCCTCCCTAAGTATTTTAATCTTCGAACAAAATCTAAAACTCCAAGTTGTAGGAAAAAGCAAAGGCAAGCTTTTGATTGTAGAGTTGAGTGAAGCAAAATAGAGGCTATGGAAAGGGGAAAAAAAGAGAATGTCCAAATTACAAAGAAATAATGACTAATTCTAAAGTTGCAAGTGAAGAAGAGGTGAATAGTCTAGAAATAGAGGAGGATGGTGAGAGCAATTACTTTGGTGGGTCGGTTGAGAAAATGTTCCAACCACTAAGAATATGACCTTCCCCTATTTTAATCCATTCAGAGGAAGTTAAAGAAAGTATGCAGACAAGTGAAGATGAGAATGCCAAGTGAAGATTTCTGGGAAGATTGTACTGATAAATTAGAAGTGAAAAGAAGAAGTTTATCCAAATTTACCATTTCCCAAATTATCCTTTTTCAATTAAAGTTGGGAATAGATATTATAGATATAGAGGAGGCTGAGATAGACATTTCAACTTTCGAAGAAATTGAACTTGCAAACCTTGTCATAGATTGGGATTCTATGGAAGAAGATGATATTCTTCAAAAACCAACTAATGTGATTGAAAAGACAAAGTCTTGGTTGAAATTGAAAAAGGGAACCTGTGCTAGCGTCAGGGTTGATTTTTTTTCTAATATTGGTTTCCCTACTACAGGTAGTAGAAGGTCATCAAGAATTTCTAAGAAAAAGTTTCACAATCATCCCCTTGTGCAAAAGACCTATTCCAGTAGAAAGAACAAAATGTTAACTCCATCAAGCCCTCACCAAGTTATTCAAGTTGACAATGAGAAAGAAAAAGATCAACGTGAAGAACTCATTGATAATAGCCAGAGGGTTCAAATGATTGTGGGTTCATCTCCTCCAAGGCTACAGACTGTAACTACTTTGGAAGGGGTTGTTGGATCACAACAGGATGTTGTATCTCCTAACTAGCTTGTGGCCTCGATGAATAGGGAAACAAGTTTAGTTCTACTATCTTTTCTTGTTGATGATATTGTGAGTAAGTACACTAATAAGGCTTCCAAACCCAAAATGACCAAAAACATTACTCGGATAACTTTTGATAGTGCAACTAGGAGGAGCATTGCTGAGGTAGCTACTTATAATCATAAAGAGGGAGCTAAAAAATTGCATTTGAGAAATTTTGAAGTTACGCACATAGATTTAGAGGTAATGAACTATGAGACAAAGGAACACTGGAGAGAGGTGTTCACAAAATAAATTGTGTTGCAATCACAAAAAGAAGGAATTGAGAAGAAAAGGCTAAAAGCCAAAAATAATGCAATGGCTGAATATATAAACTCATTGAAGGAACAAAGTTTAGTTCTTGGTAATCAATCACAAATTACCTTCGATTCCAATGCCCCTGAAAATCAATAGCTATTAGAGGATTTGAAGAAAGGAAAAATGATTATGTTTGTAGTATCTAGTTGGATGAGCCTCGTAATGAGCCAAGTTGCCAAAGTCATGCGAAATTTGCATGAGATTGCTTCCCTAGCAGGGGTTGCTCTTGATGAATCTTATGTTCAATCTGGGACATGGAAAGCATAAGTTGAAAAATTATTAGCCATGGTGTCTCAACTAGTGGAAGTAGAAGAGTTTGGACCAGAGAAATTCCTTGAAGAAAACTCATTGCAACATGTATATGCAAGTCTGATTCAAGTTTTGAGGAAAAACATTGCTAGAGAGAGTCCACCTATACTTCTGGGATTTCAAGGCATTTTTGGAGTAAGTAGGAAAATATTTCTAGTCCATTGGTTCACCTCTACCTAACCTCCTTAAAGAAGGAGGCTTTCATGTAGAGACAATGGTCAAGCAACATGAAGAATGTATGAAGTCTATAAAAGACAAAATTGATCTTACATCGTTTGACTTCTCCAAAGTGGCCAAGAGTGAAGTGATGTTAGGAACCTACACCTTGCAACTACCAAGTTACTTGGACACTATAAATAAAATGAAGCTAGACAAGGATATTTGGAAAAACCACCTTCAAAGCATCAATAATCTGAACACGATCACCATGACTAAATTTATGAATGCATTTAGGATATGGAAGCTAGTGTGTGGGTAGGGTGATGGTGAAGATGTTGAAGACAATGAGGAGGAAACCACTTGACCAATCAATGGCTATTTTATGCTTTTTGTTAAATTTTCTTGAAATTTTTTTTAGTTATGATTTCTATCAGTTAAATTTTGGGTATGTGTACCCTATTTTTAATGTTGGTTTTCATAACTACTTCTAACTATCCAAGAATCAAGTTTTTAGGGAGATTCTTGGATAGCTTTTTATTTAAGTTTAAAACATAGTAGTGCTATGGGTTGGCATTTTTTGATGGATATCATGTTGTGACCAATTTCCTAAAGGCTTTAGTGTTATGAAAATTCTCTAAGTTTCTCTAATATCATATATGAATAGTATTGTTCCTTTTGAAAGGAAATGGTTGAATGTTCAAAGATGTAAGCTTTATATTAGTTCATTATTGATTTTGTATTGAATTAGTATTGAATTATTGAACAATTCATTATTTGCTAGATATTTCTCCCCTCGTGGTGATTGTATTTTAAGTTTGTTTATTTTCTAGAATGTGATTCATAGAGAAACTGTGTGTTCTCTTCTTTGTATGCATTTATTTTTTAGCATATTGTTATTAATTATATTTTTCACCCTATCCAAGAGTATATGGGAAGCCTTATTAATTTCAAGTTAAAAATAATCTTCTTTTGAAAAGTGGTTTTGATTAAAAATCCAATAAGGGAGTTGAACCTTACTTAAATTCAAAGAGGAATTGTGAATGTAAAATTTCCTCAACTATTGGGAAGTTTTATTTGACTTATGAACTTGGGCATAGAATCTTTTATTATTTTTATGTAAATTAAAAGAAAAATTTGTTCACAAAGAAATACGAAGAGATGGACACTACTAATCTATTTGAAAATGGAGACTCCAATGAATTTAATGCAACAATTGTGGATTTAATGGAAAAGAATAGAACTCTAGTTGAAGAGATCATAAATGTTAAAATAGAGCAAGAATCACAAGCCATATTACTATGTGAGGTGACTAAACAAAAAAAGAAAGATATGGAGGAAAAAGTCATGATTGAATATGAAAAAAGAATTTTGACTAGCAGACTTGAAGATAAATCATTAGGGGCAACTAGGATTGCTAACATGCAATTAGAAACTTTGGGTCACATAATGAAGGTAAACCATGAACTGAACGCCAAAGACATTGACATAATAAAAATGAAGTTGTAGAATGAACACTTGAGCAATGATCTGAAAAGGGAAAAGGATTTTTTTGAAAGATTCAATAAACCAAATTAAGCTATCAAATCTAACAATGATACATCTGGACTAAGGTACACAAGTACTAAAGAAGGAGAATCATCCAAAAGTGTTGAAGAAAGAGGTAACAAAGGCAAGAACTCAAAACCTACTTGTCACAATTGTGGTAAGAAAGGACATACTACCAATGTGTGCAGGAGAAAGACTATAAATTAGAATGTTAAGCAGAAGAGCATGGGTCACTACCATAAGTGCAACAAACAAGGTCATCAAGCACATGAATTCAGAACCAAGACCATGGACACTCAAAGATTTGAAGGATACTATTATAACTGTCAAAAAAATGGTCATAGAGCTTTTCAGTGTAGATCCAAACCCATGTGGTCATCAAACAAGAAAATAGAGGTAAAGAACAACGGTAACTCTTATAATTGGGATTATAATACAAGGTATAGTTGTTACTAATGTCAAGAGTATGGACATGTTCATAAGAAC
This sequence comes from Cupressus sempervirens, assembly GCA_028749045.1. NCBI lineage: Eukaryota > Viridiplantae > Streptophyta > Pinopsida > Cupressales > Cupressaceae > Cupressus > Cupressus sempervirens. Next base: position 356,348,850 of record CM053792.1, on the reverse strand, counting down.
TGTATTAAAACACACTTCAAGAGTGACTACAAAAGGTGGTTGAGTCAAACCACATGTTTTTGTTGTTTGAAGACTCGTCACATCAGTCGATATTATCCAACAAGATCAAAGGCACCAAGTTGTGAGTCTACCAAAGGCAAAGGCAAGGCATGCATTGAAAATGTTAGAAATGAGATGAACAAGACATGGAAGAGAAAGGAGGATTACAAAACATAAAGTATAGATGGGATCACTTTGCCCAATGGGTCAGGTGATCACACCTCATCAAACTAAAAAATCAAGAGGTATCTGGGATTGATATTTAAAATGTTATACAATACATCAGTTCCAAGGACCTAACTCTAAAAAGATTACATATGCATGAATAAAGATGTAAAGTGTTATTAGAAATCAAGGAAAAATCTTTAAGTTTTGTCAATTTTTCATGTTACTGCCAAGCATGAAAAGTCTCCTATGGATGATAAGTAAAATATTTGTCAATGTCAAGCTAACAAAATTGGTTGGTTCAGACCGAGCTCATAATGATTGCCGAATGAATGGAAAGACATGTTGATGTCGAGTGAGCCATAAATCATTTGATGTCAAGCTTACAGCTATGTAAGCACTTAACACTAATCATAGTGTTTTTGAGGGATATTATGGTCAATTTCTTCTTATTTAACATCATTTAAATTTTAGAAAGAAAGTGAAGAGCTAAAGGAAATTTGGAGAATACCATCTAAAATGCTTGTAGAAGATTTGAATGACTATTCGACACTATTTCATCATGATTTGTAATGTGTTTATTGTATGCTAAGTTATACAGTTTATAATTTCATAAACCCTAGATTTATGTGATGGTGTCTAGTTCTTCAAAAGAAAAGGGTCTAGAGGGAAAAGAGGTCTTAAATGTTTAGTTAACTAGCAATTCCATTAAATAACCTATTTTCAAGGCTATTGTAGATATGGCATATAAATAGGATTGCTCTGATGCATTGTCTATGATACAACCATGAGTTTTAATGATTCAAGATGTTAGAAATTGTTATACTTATAAGATTGGAAGTATATGTGACATGGAAATTAGAGAAGAGTATGGAAGACTATGTGAAAATGGAGCTTTTAAGGAACAATACAACATTGTTGAGAAGAAAGGGTTAACTCATGTGCTAGATTTCCCAAATGTTTCCAAAACTAAATGGATTAGGATTGTCTTAAGAAAAATTCATGATAGGCCAGTATGGATAGAGAATGGGTCGATTAAAATTTAAAAAAAAATTATTCATGGGGTAACAGGGTATCTGACCCTAGATAAGCCAAAAACTATGAGAAGTGAGTCAAAGGAAGTTATTGAAAAGAACATAGGAACCGTATGGAACAAAAGGGGTATGACCATTGATACAATCACAAATCCCCTAATAGATTTTGTATTGAGGGTAATAGAACATAAGTTTTATTAGTCAAGAAGATTAAATAGTGTACCTTGAATTATAGTGGACATGGCCTAAAAAATTGTCAAGAAAGATCATAATTATGATCCTGTCAAGTTACAGTTACAACAATTAATTGAAAACCTAGGAGCAATAAGGAAAATAAAGAGTTCTCAATACAAATTTGGATATATTTTGATATGTATTCTATTCTATGTGTAGAATACATTTCCAACATTTGGCAAGGTTGAATGGAAGACAAATAGATCAATTGCAATATAGACAGGAGAGTTCATTGAACAATTAGGAAATAACTTTGAGTTAGTAATGGCTAGTTATCTTGAAGATTTCAAACAATCTATGAAGAAGAGATTAATGATTCCAGTCTCATTAGTGGAGAAACATTATGATGATGTTTGCTTCTTGGTTGACACTCATCATTCATATGTACAAGAAACAATTCCTAGAGTGAGATGGCTAAGGTTATTAGGATATGAGATAAATGTTGATGAGGCCTCTATAGAAATCACACCATTACTTGCAGAAGAAGTGAAAAAAGAAGCCAAAACATTTAATAACTATGAATAGGCCAAATCTAAAATCACTATGGACTTGAAGACTACATCTGTAATAAAGAAGAAGAATAAATTGGTGAAGAAACTAAAATAAAAATTTGGTTAAGGAGCTGAGGAAGACGATGAAGAAGAAGAAGAAGAAGAAGAAGAAGATAGATACGTTCAAACACCACTAGCTCTAACAAAAGGTCAAGGAGAGGATTAGCAGGAAGAGGAGATAGAAATTCCAAAAGGTGTGGAGGGAGAAGAAGTCAAGGAAGCACCTAATCCTATTGACAAAAAGAAAAGAAAGGAAAAGACACCTGTAGTGACAAGACCAAAGAAGGTTGCAAAACCTAATCAACCAAAAACAACAACACCTACCACAAGGGCTAGTACAAGAGTAACTACACAGAAGGCTAAAGAGATAGCTAAACCTAAAGAGAAAGAAGGTGGATCACAAAAACGACCAAGAAGAAACTATGTTACTCAGGCTAAATCTGATAAGGAGAAGATTGAATCTGATGACAATAGCCGATTCCAAGAGGTGAGTCATAGTCCCTCCTTGGACTTAGATAAATTATGTGTGAACATTAGAAACAATGCTGACTTGTCAAGTTTCTCTCACATTGATTTTGATAACCTTGGAAAGACTGAGAATATTAAAGTAGAGGAGACAATAAATGCCATGACGGCTACTTTTAAGAAAACTCTTCTAGAAATTTCCAACTCCATCCCTAAGAGTTTATATGATAGAGTTGAGTAGAAATGGCACTATTCTTTAGACATAGAGAAGAAAATTAGGAAGATGAACCTCACTCAAGTTATGCCAAAACTTAGTAATGCAAAAATGTCTAAAGCCATAAATAAATATGCTATGATATTTGTATCTAAGTATAGGTAGGTCATTTAGAATAATATAGAACAAGATAGATGATGTTGTAAAGAAGTCAAAACAAATGTGGAAGATTACATATGGACTAGAAATAGTCAAAGATGATGAACAAGAACCTATTGAGGTAGAAGATGATGAAGAGGATAACAATGAAGAAGGTACATTTCAGGGAGGCACTGATATGAATATAGATGATAAAACAAAAAATAAGCAAGAGAAACAATGAGAACACAATGTACAAGATACAAAAATGCCAAGTTCTAACCCTCCATAAGTGTAAGTACTACAACTATCATAGTGAAGGATGTTTCTGATCCTACTAATGAGAACATCAATCCCCTAATAGAAGAATATTTGAAAAGGACACTTGACTAATCCACGCTACAAGCCAAATTATGTCACAAGGATATATTGGTAAGTGTAGATGAAATTCAGAAGTTAGAATTTATGACTGTAGGAGAGGAAGTTAAAACACAAGACACACCTATAGTCACTCCTCAAGTGATAAGTGTACAACCTTCACTGCACTTAGTTGTATATCAAAGGAAGGATAGAACAAGATGCACTATTAGTACACCCATGGAAAGCACTCTAGTCTCACAAAATGTTCAAGGACCTAAAAAGGACAAGGTTGAGATAGTTGGACAAGATAAGGTGGAAACACCAGTCAATAATGGGACACTAAGTCAAATAGGTCAAATAGATGTGCCTGCACCTCTAGCACAAGTTCAAGGTGCAATTAATATCGAAAAGGTAGAAAAGGACAATCTTGAAGAGACAAATGCATCACCCAAGCCAAAGGAACTCAAAGTACTTTGAGCATTGATAATATTTCCAGAATCAGGAACTCCTTCCAGTCAAACTCTTTAGAGGCTGAGCATAGATGCAATACTTTTGCAATTTTTAGTGGCAAGTCCTAGCTCATCAAAGGAAAAAGAGGTAATAACTTATGGAGATGTTAGTCAAGATGAAGAAATTGGATTACAAAAGTGTGATTATGCAGCAATAACAATTGAGCAGATGGGTATACCTCAAGAGGCCCTAGCAAGAAAGAAACACCAAGAACTGCTCAAAAGGGAGCATACCCAGAAGCAAGCTTTGATTGAGATCAAAGAAATTTTATTAGATGCATTCATTCTACCTACTCAAGATGAAACAAATCCAATCATTGAACAATTGACCAACATAGTTGAAAGAGTAAGTGATACAGACCTAGATACTAATGAAAAATTATTAGAATGGTCTGAGAAGAAGTTTCAAACTAAAGTGAGTGAGAAGATATCTAGTAAAATAGCACTAACACAATTTGCATTGGCTACTAAGATAGAAAGTGTAAATAATGTATTAGAGAACATTTTGTCCTTGTACACCAAATTGTGTAGTCCTACACTCTTCACACAAGAGATAAGGAATCACATCCTGAGCTTAGAAATTCACATGCAGTCATTTGGAGCCAAATTGTTCATGACTCTAGCTCAAAGTGAGAAACATTTCAAGACCCTCTTGCAAACCCAAAGTTAGTTAGCAACACTACAAGCAGATGAAGCCAACATAAGGGCTAAACCAATTAGCATCCAGTCGACATTGACTCCTCACATGGAGATTTTACACAAGGAGCCAGGCTATGCAGAAACACTTACCAAGAAAGACCCCAATATTTCTACATTAGAGGCTTAGTACACCTTGCTACCGAGCTATCCATCCAAATTAAGTCTTTGGAGGTAGCTTGTGATAATTGGGATGTAACTCTTAAAATTATTCTTAAGGTCCATAAATCTTTTTTGGACAAAAACACTATTAGTGTATAACCCGTTGACATCAGTGTCAAAAAGGGGGAGTAAGAGCTGAGGGTGAGCATAAAGAAAGAAATAAAGAGAAGAGCAAGAATTGGGGAGTAAGAGAAAGCAAGCAGAGAGAAAGAGTATTAGTTGAGGCAAACCTACTTAGCAGGAGAAAGAATTTGAAGATTTTGATATAGAATAAAGTACAAAATAGATCAAACAACTCAAGGGAAGTTATAAGGGTATGTGCAGGATCATGGTGTGCCAAAAAGTGGCAATCTGAAAAATATGTAGTTCTGAAATGCCTCAAAGAATTTCAAAATCTATTCCAACTTTTTTCCCACCCATCCTGATACTAAATGAAAATAGTTAATACCTTTATAATTCCTACTATATCTTTCGATACCAATCTTATATGGTCATCTTTAAAACATCTCAAAAATGTGTTTTTTGCATGTTCTTATGTGTTTTTTACTTCAAGCATGTAGCTGACATCTTTTTTAAACCAAAATTTGATGTAATGAAAAGGGTTTCTTAAGAATGTTCTTAGCTTTTCATAAATGTAAGGTTTGTCAAATTACGAGTTTAGTAAGTAATTATTACTTATTTTCTAATGGAGTTAGCTGCAAAGTGTTGATTGACATACTAGTTGAAAAATAGCTATAACTTTCAAACCTTATAAGTTTGTGAAATCCAAAAGATGCATCACATTCTATGCTTCAACTAGTATAAGAAAAAAAAAAAACTTAATTTTGATTTTTTTTGAACTAGTTAAGGTGGTCAGACACGGGAGTTTTTTAATTCTGAAAATAGTATAGTAGAAAATTCATAATTAATTATTTATTTGGAATAAAAATTCCCAAAAATATGTGTCACATCTAGGCATGAGTCTAATTTTTATATCTAAAATTATATTTAAAAATATTATCATTTCATTATGATTAAGGTGGTCAGACATACACCTACTTTTTATTTTTGCCCTAAAATTTTTGTAGTACTGCATTAAAATCCAAACTTTTGGCCAATCAAATATTTTTTTCTCTAGATAAGGCCTTGTATTTTAGAAACTAGATTCAATTTTCTACAGATTATTTTCTTACAACTTTTTGATATAAAGTCTAGAACCACTTTAAAATTATGTGGCAAGTTGACATAACCCTGATTTGTTGGTTTTTCACTGCCACTTAAGGCCATAGTTCGGTACACCATGATCTTGCACATACCCATAATATTTTGAGGTATAAGTCATGTTGTAAACATTTTGATATTTTGAAAATGTGTGTAGAAGCCGAATAAGAGTTCATTTTATGCTCATAAGAATAAAGAGTATTAATGTATGACCAAGTGTTTTTGACACTCATGTCAAAGGGGGAGATTGTTAATCTTAGATTGGTATTGAATAATGAGTGTCTATAGACTTAATTTATTTACTTACTTCATGCCAAACAAGTAATATATGCCAAGAAAAACATGTAAATTTAGTGCATGTCGAGTAAATAGCGAGTGTCAAGTCGCTCAGGAGCCGAGTAGATAGTATACGCCAAGTGATTCAGGAGCCGAGAAAGAAGTACATGATGAGTAATTCAGATTTTGAGTGATAGCATTGAAGTCATAGTATGTGTCGAGTACTAGGGGTTTCAGATGACACGTAACATAGTTTTTCATAGTTGTTTATATTGGCACAAACAACTATGTCAACCATTTTTGGGCTGACCTAAGTATTGAATTATGATATTTGGTTATAAGGATGAATCTCAATTAGGAATCCCTATGTATTGCATGCACCCAATCAGGTAAAGGGAAGGTTTAAGCTACACTATGGATGAATCACAACTATTGATTCATACGTAACCCTAAGTCACCTAGGTCTTCTTAAGGAGGATGAACCCTAAACTTCATGTGTGTGAGTAGGGGAATGAATGAATAATCAAGGAGAGTTTTGAATGCATAAACCAAGACATTCATGGTGACCAAGGTATTATGATTTGAATTGCAAAATCAATTAAAGGAGAATAGAGAAAGGAAATAGTGAATAATAGAGAAACATCTGATCAAGAAGAACCAAGTACATAGTAGAATAGAGGTGATATATCATCAAGCATCAGAGTGCTAACTACAGGATCATTGCTAAGACATTCTAACAGGTGAATTAGTTAAATCTCTTTATAAAGTAGTCCTAAGAGGCTGTATTGAAATCCTCTAACAAAGTGCTTACATAATTGGGAGTTAAAGTCCTTTAACTAGGAACACTTCTAATAGGGTGTTGAAATCCTTTAACAAGGTAAGACCTAATAGTCTTTGTAAGCCTTTGATAGGGTAGACCTTTCACAAGGTAGATGATGTTTCATGATCAAACATTGTAACCTTCATTAGATACACTTTATTACTACAGTAGTGAAGATTTGTGGGTGTCATCCCCAACCCAATTTTACCCTCTCATTGGAGGGTTTCTAAGTAATCATATCTTGTGTCATGAATGTGTGAATGCTTACTTACATGCTTTAGATATATATTCTTTACATGGTATTTCAATTTACTTATTCTTTACAACTTTTCACTCTTTTGAAGTGAGCCATGTTAGGAGCCAACCCTATTAAAGGCTACAAAATACACTATTAGGTGTGACCTTGTTAAATGATTTGAATGACCCTATTAGGAGTTGCCTAGATAAAGGTCTTAAGACACTTCAATCTAGAAATGCCACCTTGCTAGAGGATTTACAAAATGAATGTTAAGTCAACTCTGTTAAGATATTTCTTCACTGCTACAATTGTTAAAGAGTCACAATGATTGACTTGATTAATCAAGCAACTGATTTGTAGATTTAGATCATTTTTTTGGCTTATCCTCTAAGTCCTCCTTGATCAGAATAATCTTTGTAGCTCTTTGGATGTTGTGCTCTTAATTAGATATCCTTCTTTATTCACATCTTAAATTTTTCCACAACTCGACCTTTCATATATATGAAATCCATTGTCAAGTCGGCTCTAATACCTTTAAAAATAAGCAATAGATATCCAGTAAGTTGACTTACATAAACAACACAATAAACAAAACTATTCTATTGTAGGTTAGCTAAAATTAAAATTGGGTCACTCAATTACCACTGAGTTCCTTGGTAACCGACCTTACTTGGCTTACACTGAACCCCTTTGGTAACCAACTTGACTCAGTTAACACTAAAATCCTTCAATGATTGATCTAGCTTAGTTTGCACTTGATCACTTAACTTGGCTTCTTCTGAACTTGTGCTTGGCTGATAGTGGAGTCATTAGAGCTCAGTGACTACTAGTAGTGCTCGTTTAGAGTGTAACATTTGTGTAACATCAATGACAATATACAATTTAATAACTATTTTCAACAACATTATCAAGTATAATTTCTCAATGAATTAGATGATATTTTCTCATAGTAATCAACAATAGATTAAGGGACAACTAAAGTTAAGCTCTTGTGTCTATTATATCCTATATCTTGATGACATTTGAGTAGACTAGTAAACAATCTTAAAATAGTTAATAGCATATTTAAAAACATGTAGAGCACCAAGGATATATAAAAACAAATAGTTTTTGCATTCAAAAAATGAATATAAGCATTGAAGTGAATGAAAAGTTTCCATTTGTGATAAGGAAAACACACTAGTTTGCATTCTAAACAAAATATAAGAACATTAGTGAAAAGAAAAGAATGTTTCCATTTCCAATAAGCAAAGAAAAGAAATTTGGTTTTTTTATTGGAAAAGGAAGAAATGGACTCTTATCATTTTTGTTATGCATATAATCTTAATACTACATTTGTAAATTTATGAAAAATAATAAATCAATTTTAAAAAAAATTATGAAATATAGTACAAATTAAAATAATTGTCATTTAGTGCGTTGGTGGTGCAAGTACAATGTTTTTATGCCCACTAAATTTTACACATCACACTTTGATAAAGATATATGATCCTATGTTTTATAGTCTAAAACTTGTGTCATAAATCTTAGATCCCAAATTTTTTAACCTCATATGAAATAAATTTAGTGTTAACAAATAAGAAAGAAAGTTACTTAATATTTAGAAAATGAAAATTTTAGATTTCTTCTAAATGTTATCTAAAATATTGATATTCAAAATATACACAATTAATATTTTTTAAAAATTAAAAAATTCACATCGACTATATTTTTGCAAAATTTATCCAATGTTTTAATTGAATCTTAAATAGTTCACTTATATTAATATGAATATGAGACCTCGAATTCGAAGATAGTCATTGACATCACTAATCAGTTTGTCCTCCACGAGACTGCCATAGGGCTTCTTACGCTATAACCATGAGCGCTTGAAACCCACCTAATTGAGCCTTGGGAGAAGCCCGATTTCGAAGGATCAAATGCTTTTGCTACAAATGTGATGCTATAATTCCTTTTCTCCATCGCTGCCCCAAACGATAAGAAAGTTGGATTCACACTCACATCGACTCCCCTGGGCGGATCAATTTTGACGGTGTACTTGGACTCCGCGGCTCCAACATTAGTCACAACTCTTCTCAAGGTGACAGAACTTGTTTCATTTAAAACAAGAGGAAAAGACGGATAATTGAGGTTACCCGAAAGAGTGCTTTCATGATTCGAAGGGCACACAACATTCTTGTTTAGGATCAAGCGAAGTTGGGATTCTGTGTAATTTAGCCCGCAAAGATAAGGAATATAATCTTTAGGGCTAAGGTCATAAACAAGGCCTGGATTGGCTGCTCTTTCGGGATTTATGTGCCCAGCACCCATAGCAAAAATATCTGCGGGCATGAAATTCTTTCCACCATCAAGAATTGGCCCGCCCTTCTTATCCAAGTAATCTGCAGTAGTAACAAGTGCGGACTTAATGTCTGTCAGGCTCCATTCCAGGTGAGCATTTTAAAGCAAAGCAGCCACCCTGCTCACATGTGGAGTGGCCATTGATGTACCGTACAAGATATTGAAACTTACTGTTTGCTTATCTTCAGGGAGGCCCGAAGCACTCTGATTTGAAGGCCAAGCTGCAATTATGGCAAATCCAGGAGCTATTACGTCGGGCTTCATACTTTTTGGGCTTATTAGGTTGGGTCCATGCGACAAAAATGATGCCATCATCAACGCTGAAATATTGTTGGCGGCGCCCAAGACAGTGCCCTCAGACTGAATAGCCTCCTTAGGGTTCTTAGTAGAATTTATATAGGCCGCCAAGGCAAGTCCTACCTTAAACCCAAGGGATGTCGATGGCAAAAGCTGAGGGAACAATATGAATTCCTCCCCAGTAAGATTATCATTAACGAATATGATGCCGACACCTCTGGCCTCTCGAGTAGCTTCTCCCTGCTACAATGGAGAACCAAGACTGCCTGGCGAGCACACCACCAGCTTTCCTCTTATAAGACGTGAATCCAGAGAACCATCCCTGCACAAATCCGTCTCCATGAGCCTCAATTCTTTCGTTTGGTGCACCATCATCATACATGGTGCACCGTTAGAGAGATATGAGGGCTCCTACGACCCTTCATTTCCCATCGTGCAACTCACAAAAATGCTCCTTTCCATGGCGTGAAAGGCACTGATTACAAGCTCGTCCAAATAAAATGCAAATGGCTCGCCACCAAGAGAGATAGAGAGCATGTCCACACCGTCGGAAATGGCGCCGTCCATCCCCGCTAGAACATTAGATTCTAAGCAATCCAACCCCATGCAAACCTTGTAGACAGCAACATGAGCACCCGACACCATTCCCTGCGTGGTTCCTTGAGCGTTGCCAAAGAGTCCAGCCCTTGCAACAGGGCTCCTAGCCACAGTGGAGGCAGTATGAGTGCGGTGTCCCACTGAGTCTCTCATCGTTCCTTCCCTCGTGAAATTTCTCACCCTGATCAGATTGTTGTTGCAACTTGACTTATATAAATCAAGCAAAGTCTGGCAGATTCCTTTCCAGCGAGAAGGCACGGCATCGATGTTGGTGTCTGGCTTGAACGAAGGGCTCTCCGGCCACACACCCGTGTCTAGTAATCCAATTATGATGCCCTTGCTCATGTTAGAGCTTTTACACATGCCATGGCTTGGTTCGAGGCCCATAAACCTGGCAGAATATGTTGTCTACAAGTGCACCACCTTATCAGGAGTCGCGTGCACAAAACTTGGGATCTTTCTCATCACCTCAAGTTTTGATCTTGTTAACCACGCAGCGAATCCAGTCATGACATTCTCATACACATGCACTAGATTTGCATCTCCATTTGCTACTTTTGCTTTGTGTAGGAACGACGAATACCACATTTTCAGCTCGTCAAGGCTCTGTGGGCTTTCTTCTGGTTGCGCCACACGGATGATATAGATCTGTGACTCTTCGCTTGCCTCTACGAGAACATCTGGGTGGTACATAGTTATCATGATCGCCATGGATACAAAGAATAACTTCATCACGTATTCAGAAAATGATCTTCTTGCCAAAATGCCCATGTTTGCTAGGATCGGGAGAAATTAACTGGAAAGTATAAGATTCCAAGGTGAACCTCTGGTATTTTTCTGCAAAATAAACTAGAATTGTAGCCATAACACACTAGCCTTGTCTAGGTCATCGACTTCCAGTTTGGGCTACGACTTTTGGTTGGCAGATTATTGGCTACTAAAGTATCTTCTCTTTTCTTCATGTACATTTATTGGCAGATTAAAAACATTCAGAGTGGCACAAAGCATATTTAAGAAGCTGGGAATAGTTTATTATTATTATATTTATATTTTGTAAATACAATTTACATAGTAAAGATGTAGAGATTTCGATTTTATTCAAAAATTAGTATTAAATTTTTATTTTTTTAAAAGGCCTATAGTGAAAAAAAAGAAAATAATTGCTCTTATACTTTATTGTATGATGAATGATAATGTGATCAAGTATGCTTCTTAATAATTTATAATTGCCTCTTAATATGACACAAATAAGTTGAATAGGAAAAATATGTATTTTTCAAATTAGTTATATGTAATAAATTTACATGTTTAATGTTTTGAATATCTTAGATATTATATAATTAATCATATATGTTAATTTAGATAATATATAATCTAGTAACAATGAGTATCACACATAAAAGAAATCTATTGAAATTTATTGAATATAAACATCTTAATTAGAATATTATATTATTATTATTATTACTATATATATTATAATATTACTTATAGTATTATTATTATTGCAAACATTATATTATAATTACTATATTAATATTATTATATTCATAATCTAGTATCAATAAATTCATCATCATTAATATGGTAATAAATCTTAAGGTTTGAAATAGACCTTTTGAACATGACAGTATTCATTTTAAATTAAATGACTTGATAAGTTTCTGATTAGGGAGGAAATAAATGTTCAAGGCACCTTGAAATCCTTTTACAATCAAGTTGTGACCTCAAGATTTGGAATCCTATTAAAACGAATAGATAAATAGATAAAACCATTGGGTTTCAATATTGCATCCAAAACCATCATTATGAATTGCCACAAAAGATTAATCATCAAAATGCTACGTGAAACTATGGCATTTTGAATAGCTCCCCAAACCAACATGGGTTTAACTAGGATCCCACAACAAGATTAGGTTTTAATGGCCCATAAAACCATTACAAGGTTTTGAAAAGTTCATGAAACTTTCACTATGAGCCTCATGAGATTAATAAAATAATATTAAAAAATAACAAAAATTAGATTTTGATTTATTAAGGGATCCAAAACTATATTGGGGTTTTCAAAGTTACCACAAGCCATCAAGTTGGGTTTTGAAATGGCTCCCAAAATTAATCTAAAGTCTAGATCAAAGTTGATCATCCAAAATGTCTACAACTTTCCCAACAAACCCTTATCCACATGTATAGGATTGGATCCCAAATTAATATACGGACTAAAAAAAATCACTAGAAGGGAGAATATAATTTTTTTCCACCTAGCATTCCAATAGTTGTGTGGTGCAATGAGTATCCGAGGGTACTCTTGTTGGAGGTAAACTAGATCCTTGTAGATAACCACATAGTGGAAATACAATTCAAAAGCAAGATATGTTACAAATCATAACACTTTATTCATAAATACAATTGTTTACATGCAATATGCCTAGCTATAAGGCCTTTCGAGTTAGGGCCAAATACAACAACAATTAAAAAATAGTTTTGCAAGATCCCACAAGATCCAACTCACAGTCGTAATACTAGCTAGTCTAGTTCCACACTCTATTAGGAAACCCAAAGGAAATATCAACTTGTGCTCGCAAGCCCACCAAGAAATCTCCTAGTTCAGCAAGCCTCAACTACTAGCCCTTCAAGGTTTGCTCATAAAATTCATCCTCTTTTTCAAGCTGGATGAATATACCACACTACCTTAAGACTCCAAAAACCACCCCTTACTTATACCCAACTAAGCCACAAGTTATCCTATCCCATTAAAAATTAAAATAAACCCTAATATTAAATATTTTTATAAGCCACAATTCTGCTAAATTATTAGAAGATTATTAGTACAATATTAGTACAATCTTGTACTAATATTAACTTCTTCTTTTCACTTCTAATTTATCAGTACAATCTTCTAATAAATTTGGATTCTCACAGGTATTTGCTAAATTATTTTTATAAGCCACAATTCTGCTAATTTATTAACCAATTGAAAGCCTCTCTTGCATAGGTTATTGATACTATGTATTTTATTCTAAACCATTATTGCATAGAAGATTCCAATTTTTTGAGTTAAACCTTTAAACCAACAAGAATCCTAAAAGGTAGGGTCATAACTCAAAAGGAGTTATGAAATGCTAGAGTAAATAGAAAAACAACCATAAGGATTAAATAACCAAACATGAGAGGTGAAGTCATCCATTTTGATCCTCCAAGAATAAAGCTCCACCTAGATCTTCAACATGTTGGGATTGATGCACATAAGGTTCACCCATTAACCATTAATCTATTAATCAAAAACTATACTAGCATAAAAATGCTTGCAATAATTAAGCAGATCTGAATCGTCAAATCCTTCCATCAAGAAACTTTCTCTAAGCCAAGAATCTTCAAAGAATCTAATCCATTTGCAATAATCGGCTACATTAGCATAAAGTTTTAATTAAGGCTAGGGTTGATGTCAATTGAGTTTATGTTAAAAAATACATTAAGTTCAAGTTATTATTCAAGATAGGGTTTAGTTATGGTTAGGATTGATGTTTTGGTTAACTTATTATTAGCATTCAATTATGGCTATATTAGGGTTATATTTAAGATAAGGTTATGCATAAGATTAATACTACCTTATCATTAAAGATATTATTTTAGGTCAATACTTGAAGTTAATGTTAAGGATGATATTGTCAACTAAACTATTAACATGATTGAATTATAATTTAGCTAGACATCTAATAGTAGTTATAATAAAAAAGTATATCTAGCCTTAAATAAACCCTACAACTAAATTGAGTTTAAATTATAATAATTAATTGCAAAGCATTATTTTCCCTTTTATGCCCATTTTGGCTTAAAGGGTTGGCTATCCTTTTGCCTCATTTTAGTTATTTATGTGATTATTTTAATAATATATACATAAACATATAATCAATTATATAACTCCATTATATTTTAATAAAATAAACTAAAATTGTAAACAAATAATTGTTGATAATTAATAGATTTTTCTTTTGAATAATTGATTTTGTAAATAAATTACTTTTTATATCGACTATTTTTAATACCATTTTAAGGACATGCAAAAGTCAATAAGAATTTTATGATTAATCTAAGACAATCTAAAATTGGATAAATAAATTTGAAAAAATAAAATTAATGATATTTTAAAGGAATAGAAGACTATGATTTTTAATTAATGTTACTATTCTAAAATTATTCTTTTGACTTAAATCTCATTTAAGCTCCTATTTGAGTCCATATAGCAATTTACTTAATCATAATTATAACTATAAACTATACCTAACATTAATTGTAAATTTTGAGGGTAATAACAGAAGTATTAATACAAATAACTGAAATAATAACTAAGAGTGTCACTTTTATAATAAAATCCGTTTTCCCAAAACCGATTGATTAAGACAACAAAATATTCTAATGTGTGGAGAACTTTCCTATGATTTATAATCATATTCCTAAAATTAAAACAATAATATGATATTTTTCTTATTGTAGTCAAACTCTCTATAAATTAGAACAATTTATGTTACATGTTAGAAATATCTAAATATGTTGTTGATCTTGCAAATAAAATTACATTTTCAATTTATGAAATATTTTTTTATATGCTCATATATTTATTCTAAAATAATATTTTTAATAATAATTCCGTTAATTGAAATTTGTTTAAAATTTGTACCTTTTATTTAAGAATGGAATTGTAACATCTAATATATTAGCTAGCATGCTAATATGTTTGAATTAGATATAACAATTGACCTTTTGAATTGGATGGCTTGTTTTTATTGCTGACAGAAAAAACTGAGCCAGTCACGAGCTGGTCCTGAATTCGATTACATAAATGGATATGGACATGAGACCTCCTGACTCAAAAATGGTTATTGTCATCGCATGTAATTTAGCTTGTGTCCCAGATGACGGAAACAGGGCTTCTTACGCTGTAACCATGAGCGCCGCTTGAAACCCACGTAATTGAGCCTTGCGAGAACCTTGATCTCATAGGATTAGTTTTGTTTGCTGAAAATGTGACGCTATAACTCTTCTTCTCCATCACTGCCCCAAACGATAAAGACGTTGGATTCACAATCATGTCAACCCCTCTGGGAGGAACAATGTTCACGGTGTACATGGATTGGGCAGTCCCGACATTCGTTACGGTTCTTGTCAAGGTGACAGAATAATTTAGGTTATTGAAAACCAGAGAGAAGGATGGATAATTGAGATTACCCGGAAGAGTGCTACTTTCATTATTGGAAGGGCACGCAATATTCTTGCTTAAGATGACCTGAATCTGCGATTCTGTGTAGTTCAGCCCACAGAGATAAGGAACATAATCTTTGGCGCTAAGGTCATATATAAGACCCGGATCGGCAGCTCTTTCGGGGTTTATATGTCCAGCGCCCGTAGCAAATATATCTGCCGGTGCGAAATTGTTTCCACCGTCAAGAATCGGCCCGCCATTCTTATCGAGGTGCTCTGCAGTTGTAATAAGCGCAGACTTAATGGCCGCGGGAGTCCATTCCGGGTGAACGGCTTTGAGCAGAGCAGCAACCCCGCTGACATGCGGAGTGGCCATTGACGTGCCGTACAAGATGTTGAACATCACTCTTCTGTCATCTTCACTGCTATCATGAGGATCTGGACTGAGATCCGAAGGCCAAGCTGCTATGACGGCAAATCCAGGGGCGATCAGGTCGGGTTTCAGAATTTCGGGGCTGACCGTGTTGGGCCCGCGGGATGAAAATGAGGCCACTGCGGGCGCCGAGATATTGTTGGCGTCGCCGAAGACAGTGCCTTGGAACTCAATAGCCGCCGTGGGGGTATTTGTAGAATTCATATAGGCTGCCAGGGCAAGTGCTGCCTTATTACCAAGCGTTGTTGACGGCAAGACAGGAGCGTACAATCGAATTTCCTCGTCATCGTTAACGAATATCACGCCCGCCCCTCCGGCCTCTCGAACGGCTTGACCCTGCTCCACTAGATCGCCAGGTCCGCCTCTTATGCACACCACGAGCTTTCCTTTTACTACATCTCGGTTGAGAAATTGACCCCCACAGGTATCTACCTGAACAAGGCTCAGTTCATTGGTCTGGTCGTGGCCCATGCCGTTGAAGAGTGACTCGCCGTACAGAACTGTTCCGTCTCCGAGCTTGAGATTCGCGACGAAATGTCTGTCCATGGAACTCGCGCCGACGGTCATGATCCAAGGCGCGCCGTTGTAAAGATACGACGGCTCCGTCGGCCCCTCGTTTCCTGCTGCGCAGCTCACAAAGATGCCCCTTTCCATCGCTCGGAAGGCCCCGATGGCGATCTCGTCCTCGTAAAACGGAATAGCGCCGCTGCCGAGAGAGAGCGAGAGCACGTCCACGCCCTCAGATATGGCGGCGTCCATCGCCGCCAGAACATCTGATGTCCTACATCCCCCCTCCTTGCAAACCTTGTAAACGGCGATGTGAGCACCCGGCGCCATTCCCTGCGCGGTTCCTTGAGAACTGCCAAAGAGTCCCGCATTTGCAACGAGGCTCCCCGCGGCAGTGGATGCAGTGTGAGTGCCGTGTCCGTCCAAGTCCCTCGCCGTCTTATCCTCGGTGTAAATTCTCGCTCCGATGAGTTTGTTGTTGCAACTGGACGCATTGAAATCTGTTGTGGTCTCGCAGACTCCTTTCCACCGAGAAGGGACAGCACCGGTATTGAGGTCTGGCTGAAACGAAGGGCTCTCCGGCCACACGCCACTGTCCAGCACGCCAATTATGGTGCCCTTGCCCGCGTTAGATCTCGGCCAGAGTCCCTTGCTTGAATCCAGGCCCAGAAACTTTGCAGA
This sequence comes from Cupressus sempervirens, assembly GCA_028749045.1. Classification (NCBI taxonomy): domain Eukaryota; kingdom Viridiplantae; phylum Streptophyta; class Pinopsida; order Cupressales; family Cupressaceae; genus Cupressus; species Cupressus sempervirens. The sequence goes on along the minus strand of CM053792.1, from coordinate 356,331,698 downwards.
ATATGTTGTCTGCAAGTGCAGCATTCTATCAGGATACGCATCCACGAAACCTGGGATCTCTCGCATCGCCTCAATTTCTGATTTTGTTAGTCGGGCGGAAAATCCAGTCATGACATTCTCATACGCGTGCAGTAGATTTTGACTAGAACTTCCTCCTCGCTCTTCTTCCGCTGCTTCTTTGGGCAAAAACGATGAATACCACATCCTCAGCTCCTCAACGCTATGTGGACTTATGTCCGGCTGCTCCACACGAACGATATAGATCCGCGATTCCTCGCTTTCCTCTGCAAAAACATCTGGATCGGACATAAGTATTACGGTCGCTATTATCACGAACAGGAGCTTCTTCATCTGTCCATTAAACGATCTTCTCGCCAGAATGCCCATCTTAGATGATGCCCAGAGATATTCAACCCAATGGATAACAATGCGATCTAGGTCTCTGTTAGTTATGCACCTCAAAAGCTTCCAGCGGTGTAAAATGCCAAATGTTTGAATCAGTAATCTTGTTATAACACACCAACCTTCCTATGGGCATCCCCTCACAGTTTGGGCTACGATATTAGCTGGCTTCGTAACAAGTTTTACTGATTCTCTCGCCATACATGTCCCTGACCAATTTTCTTTGCCAACTTTCCTAACTTTACAGTACCTATTATCTCTGCATTAACACGCGCCATTTTACGAGATCGTCTTATCTTTCGTTTTTGCGTTTTTGTTATTCCCACAATATCCTAGAATTCGTGGAATGTCCTCTTTTTCTGATATTTTCTTCGTTTTCGATTTAACAACATTGTTCTTCTAATACTTTGGAATATATTTATTCTTCCCTTATTTAGAGATATATTTGAAGGGAAATAAAAAATATTCTATTCAAATAAATTTTTGGAATTGAGAACAAATACGTAAGAAATGTATAAAAATCTCTGCAATAGCTGTCTTCTTAACAAGTTCGATTGATCCTCTTCCTTCTGTTTTAGAAAATTGTTATTATACAAATATCGCAGAATTAGTGGAATTATTATCCAAATATCTTAGAGGTAAATAAAAAACTATCATAATGAATTATATCAATCAAAAAAATCATAATGAAATAAATTTTTAGAATTGTTTACAAATATGTAAATTTTTGGAGTTGTTTACAAATATGCATGTAAGGAATTTAGATTAATTAATGAAACAATTAAGTATATATGTTTTAAAATTAAAAACACGTCATAATTTTTGTATTATTTCAGAATTTTTTAACATTTTTCTTTTTTAAGATTTATATTTGCAGAGAAATAAAAATTATATTGAAATAAATCGCAAAAATTGAGAACAAATATGTCACATGATCAAATAAATAATGAAATCAATAGATACATGTTTTAAAATTAAAAAAAACATCATAATTTTTTGTATTAATTAGTTTTTAAACATTTTCCCTTTTTAAGACAAATTGACAAATTGACCTTAATGTCAACAATCTCCCCATTTGGCATTAGTGACAAGAACACTTATCAAACCAAAATGTAAATTCTTGAAATTATAAGTCAAAAACTTCATTTATCAACATTTCGTGTCTTCAACTCGATTTTGACTTCATGTTGATGTAGCTCAGTAAATTACGATATTTTTATATTTTTTCAAAATTTCATATTTCTTGCTTATTTGTACATTACTATACTACTCCCCCATACATATATCTCTCCTATACATATATCTAGAGTATGATAATCTTCTCTATATACATATATATACTTCTCCCCCTTTACCAATAATATCCTCCCCCATTTTGACATAAATGCCAAAGGTGTACAAAATCTACAAGTTCATAGAAAAATGTGACAAGAAATCAGAATGTACTTTCAGAATTAGTACCATAGTATTGTTCAAATTCTCTTGCAATACCTTAATTGCATGGTTAAGATTGTAATATAATCTTAATCATAACTATAATCCTAATCTTAATAAGAACCCTAATCTTAATCATAATCCTAGAATTTATAGCATGGTAAAGATTGTAAGGTATATATCATGGTTAAGGTTAGTGTAAAGGATTAAGAAAATATTAGTGCAAGGCTTGATTGAATAATTGAGGTTAGTGTTTAGGTTCGAAAAGTGATGGATTTTGGTTAGGGTTCAAGGTTAAGGTTATGGTTTGAATCATGCTTAGCTCTAGGGTTAGGGTTAGATTTTTTTTATTAGTGATTGAACTATAGCATTAATCCCAAGATCGTGATATTAATACTAACCCTAATCCTAGATGCTAAATCCTATGGTTCTAACCCTAACCCTAAACATTTAATAATATTCATATGCCAACCTATACCCTAATACTAATATTGACAACCCTAGATCTAAAATACTAAAGTCTAATCCTAGTCCTAATCATAAAGATTGAACACTAGTCCTTATTACTTAATCATAACCTAGATGTTAAATGTTAATTATAACATTATTCCAAAATTCTAACCCTTATAAAGAATCTAACCTAACATAATATTATAATCCTAAAATATAAATTTTAGATGCTAATCTAAATCCTAATTCTAAAATTTAAACCAATAAACCTAAATACTAAGGTAAACCATAATCATAAATGTTCAATCCTAATACTAAATGGCCAACCTAATCTTATATTCTAATAATCTAAATGCTAAATCACAATCCTAATTGTAACCTAGTACTAATTATTATATGAATCCATATCTTAAACCTAATCTTAATGATAACTATAAATATGTACTATGTCGAACTCTAATCCTTATTCTAAACCATAATCCTAAGCCTTGAGAAATTCTAACCCCATTCCTAAATCCTAAGTGTTATGTTTATTGTTCTAGGGCCATATAGTTAAGGAAAGGCTTAAAATTATCATTGGGGTCAGAATTTATGTTAGACTTATAGTTATGATTAAAAATATGATTAAATTTAGAATTGTGATTAGGGCTTAGATATAGCTAGCATTATGGCAGGGATTATTTTTATGACTAATGCTTAGGGTTGGACTTAGGATTATGTTTAGGGATAAGGTTTAAGATGACGGTTAATATGTTGGTTAATGCTAGGGTTTATATCATGGTTAGCATTTGGCTTATTAATAAGGTTAGAGATAGACATGTGGGTAGGGTTAGTGCTTAGGGTAAGGATTATGGTTAAAAATGGGGTTTACGTCATGGTTAGGGATAAAGTGAGTATTAAGGTTAGCGAAGGATTAAATTTTTGGTTAGGAATTATGATTTGGGTTTTAGGGTATGTGTCATAGTTAGAGATAGGGTTTGGGATATTTTGGTTAGAAGTTTAATAATTATCAATAGGGTTAGGGTTTTTGGTTAGAAGTATAATCAAGGTTAATGTTTTAATTAATGATCTTTTAGGGTATTTGTGTGAATTGTACTTTAGGTTAGAGTTAGGGTTGGGTTTTGATAACATGTCATGTTAGATTTGGTGCTATTCATAAGGTTAGAATTATGATTAAGGTTAGGGCTATGGTTAGGGTTCTCATTACACTTTGATTAAGGTTGGGGGAATATAATCAAGAAATTTTAATTCCTTACTATTGATTTATTTATTGATTTGTAATGTAAGGATATAGATATATTTTCCCCTTTACATGTGAACCATATTGATTCACATTAAAATAGCTCATAAAAGATTATCGATAATAGAAAATGATTTTATTTTTTCAAAATTTTGTAAAACAAATAATTTTGGTAACTAATTTTTTAAAGAATAATAAATATATTTTTAACAATAATACTATTATGATTAAAAAAATGAAAAAAAAATAATATTAATTTATTTAAGAGTTTTTAAGTCTAAAGAAATTTAGAAACATTTTAATTTTTTTTGTATACTTTTCTAAATATTTTATAGATTTATCCAAAATCAGATGTAGAGAGATATTATTTTCCATTATTTTAGAAGCATCCAACTTCTATGTTTTGATGTTTTAAATTAAGAATAAAAATATGTCCACTTCGCACTATTTAGAAACATATAATTTCTGTAGTTTGATATTTTGAATGTAGAACAAAATTATTTTCTTGTAGAAAAGTACAAAATAAAATAGAAACATTCTAAATAAAAATCAGAGTTTTAAAATAATTTTGCATGTTTAAAGTCATGCTTTTATATTATTTTACTAAAGTTGTTATATATTTCTTGATATTCAGACAAATTATATATTCTTAATATAAAACACCAATTTTAAGAATATGCTCAACATGAAATCACCATCCAAAGAAATAAATTATTGCAAAGTGTTATAATAAAAGCACATTAGAATTTGATTTAAGTAAAAAAATTCAATAATTTTGGTTCCATAGTACAACTCATATGGAACATTTATAACAGAAGGAAGCTAAAATGAGAACCCGAGAAAGCTAAGGTTTTTAATAATGAACTATAGAATACTTAGAGATTTACTACATGCAAATCATTTTAAAATGATTAAAAAAGTTAAGTTACCTTAATAAAACCTTTCAAATTTTGTTGCATACAGATCATTTAAAATCATACAAAGCATAGTTTTTCAAATATATATAAATTGACCACAACCAAAAAGAGACCAAATAAACACTAGCCAACAACAAAAACCATGAACTAGTAGCAAAGCACCACACTAACAATCCCAGCAACCAATCTAAACCATCAACTACCAACTCGCAAACACAATCCAACACCATCAGTTTCAAGCACACTAAACATAGGGACCTAATACACACCAGCTCAAGTCAACATAACAAAGGCCAACCAATTACTTTTGTGTCTCCTTGAGATGATCCATCACGTATAACTTGGGGGGATGAAAAGGCCTCGTCTCATTCAACCCATGGGAGGCCTCTTGATTATTTTATTCCTTTTAAGAAGTCTCCTCCTTGCACTTCCTCTTTGAAGATCTTTCCTCAAGATGGGCCTTCAAATTGTTGATGTATTCCTCCACTTTGGCTTGCACTAAATTGTTTTGGGAAACAAAATTGTTCATTTATTCCCCAAGGTTATCCTTAGCATTTTTAATAGATACCAAGGCACTTAGCATTTCATTTGTTTCTTCCTTTGAGAGAGCTTTATTAGAACACTTGTTTCTCTTATTAATTCTCTCCCTTATCAAAATGGATGAAAATATCCAATAATGTTGATTTCTAGTTACAAAAATCATGACCAAAGTATGTCAAGCTTCAAAATCTAAATTATTTTTTAGGTTTTTACTTAAAACTCATATGGGTAACATAACATAAAGCTAACCTCTATTACTATAAAACCATCCAATTTTTTGCATAATAAAGATAGTCATTAACTATATTCTATTCACACTTTTTTAACTGTTAATTGTTTATTCTAATCATTGTTGTCAACCTATGGTGCACATTGATAATTTTATGAGTTTCATAAATGTGTAGTTAATATTGTTATTCTTATCGATCCTCTATGTACACAAAATGTTCTTAGTATATGGGAAGTTGAAATATGTAAGAAAAACTATTTGATGTTTGATATGGTAGAATGTGTATTTGGACTCCTATATTTGATGATACAATGCTATACTAATGTCTTGTGGTGATGGTAAGTCATTCTACATGTAATATATTAGAAAGGTGTCAAGCATAGGAAGCTAGTAGATGTAGGAAATAGCATCAAAATTCCTTATTATAGATTCCTTTATATTTCTTAGGATAAGAAATTGGTGAATTATGGTTTAGGTGTTATTATAAATGATTTGTGAATGTCGACTATCCTAGTTTTTAGCCCATCAAAGTTTGGTGATTAAAGTTACAATTTTATATTTGTTTTTGAATAATTTGCGTTTTATTAGTAATTTTTAAATTTATTAATGCTATGGCTCATTGTTAAAAATGTTGTGGACTAGTCAATAGAATGCTTCATGTTGATGTTTCTATATGTATAATTAATATTCAATCTTTCGATTTGGGATTTAGATTTTTGGTACGAGGTAAAATAGATCAACATGAGAGGACATTGAAATGAATATTATAAGGAATGGTACTATATGTGTTCAATTTTTTCTTGCCTTATTTTGATATGTTTGTATAGCTAGAAGTAGAAGAATGAGCATTTACTCGAGTATTTACAAAGTGTCAGGACAGTGTACACTATGGAAGCACAATTAGAAGAGGAGGAAAAATTATAACAAATTTTTTTACTCACCTCAAATCAAAGATGGATGTCTCAAATATTAGTTTATTTAAATAAATTTTAGTATAATGTTCTACTATAAATTCACAACCTCTCAATTATATTAGGACCAAAATCCTTACAACATCTAGGTGATCTTGTGATTTTGTAAAATAACTTATCCAAACTTAAACATATTTGATTTTCAATTTATTAATAACAATATCGCAAAGTCAAAGGAGACCCTCCCTAAGTATTTTAATCTTCGAACAAAATCTAAAACTCCAAGTTGTAGGAAAAAGCAAAGGCAAGCTTTTGATTGTAGAGTTGAGTGAAGCAAAATAGAGGCTATGGAAAGGGGAAAAAAAGAGAATGTCCAAATTACAAAGAAATAATGACTAATTCTAAAGTTGCAAGTGAAGAAGAGGTGAATAGTCTAGAAATAGAGGAGGATGGTGAGAGCAATTACTTTGGTGGGTCGGTTGAGAAAATGTTCCAACCACTAAGAATATGACCTTCCCCTATTTTAATCCATTCAGAGGAAGTTAAAGAAAGTATGCAGACAAGTGAAGATGAGAATGCCAAGTGAAGATTTCTGGGAAGATTGTACTGATAAATTAGAAGTGAAAAGAAGAAGTTTATCCAAATTTACCATTTCCCAAATTATCCTTTTTCAATTAAAGTTGGGAATAGATATTATAGATATAGAGGAGGCTGAGATAGACATTTCAACTTTCGAAGAAATTGAACTTGCAAACCTTGTCATAGATTGGGATTCTATGGAAGAAGATGATATTCTTCAAAAACCAACTAATGTGATTGAAAAGACAAAGTCTTGGTTGAAATTGAAAAAGGGAACCTGTGCTAGCGTCAGGGTTGATTTTTTTTCTAATATTGGTTTCCCTACTACAGGTAGTAGAAGGTCATCAAGAATTTCTAAGAAAAAGTTTCACAATCATCCCCTTGTGCAAAAAACCTATTCCAGTAGAAAGACCAAAATGTTAACTCCATCAAGCCCTCACCAAGTTATTCAAGTTGACAATGAGAAAGAAAAAGATCAACGTGAAGAACTCATTGATAATAGCCAGAGGGTTCAAATGATTGTGGGTTCATCTCCTCCAAGGCTACAGACTGTAACTACTTTGGAAGGGGTTGTTGGATCACAACAGGATGTTGTATCTCCTAACTAGCTTGTGGCCTCGATGAATAGGGAAACAAGTTTAGTTCTACTATCTTTTCTTGTTGATGATATTGTGAGTAAGTACACTAATAAGGCTTCCAAACCCAAAATGACCAAAAACATTACTCGGATAACTTTTGATAGTGCAACTAGGAGGAGCATTGCTGAGGTAGCTACTTATAATCATAAAGAGGGAGCTAAAAAATTGCATTTGAGAAATTTTGAAGTTACGCACATAGATTTAGAGGTAATGAACTATGAGACAAAGGAACACTGGAGAGAGGTGTTCACAAAATAAATTGTGTTGCAATCACAAAAAGAAGGAATTGAGAAGAAAAGGCTAAAAGCCAAAAATAATGCAATGGCTGAATATATAAACTCATTGAAGGAACAAAGTTTAGTTCTTGGTAATCAATCACAAATTACCTTCGATTCCAATGCCCCTGAAAATCAATAGCTATTAGAGGATTTGAAGAAAGGAAAAATGATTATGTTTGTAGTATCTAGTTGGATGAGCCTCGTAATGAGCCAAGTTGCCAAAGTCATGCGAAATTTGCATGAGATTGCTTCCCTAGCAGGGGTTGCTCTTGATGAATCTTATGTTCAATCTGGGACATGGAAAGCATAAGTTGAAAAATTATTAGCCATGGTGTCTCAACTAGTGGAAGTAGAAGAGTTTGGACCAGAGAAATTCCTTGAAGAAAACTCATTGCAACATGTATATGCAAGTCTGATTCAAGTTTTGAGGAAAAACATTGCTAGAGAGAGTCCACCTATACTTCTGGGATTTCAAGGCATTTTTGGAGTAAGTAGGAAAATATTTCTAGTCCATTGGTTCACCTCTACCTAACCTCCTTAAAGAAGGAGGCTTTCATGTAGAGACAATGGTCAAGCAACATGAAGAATGTATGAAGTCTATAAAAGACAAAATTGATCTTACATCGTTTGACTTCTCCAAAGTGGCCAAGAGTGAAGTGATGTTAGGAACCTACACCTTGCAACTACCAAGTTACTTGGACACTATAAATAAAATGAAGCTAGACAAGGATATTTGGAAAAACCACCTTCAAAGCATCAATAATCTGAACACGATCACCATGACTAAATTTATGAATGCATTTAGGATATGGAAGCTAGTGTGTGGGTAGGGTGATGGTGAAGATGTTGAAGACAATGAGGAGGAAACCACTTGACCAATCAATGGCTATTTTATGCTTTTTGTTAAATTTTCTTGAAATTTTTTTTAGTTATGATTTCTATCAGTTAAATTTTGGGTATGTGTACCCTATTTTTAATGTTGGTTTTCATAACTACTTCTAACTATCCAAGAATCAAGTTTTTAGGGAGATTCTTGGATAGCTTTTTATTTAAGTTTAAAACATAGTAGTGCTATGGGTTGGCATTTTTTGATGGATATCATGTTGTGACCAATTTCCTAAAGGCTTTAGTGTTATGAAAATTCTCTAAGTTTCTCTAATATCATATATGAATAGTATTGTTCCTTTTGAAAGGAAATGGTTGAATGTTCAAAGATGTAAGCTTTATATTAGTTCATTATTGATTTTGTATTGAATTAGTATTGAATTATTGAACAATTCATTATTTGCTAGATATTTCTCCCCTCGTGGTGATTGTATTTTAAGTTTGTTTATTTTCTAGAATGTGATTCATAGAGAAACTGTGTGTTCTCTTCTTTGTATGCATTTATTTTTTAGCATATTGTTATTAATTATATTTTTCACCCTATCCAAGAGTATATGGGAAGCCTTATTAATTTCAAGTTAAAAATAATCTTCTTTTGAAAAGTGGTTTTGATTAAAAATCCAATAAGGGAGTTGAACCTTACTTAAATTCAAAGAGGAATTGTGAATGTAAAATTTCCTCAACTATTGGGAAGTTTTATTTGACTTATGAACTTGGGCATAGAATCTTTTATTATTTTTATGTAAATTAAAAGAAAAATTTGTTCACAAAGAAATACGAAGAGATGGACACTACTAATCTATTTGAAAATGGAGACTCCAATGAATTTAATGCAACAATTGTGGATTTAATGGAAAAGAATAGAACTCTAGTTGAAGAGATCATAAATGTTAAAATAGAGCAAGAATCACAAGCCATATTACTATGTGAGGTGACTAAACAAAAAAAGAAAGATATGGAGGAAAAAGTCATGATTGAATATGAAAAAAGAATTTTGACTAGCAGACTTGAAGATAAATCATTAGGGGCAACTAGGATTGCTAACATGCAATTAGAAACTTTGGGTCACATAATGAAGGTAAACCATGAACTGAACGCCAAAGACATTGACATAATAAAAATGAAGTTGTAGAATGAACACTTGAGCAATGATCTGAAAAGGGAAAAGGATTTTTTTGAAAGATTCAATAAACCAAATTAAGCTATCAAATCTAACAATGATACATCTGGACTAAGGTACACAAGTACTAAAGAAGGAGAATCATCCAAAAGTGTTGAAGAAAGAGGTAACAAAGGCAAGAACTCAAAACCTACTTGTCACAATTGTGGTAAGAAAGGACATACTACCAATGTGTGCAGGAGAAAGACTATAAATTAGAATGTTAAGCAGAAGAGCATGGGTCACTACCATAAGTGCAACAAACAAGGTCATCAAGCACATGAATTCAGAACCAAGACCATGGACACTCAAAGATTTGAAGGATACTATTATAACTGTCAAAAAAATGGTCATAGAGCTTTTCAGTGTAGATCCAAACCCATGTGGTCATCAAACAAGAAAATAGAGGTAAAGAACAACGGTAACTCTTATAATTGGGATTATAATACAAGGTATAGTTGTTACTAATGTCAAGAGTATGGACATGTTCATAAGAACTGTATTAAAACACACTTCAAGAGTGACTACAAAAGGTGGTTGAGTCAAACCACATGTTTTTGTTGTTTGAAGACTCGTCACATCAGTCGATATTATCCAACAAGATCAAAGGCACCAAGTTGTGAGTCTACCAAAGGCAAAGGCAAGGCATGCATTGAAAATGTTAGAAATGAGATGAACAAGACATGGAAGAGAAAGGAGGATTACAAAACATAAAGTATAGATGGGATCACTTTGCCCAATGGGTCAGGTGATCACACCTCATCAAACTAAAAAATCAAGAGGTATCTGGGATTGATATTTAAAATGTTATACAATACATCAGTTCCAAGGACCTAACTCTAAAAAGATTACATATGCATGAATAAAGATGTAAAGTGTTATTAGAAATCAAGGAAAAATCTTTAAGTTTTGTCAATTTTTCATGTTACTGCCAAGCATGAAAAGTCTCCTATGGATGATAAGTAAAATATTTGTCAATGTCAAGCTAACAAAATTGGTTGGTTCAGACCGAGCTCATAATGATTGCCGAATGAATGGAAAGACATGTTGATGTCGAGTGAGCCATAAATCATTTGATGTCAAGCTTACAGCTATGTAAGCACTTAACACTAATCATAGTGTTTTTGAGGGATATTATGGTCAATTTCTTCTTATTTAACATCATTTAAATTTTAGAAAGAAAGTGAAGAGCTAAAGGAAATCTGGAGAATACCATCTAAAATGCTTGTAGAAGATTTGAATGACTATTCGACACTATTTCATCATGATTTGTAATGTGTTTATTGTATGCTAAGTTATACAGTTTATAATTTCATAAACCCTAGATTTATGTGATGGTGTCTAGTTCTTCAAAAGAAAAGGGTCTAGAGGGAAAAGAGGTCTTAAATGTTTAGTTAACTAGCAATTCCATTAAATAACCTATTTTCAAGGCTATTGTAGATATGGCATATAAATAGGATTGCTCTGATGCATTGTCTATGATACAACCATGAGTTTTAATGATTCAAGATGTTAGAAATTGTTATACTTATAAGATTGGAAGTATATGTGACATGGAAATTAGAGAAGAGTATGGAAGACTATGTGAAAATGGAGCTTTTAAGGAACAATACAACATTGTTGAGAAGAAAGGGTTAACTCATGTGCTAGATTTCCCAAATGTTTCCAAAACTAAATGGATTAGGATTGTCTTAAGAAAAATTCATGATAGGCCAGTATGGATAGAGAATGGGTCGATTAAAATTTAAAAAAAAATTATTCATGGGGTAACAGGGTATCTGACCCTAGATAAGCCAAAAACTATGAGAAGTGAGTCAAAGGAAGTTATTGAAAAGAACATAGGAACCGTATGGAACAAAAGGGGTATGACCATTGATACAATCACAAATCCCCTAATAGATTTTGTATTGAGGGTAATAGAACATAAGTTTTATTAGTCAAGAAGATTAAATAGTGTACCTTGAATTATAGTGGACATGGCCTAAAAAATTGTCAAGAAAGATCATAATTATGATCCTGTCAAGTTACAGTTACAACAATTAATTGAAAACCTAGGAGCAATAAGGAAAATAAAGAGTTCTCAATACAAATTTGGATATATTTTGATATGTATTCTATTCTATGTGTAGAATACATTTCCAACATTTGGCAAGGTTGAATGGAAGACAAATAGATCAATTGCAATATAGACAGGAGAGTTCATTGAACAATTAGGAAATAACTTTGAGTTAGTAATGGCTAGTTATCTTGAAGATTTCAAACAATCTATGAAGAAGAGATTAATGATTCCAGTCTCATTAGTGGAGAAACATTATGATGATGTTTGCTTCTTGGTTGACACTCATCATTCATATGTACAAGAAACAATTCCTAGAGTGAGATGGCTAAGGTTATTAGGATATGAGATAAATGTTGATGAGGCCTCTATAGAAATCACACCATTACTTGCAGAAGAAGTGAAAAAAGAAGCCAAAACATTTAATAACTATGAATAGGCCAAATCTAAAATCACTATGGACTTGAAGACTACATCTGTAATAAAGAAGAAGAATAAATTGGTGAAGAAACTAAAATAAAAATTTGGTTAAGGAGCTGAGGAAGACGATGAAGAAGAAGAAGAAGAAGAAGAAGAAGAAGATAGATACGTTCAAACACCACTAGCTCTAACAAAAGGTCAAGGAGAGGATTAGCAGGAAGAGGAGATAGAAATTCCAAAAGGTGTGGAGGGAGAAGAAGTCAAGGAAGCACCTAATCCTATTGACAAAAAGAAAAGAAAGGAAAAGACACCTGTAGTGACAAGACCAAAGAAGGTTGCAAAACCTAATCAACCAAAAACAACAACACCTACCACAAGGGCTAGTACAAGAGTAACTACACAGAAGGCTAAAGAGATAGCTAAACCTAAAGAGAAAGAAGGTGGATCACAAAAACGACCAAGAAGAAACTATGTTACTCAGGCTAAATCTGATAAGGAGAAGATTGAATCTGATGACAATAGCCGATTCCAAGAGGTGAGTCATAGTCCCTCCTTGGACTTAGATAAATTATGTGTGAACATTAGAAACAATGCTGACTTGTCAAGTTTCTCTCACATTGATTTTGATAACCTTGGAAAGACTGAGAATATTAAAGTAGAGGAGACAATAAATGCCATGACGGCTACTTTTAAGAAAACTCTTCTAGAAATTTCCAACTCCATCCCTAAGAGTTTATATGATAGAGTTGAGTAGAAATGGCACTATTCTTTAGACATAGAGAAGAAAATTAGGAAGATGAACCTCACTCAAGTTATGCCAAAACTTAGTAATGCAAAAATGTCTAAAGCCATAAATAAATATGCTATGATATTTGTATCTAAGTATAGGTAGGTCATTTAGAATAATATAGAACAAGATAGATGATGTTGTAAAGAAGTCAAAACAAATGTGGAAGATTACATATGGACTAGAAATAGTCAAAGATGATGAACAAGAACCTATTGAGGTAGAAGATGATGAAGAGGATAACAATGAAGAAGGTACATTTCAGGGAGGCACTGATATGAATATAGATGATAAAACAAAAAATAAGCAAGAGAAACAATGAGAACACAATGTACAAGATACAAAAATGCCAAGTTCTAACCCTCCATAAGTGTAAGTACTACAACTATCATAGTGAAGGATGTTTCTGATCCTACTAATGAGAACATCAATCCCCTAATAGAAGAATATTTGAAAAGGACACTTGACTAATCCACGCTACAAGCCAAATTATGTCACAAGGATATATTGGTAAGTGTAGATGAAATTCAGAAGTTAGAATTTATGACTGTAGGAGAGGAAGTTAAAACACAAGACACACCTATAGTCACTCCTCAAGTGATAAGTGTACAACCTTCACTGCACTTAGTTGTATATCAAAGGAAGGATAGAACAAGATGCACTATTAGTACACCCATGGAAAGCACTCTAGTCTCACAAAATGTTCAAGGACCTAAAAAGGACAAGGTTGAGATAGTTGGACAAGATAAGGTGGAAACACCAGTCAATAATGGGACACTAAGTCAAATAGGTCAAATAGATGTGCCTGCACCTCTAGCACAAGTTCAAGGTGCAATTAATATCGAAAAGGTAGAAAAGGACAATCTTGAAGAGACAAATGCATCACCCAAGCCAAAGGAACTCAAAGTACTTTGAGCATTGATAATATTTCCAGAATCAGGAACTCCTTCCAGTCAAACTCTTTAGAGGCTGAGCATAGATGCAATACTTTTGCAATTTTTAGTGGCAAGTCCTAGCTCATCAAAGGAAAAAGAGGTAATAACTTATGGAGATGTTAGTCAAGATGAAGAAATTGGATTACAAAAGTGTGATTATGCAGCAATAACAATTGAGCAGATGGGTATACCTCAAGAGGCCCTAGCAAGAAAGAAACACCAAGAACTGCTCAAAAGGGAGCATACCCAGAAGCAAGCTTTGATTGAGATCAAAGAAATTTTATTAGATGCATTCATTCTACCTACTCAAGATGAAACAAATCCAATCATTGAACAATTGACCAACATAGTTGAAAGAGTAAGTGATACAGACCTAGATACTAATGAAAAATTATTAGAATGGTCTGAGAAGAAGTTTCAAACTAAAGTGAGTGAGAAGATATCTAGTAAAATAGCACTAACACAATTTGCATTGGCTACTAAGATAGAAAGTGTAAATAATGTATTAGAGAACATTTTGTCCTTGTACACCAAATTGTGTAGTCCTACACTCTTCACACAAGAGATAAGGAATCACATCCTGAGCTTAGAAATTCACATGCAGTCATTTGGAGCCAAATTGTTCATGACTCTAGCTCAAAGTGAGAAACATTTCAAGACCCTCTTGCAAACCCAAAGTTAGTTAGCAACACTACAAGCAGATGAAGCCAACATAAGGGCTAAACCAATTAGCATCCAGTCGACATTGACTCCTCACATGGAGATTTTACACAAGGAGCCAGGCTATGCAGAAACACTTACCAAGAAAGACCCCAATATTTCTACATTAGAGGCTTAGTACACCTTGCTACCGAGCTATCCATCCAAATTAAGTCTTTGGAGGTAGCTTGTGATAATTGGGATGTAACTCTTAAAATTATTCTTAAGGTCCATAAATCTTTTTTGGACAAAAACACTATTAGTGTATAACCCGTTGACATCAGTGTCAAAAAGGGGGAGTAAGAGCTGAGGGTGAGCATAAAGAAAGAAATAAAGAGAAGAGCAAGAATTGGGGAGTAAGAGAAAGCAAGCAGAGAGAAAGAGTATTAGTTGAGGCAAACCTACTTAGCAGGAGAAAGAATTTGAAGATTTTGATATAGAATAAAGTACAAAATAGATCAAACAACTCAAGGGAAGTTATAAGGGTATGTGCAGGATCATGGTGTGCCAAAAAGTGGCAATCTGAAAAATATGTAGTTCTGAAATGCCTCAAAGAATTTCAAAATCTATTCCAACTTTTTTCCCACCCATCCTGATACTAAATGAAAATAGTTAATACCTTTATAATTCCTACTATATCTTTCGATACCAATCTTATATGGTCATCTTTAAAACATCTCAAAAATGTGTTTTTTGCATGTTCTTATGTGTTTTTTACTTCAAGCATGTAGCTGACATCTTTTTTAAACCAAAATTTGATGTAATGAAAAGGGTTTCTTAAGAATGTTCTTAGCTTTTCATAAATGTAAGGTTTGTCAAATTACGAGTTTAGTAAGTAATTATTACTTATTTTCTAATGGAGTTAGCTGCAAAGTGTTGATTGACATACTAGTTGAAAAATAGCTATAACTTTCAAACCTTATAAGTTTGTGAAATCCAAAAGATGCATCACATTCTATGCTTCAACTAGTATAAGAAAAAAAAAAAACTTAATTTTGATTTTTTTTGAACTAGTTAAGGTGGTCAGACACGGGAGTTTTTTAATTCTGAAAATAGTATAGTAGAAAATTCATAATTAATTATTTATTTGGAATAAAAATTCCCAAAAATATGTGTCACATCTAGGCATGAGTCTAATTTTTATATCTAAAATTATATTTAAAAATATTATCATTTCATTATGATTAAGGTGGTCAGACATACACCTACTTTTTATTTTTGCCCTAAAATTTTTGTAGTACTGCATTAAAATCCAAACTTTTGGCCAATCAAATATTTTTTTCTCTAGATAAGGCCTTGTATTTTAGAAACTAGATTCAATTTTCTACAGATTATTTTCTTACAACTTTTTGATATAAAGTCTAGAACCACTTTAAAATTATGTGGCAAGTTGACATAACCCTGATTTGTTGGTTTTTCACTGCCACTTAAGGCCATAGTTCGGTACACCATGATCTTGCACATACCCATAATATTTTGAGGTATAAGTCATGTTGTAAACATTTTGATATTTTGAAAATGTGTGTAGAAGCCGAATAAGAGTTCATTTTATGCTCATAAGAATAAAGAGTATTAATGTATGACCAAGTGTTTTTGACACTCATGTCAAAGGGGGAGATTGTTAATCTTAGATTGGTATTGAATAATGAGTGTCTATAGACTTAATTTATTTACTTACTTCATGCCAAACAAGTAATATATGCCAAGAAAAACATGTAAATTTAGTGCATGTCGAGTAAATAGCGAGTGTCAAGTCGCTCAGGAGCCGAGTAGATAGTATACGCCAAGTGATTCAGGAGCCGAGAAAGAAGTACATGATGAGTAATTCAGATTTTGAGTGATAGCATTGAAGTCATAGTATGTGTCGAGTACTAGGGGTTTCAGATGACACGTAACATAGTTTTTCATAGTTGTTTATATTGGCACAAACAACTATGTCAACCATTTTTGGGCTGACCTAAGTATTGAATTATGATATTTGGTTATAAGGATGAATCTCAATTAGGAATCCCTATGTATTGCATGCACCCAATCAGGTAAAGGGAAGGTTTAAGCTACACTATGGATGAATCACAACTATTGATTCATACGTAACCCTAAGTCACCTAGGTCTTCTTAAGGAGGATGAACCCTAAACTTCATGTGTGTGAGTAGGGGAATGAATGAATAATCAAGGAGAGTTTTGAATGCATAAACCAAGACATTCATGGTGACCAAGGTATTATGATTTGAATTGCAAAATCAATTAAAGGAGAATAGAGAAAGGAAATAGTGAATAATAGAGAAACATCTGATCAAGAAGAACCAAGTACATAGTAGAATAGAGGTGATATATCATCAAGCATCAGAGTGCTAACTACAGGATCATTGCTAAGACATTCTAACAGGTGAATTAGTTAAATCTCTTTATAAAGTAGTCCTAAGAGGCTGTATTGAAATCCTCTAACAAAGTGCTTACATAATTGGGAGTTAAAGTCCTTTAACTAGGAACACTTCTAATAGGGTGTTGAAATCCTTTAACAAGGTAAGACCTAATAGTCTTTGTAAGCCTTTGATAGGGTAGACCTTTCACAAGGTAGATGATGTTTCATGATCAAACATTGTAACCTTCATTAGATACACTTTATTACTACAGTAGTGAAGATTTGTGGGTGTCATCCCCAACCCAATTTTACCCTCTCATTGGAGGGTTTCTAAGTAATCATATCTTGTGTCATGAATGTGTGAATGCTTACTTACATGCTTTAGATATATATTCTTTACATGGTATTTCAATTTACTTATTCTTTACAACTTTTCACTCTTTTGAAGTGAGCCATGTTAGGAGCCAACCCTATTAAAGGCTACAAAATACACTATTAGGTGTGACCTTGTTAAATGATTTGAATGACCCTATTAGGAGTTGCCTAGATAAAGGTCTTAAGACACTTCAATCTAGAAATGCCACCTTGCTAGAGGATTTACAAAATGAATGTTAAGTCAACTCTGTTAAGATATTTCTTCACTGCTACAATTGTTAAAGAGTCACAATGATTGACTTGATTAATCAAGCAACTGATTTGTAGATTTAGATCATTTTTTTGGCTTATCCTCTAAGTCCTCCTTGATCAGAATAATCTTTGTAGCTCTTTGGATGTTGTGCTCTTAATTAGATATCCTTCTTTATTCACATCTTAAATTTTTCCACAACTCGACCTTTCATATATATGAAATCCATTGTCAAGTCGGCTCTAATACCTTTAAAAATAAGCAATAGATATCCAGTAAGTTGACTTACATAAACAACACAATAAACAAAACTATTCTATTGTAGGTTAGCTAAAATTAAAATTGGGTCACTCAATTACCACTGAGTTCCTTGGTAACCGACCTTACTTGGCTTACACTGAACCCCTTTGGTAACCAACTTGACTCAGTTAACACTAAAATCCTTCAATGATTGATCTAGCTTAGTTTGCACTTGATCACTTAACTTGGCTTCTTCTGAACTTGTGCTTGGCTGATAGTGGAGTCATTAGAGCTCAGTGACTACTAGTAGTGCTCGTTTAGAGTGTAACATTTGTGTAACATCAATGACAATATACAATTTAATAACTATTTTCAACAACATTATCAAGTATAATTTCTCAATGAATTAGATGATATTTTCTCATAGTAATCAACAATAGATTAAGGGACAACTAAAGTTAAGCTCTTGTGTCTATTATATCCTATATCTTGATGACATTTGAGTAGACTAGTAAACAATCTTAAAATAGTTAATAGCATATTTAAAAACATGTAGAGCACCAAGGATATATAAAAACAAATAGTTTTTGCATTCACAAAATGAATATAAGCATTGAAGTGAATGAAAAGTTTCCATTTGTGATAAGGAAAACACACTAGTTTGCATTCTAAACAAAATATAAGAACATTAGTGAAAAGAAAAGAATGTTTCCATTTCCAATAAGCAAAGAAAAGAAATTTGGTTTTTTTATTGGAAAAGGAAGAAATGGACTCTTATCATTTTTGTTATGCATATAATCTTAATACTACATTTGTAAATTTATGAAAAATAATAAATCAATTTTAAAAAAAATTATGAAATATAGTACAAATTAAAATAATTGTCATTTAGTGCGTTGGTGGTGCAAGTACAATGTTTTTATGCCCACTAAATTTTACACATCACACTTTGATAAAGATATATGATCCTATGTTTTATAGTCTAAAACTTGTGTCATAAATCTTAGATCCCAAATTTTTTAACCTCATATGAAATAAATTTAGTGTTAACAAATAAGAAAGAAAGTTACTTAATATTTAGAAAATGAAAATTTTAGATTTCTTCTAAATGTTATCTAAAATATTGATATTCAAAATATACACAATTAATATTTTTTAAAAATTAAAAAATTCACATCGACTATATTTTTGCAAAATTTATCCAATGTTTTAATTGAATCTTAAATAGTTCACTTATATTAATATGAATATGAGACCTCGAATTCGAAGATAGTCATTGACATCACTAATCAGTTTGTCCTCCACGAGACTGCCATAGGGCTTCTTACGCTATAACCATGAGCGCTTGAAACCCACCTAATTGAGCCTTGGGAGAAGCCCGATTTCGAAGGATCAAATGCTTTTGCTACAAATGTGATGCTATAATTCCTTTTCTCCATCGCTGCCCCAAACGATAAGAAAGTTGGATTCACACTCACATCGACTCCCCTGGGCGGATCAATTTTGACGGTGTACTTGGACTCCGCGGCTCCAACATTAGTCACAACTCTTCTCAAGGTGACAGAACTTGTTTCATTTAAAACAAGAGGAAAAGACGGATAATTGAGGTTACCCGAAAGAGTGCTTTCATGATTCGAAGGGCACACAACATTCTTGTTTAGGATCAAGCGAAGTTGGGATTCTGTGTAATTTAGCCCGCAAAGATAAGGAATATAATCTTTAGGGCTAAGGTCATAAACAAGGCCTGGATTGGCTGCTCTTTCGGGATTTATGTGCCCAGCACCCATAGCAAAAATATCTGCGGGCATGAAATTCTTTCCACCATCAAGAATTGGCCCGCCCTTCTTATCCAAGTAATCTGCAGTAGTAACAAGTGCGGACTTAATGTCTGTCAGGCTCCATTCCAGGTGAGCATTTTAAAGCAAAGCAGCCACCCTGCTCACATGTGGAGTGGCCATTGATGTACCGTACAAGATATTGAAACTTACTGTTTGCTTATCTTCAGGGAGGCCCGAAGCACTCTGATTTGAAGGCCAAGCTGCAATTATGGCAAATCCAGGAGCTATTACGTCGGGCTTCATACTTTTTGGGCTTATTAGGTTGGGTCCATGCGACAAAAATGATGCCATCATCAACGCTGAAATATTGTTGGCGGCGCCCAAGACAGTGCCCTCGGACTGAATAGCCTCCTTAGGGTTCTTAGTAGAATTTATATAGGCCGCCAAGGCAAGTCCTACCTTAAACCCAAGGGATGTCGATGGCAAAAGCTGAGGGAACAATATGAATTCCTCCCCAGTAAGATTATCATTAACGAATATGATGCCGACACCTCTGGCCTCTCGAGTAGCTTCTCCCTGCTACAATGGAGAACCAAGACTGCCTGGCGAGCACACCACCAGCTTTCCTCTTATAAGACGTGAATCCAGAGAACCATCCCTGCACAAATCCGTCTCCATGAGCCTCAATTCTTTCGTTTGGTGCACCATCATCATACATGGTGCACCGTTAGAGAGATATGAGGGCTCCTACGACCCTTCATTTCCCATCGTGCAACTCACAAAAATGCTCCTTTCCATGGCGTGAAAGGCACTGATTACAAGCTCGTCCAAATAAAATGCAAATGGCTCGCCACCAAGAGAGATAGAGAGCATGTCCACACCGTCGGAAATGGCGCCGTCCATCCCCGCTAGAACATTAGATTCTAAGCAATCCAACCCCATGCAAACCTTGTAGACAGCAACATGAGCACCCGACACCATTCCCTGCGTGGTTCCTTGAGCGTTGCCAAAGAGTCCAGCCCTTGCAACAGGGCTCCTAGCCACAGTGGAGGCAGTATGAGTGCGGTGTCCCACTGAGTCTCTCATCGTTCCTTCCCTCGTGAAATTTCTCACCCTGATCAGATTGTTGTTGCAACTTGACTTATATAAATCAAGCAAAGTCTGGCAGATTCCTTTCCAGCGAGAAGGCACGGCATCGATGTTGGTGTCTGGCTTGAACGAAGGGCTCTCCGGCCACACACCCGTGTCTAGTAATCCAATTATGATGCCCTTGCTCATGTTAGAGCTTTTACACATGCCATGGCTTGGTTCGAGGCCCATAAACCTGGCAGAATATGTTGTCTACAAGTGCACCACCTTATCAGGAGTCGCGTGCACAAAACTTGGGATCTTTCTCATCACCTCAAGTTTTGATCTTGTTAACCACGCAGCGAATCCAGTCATGACATTCTCATACACATGCACTAGATTTGCATCTCCATTTGCTACTTTTGCTTTGTGTAGGAACGACGAATACCACATTTTCAGCTCGTCAAGGCTCTGTGGGCTTTCTTCTGGTTGCGCCACACGGATGATATAGATCTGTGACTCTTCGCTTGCCTCTACGAGAACATCTGGGTGGTACATAGTTATCATGATCGCCATGGATACAAAGAATAACTTCATCACGTATTCAGAAAATGATCTTCTTGCCAAAATGCCCATGTTTGCTAGGATCGGGAGAAATTAACTGGAAAGTATAAGATTCCAAGGTGAACCTCTGGTATTTTTCTGCAAAATAAACTAGAATTGTAGCCATAACACACTAGCCTTGTCTAGGTCATCGACTTCCAGTTTGGGCTACGACTTTTGGTTGGCAGATTATTGGCTACTAAAGTATCTTCTCTTTTCTTCATGTACATTTATTGGCAGATTAAAAACATTCAGAGTGGCACAAAGCATATTTAAGAAGCTGGGAATAGTTTATTATTATTATATTTATATTTTGTAAATACAATTTACATAGTAAAGATGTAGAGATTTCGATTTTATTCAAAAATTAGTATTAAATTTTTATTTTTTTAAAAGGCCTATAGTGAAAAAAAAGAAAATAATTGCTCTTATACTTTATTGTATGATGAATGATAATGTGATCAAGTATGCTTCTTAATAATTTATAATTGCCTCTTAATATGACACAAATAAGTTGAATAGGAAAAATATGTATTTTTCAAATTAGTTATATGTAATAAATTTACATGTTTAATGTTTTGAATATCTTAGATATTATATAATTAATCATATATGTTAATTTAGATAATATATAATCTAGTAACAATGAGTATCACACATAAAAGAAATCTATTGAAATTTATTGAATATAAACATCTTAATTAGAATATTATATTATTATTATTATTACTATATATATTATAATATTACTTATAGTATTATTATTATTGCAAACATTATATTATAATTACTATATTAATATTATTATATTCATAATCTAGTATCAATAAATTCATCATCATTAATATGGTAATAAATCTTAAGGTTTGAAATAGACCTTTTGAACATGACAGTATTCATTTTAAATTAAATGACTTGATAAGTTTCTGATTAGGGAGGAAATAAATGTTCAAGGCACCTTGAAATCCTTTTACAATCAAGTTGTGACCTCAAGATTTGGAATCCTATTAAAACGAATAGATAAATAGATAAAACCATTGGGTTTCAATATTGCATCCAAAACCATCATTATGAATTGCCACAAAAGATTAATCATCAAAATGCTACGTGAAACTATGGCATTTTGAATAGCTCCCCAAACCAACATGGGTTTAACTAGGATCCCACAACAAGATTAGGTTTTAATGGCCCATAAAACCATTACAAGGTTTTGAAAAGTTCATGAAACTTTCACTATGAGCCTCATGAGATTAATAAAATAATATTAAAAAATAACAAAAATTAGATTTTGATTTATTAAGGGATCCAAAACTATATTGGGGTTTTCAAAGTTACCACAAGCCATCAAGTTGGGTTTTGAAATGGCTCCCAAAATTAATCTAAAGTCTAGATCAAAGTTGATCATCCAAAATGTCTACAACTTTCCCAACAAACCCTTATCCACATGTATAGGATTGGATCCCAAATTAATATACGGACTAAAAAAAATCACTAGAAGGGAGAATATAATTTTTTTCCACCTAGCATTCCAATAGTTGTGTGGTGCAATGAGTATCCGAGGGTACTCTTGTTGGAGGTAAACTAGATCCTTGTAGATAACCACATAGTGGAAATACAATTCAAAAGCAAGATATGTTACAAATCATAACACTTTATTCATAAATACAATTGTTTACATGCAATATGCCTAGCTATAAGGCCTTTCGAGTTAGGGCCAAATACAACAACAATTAAAAAATAGTTTTGCAAGATCCCACAAGATCCAACTCACAGTCGTAATACTAGCTAGTCTAGTTCCACACTCTATTAGGAAACCCAAAGGAAATATCAACTTGTGCTCGCAAGCCCACCAAGAAATCTCCTAGTTCAGCAAGCCTCAACTACTAGCCCTTCAAGGTTTGCTCATAAAATTCATCCTCTTTTTCAAGCTGGATGAATATACCACACTACCTTAAGACTCCAAAAACCACCCCTTACTTATACCCAACTAAGCCACAAGTTATCCTATCCCATTAAAAATTAAAATAAACCCTAATATTAAATATTTTTATAAGCCACAATTCTGCTAAATTATTAGAAGATTATTAGTACAATATTAGTACAATCTTGTACTAATATTAACTTCTTCTTTTCACTTCTAATTTATCAGTACAATCTTCTAATAAATTTGGATTCTCACAGGTATCTGCTAAATTATTTTTATAAGCCACAATTCTGCTAATTTATTAACCAATTGAAAGCCTCTCTTGCATAGGTTATTGATACTATGTATTTTATTCTAAACCATTATTGCATAGAAGATTCCAATTTTTTGAGTTAAACCTTTAAACCAACAAGAATCCTAAAAGGTAGGGTCATAACTCAAAAGGAGTTATGAAATGCTAGAGTAAATAGAAAAACAACCATAAGGATTAAATAACCAAACATGAGAGGTGAAGTCATCCATTTTGATCCTCCAAGAATAAAGCTCCACCTAGATCTTCAACATGTTGGGATTGATGCACATAAGGTTCACCCATTAACCATTAATCTATTAATCAAAAACTATACTAGCATAAAAATGCTTGCAATAATTAAGCAGATCTGAATCGTCAAATCCTTCCATCAAGAAACTTTCTCTAAGCCAAGAATCTTCAAAGAATCTAATCCATTTGCAATAATCGGCTACATTAGCATAAAGTTTTAATTAAGGCTAGGGTTGATGTCAATTGAGTTTATGTTAAAAAATACATTAAGTTCAAGTTATTATTCAAGATAGGGTTTAGTTATGGTTAGGATTGATGTTTTGGTTAACTTATTATTAGCATTCAATTATGGCTATATTAGGGTTATATTTAAGATAAGGTTATGCATAAGATTAATACTACCTTATCATTAAAGATATTATTTTAGGTCAATACTTGAAGTTAATGTTAAGGATGATATTGTCAACTAAACTATTAACATGATTGAATTATAATTTAGCTAGACATCTAATAGTAGTTATAATAAAAAAGTATATCTAGCCTTAAATAAACCCTACAACTAAATTGAGTTTAAATTATAATAATTAATTGCAAAGCATTATTTTCCCTTTTATGCCCATTTTGGCTTAAAGGGTTGGCTATCCTTTTGCCTCATTTTAGTTATTTATGTGATTATTTTAATAATATATACATAAACATATAATCAATTATATAACTCCATTATATTTTAATAAAATAAACTAAAATTGTAAACAAATAATTGTTGATAATTAATAGATTTTTCTTTTGAATAATTGATTTTGTAAATAAATTACTTTTTATATCGACTATTTTTAATACCATTTTAAGGACATGCAAAAGTCAATAAGAATTTTATGATTAATCTAAGACAATCTAAAATTGGATAAATAAATTTGAAAAAATAAAATTAATGATATTTTAAAGGAATAGAAGACTATGATTTTTAATTAATGTTACTATTCTAAAATTATTCTTTTGACTTAAATCTCATTTAAGCTCCTATTTGAGTCCATATAGCAATTTACTTAATCATAATTATAACTATAAACTATACCTAACATTAATTGTAAATTTTGAGGGTAATAACAGAAGTATTAATACAAATAACTGAAATAATAACTAAGAGTGTCACTTTTATAATAAAATCCGTTTTCCCAAAACCGATTGATTAAGACAACAAAATATTCTAATGTGTGGAGAACTTTCCTATGATTTATAATCATATTCCTAAAATTAAAACAATAATATGATATTTTTCTTATTGTAGTCAAACTCTCTATAAATTAGAACAATTTATGTTACATGTTAGAAATATCTAAATATGTTGTTGATCTTGCAAATAAAATTACATTTTCAATTTATGAAATATTTTTTTATATGCTCATATATTTATTCTAAAATAATATTTTTAATAATAATTCCGTTAATTGAAATTTGTTTAAAATTTGTACCTTTTATTTAAGAATGGAATTGTAACATCTAATATATTAGCTAGCATGCTAATATGTTTGAATTAGATATAACAATTGACCTTTTGAATTGGATGGCTTGTTTTTATTGCTGACAGAAAAAACTGAGCCAGTCACGAGCTGGTCCTGAATTCGATTACATAAATGGATATGGACATGAGACCTCCTGACTCAAAAATGGTTATTGTCATCGCATGTAATTTAGCTTGTGTCCCAGATGACGGAAACAGGGCTTCTTACGCTGTAACCATGAGCGCCGCTTGAAACCCACGTAATTGAGCCTTGCGAGAACCTTGATCTCATAGGATTAGTTTTGTTTGCTGAAAATGTGACGCTATAACTCTTCTTCTCCATCACTGCCCCAAACGATAAAGACGTTGGATTCACAATCATGTCAACCCCTCTGGGAGGAACAATGTTCACGGTGTACATGGATTGGGCAGTCCCGACATTCGTTACGGTTCTTGTCAAGGTGACAGAATAATTTAGGTTATTGAAAACCAGAGAGAAGGATGGATAATTGAGATTACCCGGAAGAGTGCTACTTTCATTATTGGAAGGGCACGCAATATTCTTGCTTAAGATGACCTGAATCTGCGATTCTGTGTAGTTCAGCCCACAGAGATAAGGAACATAATCTTTGGCGCTAAGGTCATATATAAGACCCGGATCGGCAGCTCTTTCGGGGTTTATATGTCCAGCGCCCGTAGCAAATATATCTGCCGGTGCGAAATTGTTTCCACCGTCAAGAATCGGCCCGCCATTCTTATCGAGGTGCTCTGCAGTTGTAATAAGCGCAGACTTAATGGCCGCGGGAGTCCATTCCGGGTGAACGGCTTTGAGCAGAGCAGCAACCCCGCTGACATGCGGAGTGGCCATTGACGTGCCGTACAAGATGTTGAACATCACTCTTCTGTCATCTTCACTGCTATCATGAGGATCTGGACTGAGATCCGAAGGCCAAGCTGCTATGACGGCAAATCCAGGGGCGATCAGGTCGGGTTTCAGAATTTCGGGGCTGACCGTGTTGGGCCCGCGGGATGAAAATGAGGCCACTGCGGGCGCCGAGATATTGTTGGCGTCGCCGAAGACAGTGCCTTGGAACTCAATAGCCGCCGTGGGGGTATTTGTAGAATTCATATAGGCTGCCAGGGCAAGTGCTGCCTTATTACCAAGCGTTGTTGACGGCAAGACAGGAGCGTACAATCGAATTTCCTCGTCATCGTTAACGAATATCACGCCCGCCCCTCCGGCCTCTCGAACGGCTTGACCCTGCTCCACTAGATCGCCAGGTCCGCCTCTTATGCACACCACGAGCTTTCCTTTTACTACATCTCGGTTGAGAAATTGACCCCCACAGGTATCTACCTGAACAAGGCTCAGTTCATTGGTCTGGTCGTGGCCCATGCCGTTGAAGAGTGACTCGCCGTACAGAACTGTTCCGTCTCCGAGCTTGAGATTCGCGACGAAATGTCTGTCCATGGAACTCGCGCCGACGGTCATGATCCAAGGCGCGCCGTTGTAAAGATACGACGGCTCCGTCGGCCCCTCGTTTCCTGCTGCGCAGCTCACAAAGATGCCCCTTTCCATCGCTCGGAAGGCCCCGATGGCGATCTCGTCCTCGTAAAACGGAATAGCGCCGCTGCCGAGAGAGAGCGAGAGCACGTCCACGCCCTCAGATATGGCGGCGTCCATCGCCGCCAGAACATCTGATGTCCTACATCCCCCCTCCTTGCAAACCTTGTAAACGGCGATGTGAGCACCCGGCGCCATTCCCTGCGCGGTTCCTTGAGAACTGCCAAAGAGTCCCGCATTTGCAACGAGGCTCCCCGCGGCAGTGGATGCAGTGTGAGTGCCGTGTCCGTCCAAGTCCCTCGCCGTCTTATCCTCGGTGTAAATTCTCGCTCCGATGAGTTTGTTGTTGCAACTGGACGCATTGAAATCTGTTGTGGTCTCGCAGACTCCTTTCCACCGAGAAGGGACAGCACCGGTATTGAGGTCTGGCTGAAACGAAGGGCTCTCCGGCCACACGCCACTGTCCAGCACGCCAATTATGGTGCCCTTGCCCGCGTTAGATCTCGGCCAGAGTCCCTTGCTTGAATCCAGGCCCAGAAACTTTGCAGAATATGTTGTCTGCAAGTGCAGCATTCTATCAGGATACGCATCCACGAAACCTGGGATCTCTCGCATCGCCTCAATTTCTGATTTTGTTAGTCGGGCGGAAAATCCAGTCATGACATTCTCATACGCGTGCAGTAGATTTTGACTAGAACTTCCTCCTCGCTCTTCTTCCGCTGCTTCTTTGGGCAAAAACGATGAATACCACATCCTCAGCTCCTCAACGCTATGTGGACTTATGTCCGGCTGCTCCACACGAACGATATAGATCCGCGATTCCTCGCTTTCCTCTGCAAAAACATCTGGATCGGACATAAGTATTACGGTCGCTATTATCACGAACAGGAGCTTCTTCATCTGTCCATTAAACGATCTTCTCGCCAGAATGCCCATCTTAGATGATGCCCAGAGATATTCAACCCAATGGATAACAATGCGATCTAGGTCTCTGTTAGTTATGCACCTCAAAAGCTTCCAGCGGTGTAAAATGCCAAATGTTTGAATCAGTAATCTTGTTATAACACACCAACCTTCCTATGGGCATCCCCTCACAGTTTGGGCTACGATATTAGCTGGCTTCGTAACAAGTTTTACTGATTCTCTCGCCATACATGTCCCTGACCAATTTTCTTTGCCAACTTTCCTAACTTTACAGTACCTATTATCTCTGCATTAACACGCGCCATTTTACGAGATCGTCTTATCTTTCGTTTTTGCGTTTTTGTTATTCCCACAATATCCTAGAATTCGTGGAATGTCCTCTTTTTCTGATATTTTCTTCGTTTTCGATTTAACAACATTGTTCTTCTAATACTTTGGAATATATTTATTCTTCCCTTATTTAGAGATATATTTGAAGGGAAATAAAAAATATTCTATTCAAATAAATTTTTGGAATTGAGAACAAATACGTAAGAAATGTATAAAAATCTCTGCAATAGCTGTCTTCTTAACAAGTTCGATTGATCCTCTTCCTTCTGTTTTAGAAAATTGTTATTATACAAATATCGCAGAATTAGTGGAATTATTATCCAAATATCTTAGAGGTAAATAAATAACTATCATAATGAATTATATCAATCAAAAAAATCATAATGAAATAAATTTTTAGAATTGTTTACAAATATGTAAATTTTTGGAGTTGTTTACAAATATGCATGTAAGGAATTTAGATTAATTAATGAAACAATTAAGTATATATGTTTTAAAATTAAAAACACGTCATAATTTTTGTATTATTTCAGAATTTTTTAACATTTTTCTTTTTTAAGATTTATATTTGCAGAGAAATAAAAATTATATTGAAATAAATCGCAAAAATTGAGAACAAATATGTCACATGATCAAATAAATAATGAAATCAATAGATACATGTTTTAAAATTAAAAAAAACATCATAATTTTTTGTATTAATTAGTTTTTAAACATTTTCCCTTTTTAAGACAAATTGACAAATTGACCTTAATGTCAACAATCTCCCCATTTGGCATTAGTGACAAGAACACTTATCAAACCAAAATGTAAATTCTTGAAATTATAAGTCAAAAACTTCATTTATCAACATTTCGTGTCTTCAACTCGATTTTGACTTCATGTTGATGTAGCTCAGTAAATTACGATATTTTTATATTTTTTCAAAATTTCATATTTCTTGCTTATTTGTACATTACTATACTACTCCCCCATACATATATCTCTCCTATACATATATCTAGAGTATGATAATCTTCTCTATATACATATATATACTTCTCCCCCTTTACCAATAATATCCTCCCCCATTTTGACATAAATGCCAAAGGTGTACAAAATCTACAAGTTCATAGAAAAATGTGACAAGAAATCAGAATGTACTTTCAGAATTAGTACCATAGTATTGTTCAAATTCTCTTGCAATACCTTAATTGCATGGTTAAGATTGTAATATAATCTTAATCATAACTATAATCCTAATCTTAATAAGAACCCTAATCTTAATCATAATCCTAGAATTTATAGCATGGTAAAGATTGTAAGGTATATATCATGGTTAAGGTTAGTGTAAAGGATTAAGAAAATATTAGTGCAAGGCTTGATTGAATAATTGAGGTTAGTGTTTAGGTTCGAAAAGTGATGGATTTTGGTTAGGGTTCAAGGTTAAGGTTATGGTTTGAATCATGCTTAGCTCTAGGGTTAGGGTTAGATTTTTTTTATTAGTGATTGAACTATAGCATTAATCCCAAGATCGTGATATTAATACTAACCCTAATCCTAGATGCTAAATCCTATGGTTCTAACCCTAACCCTAAACATTTAATAATATTCATATGCCAACCTATACCCTAATACTAATATTGACAACCCTAGATCTAAAATACTAAAGTCTAATCCTAGTCCTAATCATAAAGATTGAACACTAGTCCTTATTACTTAATCATAACCTAGATGTTAAATGTTAATTATAACATTATTCCAAAATTCTAACCCTTATAAAGAATCTAACCTAACATAATATTATAATCCTAAAATATAAATTTTAGATGCTAATCTAAATCCTAATTCTAAAATTTAAACCAATAAACCTAAATACTAAGGTAAACCATAATCATAAATGTTCAATCCTAATACTAAATGGCCAACCTAATCTTATATTCTAATAATCTAAATGCTAAATCACAATCCTAATTGTAACCTAGTACTAATTATTATATGAATCCATATCTTAAACCTAATCTTAATGATAACTATAAATATGTACTATGTCGAACTCTAATCCTTATTCTAAACCATAATCCTAAGCCTTGAGAAATTCTAACCCCATTCCTAAATCCTAAGTGTTATGTTTATTGTTCTAGGGCCATATAGTTAAGGAAAGGCTTAAAATTATCATTGGGGTCAGAATTTATGTTAGACTTATAGTTATGATTAAAAATATGATTAAATTTAGAATTGTGATTAGGGCTTAGATATAGCTAGCATTATGGCAGGGATTATTTTTATGACTAATGCTTAGGGTTGGACTTAGGATTATGTTTAGGGATAAGGTTTAAGATGACGGTTAATATGTTGGTTAATGCTAGGGTTTATATCATGGTTAGCATTTGGCTTATTAATAAGGTTAGAGATAGACATGTGGGTAGGGTTAGTGCTTAGGGTAAGGATTATGGTTAAAAATGGGGTTTACGTCATGGTTAGGGATAAAGTGAGTATTAAGGTTAGCGAAGGATTAAATTTTTGGTTAGGAATTATGATTTGGGTTTTAGGGTATGTGTCATAGTTAGAGATAGGGTTTGGGATATTTTGGTTAGAAGTTTAATAATTATCAATAGGGTTAGGGTTTTTGGTTAGAAGTATAATCAAGGTTAATGTTTTAATTAATGATCTTTTAGGGTATTTGTGTGAATTGTACTTTAGGTTAGAGTTAGGGTTGGGTTTTGATAACATGTCATGTTAGATTTGGTGCTATTCATAAGGTTAGAATTATGATTAAGGTTAGGGCTATGGTTAGGGTTCTCATTACACTTTGATTAAGGTTGGGGGAATATAATCAAGAAATTTTAATTCCTTACTATTGATTTATTTATTGATTTGTAATGTAAGGATATAGATATATTTTCCCCTTTACATGTGAACCATATTGATTCACATTAAAATAGCTCATAAAAGATTATCGATAATAGAAAATGATTTTATTTTTTCAAAATTTTGTAAAACAAATAATTTTGGTAACTAATTTTTTAAAGAATAATAAATATATTTTTAACAATAATACTATTATGATTAAAAAAATGAAAAAAAAATAATATTAATTTATTTAAGAGTTTTTAAGTCTAAAGAAATTTAGAAACATTTTAATTTTTTTTGTATACTTTTCTAAATATTTTATAGATTTATCCAAAATCAGATGTAGAGAGATATTATTTTCCATTATTTTAGAAGCATCCAACTTCTATGTTTTGATGTTTTAAATTAAGAATAAAAATATGTCCACTTCGCACTATTTAGAAACATATAATTTCTGTAGTTTGATATTTTGAATGTAGAACAAAATTATTTTCTTGTAGAAAAGTACAAAATAAAATAGAAACATTCTAAATAAAAATCAGAGTTTTAAAATAATTTTGCATGTTTAAAGTCATGCTTTTATATTATTTTACTAAAGTTGTTATATATTTCTTGATATTCAGACAAATTATATATTCTTAATATAAAACACCAATTTTAAGAATATGCTCAACATGAAATCACCATCCAAAGAAATAAATTATTGCAAAGTGTTATAATAAAAGCACATTAGAATTTGATTTAAGTAAAAAAATTCAATAATTTTGGTTCCATAGTACAACTCATATGGAACATTTATAACAGAAGGAAGCTAAAATGAGAACCCGAGAAAGCTAAGGTTTTTAATAATGAACTATAGAATACTTAGAGATTTACTACATGCAAATCATTTTAAAATGATTAAAAAAGTTAAGTTACCTTAATAAAACCTTTCAAATTTTGTTGCATACAGATCATTTAAAATCATACAAAGCATAGTTTTTCAAATATATATAAATTGACCACAACCAAAAAGAGACCAAATAAACACTAGCCAACAACAAAAACCATGAACTAGTAGCAAAGCACCACACTAACAATCCCAGCAACCAATCTAAACCATCAACTACCAACTCGCAAACACAATCCAACACCATCAGTTTCAAGCACACTAAACATAGGGACCTAATACACACCAGCTCAAGTCAACATAACAAAGGCCAACCAATTACTTTTGTGTCTCCTTGAGATGATCCATCACGTATAACTTGGGGGGATGAAAAGGCCTCGTCTCATTCAACCCATGGGAGGCCTCTTGATTATTTTATTCCTTTTAAGAAGTCTCCTCCTTGCACTTCCTCTTTGAAGATCTTTCCTCAAGATGGGCCTTCAAATTGTTGATGTATTCCTCCACTTTGGCTTGCACTAAATTGTTTTGGGAAACAAAATTGTTCATTTATTCCCCAAGGTTATCCTTAGCATTTTTAATAGATACCAAGGCACTTAGCATTTCATTTGTTTCTTCCTTTGAGAGAGCTTTATTAGAACACTTGTTTCTCTTATTAATTCTCTCCCTTATCAAAATGGATGAAAATATCCAATAATGTTGATTTCTAGTTACAAAAATCATGACCAAAGTATGTCAAGCTTCAAAATCTAAATTATTTTTTAGGTTTTTACTTAAAACTCATATGGGTAACATAACATAAAGCTAACCTCTATTACTATAAAACCATCCAATTTTTTGCATAATAAAGATAGTCATTAACTATATTCTATTCACACTTTTTTAACTGTTAATTGTTTATTCTAATCATTGTTGTCAACCTATGGTGCACATTGATAATTTTATGAGTTTCATAAATGTGTAGTTAATATTGTTATTCTTATCGATCCTCTATGTACACAAAATGTTCTTAGTATATGGGAAGTTGAAATATGTAAGAAAAACTATTTGATGTTTGATATGGTAGAATGTGTATTTGGACTCCTATATTTGATGATACAATGCTATACTAATGTCTTGTGGTGATGGTAAGTCATTCTACATGTAATATATTAGAAAGGTGTCAAGCATAGGAAGCTAGTAGATGTAGGAAATAGCATCAAAATTCCTTATTATAGATTCCTTTATATTTCTTAGGATAAGAAATTGGTGAATTATGGTTTAGGTGTTATTATAAATGATTTGTGAATGTCGACTATCCTAGTTTTTAGCCCATCAAAGTTTGGTGATTAAAGTTACAATTTTATATTTGTTTTTGAATAATTTGCGTTTTATTAGTAATTTTTAAATTTATTAATGCTATGGCTCATTGTTAAAAATGTTGTGGACTAGTCAATAGAATGCTTCATGTTGATGTTTCTATATGTATAATTAATATTCAATCTTTCGATTTGGGATTTAGATTTTTGGTACGAGGTAAAATAGATCAACATGAGAGGACATTGAAATGAATATTATAAGGAATGGTACTATATGTGTTCAATTTTTTCTTGCCTTATTTTGATATGTTTGTATAGCTAGAAGTAGAAGAATGAGCATTTACTCGAGTATTTACAAAGTGTCAGGACAGTGTACACTATGGAAGCACAATTAGAAGAGGAGGAAAAATTATAACAAATTTTTTTACTCACCTCAAATCAAAGATGGATGTCTCAAATATTAGTTTATTTAAATAAATTTTAGTATAATGTTCTACTATAAATTCACAACCTCTCAATTATATTAGGACCAAAATCCTTACAACATCTAGGTGATCTTGTGATTTTGTAAAATAACTTATCCAAACTTAAACATATTTGATTTTCAATTTATTAATAACAATATCGCAAAGTCAAAGGAGACCCTCCCTAAGTATTTTAATCTTCGAACAAAATCTAAAACTCCAAGTTGTAGGAAAAAGCAAAGGCAAGCTTTTGATTGTAGAGTTGAGTGAAGCAAAATAGAGGCTATGGAAAGGGGAAAAAAAGAGAATGTCCAAACTACAAAGAAATAATGACTAATTCTAAAGTTGCAAGTGAAGAAGAGGTGAATAGTCTAGAAATAGAGGAGGATGGTGAGAGCAATTACTTTGGTGGGTCGGTTGAGAAAATGTTCCAACCACTAAGAATATGACCTTCCCCTATTTTAATCCATTCAGAGGAAGTTAAAGAAAGTATGCAGACAAGTGAAGATGAGAATGCCAAGTGAAGATTTCTGGGAAGATTGTACTGATAAATTAGAAGTGAAAAGAAGAAGTTTATCCAAATTTACCATTTCCCAAATTATCCTTTTTCAATTAAAGTTGGGAATAGATATTATAGATATAGAGGAGGCTGAGATAGACATTTCAACTTTCGAAGAAATTGAACTTGCAAACCTTGTCATAGATTGGGATTCTATGGAAGAAGATGATATTCTTCAAAAACCAACTAATGTGATTGAAAAGACAAAGTCTTGGTTGAAATTGAAAAAGGGAACCTGTGCTAGCGTCAGGGTTGATTTTTTTTCTAATATTGGTTTCCCTACTACAGGTAGTAGAAGGTCATCAAGAATTTCTAAGAAAAAGTTTCACAATCATCCCCTTGTGCAAAAAACCTATTCCAGTAGAAAGACCAAAATGTTAACTCCATCAAGCCCTCACCAAGTTATTCAAGTTGACAATGAGAAAGAAAAAGATCAACGTGAAGAACTCATTGATAATAGCCAGAGGGTTCAAATGATTGTGGGTTCATCTCCTCCAAGGCTACAGACTGTAACTACTTTGGAAGGGGTTGTTGGATCACAACAGGATGTTGTATCTCCTAACTAGCTTGTGGCCTCGATGAATAGGGAAACAAGTTTAGTTCTACTATCTTTTCTTGTTGATGATATTGTGAGTAAGTACACTAATAAGGCTTCCAAACCCAAAATGACCAAAAACATTACTCGGATAACTTTTGATAGTGCAACTAGGAGGAGCATTGCTGAGGTAGCTACTTATAATCATAAAGAGGGAGCTAAAAAATTGCATTTGAGAAATTTTGAAGTTACGCACATAGATTTAGAGGTAATGAACTATGAGACAAAGGAACACTGGAGAGAGGTGTTCACAAAATAAATTGTGTTGCAATCACAAAAAGAAGGAATTGAGAAGAAAAGGCTAAAAGCCAAAAATAATGCAATGGCTGAATATATAAACTCATTGAAGGAACAAAGTTTAGTTCTTGGTAATCAATCACAAATTACCTTCGATTCCAATGCCCCTGAAAATCAATAGCTATTAGAGGATTTGAAGAAAGGAAAAATGATTATGTTTGTAGTATCTAGTTGGATGAGCCTCGTAATGAGCCAAGTTGCCAAAGTCATGCGAAATTTGCATGAGATTGCTTCCCTAGCAGGGGTTGCTCTTGATGAATCTTATGTTCAATCTGGGACATGGAAAGCATAAGTTGAAAAATTATTAGCCATGGTGTCTCAACTAGTGGAAGTAGAAGAGTTTGGACCAGAGAAATTCCTTGAAGAAAACTCATTGCAACATGTATATGCAAGTCTGATTCAAGTTTTGAGGAAAAACATTGCTAGAGAGAGTCCACCTATACTTCTGGGATTTCAAGGCATTTTTGGAGTAAGTAGGAAAATATTTCTAGTCCATTGGTTCACCTCTACCTAACCTCCTTAAAGAAGGAGGCTTTCATGTAGAGACAATGGTCAAGCAACATGAAGAATGTATGAAGTCTATAAAAGACAAAATTGATCTTACATCGTTTGACTTCTCCAAAGTGGCCAAGAGTGAAGTGATGTTAGGAACCTACACCTTGCAACTACCAAGTTACTTGGACACTATAAATAAAATGAAGCTAGACAAGGATATTTGGAAAAACCACCTTCAAAGCATCAATAATCTGAACACGATCACCATGACTAAATTTATGAATGCATTTAGGATATGGAAGCTAGTGTGTGGGTAGGGTGATGGTGAAGATGTTGAAGACAATGAGGAGGAAACCACTTGACCAATCAATGGCTATTTTATGCTTTTTGTTAAATTTTCTTGAAATTTTTTTTAGTTATGATTTCTATCAGTTAAATTTTGGGTATGTGTACCCTATTTTTAATGTTGGTTTTCATAACTACTTCTAACTATCCAAGAATCAAGTTTTTAGGGAGATTCTTGGATAGCTTTTTATTTAAGTTTAAAACATAGTAGTGCTATGGGTTGGCATTTTTTGATGGATATCATGTTGTGACCAATTTCCTAAAGGCTTTAGTGTTATGAAAATTCTCTAAGTTTCTCTAATATCATATATGAATAGTATTGTTCCTTTTGAAAGGAAATGGTTGAATGTTCAAAGATGTAAGCTTTATATTAGTTCATTATTGATTTTGTATTGAATTAGTATTGAATTATTGAACAATTCATTATTTGCTAGATATTTCTCCCCTCGTGGTGATTGTATTTTAAGTTTGTTTATTTTCTAGAATGTGATTCATAGAGAAACTGTGTGTTCTCTTCTTTGTATGCATTTATTTTTTAGCATATTGTTATTAATTATATTTTTCACCCTATCCAAGAGTATATGGGAAGCCTTATTAATTTCAAGTTAAAAATAATCTTCTTTTGAAAAGTGGTTTTGATTAAAAATCCAATAAGGGAGTTGAACCTTACTTAAATTCAAAGAGGAATTGTGAATGTAAAATTTCCTCAACTATTGGGAAGTTTTATTTGACTTATGAACTTGGGCATAGAATCTTTTATTATTTTTATGTAAATTAAAAGAAAAATTTGTTCACAAAGAAATACGAAGAGATGGACACTACTAATCTATTTGAAAATGGAGACTCCAATGAATTTAATGCAACAATTGTGGATTTAATGGAAAAGAATAGAACTCTAGTTGAAGAGATCATAAATGTTAAAATAGAGCAAGAATCACAAGCCATATTACTATGTGAGGTGACTAAACAAAAAAAGAAAGATATGGAGGAAAAAGTCATGATTGAATATGAAAAAAGAATTTTGACTAGCAGACTTGAAGATAAATCATTAGGGGCAACTAGGATTGCTAACATGCAATTAGAAACTTTGGGTCACATAATGAAGGTAAACCATGAACTGAACGCCAAAGACATTGACATAATAAAAATGAAGTTGTAGAATGAACACTTGAGCAATGATCTGAAAAGGGAAAAGGATTTTTTTGAAAGATTCAATAAACCAAATTAAGCTATCAAATCTAACAATGATACATCTGGACTAAGGTACACAAGTACTAAAGAAGGAGAATCATCCAAAAGTGTTGAAGAAAGAGGTAACAAAGGCAAGAACTCAAAACCTACTTGTCACAATTGTGGTAAGAAAGGACATACTACCAATGTGTGCAGGAGAAAGACTATAAATTAGAATGTTAAGCAGAAGAGCATGGGTCACTACCATAAGTGCAACAAACAAGGTCATCAAGCACATGAATTCAGAACCAAGACCATGGACACTCAAAGATTTGAAGGATACTATTATAACTGTCAAAAAAATGGTCATAGAGCTTTTCAGTGTAGATCCAAACCCATGTGGTCATCAAACAAGAAAATAGAGGTAAAGAACAACGGTAACTCTTATAATTGGGATTATAATACAAGGTATAGTTGTTACTAATGTCAAGAGTATGGACATGTTCATAAGAACTGTATTAAAACACACTTCAAGAGTGACTACAAAAGGTGGTTGAGTCAAACCACATGTTTTTGTTGTTTGAAGACTCGTCACATCAGTCGATATTATCCAACAAGATCAAAGGCACCAAGTTGTGAGTCTACCAAAGGCAAAGGCAAGGCATGCATTGAAAATGTTAGAAATGAGATGAACAAGACATGGAAGAGAAAGGAGGATTACAAAACATAAAGTATAGATGGGATCACTTTGCCCAATGGGTCAGGTGATCACACCTCATCAAACTAAAAAATCAAGAGGTATCTGGGATTGATATTTAAAATGTTATACAATACATCAGTTCCAAGGACCTAACTCTAAAAAGATTACATATGCATGAATAAAGATGTAAAGTGTTATTAGAAATCAAGGAAAAATCTTTAAGTTTTGTCAATTTTTCATGTTACTGCCAAGCATGAAAAGTCTCCTATGGATGATAAGTAAAATATTTGTCAATGTCAAGCTAACAAAATTGGTTGGTTCAGACCGAGCTCATAATGATTGCCGAATGAATGGAAAGACATGTTGATGTCGAGTGAGCCATAAATCATTTGATGTCAAGCTTACAGCTATGTAAGCACTTAACACTAATCATAGTGTTTTTGAGGGATATTATGGTCAATTTCTTCTTATTTAACATCATTTAAATTTTAGAAAGAAAGTGAAGAGCTAAAGGAAATCTGGAGAATACCATCTAAAATGCTTGTAGAAGATTTGAATGACTATTCGACACTATTTCATCATGATTTGTAATGTGTTTATTGTATGCTAAGTTATACAGTTTATAATTTCATAAACCCTAGATTTATGTGATGGTGTCTAGTTCTTCAAAAGAAAAGGGTCTAGAGGGAAAAGAGGTCTTAAATGTTTAGTTAACTAGCAATTCCATTAAATAACCTATTTTCAAGGCTATTGTAGATATGGCATATAAATAGGATTGCTCTGATGCATTGTCTATGATACAACCATGAGTTTTAATGATTCAAGATGTTAGAAATTGTTATACTTATAAGATTGGAAGTATATGTGACATGGAAATTAGAGAAGAGTATGGAAGACTATGTGAAAATGGAGCTTTTAAGGAACAATACAACATTGTTGAGAAGAAAGGGTTAACTCATGTGCTAGATTTCCCAAATGTTTCCAAAACTAAATGGATTAGGATTGTCTTAAGAAAAATTCATGATAGGCCAGTATGGATAGAGAATGGGTCGATTAAAATTTAAAAAAAAATTATTCATGGGGTAACAGGGTATCTGACCCTAGATAAGCCAAAAACTATGAGAAGTGAGTCAAAGGAAGTTATTGAAAAGAACATAGGAACCGTATGGAACAAAAGGGGTATGACCATTGATACAATCACAAATCCCCTAATAGATTTTGTATTGAGGGTAATAGAACATAAGTTTTATTAGTCAAGAA
The DNA here is from genome assembly GCA_028749045.1 of Cupressus sempervirens. Classification (NCBI taxonomy): domain Eukaryota; kingdom Viridiplantae; phylum Streptophyta; class Pinopsida; order Cupressales; family Cupressaceae; genus Cupressus; species Cupressus sempervirens. The sequence goes on along the minus strand of CM053792.1, from coordinate 356,292,777 downwards.
GATTAAATAGTGTACCTTGAATTATAGTGGACATGGCCTAAAAAATTGTCAAGAAAGATCATAATTATGATCCTGTCAAGTTACAGTTACAACAATTAATTGAAAACCTAGGAGCAATAAGGAAAATAAAGAGTTCTCAATACAAATTTGGATATATTTTGATATGTATTCTATTCTATGTGTAGAATACATTTCCAACATTTGGCAAGGTTGAATGGAAGACAAATAGATCAATTGCAATATAGACAGGAGAGTTCATTGAACAATTAGGAAATAACTTTGAGTTAGTAATGGCTAGTTATCTTGAAGATTTCAAACAATCTATGAAGAAGAGATTAATGATTCCAGTCTCATTAGTGGAGAAACATTATGATGATGTTTGCTTCTTGGTTGACACTCATCATTCATATGTACAAGAAACAATTCCTAGAGTGAGATGGCTAAGGTTATTAGGATATGAGATAAATGTTGATGAGGCCTCTATAGAAATCACACCATTACTTGCAGAAGAAGTGAAAAAAGAAGCCAAAACATTTAATAACTATGAATAGGCCAAATCTAAAATCACTATGGACTTGAAGACTACATCTGTAATAAAGAAGAAGAATAAATTGGTGAAGAAACTAAAATAAAAATTTGGTTAAGGAGCTGAGGAAGACGATGAAGAAGAAGAAGAAGAAGAAGAAGAAGATAGATACGTTCAAACACCACTAGCTCTAACAAAAGGTCAAGGAGAGGATTAGCAGGAAGAGGAGATAGAAATTCCAAAAGGTGTGGAGGGAGAAGAAGTCAAGGAAGCACCTAATCCTATTGACAAAAAGAAAAGAAAGGAAAAGACACCTGTAGTGACAAGACCAAAGAAGGTTGCAAAACCTAATCAACCAAAAACAACAACACCTACCACAAGGGCTAGTACAAGAGTAACTACACAGAAGGCTAAAGAGATAGCTAAACCTAAAGAGAAAGAAGGTGGATCACAAAAACGACCAAGAAGAAACTATGTTACTCAGGCTAAATCTGATAAGGAGAAGATTGAATCTGATGACAATAGCCGATTCCAAGAGGTGAGTCATAGTCCCTCCTTGGACTTAGATAAATTATGTGTGAACATTAGAAACAATGCTGACTTGTCAAGTTTCTCTCACATTGATTTTGATAACCTTGGAAAGACTGAGAATATTAAAGTAGAGGAGACAATAAATGCCATGACGGCTACTTTTAAGAAAACTCTTCTAGAAATTTCCAACTCCATCCCTAAGAGTTTATATGATAGAGTTGAGTAGAAATGGCACTATTCTTTAGACATAGAGAAGAAAATTAGGAAGATGAACCTCACTCAAGTTATGCCAAAACTTAGTAATGCAAAAATGTCTAAAGCCATAAATAAATATGCTATGATATTTGTATCTAAGTATAGGTAGGTCATTTAGAATAATATAGAACAAGATAGATGATGTTGTAAAGAAGTCAAAACAAATGTGGAAGATTACATATGGACTAGAAATAGTCAAAGATGATGAACAAGAACCTATTGAGGTAGAAGATGATGAAGAGGATAACAATGAAGAAGGTACATTTCAGGGAGGCACTGATATGAATATAGATGATAAAACAAAAAATAAGCAAGAGAAACAATGAGAACACAATGTACAAGATACAAAAATGCCAAGTTCTAACCCTCCATAAGTGTAAGTACTACAACTATCATAGTGAAGGATGTTTCTGATCCTACTAATGAGAACATCAATCCCCTAATAGAAGAATATTTGAAAAGGACACTTGACTAATCCACGCTACAAGCCAAATTATGTCACAAGGATATATTGGTAAGTGTAGATGAAATTCAGAAGTTAGAATTTATGACTGTAGGAGAGGAAGTTAAAACACAAGACACACCTATAGTCACTCCTCAAGTGATAAGTGTACAACCTTCACTGCACTTAGTTGTATATCAAAGGAAGGATAGAACAAGATGCACTATTAGTACACCCATGGAAAGCACTCTAGTCTCACAAAATGTTCAAGGACCTAAAAAGGACAAGGTTGAGATAGTTGGACAAGATAAGGTGGAAACACCAGTCAATAATGGGACACTAAGTCAAATAGGTCAAATAGATGTGCCTGCACCTCTAGCACAAGTTCAAGGTGCAATTAATATCGAAAAGGTAGAAAAGGACAATCTTGAAGAGACAAATGCATCACCCAAGCCAAAGGAACTCAAAGTACTTTGAGCATTGATAATATTTCCAGAATCAGGAACTCCTTCCAGTCAAACTCTTTAGAGGCTGAGCATAGATGCAATACTTTTGCAATTTTTAGTGGCAAGTCCTAGCTCATCAAAGGAAAAAGAGGTAATAACTTATGGAGATGTTAGTCAAGATGAAGAAATTGGATTACAAAAGTGTGATTATGCAGCAATAACAATTGAGCAGATGGGTATACCTCAAGAGGCCCTAGCAAGAAAGAAACACCAAGAACTGCTCAAAAGGGAGCATACCCAGAAGCAAGCTTTGATTGAGATCAAAGAAATTTTATTAGATGCATTCATTCTACCTACTCAAGATGAAACAAATCCAATCATTGAACAATTGACCAACATAGTTGAAAGAGTAAGTGATACAGACCTAGATACTAATGAAAAATTATTAGAATGGTCTGAGAAGAAGTTTCAAACTAAAGTGAGTGAGAAGATATCTAGTAAAATAGCACTAACACAATTTGCATTGGCTACTAAGATAGAAAGTGTAAATAATGTATTAGAGAACATTTTGTCCTTGTACACCAAATTGTGTAGTCCTACACTCTTCACACAAGAGATAAGGAATCACATCCTGAGCTTAGAAATTCACATGCAGTCATTTGGAGCCAAATTGTTCATGACTCTAGCTCAAAGTGAGAAACATTTCAAGACCCTCTTGCAAACCCAAAGTTAGTTAGCAACACTACAAGCAGATGAAGCCAACATAAGGGCTAAACCAATTAGCATCCAGTCGACATTGACTCCTCACATGGAGATTTTACACAAGGAGCCAGGCTATGCAGAAACACTTACCAAGAAAGACCCCAATATTTCTACATTAGAGGCTTAGTACACCTTGCTACCGAGCTATCCATCCAAATTAAGTCTTTGGAGGTAGCTTGTGATAATTGGGATGTAACTCTTAAAATTATTCTTAAGGTCCATAAATCTTTTTTGGACAAAAACACTATTAGTGTATAACCCGTTGACATCAGTGTCAAAAAGGGGGAGTAAGAGCTGAGGGTGAGCATAAAGAAAGAAATAAAGAGAAGAGCAAGAATTGGGGAGTAAGAGAAAGCAAGCAGAGAGAAAGAGTATTAGTTGAGGCAAACCTACTTAGCAGGAGAAAGAATTTGAAGATTTTGATATAGAATAAAGTACAAAATAGATCAAACAACTCAAGGGAAGTTATAAGGGTATGTGCAGGATCATGGTGTGCCAAAAAGTGGCAATCTGAAAAATATGTAGTTCTGAAATGCCTCAAAGAATTTCAAAATCTATTCCAACTTTTTTCCCACCCATCCTGATACTAAATGAAAATAGTTAATACCTTTATAATTCCTACTATATCTTTCGATACCAATCTTATATGGTCATCTTTAAAACATCTCAAAAATGTGTTTTTTGCATGTTCTTATGTGTTTTTTACTTCAAGCATGTAGCTGACATCTTTTTTAAACCAAAATTTGATGTAATGAAAAGGGTTTCTTAAGAATGTTCTTAGCTTTTCATAAATGTAAGGTTTGTCAAATTACGAGTTTAGTAAGTAATTATTACTTATTTTCTAATGGAGTTAGCTGCAAAGTGTTGATTGACATACTAGTTGAAAAATAGCTATAACTTTCAAACCTTATAAGTTTGTGAAATCCAAAAGATGCATCACATTCTATGCTTCAACTAGTATAAGAAAAAAAAAAAACTTAATTTTGATTTTTTTTGAACTAGTTAAGGTGGTCAGACACGGGAGTTTTTTAATTCTGAAAATAGTATAGTAGAAAATTCATAATTAATTATTTATTTGGAATAAAAATTCCCAAAAATATGTGTCACATCTAGGCATGAGTCTAATTTTTATATCTAAAATTATATTTAAAAATATTATCATTTCATTATGATTAAGGTGGTCAGACATACACCTACTTTTTATTTTTGCCCTAAAATTTTTGTAGTACTGCATTAAAATCCAAACTTTTGGCCAATCAAATATTTTTTTCTCTAGATAAGGCCTTGTATTTTAGAAACTAGATTCAATTTTCTACAGATTATTTTCTTACAACTTTTTGATATAAAGTCTAGAACCACTTTAAAATTATGTGGCAAGTTGACATAACCCTGATTTGTTGGTTTTTCACTGCCACTTAAGGCCATAGTTCGGTACACCATGATCTTGCACATACCCATAATATTTTGAGGTATAAGTCATGTTGTAAACATTTTGATATTTTGAAAATGTGTGTAGAAGCCGAATAAGAGTTCATTTTATGCTCATAAGAATAAAGAGTATTAATGTATGACCAAGTGTTTTTGACACTCATGTCAAAGGGGGAGATTGTTAATCTTAGATTGGTATTGAATAATGAGTGTCTATAGACTTAATTTATTTACTTACTTCATGCCAAACAAGTAATATATGCCAAGAAAAACATGTAAATTTAGTGCATGTCGAGTAAATAGCGAGTGTCAAGTCGCTCAGGAGCCGAGTAGATAGTATACGCCAAGTGATTCAGGAGCCGAGAAAGAAGTACATGATGAGTAATTCAGATTTTGAGTGATAGCATTGAAGTCATAGTATGTGTCGAGTACTAGGGGTTTCAGATGACACGTAACATAGTTTTTCATAGTTGTTTATATTGGCACAAACAACTATGTCAACCATTTTTGGGCTGACCTAAGTATTGAATTATGATATTTGGTTATAAGGATGAATCTCAATTAGGAATCCCTATGTATTGCATGCACCCAATCAGGTAAAGGGAAGGTTTAAGCTACACTATGGATGAATCACAACTATTGATTCATACGTAACCCTAAGTCACCTAGGTCTTCTTAAGGAGGATGAACCCTAAACTTCATGTGTGTGAGTAGGGGAATGAATGAATAATCAAGGAGAGTTTTGAATGCATAAACCAAGACATTCATGGTGACCAAGGTATTATGATTTGAATTGCAAAATCAATTAAAGGAGAATAGAGAAAGGAAATAGTGAATAATAGAGAAACATCTGATCAAGAAGAACCAAGTACATAGTAGAATAGAGGTGATATATCATCAAGCATCAGAGTGCTAACTACAGGATCATTGCTAAGACATTCTAACAGGTGAATTAGTTAAATCTCTTTATAAAGTAGTCCTAAGAGGCTGTATTGAAATCCTCTAACAAAGTGCTTACATAATTGGGAGTTAAAGTCCTTTAACTAGGAACACTTCTAATAGGGTGTTGAAATCCTTTAACAAGGTAAGACCTAATAGTCTTTGTAAGCCTTTGATAGGGTAGACCTTTCACAAGGTAGATGATGTTTCATGATCAAACATTGTAACCTTCATTAGATACACTTTATTACTACAGTAGTGAAGATTTGTGGGTGTCATCCCCAACCCAATTTTACCCTCTCATTGGAGGGTTTCTAAGTAATCATATCTTGTGTCATGAATGTGTGAATGCTTACTTACATGCTTTAGATATATATTCTTTACATGGTATTTCAATTTACTTATTCTTTACAACTTTTCACTCTTTTGAAGTGAGCCATGTTAGGAGCCAACCCTATTAAAGGCTACAAAATACACTATTAGGTGTGACCTTGTTAAATGATTTGAATGACCCTATTAGGAGTTGCCTAGATAAAGGTCTTAAGACACTTCAATCTAGAAATGCCACCTTGCTAGAGGATTTACAAAATGAATGTTAAGTCAACTCTGTTAAGATATTTCTTCACTGCTACAATTGTTAAAGAGTCACAATGATTGACTTGATTAATCAAGCAACTGATTTGTAGATTTAGATCATTTTTTTGGCTTATCCTCTAAGTCCTCCTTGATCAGAATAATCTTTGTAGCTCTTTGGATGTTGTGCTCTTAATTAGATATCCTTCTTTATTCACATCTTAAATTTTTCCACAACTCGACCTTTCATATATATGAAATCCATTGTCAAGTCGGCTCTAATACCTTTAAAAATAAGCAATAGATATCCAGTAAGTTGACTTACATAAACAACACAATAAACAAAACTATTCTATTGTAGGTTAGCTAAAATTAAAATTGGGTCACTCAATTACCACTGAGTTCCTTGGTAACCGACCTTACTTGGCTTACACTGAACCCCTTTGGTAACCAACTTGACTCAGTTAACACTAAAATCCTTCAATGATTGATCTAGCTTAGTTTGCACTTGATCACTTAACTTGGCTTCTTCTGAACTTGTGCTTGGCTGATAGTGGAGTCATTAGAGCTCAGTGACTACTAGTAGTGCTCGTTTAGAGTGTAACATTTGTGTAACATCAATGACAATATACAATTTAATAACTATTTTCAACAACATTATCAAGTATAATTTCTCAATGAATTAGATGATATTTTCTCATAGTAATCAACAATAGATTAAGGGACAACTAAAGTTAAGCTCTTGTGTCTATTATATCCTATATCTTGATGACATTTGAGTAGACTAGTAAACAATCTTAAAATAGTTAATAGCATATTTAAAAACATGTAGAGCACCAAGGATATATAAAAACAAATAGTTTTTGCATTCACAAAATGAATATAAGCATTGAAGTGAATGAAAAGTTTCCATTTGTGATAAGGAAAACACACTAGTTTGCATTCTAAACAAAATATAAGAACATTAGTGAAAAGAAAAGAATGTTTCCATTTCCAATAAGCAAAGAAAAGAAATTTGGTTTTTTTATTGGAAAAGGAAGAAATGGACTCTTATCATTTTTGTTATGCATATAATCTTAATACTACATTTGTAAATTTATGAAAAATAATAAATCAATTTTTAAAAAAATTATGAAATATAGTACAAATTAAAATAATTGTCATTTAGTGCGTTGGTGGTGCAAGTACAATGTTTTTATGCCCACTAAATTTTACACATCACACTTTGATAAAGATATATGATCCTATGTTTTATAGTCTAAAACTTGTGTCATAAATCTTAGATCCCAAATTTTTTAACCTCATATGAAATAAATTTAGTGTTAACAAATAAGAAAGAAAGTTACTTAATATTTAGAAAATGAAAATTTTAGATTTCTTCTAAATGTTATCTAAAATATTGATATTCAAAATATACACAATTAATATTTTTTAAAAATTAAAAAATTCACATCGACTATATTTTTGCAAAATTTATCCAATGTTTTAATTGAATCTTAAATAGTTCACTTATATTAATATGAATATGAGACCTCGAATTCGAAGATAGTCATTGACATCACTAATCAGTTTGTCCTCCACGAGACTGCCATAGGGCTTCTTACGCTATAACCATGAGCGCTTGAAACCCACCTAATTGAGCCTTGGGAGAAGCCCGATTTCGAAGGATCAAATGCTTTTGCTACAAATGTGATGCTATAATTCCTTTTCTCCATCGCTGCCCCAAACGATAAGAAAGTTGGATTCACACTCACATCGACTCCCCTGGGCGGATCAATTTTGACGGTGTACTTGGACTCCGCGGCTCCAACATTAGTCACAACTCTTCTCAAGGTGACAGAACTTGTTTCATTTAAAACAAGAGGAAAAGACGGATAATTGAGGTTACCCGAAAGAGTGCTTTCATGATTCGAAGGGCACACAACATTCTTGTTTAGGATCAAGCGAAGTTGGGATTCTGTGTAATTTAGCCCGCAAAGATAAGGAATATAATCTTTAGGGCTAAGGTCATAAACAAGGCCTGGATTGGCTGCTCTTTCGGGATTTATGTGCCCAGCACCCATAGCAAAAATATCTGCGGGCATGAAATTCTTTCCACCATCAAGAATTGGCCCGCCCTTCTTATCCAAGTAATCTGCAGTAGTAACAAGTGCGGACTTAATGTCTGTCAGGCTCCATTCCAGGTGAGCATTTTAAAGCAAAGCAGCCACCCTGCTCACATGTGGAGTGGCCATTGATGTACCGTACAAGATATTGAAACTTACTGTTTGCTTATCTTCAGGGAGGCCCGAAGCACTCTGATTTGAAGGCCAAGCTGCAATTATGGCAAATCCAGGAGCTATTACGTCGGGCTTCATACTTTTTGGGCTTATTAGGTTGGGTCCATGCGACAAAAATGATGCCATCATCAACGCTGAAATATTGTTGGCGGCGCCCAAGACAGTGCCCTCGGACTGAATAGCCTCCTTAGGGTTCTTAGTAGAATTTATATAGGCCGCCAAGGCAAGTCCTACCTTAAACCCAAGGGATGTCGATGGCAAAAGCTGAGGGAACAATATGAATTCCTCCCCAGTAAGATTATCATTAACGAATATGATGCCGACACCTCTGGCCTCTCGAGTAGCTTCTCCCTGCTACAATGGAGAACCAAGACTGCCTGGCGAGCACACCACCAGCTTTCCTCTTATAAGACGTGAATCCAGAGAACCATCCCTGCACAAATCCGTCTCCATGAGCCTCAATTCTTTCGTTTGGTGCACCATCATCATACATGGTGCACCGTTAGAGAGATATGAGGGCTCCTACGACCCTTCATTTCCCATCGTGCAACTCACAAAAATGCTCCTTTCCATGGCGTGAAAGGCACTGATTACAAGCTCGTCCAAATAAAATGCAAATGGCTCGCCACCAAGAGAGATAGAGAGCATGTCCACACCGTCGGAAATGGCGCCGTCCATCCCCGCTAGAACATTAGATTCTAAGCAATCCAACCCCATGCAAACCTTGTAGACAGCAACATGAGCACCCGACACCATTCCCTGCGTGGTTCCTTGAGCGTTGCCAAAGAGTCCAGCCCTTGCAACAGGGCTCCTAGCCACAGTGGAGGCAGTATGAGTGCGGTGTCCCACTGAGTCTCTCATCGTTCCTTCCCTCGTGAAATTTCTCACCCTGATCAGATTGTTGTTGCAACTTGACTTATATAAATCAAGCAAAGTCTGGCAGATTCCTTTCCAGCGAGAAGGCACGGCATCGATGTTGGTGTCTGGCTTGAACGAAGGGCTCTCCGGCCACACACCCGTGTCTAGTAATCCAATTATGATGCCCTTGCTCATGTTAGAGCTTTTACACATGCCATGGCTTGGTTCGAGGCCCATAAACCTGGCAGAATATGTTGTCTACAAGTGCACCACCTTATCAGGAGTCGCGTGCACAAAACTTGGGATCTTTCTCATCACCTCAAGTTTTGATCTTGTTAACCACGCAGCGAATCCAGTCATGACATTCTCATACACATGCACTAGATTTGCATCTCCATTTGCTACTTTTGCTTTGTGTAGGAACGACGAATACCACATTTTCAGCTCGTCAAGGCTCTGTGGGCTTTCTTCTGGTTGCGCCACACGGATGATATAGATCTGTGACTCTTCGCTTGCCTCTACGAGAACATCTGGGTGGTACATAGTTATCATGATCGCCATGGATACAAAGAATAACTTCATCACGTATTCAGAAAATGATCTTCTTGCCAAAATGCCCATGTTTGCTAGGATCGGGAGAAATTAACTGGAAAGTATAAGATTCCAAGGTGAACCTCTGGTATTTTTCTGCAAAATAAACTAGAATTGTAGCCATAACACACTAGCCTTGTCTAGGTCATCGACTTCCAGTTTGGGCTACGACTTTTGGTTGGCAGATTATTGGCTACTAAAGTATCTTCTCTTTTCTTCATGTACATTTATTGGCAGATTAAAAACATTCAGAGTGGCACAAAGCATATTTAAGAAGCTGGGAATAGTTTATTATTATTATATTTATATTTTGTAAATACAATTTACATAGTAAAGATGTAGAGATTTCGATTTTATTCAAAAATTAGTATTAAATTTTTATTTTTTTAAAAGGCCTATAGTGAAAAAAAAGAAAATAATTGCTCTTATACTTTATTGTATGATGAATGATAATGTGATCAAGTATGCTTCTTAATAATTTATAATTGCCTCTTAATATGACACAAATAAGTTGAATAGGAAAAATATGTATTTTTCAAATTAGTTATATGTAATAAATTTACATGTTTAATGTTTTGAATATCTTAGATATTATATAATTAATCATATATGTTAATTTAGATAATATATAATCTAGTAACAATGAGTATCACACATAAAAGAAATCTATTGAAATTTATTGAATATAAACATCTTAATTAGAATATTATATTATTATTATTATTACTATATATATTATAATATTACTTATAGTATTATTATTATTGCAAACATTATATTATAATTACTATATTAATATTATTATATTCATAATCTAGTATCAATAAATTCATCATCATTAATATGGTAATAAATCTTAAGGTTTGAAATAGACCTTTTGAACATGACAGTATTCATTTTAAATTAAATGACTTGATAAGTTTCTGATTAGGGAGGAAATAAATGTTCAAGGCACCTTGAAATCCTTTTACAATCAAGTTGTGACCTCAAGATTTGGAATCCTATTAAAACGAATAGATAAATAGATAAAACCATTGGGTTTCAATATTGCATCCAAAACCATCATTATGAATTGCCACAAAAGATTAATCATCAAAATGCTACGTGAAACTATGGCATTTTGAATAGCTCCCCAAACCAACATGGGTTTAACTAGGATCCCACAACAAGATTAGGTTTTAATGGCCCATAAAACCATTACAAGGTTTTGAAAAGTTCATGAAACTTTCACTATGAGCCTCATGAGATTAATAAAATAATATTAAAAAATAACAAAAATTAGATTTTGATTTATTAAGGGATCCAAAACTATATTGGGGTTTTCAAAGTTACCACAAGCCATCAAGTTGGGTTTTGAAATGGCTCCCAAAATTAATCTAAAGTCTAGATCAAAGTTGATCATCCAAAATGTCTACAACTTTCCCAACAAACCCTTATCCACATGTATAGGATTGGATCCCAAATTAATATACGGACTAAAAAAAATCACTAGAAGGGAGAATATAATTTTTTTCCACCTAGCATTCCAATAGTTGTGTGGTGCAATGAGTATCCGAGGGTACTCTTGTTGGAGGTAAACTAGATCCTTGTAGATAACCACATAGTGGAAATACAATTCAAAAGCAAGATATGTTACAAATCATAACACTTTATTCATAAATACAATTGTTTACATGCAATATGCCTAGCTATAAGGCCTTTCGAGTTAGGGCCAAATACAACAACAATTAAAAAATAGTTTTGCAAGATCCCACAAGATCCAACTCACAGTCGTAATACTAGCTAGTCTAGTTCCACACTCTATTAGGAAACCCAAAGGAAATATCAACTTGTGCTCGCAAGCCCACCAAGAAATCTCCTAGTTCAGCAAGCCTCAACTACTAGCCCTTCAAGGTTTGCTCATAAAATTCATCCTCTTTTTCAAGCTGGATGAATATACCACACTACCTTAAGACTCCAAAAACCACCCCTTACTTATACCCAACTAAGCCACAAGTTATCCTATCCCATTAAAAATTAAAATAAACCCTAATATTAAATATTTTTATAAGCCACAATTCTGCTAAATTATTAGAAGATTATTAGTACAATATTAGTACAATCTTGTACTAATATTAACTTCTTCTTTTCACTTCTAATTTATCAGTACAATCTTCTAATAAATTTGGATTCTCACAGGTATCTGCTAAATTATTTTTATAAGCCACAATTCTGCTAATTTATTAACCAATTGAAAGCCTCTCTTGCATAGGTTATTGATACTATGTATTTTATTCTAAACCATTATTGCATAGAAGATTCCAATTTTTTGAGTTAAACCTTTAAACCAACAAGAATCCTAAAAGGTAGGGTCATAACTCAAAAGGAGTTATGAAATGCTAGAGTAAATAGAAAAACAACCATAAGGATTAAATAACCAAACATGAGAGGTGAAGTCATCCATTTTGATCCTCCAAGAATAAAGCTCCACCTAGATCTTCAACATGTTGGGATTGATGCACATAAGGTTCACCCATTAACCATTAATCTATTAATCAAAAACTATACTAGCATAAAAATGCTTGCAATAATTAAGCAGATCTGAATCGTCAAATCCTTCCATCAAGAAACTTTCTCTAAGCCAAGAATCTTCAAAGAATCTAATCCATTTGCAATAATCGGCTACATTAGCATAAAGTTTTAATTAAGGCTAGGGTTGATGTCAATTGAGTTTATGTTAAAAAATACATTAAGTTCAAGTTATTATTCAAGATAGGGTTTAGTTATGGTTAGGATTGATGTTTTGGTTAACTTATTATTAGCATTCAATTATGGCTATATTAGGGTTATATTTAAGATAAGGTTATGCATAAGATTAATACTACCTTATCATTAAAGATATTATTTTAGGTCAATACTTGAAGTTAATGTTAAGGATGATATTGTCAACTAAACTATTAACATGATTGAATTATAATTTAGCTAGACATCTAATAGTAGTTATAATAAAAAAGTATATCTAGCCTTAAATAAACCCTACAACTAAATTGAGTTTAAATTATAATAATTAATTGCAAAGCATTATTTTCCCTTTTATGCCCATTTTGGCTTAAAGGGTTGGCTATCCTTTTGCCTCATTTTAGTTATTTATGTGATTATTTTAATAATATATACATAAACATATAATCAATTATATAACTCCATTATATTTTAATAAAATAAACTAAAATTGTAAACAAATAATTGTTGATAATTAATAGATTTTTCTTTTGAATAATTGATTTTGTAAATAAATTACTTTTTATATCGACTATTTTTAATACCATTTTAAGGACATGCAAAAGTCAATAAGAATTTTATGATTAATCTAAGACAATCTAAAATTGGATAAATAAATTTGAAAAAATAAAATTAATGATATTTTAAAGGAATAGAAGACTATGATTTTTAATTAATGTTACTATTCTAAAATTATTCTTTTGACTTAAATCTCATTTAAGCTCCTATTTGAGTCCATATAGCAATTTACTTAATCATAATTATAACTATAAACTATACCTAACATTAATTGTAAATTTTGAGGGTAATAACAGAAGTATTAATACAAATAACTGAAATAATAACTAAGAGTGTCACTTTTATAATAAAATCCGTTTTCCCAAAACCGATTGATTAAGACAACAAAATATTCTAATGTGTGGAGAACTTTCCTATGATTTATAATCATATTCCTAAAATTAAAACAATAATATGATATTTTTCTTATTGTAGTCAAACTCTCTATAAATTAGAACAATTTATGTTACATGTTAGAAATATCTAAATATGTTGTTGATCTTGCAAATAAAATTACATTTTCAATTTATGAAATATTTTTTTATATGCTCATATATTTATTCTAAAATAATATTTTTAATAATAATTCCGTTAATTGAAATTTGTTTAAAATTTGTACCTTTTATTTAAGAATGGAATTGTAACATCTAATATATTAGCTAGCATGCTAATATGTTTGAATTAGATATAACAATTGACCTTTTGAATTGGATGGCTTGTTTTTATTGCTGACAGAAAAAACTGAGCCAGTCACGAGCTGGTCCTGAATTCGATTACATAAATGGATATGGACATGAGACCTCCTGACTCAAAAATGGTTATTGTCATCGCATGTAATTTAGCTTGTGTCCCAGATGACGGAAACAGGGCTTCTTACGCTGTAACCATGAGCGCCGCTTGAAACCCACGTAATTGAGCCTTGCGAGAACCTTGATCTCATAGGATTAGTTTTGTTTGCTGAAAATGTGACGCTATAACTCTTCTTCTCCATCACTGCCCCAAACGATAAAGACGTTGGATTCACAATCATGTCAACCCCTCTGGGAGGAACAATGTTCACGGTGTACATGGATTGGGCAGTCCCGACATTCGTTACGGTTCTTGTCAAGGTGACAGAATAATTTAGGTTATTGAAAACCAGAGAGAAGGATGGATAATTGAGATTACCCGGAAGAGTGCTACTTTCATTATTGGAAGGGCACGCAATATTCTTGCTTAAGATGACCTGAATCTGCGATTCTGTGTAGTTCAGCCCACAGAGATAAGGAACATAATCTTTGGCGCTAAGGTCATATATAAGACCCGGATCGGCAGCTCTTTCGGGGTTTATATGTCCAGCGCCCGTAGCAAATATATCTGCCGGTGCGAAATTGTTTCCACCGTCAAGAATCGGCCCGCCATTCTTATCGAGGTGCTCTGCAGTTGTAATAAGCGCAGACTTAATGGCCGCGGGAGTCCATTCCGGGTGAACGGCTTTGAGCAGAGCAGCAACCCCGCTGACATGCGGAGTGGCCATTGACGTGCCGTACAAGATGTTGAACATCACTCTTCTGTCATCTTCACTGCTATCATGAGGATCTGGACTGAGATCCGAAGGCCAAGCTGCTATGACGGCAAATCCAGGGGCGATCAGGTCGGGTTTCAGAATTTCGGGGCTGACCGTGTTGGGCCCGCGGGATGAAAATGAGGCCACTGCGGGCGCCGAGATATTGTTGGCGTCGCCGAAGACAGTGCCTTGGAACTCAATAGCCGCCGTGGGGGTATTTGTAGAATTCATATAGGCTGCCAGGGCAAGTGCTGCCTTATTACCAAGCGTTGTTGACGGCAAGACAGGAGCGTACAATCGAATTTCCTCGTCATCGTTAACGAATATCACGCCCGCCCCTCCGGCCTCTCGAACGGCTTGACCCTGCTCCACTAGATCGCCAGGTCCGCCTCTTATGCACACCACGAGCTTTCCTTTTACTACATCTCGGTTGAGAAATTGACCCCCACAGGTATCTACCTGAACAAGGCTCAGTTCATTGGTCTGGTCGTGGCCCATGCCGTTGAAGAGTGACTCGCCGTACAGAACTGTTCCGTCTCCGAGCTTGAGATTCGCGACGAAATGTCTGTCCATGGAACTCGCGCCGACGGTCATGATCCAAGGCGCGCCGTTGTAAAGATACGACGGCTCCGTCGGCCCCTCGTTTCCTGCTGCGCAGCTCACAAAGATGCCCCTTTCCATCGCTCGGAAGGCCCCGATGGCGATCTCGTCCTCGTAAAACGGAATAGCGCCGCTGCCGAGAGAGAGCGAGAGCACGTCCACGCCCTCAGATATGGCGGCGTCCATCGCCGCCAGAACATCTGATGTCCTACATCCCCCCTCCTTGCAAACCTTGTAAACGGCGATGTGAGCACCCGGCGCCATTCCCTGCGCGGTTCCTTGAGAACTGCCAAAGAGTCCCGCATTTGCAACGAGGCTCCCCGCGGCAGTGGATGCAGTGTGAGTGCCGTGTCCGTCCAAGTCCCTCGCCGTCTTATCCTCGGTGTAAATTCTCGCTCCGATGAGTTTGTTGTTGCAACTGGACGCATTGAAATCTGTTGTGGTCTCGCAGACTCCTTTCCACCGAGAAGGGACAGCACCGGTATTGAGGTCTGGCTGAAACGAAGGGCTCTCCGGCCACACGCCACTGTCCAGCACGCCAATTATGGTGCCCTTGCCCGCGTTAGATCTCGGCCAGAGTCCCTTGCTTGAATCCAGGCCCAGAAACTTTGCAGAATATGTTGTCTGCAAGTGCAGCATTCTATCAGGATACGCATCCACGAAACCTGGGATCTCTCGCATCGCCTCAATTTCTGATTTTGTTAGTCGGGCGGAAAATCCAGTCATGACATTCTCATACGCGTGCAGTAGATTTTGACTAGAACTTCCTCCTCGCTCTTCTTCCGCTGCTTCTTTGGGCAAAAACGATGAATACCACATCCTCAGCTCCTCAACGCTATGTGGACTTATGTCCGGCTGCTCCACACGAACGATATAGATCCGCGATTCCTCGCTTTCCTCTGCAAAAACATCTGGATCGGACATAAGTATTACGGTCGCTATTATCACGAACAGGAGCTTCTTCATCTGTCCATTAAACGATCTTCTCGCCAGAATGCCCATCTTAGATGATGCCCAGAGATATTCAACCCAATGGATAACAATGCGATCTAGGTCTCTGTTAGTTATGCACCTCAAAAGCTTCCAGCGGTGTAAAATGCCAAATGTTTGAATCAGTAATCTTGTTATAACACACCAACCTTCCTATGGGCATCCCCTCACAGTTTGGGCTACGATATTAGCTGGCTTCGTAACAAGTTTTACTGATTCTCTCGCCATACATGTCCCTGACCAATTTTCTTTGCCAACTTTCCTAACTTTACAGTACCTATTATCTCTGCATTAACACGCGCCATTTTACGAGATCGTCTTATCTTTCGTTTTTGCGTTTTTGTTATTCCCACAATATCCTAGAATTCGTGGAATGTCCTCTTTTTCTGATATTTTCTTCGTTTTCGATTTAACAACATTGTTCTTCTAATACTTTGGAATATATTTATTCTTCCCTTATTTAGAGATATATTTGAAGGGAAATAAAAAATATTCTATTCAAATAAATTTTTGGAATTGAGAACAAATACGTAAGAAATGTATAAAAATCTCTGCAATAGCTGTCTTCTTAACAAGTTCGATTGATCCTCTTCCTTCTGTTTTAGAAAATTGTTATTATACAAATATCGCAGAATTAGTGGAATTATTATCCAAATATCTTAGAGGTAAATAAAAAACTATCATAATGAATTATATCAATCAAAAAAATCATAATGAAATAAATTTTTAGAATTGTTTACAAATATGTAAATTTTTGGAGTTGTTTACAAATATGCATGTAAGGAATTTAGATTAATTAATGAAACAATTAAGTATATATGTTTTAAAATTAAAAACACGTCATAATTTTTGTATTATTTCAGAATTTTTTAACATTTTTCTTTTTTAAGATTTATATTTGCAGAGAAATAAAAATTATATTGAAATAAATCGCAAAAATTGAGAACAAATATGTCACATGATCAAATAAATAATGAAATCAATAGATACATGTTTTAAAATTAAAAAAAACATCATAATTTTTTGTATTAATTAGTTTTTAAACATTTTCCCTTTTTAAGACAAATTGACAAATTGACCTTAATGTCAACAATCTCCCCATTTGGCATTAGTGACAAGAACACTTATCAAACCAAAATGTAAATTCTTGAAATTATAAGTCAAAAACTTCATTTATCAACATTTCGTGTCTTCAACTCGATTTTGACTTCATGTTGATGTAGCTCAGTAAATTACGATATTTTTATATTTTTTCAAAATTTCATATTTCTTGCTTATTTCTACATTACTATACTACTCCCCCATACATATATCTCTCCTATACATATATCTAGAGTATGATAATCTTCTCTATATACATATATATACTTCTCCCCCTTTACCAATAATATCCTCCCCCATTTTGACATAAATGCCAAAGGTGTACAAAATCTACAAGTTCATAGAAAAATGTGACAAGAAATCAGAATGTACTTTCAGAATTAGTACCATAGTATTGTTCAAATTCTCTTGCAATACCTTAATTGCATGGTTAAGATTGTAATATAATCTTAATCATAACTATAATCCTAATCTTAATAAGAACCCTAATCTTAATCATAATCCTAGAATTTATAGCATGGTAAAGATTGTAAGGTATATATCATGGTTAAGGTTAGTGTAAAGGATTAAGAAAATATTAGTGCAAGGCTTGATTGAATAATTGACGTTAGTGTTTAGGTTCGAAAAGTGATGGATTTTGGTTAGGGTTCAAGGTTAAGGTTATGGTTTGAATCATGCTTAGCTCTAGGGTTAGGGTTAGATTTTTTTTATTAGTGATTGAACTATAGCATTAATCCCAAGATCGTGATATTAATACTAACCCTAATCCTAGATGCTAAATCCTATGGTTCTAACCCTAACCCTAAACATTTAATAATATTCATATGCCAACCTATACCCTAATACTAATATTGACAACCCTAGATCTAAAATACTAAAGTCTAATCCTAGTCCTAATCATAAAGATTGAACACTAGTCCTTATTACTTAATCATAACCTAGATGTTAAATGTTAATTATAACATTATTCCAAAATTCTAACCCTTATAAAGAATCTAACCTAACATAATATTATAATCCTAAAATATAAATTTTAGATGCTAATCTAAATCCTAATTCTAAAATTTAAACCAATAAACCTAAATACTAAGGTAAACCATAATCATAAATGTTCAATCCTAATACTAAATGGCCAACCTAATCTTATATTCTAATAATCTAAATGCTAAATCACAATCCTAATTGTAACCTAGTACTAATTATTATATGAATCCATATCTTAAACCTAATCTTAATGATAACTATAAATATGTACTATGTCGAACTCTAATCCTTATTCTAAACCATAATCCTAAGCCTTGAGAAATTCTAACCCCATTCCTAAATCCTAAGTGTTATGTTTATTGTTCTAGGGCCATATAGTTAAGGAAAGGCTTAAAATTATCATTGGGGTCAGAATTTATGTTAGACTTATAGTTATGATTAAAAATATGATTAAATTTAGAATTGTGATTAGGGCTTAGATATAGCTAACATTATGGCGGGGATTATTTTTATGACTAATGCTTAGGGTTGGACTTAGGATTATGTTTAGGGATAAGGTTTAAGATGACGGTTAATATGTTGGTTAATGCTAGGGTTTATATCATGGTTAGCATTTGGCTTATTAATAAGGTTAGAGATAGACATGTGGGTAGGGTTAGTGCTTAGGGTAAGGATTATGGTTAAAAATGGGGTTTACGTCATGGTTAGGGATAAAGTGAGTATTAAGGTTAGCGAAGGATTAAATTTTTGGTTAGGAATTATGATTTGGGTTTTAGGGTATGTGTCATAGTTAGAGATAGGGTTTGGGATATTTTGGTTAGAAGTTTAATAATTATCAATAGGGTTAGGGTTTTTGGTTAGAAGTATAATCAAGGTTAATGTTTTAATTAATGATCTTTTAGGGTATTTGTGTGAATTGTACTTTAGGTTAGAGTTAGGGTTGGGTTTTGATAACATGTCATGTTAGATTTGGTGCTATTCATAAGGTTAGAATTATGATTAAGGTTAGGGCTATGGTTAGGGTTCTCATTACACTTTGATTAAGGTTGGGGGAATATAATCAAGAAATTTTAATTCCTTACTATTGATTTATTTATTGATTTGTAATGTAAGGATATAGATATATTTTCCCCTTTACATGTGAACCATATTGATTCACATTAAAATAGCTCATAAAAGATTATCGATAATAGAAAATGATTTTATTTTTTCAAAATTTTGTAAAACAAATAATTTTGGTAACTAATTTTTTAAAGAATAATAAATATATTTTTAACAATAATACTATTATGATTAAAAAAATGAAAAAAAAATAATATTAATTTATTTAAGAGTTTTTAAGTCTAAAGAAATTTAGAAACATTTTAATTTTTTTTGTATACTTTTCTAAATATTTTATAGATTTATCCAAAATCAGATGTAGAGAGATATTATTTTCCATTATTTTAGAAGCATCCAACTTCTATGTTTTGATGTTTTAAATTAAGAATAAAAATATGTCCACTTCGCACTATTTAGAAACATATAATTTCTGTAGTTTGATATTTTGAATGTAGAACAAAATTATTTTCTTGTAGAAAAGTACAAAATAAAATAGAAACATTCTAAATAAAAATCAGAGTTTTAAAATAATTTTGCATGTTTAAAGTCATGCTTTTATATTATTTTACTAAAGTTGTTATATATTTCTTGATATTCAGACAAATTATATATTCTTAATATAAAACACCAATTTTAAGAATATGCTCAACATGAAATCACCATCCAAAGAAATAAATTATTGCAAAGTGTTATAATAAAAGCACATTAGAATTTGATTTAAGTAAAAAAATTCAATAATTGTGGTTCCATAGTACAACTCATATGGAACATTTATAACAGAAGGAAGCTAAAATGAGAACCCGAGAAAGCTAAGGTTTTTAATAATGAACTATAGAATACTTAGAGATTTACTACATGCAAATCATTTTAAAATGATTAAAAAAGTTAAGTTACCTTAATAAAACCTTTCAAATTTTGTTGCATACAGATCATTTAAAATCATACAAAGCATAGTTTTTCAAATATATATAAATTGACCACAACCAAAAAGAGACCAAATAAACACTAGCCAACAACAAAAACCATGAACTAGTAGCAAAGCACCACACTAACAATCCCAGCAACCAATCTAAACCATCAACTACCAACTCGCAAACACAATCCAACACCATCAGTTTCAAGCACACTAAACATAGGGACCTAATACACACCAGCTCAAGTCAACATAACAAAGGCCAACCAATTACTTTTGTGTCTCCTTGAGATGATCCATCACGTATAACTTGGGGGGATGAAAAGGCCTCGTCTCATTCAACCCATGGGAGGCCTCTTGATTATTTTATTCCTTTTAAGAAGTCTCCTCCTTGCACTTCCTCTTTGAAGATCTTTCCTCAAGATGGGCCTTCAAATTGTTGATGTATTCCTCCACTTTGGCTTGCACTAAATTGTTTTGGGAAACAAACTTGTTCATTTATTCCCCAAGGTTATCCTTAGCATTTTTAATAGATACCAAGGCACCTAGCATTTCATTTGTTTCTTCCTTTGAGAGAGCTTTATTAGAACACTTGTTTCTCTTATTAATTCTCTCCCTTATCAAAATGGATGAAAATATCCAATAATGTTGATTTCTAGTTACAAAAATCATGACCAAAGTATGTCAAGCTTCAAAATCTAAATTATTTTTTAGGTTTTTACTTAAAACTCATATGGGTAACATAACATAATGCTAACCTCTATTACTATAAAACCATCCAATTTTTTTCATAATAATGATAGTCATTAACTATATTCTATTCACACTTTTTTAACTGTTAATTGTTTATTCTAATCATTGTTGTCAACCTATGGTGCACATTGATAATTTTATGAGTTTCATAAATGTGTAGTTAATATTGTTATTCTTATCGATCCTCTATGTACACAAAATGTTCTTAGTATATGGGAAGTTGAAATATGTAAGAAAAACTATTTGATGTTTGATATGGTAGAATGTGTATTTGGACTCCTATATTTGATGATACAATGCTATACTAATGTCTTGTGGTGATGGTAAGTCATTCTACATGTAATATATTAGAAAGGTGTCAAGCATAGGAAGCTAGTAGATGTAGGAAATAGCATCAAAATTCCTTATTATAGATTCCTTTATATTTCTTAGGATAAGAAATTGGTGAATTATGGTTTAGGTGTTATTATAAATGATTTGTGAATGTCGACTATCCTAGTTTTTAGCCCATCAAAGTTTGGTGATTAAAGTTACAATTTTATATTTGCTTTTGAATAATTTGCGTTTTATTAGTAATTTTTAAATTTATTAATGCTATGGCTCATTGTTAAAAATGTTGTGGACTAGTCAATAGAATGCTTCATGTTGATGTTTCTATATGTATAATTAATAATCAATCTTTCGATTTGGGATTTAGATTTTTGGTACGAGGTAAAATAGATCAACATGAGAGGACATTGAAATGAATATTATAAGGAATGGTACTATATGTGTTCAATTTTTTCTTGCCTTATTTTGATATGTTTGTATAGCTAGAAGTAGAAGAATGAGCATTTACTCGGGTATTTACAAAGTGTCAGGACAGTGTACACTATGGAAGCACAATTAGAAGAGGAGGAAAAATTATAACAAATTTTTTCACTCACCTCAAATCAAAGATGGATGTCTCAAATATTAGTTTATTTAAATAAATTTTAGTATAATGTTCTACTATAAATTCACAACCTCTCAATTATATTAGGACCAAAATCCTTACAACATCTAGGTGATCTTGTGATTTTGTAAAATAACTTATCCAAACTTAAACATATTTGATTTTCAATTTATTAATAACAATATCGCAAAGTCAAAGGAGACCCTCCCTAAGTATTTTAATCTTCGAACAAAATCTAAAACTCCAAGTTGTAGGAAAAAGCAAAGGCAAGCTTTTGATTGTAGAGTTGAGTGAAGCAAAATAGAGGCTATGGAAAGGGGAAAAAAAGAGAATGTCCAAATTACAAAGAAATAATGACTAATTCTAAAGTTGCAAGTGAAGAAGAGGTGAATAGTCTAGAAATAGAGGAGGATGGTGAGAGCAATTACTTTGGTGGGTCGGTTGAGAAAATGTTCCAACCACTAAGAATATGACCTTCCCCTATTTTAATCCATTCAGAGGAAGTTAAAGAAAGTATGCAGACAAGTGAAGATGAGAATGCCAAGTGAAGATTTCTGGGAAGATTGTACTGATAAATTAGAAGTGAAAAGAAGAAGTTTATCCAAATTTACCATTTCCCAAATTATCCTTTTTCAATTAAAGTTGGGAATAGATATTATAGATATAGAGGAGGCTGAGATAGACATTTCAACTTTCGAAGAAATTGAACTTGCAAACCTTGTCATAGATTGGGATTCTATGGAAGAAGATGATATTCTTCAAAAACCAACTAATGTGATTGAAAAGACAAAGTCTTGGTTGAAATTGAAAAAGGGAACCTGTGCTAGCGTCAGGGTTGATTTTTTTTCTAATATTGGTTTCCCTACTACAGGTAGTAGAAGGTCATCAAGAATTTCTAAGAAAAAGTTTCACAATCATCCCCTTGTGCAAAAAACCTATTCCAGTAGAAAGACCAAAATGTTAACTCCATCAAGCCCTCACCAAGTTATTCAAGTTGACAATGAGAAAGAAAAAGATCAACGTGAAGAACTCATTGATAATAGCCAGAGGGTTCAAATGATTGTGGGTTCATCTCCTCCAAGGCTACAGACTGTAACTACTTTGGAAGGGGTTGTTGGATCACAACAGGATGTTGTATCTCCTAACTAGCTTGTGGCCTCGATGAATAGGGAAACAAGTTTAGTTCTACTATCTTTTCTTGTTGATGATATTGTGAGTAAGTACACTAATAAGGCTTCCAAACCCAAAATGACCAAAAACATTACTCGGATAACTTTTGATAGTGCAACTAGGAGGAGCATTGCTGAGGTAGCTACTTATAATCATAAAGAGGGAGCTAAAAAATTGCATTTGAGAAATTTTGAAGTTACGCACATAGATTTAGAGGTAATGAACTATGAGACAAAGGAACACTGGAGAGAGGTGTTCACAAAATAAATTGTGTTGCAATCACAAAAAGAAGGAATTGAGAAGAAAAGGCTAAAAGCCAAAAATAATGCAATGGCTGAATATATAAACTCATTGAAGGAACAAAGTTTAGTTCTTGGTAATCAATCACAAATTACCTTCGATTCCAATGCCCCTGAAAATCAATAGCTATTAGAGGATTTGAAGAAAGGAAAAATGATGATGTTTGTAGTATCTAGTTGGATGAGCCTCGTAATGAGCCAAGTTGCCAAAGTCATGAGAAATTTGCATGAGATTGCTTCCCTAGCAGGGGTTGCTCTTGATGAATCTTATGTTCAATCTGGGACATGGAAAGCATAAGTTGAAAAATTATTAGCCATGGTGTCTCAACTAGTGGAAGTAGAAGAGTTTGGACCAGAGAAATTCCTTGAAGAAAACTCATTGCAACATGTATATGCAAGTCTGATTCAAGTTTTGAGGAAAAACATTGCTAGAGAGAGTCCAACTATACTTCTGGGATTTCAAGGCATTTTTGGAGTAAGTAGGAAAATATTTCTAGTCCATTGGTTCACCTCTACCTAACCTCCTTAAAGAAGGAGGCTTTCATGTAGAGACAATGGTCAAGCAACATGAAGAATGTATGAAGTCTATAAAAGACAAAATTGATCTTACATCGTTTGACTTCTCCAAAGTGGCCAAGAGTGAAGTGATGTTAGGAACCTACACCTTGCAACTACCAAGTTACTTGGACACTATAAATAAAATGAAGCTAGACAAGGATATTTGGAAAAACCACCTTCAAAGCATCAATAATCTGAACACGATCACCATGACTAAATTTATGAATGCATTTAGGATATGGAAGCTAGTGTGTGGGTAGGGTGATGGTGAAGATGTTGAAGACAATGAGGAGGAAACCACTTGACCAATCAATGGCTATTTTATGCTTTTTGTTAAATTTTCTTGAAATTTTTTTTAGTTATGATTTCTATCAGTTAAATTTTGGGTATGTGTACCCTATTTTTAATGTTGGTTTTCATAACTACTTCTAACTATCCAAGAATCAAGTTTTTAGGGAGATTCTTGGATAGCTTTTTATTTAAGTTTAAAACATAGTAGTGCTATGGGTTGGCATTTTTTGATGGATATCATGTTGTGACCAATTTCCTAAAGGCTTTAGTGTTATGAAAATTCTCTAAGTTTCTCTAATATCATATATGAATAGTATTGTTCCTTTTGAAAGGAAATGGTTGAATGTTCAAAGATGTAAGCTTTATATTAGTTCATTATTGATTTTGTATTGAATTAGTATTGAATTATTGAACAATTCATTATTTGCTAGATATTTCTCCCCTCGTGGTGATTGTATTTTAAGTTTGTTTATTTTCTAGAATGTGATTCATAGAGAAACTGTGTGTTCTCTTCTTTGTATGCATTTATTTTTTAGCATATTGTTATTAATTATATTTTTCACCCTATCCAAGAGTATATGGGAAGCCTTATTAATTTCAAGTTAAAAATAATCTTCTTTTGAAAAGTGGTTTTGATTAAAAATCCAATAAGGGAGTTGAACCTTACTTAAATTCAAAGAGGAATTGTGAATGTAAAATTTCCTCAACTATTGGGAAGTTTTATTTGACTTATGAACTTGGGCATAGAATCTTTTATTATTTTTATGTAAATTAAAAGAAAAATTTGTTCACAAAGAAATACGAAGAGATGGACACTACTAATCTATTTGAAAATGGAGACTCCAATGAATTTAATGCAACAATTGTGGATTTAATGGAAAAGAATAGAACTCTAGTTGAAGAGATCATAAATGTTAAAATAGAGCAAGAATAACAAGCCATATTACTATGTGAGGTGACTAAACAAAAAAAGAAAGATATGGAGGAAAAAGTCATGATTGAATATGAAAAAAGAATTTTGACTAGCAGACTTGAAGATAAATCATTAGGGTCAACTAGGATTGCTAACATGCAATTAGAAACTTTGGGTCACATAATGAAGGTAAACCATGAACTGAACGCCAAAGACATTGACATAATAAAAATGAAGTTGTAGAATGAACACTTGAGCAATGATCTGAAAAGGGAAAAGGATTTTTTTGAAAGATTCAATAAACCAAATGAAGCTATCAAATCTAACAATGATACATCTGGACTAAGGTACACAAGTACTAAAGAAGGAGAATCATCCAAAAGTGTTGAAGAAAGAGGTAACAAAGGCAAGAACTCAAAACCTACTTGTCACAATTGTGGTAAGAAAGGACATACTACCAATGTGTGCAGGAGAAAGACTATAAATTAGAATGTTAAGCAGAAGAGCATGGGTCACTACCATAAGTGCAACAAACAAGGTCATCAAGCACATGAATTCAGAACCAAGACCATGGACACTCAAAGATTTGAAGGATACTATTATAACTGTCAAAAAAATGGTCATAGAGCTTTTCAGTGTAGATCCAAACCCATGTGGTCATCAAACAAGAAAATAGAGGTAAAGAACAATGGTAACTCTTATAATTGGGATTATAATACAAGGTATAGTTGTTACTAATGTCAAGAGTATGGACATGTTCATAAGAACTGTATTAAAACACACTTCAAGAGTGACTACAAAAGGTGGTTGAGTCAAACCACATGTTTTTGTTGTTTGAAGACTCGTCACATCAGTCGATATTATCCAACAAGATCAAAGGCACCAAGTTGTGAGTCTACCAAAGGCAAAGGCAAGGCATGCATTGAAAATGTTAGAAATGAGATGAACAAGACATGGAAGAGAAAGGAGGATTACAAAACATAAAGTATAGATGGGATCACTTTGCCCAATGGGTCAGGTGATCACACCTCATCAAACTAAAAAATCAAGAGGTATCTGGGATTGATATTTAAAATGTTATACAATACATCAGTTCCAAGGACCTAACTCTAAAAAGATTACATATGCATGAATAAAGATGTAAAGTGTTATTAGAAATCAAGGAAAAATCTTTAAGTTTTGTCAATTTTTCATGTTACTGCCAAGCATGAAAAGTCTCCTATGGATGATAAGTAAAATATTTGTCAATGTCAAGCTAACAAAATTGGTTGGTTCAGACCGAGCTCATAATGATTGCCGAATGAATGGAAAGACATGTTGATGTCGAGTGAGCCATAAATCATTTGATGTCAAGCTTACAGCTATGTAAGCACTTAACACTAATCATAGTGTTTTTGAGGGATATTATGGTCAATTTCTTCTTATTTAACATCATTTAAATTTTAGAAAGAAAGTGAAGAGCTAAAGGAAATCTGGAGAATACCATCTAAAATGCTTGTAGAAGATTTGAATGACTATTCGACACTATTTCATCATGATTTGTAATGTGTTTATTGTATGCTAAGTTATACAGTTTATAATTTCATAAACCCTAGATTTATGTGATGGTGTCTAGTTCTTCAAAAGAAAAGGGTCTAGAGGGAAAAGAGGTCTTAAATGTTTAGTTAACTAGCAATTCCATTAAATAACCTATTTTCAAGGCTATTGTAGATATGGCATATAAATAGGATTGCTCTGATGCATTGTCTATGATACAACCATGAGTTTTAATGATTCAAGATGTTAGAAATTGTTATACTTATAAGATTGGAAGTATATGTGACATGGAAATTAGAGAAGAGTATGGAAGACTATGTGAAAATGGAGCTTTTAAGGAACAATACAACATTGTTGAGAAGAAAGGGTTAACTCATGTGCTAGATTTCCCAAATGTTTCCAAAACTAAATGGATTAGGATTGTCTTAAGAAAAATTCATGATAGGCCAGTATGGATAGAGAATGGGTCGATTAAAATTTTAAAAAAAATTATTCATGGGGTAACAGGGTATCTGACCCTAGATAAGCCAAAAACTATGAGAAGTGAGTCAAAGGAAGTTATTGAAAAGAACATAGGAACCGTATGGAACAAAAGGGGTATGACCATTGATACAATCACAAATCCCCTAATAGATTTTGTATTGAGGGTAATAGAACATAAGTTTTATTAGTCAAGAAGATTAAATAGTGTACCTTGAATTATAGTGGACATGGCCTAAAAAATTGTCAAGAAAGATCATAATTATGATCCTGTCAAGTTACAGTTACAACAATTAATTGAAAACCTAGGAGCAATAAGGAAAATAAAGAGTTCTCAATACAAATTTGGATATATTTTGATATGTATTCTATTCTATGTGTAGAATACATTTCCAACATTTGGCAAGGTTGAATGGAAGACAAATAGATCAATTGCAATATAGACAGGAGAGTTCATTGAACAATTAGGAAATAACTTTGAGTTAGTAATGGCTAGTTATCTTGAAGATTTCAAACAATCTATGAAGAAGAGATTAATGATTCCAGTCTCATTAGTGGAGAAACATTATGATGATGTTTGCTTCCTGGTTGACACTCATCATTCATATGTACAAGAAACAATTCCTAGAGTGAGATGGCTAAGGTTATTAGGATATGAGATAAATGTTGATGAGGCCTCTATAGAAATCACACCATTACTTGCAGAAGAAGTGAAAAAAGAAGCCAAAACATTTAATAACTATGAATAGGCCAAATCTAAAATCACTATGGACTTGAAGACTACATCTGTAATAAAGAAGAAGAATAAATTGGTGAAGAAACTAAAATAAAAATTTGGTTAAGGAGCTGAGGAAGACGATGAAGAAGAAGAAGAAGAAGAAGAAGAAGATAGATACGTTCAAACACCACTAGCTCTAACAAAAGGTCAAGGAGAGGATTAGCAGGAAGAGGAGATAGAAATTCCAAAAGGTGTGGAGGGAGAAGAAGTCAAGGAAGCACCTAATCCTATTGACAAAAAGAAAAGAAAGGAAAAGACACCTGTAGTGACAAGACCAAAGAAGGTTGCAAAACCTAATCAACCAAAAACAACAACACCTACCACAAGGGCTAGTACAAGAGTAACTACACAGAAGGCTAAAGAGATAGCTAAACCTAAAGAGAAAGAAGGTGGATCACAAAAACGACCAAGAAGAAACTATGTTACTCAGGCTAAATCTGATAAGGAGAAGATTGAATCTGATGACAATAGCCGATTCCAAGAGGTGAGTCATAGTCCCTCCTTGGACTTAGATAAATTATGTGTGAACATTAGAAACAATGCTGACTTGTCAAGTTTCTCTCACATTGATTTTGATAACCTTGGAAAGACTGAGAATATTAAAGTAGAGGAGACAATAAATGCCATGACGGCTACTTTTAAGAAAACTCTTCTAGAAATTTCCAACTCCATCCCTAAGAGTTTATATGATAGAGTTGAGTAGAAATGGCACTATTCTTTAGACATAGAGAAGAAAATTAGGAAGATGAACCTCACTCAAGTTATGCCAAAACTTAGTAATGCAAAAATGTCTAAAGCCATAAATAAATATGCTATGATATTTGTATCTAAGTATAGGTAGGTCATTTAGAATAATATAGAACAAGATAGATGATGTTGTAAAGAAGTCAAAACAAATGTGGAAGATTACATATGGACTAGAAATAGTCAAAGATGATGAACAAGAACCTATTGAGGTAGAAGATGATGAAGAGGATAACAATGAAGAAGGTACATTTCAGGGAGGCACTGATATGAATATAGATGATAAAACAAAAAATAAGCAAGAGAAACAATGAGAACACAATGTACAAGATACAAAAATGCCAAGTTCTAACCCTCCATAAGTGTAAGTACTACAACTATCATAGTGAAGGATGTTTCTGATCCTACTAATGAGAACATCAATCCCCTAATAGAAGAATATTTGAAAAGGACACTTGACTAATCCACGCTACAAGCCAAATTATGTCACAAGGATATATTGGTAAGTGTAGATGAAATTCAGAAGTTAGAATTTATGACTGTAGGAGAGGAAGTTAAAACACAAGACACACCTATAGTCACTCCTCAAGTGATAAGTGTACAACCTTCACTGCACTTAGTTGTATATCAAAGGAAGGATAGAACAAGATGCACTATTAGTACACCCATGGAAAGCACTCTAGTCTCACAAAATGTTCAAGGACCTAAAAAGGACAAGGTTGAGATAGTTGG
Organism: Cupressus sempervirens; assembly: GCA_028749045.1. Classification (NCBI taxonomy): domain Eukaryota; kingdom Viridiplantae; phylum Streptophyta; class Pinopsida; order Cupressales; family Cupressaceae; genus Cupressus; species Cupressus sempervirens. The sequence continues at coordinate 356,263,409 of CM053792.1, read as the reverse complement.
ACAAGATAAGGTGGAAACACCAGTCAATAATGGGACACTAAGTCAAATAGGTCAAATAGATGTGCCTGCACCTCTAGCACAAGTTCAAGGTGCAATTAATATCGAAAAGGTAGAAAAGGACAATCTTGAAGAGACAAATGCATCACCCAAGCCAAAGGAACTCAAAGTACTTTGAGCATTGATAATATTTCCAGAATCAGGAACTCCTTCCAGTCAAACTCTTTAGAGGCTGAGCATAGATGCAATACTTTTGCAATTTTTAGTGGCAAGTCCTAGCTCATCAAAGGAAAAAGAGGTAATAACTTATGGAGATGTTAGTCAAGATGAAGAAATTGGATTACAAAAGTGTGATTATGCAGCAATAACAATTGAGCAGATGGGTATACCTCAAGAGGCCCTAGCAAGAAAGAAACACCAAGAACTGCTCAAAAGGGAGCATACCCAGAAGCAAGCTTTGATTGAGATCAAAGAAATTTTATTAGATGCATTCATTCTACCTACTCAAGATGAAACAAATCCAATCATTGAACAATTGACCAACATAGTTGAAAGAGTAAGTGATACAGACCTAGATACTAATGAAAAATTATTAGAATGGTCTGAGAAGAAGTTTCAAACTAAAGTGAGTGAGAAGATATCTAGTAAAATAGCACTAACACAATTTGCATTGGCTACTAAGATAGAAAGTGTAAATAATGTATTAGAGAACATTTTGTCCTTGTACACCAAATTGTGTAGTCCTACACTCTTCACACAAGAGATAAGGAATCACATCCTGAGCTTAGAAATTCACATGCAGTCATTTGGAGCCAAATTGTTCATGACTCTAGCTCAAAGTGAGAAACATTTCAAGACCCTCTTGCAAACCCAAAGTTAGTTAGCAACACTACAAGCAGATGAAGCCAACATAAGGGCTAAACCAATTAGCATCCAGTCGACATTGACTCCTCACATGGAGATTTTACACAAGGAGCCAGGCTATGCAGAAACACTTACCAAGAAAGACCCCAATATTTCTACATTAGAGGCTTAGTACACCTTGCTACCGAGCTATCCATCCAAATTAAGTCTTTGGAGGTAGCTTGTGATAATTGGGATGTAACTCTTAAAATTATTCTTAAGGTCCATAAATCTTTTTTGGACAAAAACACTATTAGTGTATAACCCGTTGACATCAGTGTCAAAAAGGGGGAGTAAGAGCTGAGGGTGAGCATAAAGAAAGAAATAAAGAGAAGAGCAAGAATTGGGGAGTAAGAGAAAGCAAGCAGAGAGAAAGAGTATTAGTTGAGGCAAACCTACTTAGCAGGAGAAAGAATTTGAAGATTTTGATATAGAATAAAGTACAAAATAGATCAAACAACTCAAGGGAAGTTATAAGGGTATGTGCAGGATCATGGTGTGCCAAAAAGTGGCAATCTGAAAAATATGTAGTTCTGAAATGCCTCAAAGAATTTCAAAATCTATTCCAACTTTTTTCCCACCCATCCTGATACTAAATGAAAATAGTTAATACCTTTATAATTCCTACTATATCTTTCGATACCAATCTTATATGGTCATCTTTAAAACATCTCAAAAATGTGTTTTTTGCATGTTCTTATGTGTTTTTTACTTCAAGCATGTAGCTGACATCTTTTTTAAACCAAAATTTGATGTAATGAAAAGGGTTTCTTAAGAATGTTCTTAGCTTTTCATAAATGTAAGGTTTGTCAAATTACGAGTTTAGTAAGTAATTATTACTTATTTTCTAATGGAGTTAGCTGCAAAGTGTTGATTGACATACTAGTTGAAAAATAGCTATAACTTTCAAACCTTATAAGTTTGTGAAATCCAAAAGATGCATCACATTCTATGCTTCAACTAGTATAAGAAAAAAAAAAAACTTAATTTTGATTTTTTTTGAACTAGTTAAGGTGGTCAGACACGGGAGTTTTTTAATTCTGAAAATAGTATAGTAGAAAATTCATAATTAATTATTTATTTGGAATAAAAATTCCCAAAAATATGTGTCACATCTAGGCATGAGTCTAATTTTTATATCTAAAATTATATTTAAAAATATTATCATTTCATTATGATTAAGGTGGTCAGACATACACCTACTTTTTATTTTTGCCCTAAAATTTTTGTAGTACTGCATTAAAATCCAAACTTTTGGCCAATCAAATATTTTTTTCTCTAGATAAGGCCTTGTATTTTAGAAACTAGATTCAATTTTCTACAGATTATTTTCTTACAACTTTTTGATATAAAGTCTAGAACCACTTTAAAATTATGTGGCAAGTTGACATAACCCTGATTTGTTGGTTTTTCACTGCCACTTAAGGCCATAGTTCGGTACACCATGATCTTGCACATACCCATAATATTTTGAGGTATAAGTCATGTTGTAAACATTTTGATATTTTGAAAATGTGTGTAGAAGCCGAATAAGAGTTCATTTTATGCTCATAAGAATAAAGAGTATTAATGTATGACCAAGTGTTTTTGACACTCATGTCAAAGGGGGAGATTGTTAATCTTAGATTGGTATTGAATAATGAGTGTCTATAGACTTAATTTATTTACTTACTTCATGCCAAACAAGTAATATATGCCAAGAAAAACATGTAAATTTAGTGCATGTCGAGTAAATAGCGAGTGTCAAGTCGCTCAGGAGCCGAGTAGATAGTATACGCCAAGTGATTCAGGAGCCGAGAAAGAAGTACATGATGAGTAATTCAGATTTTGAGTGATAGCATTGAAGTCATAGTATGTGTCGAGTACTAGGGGTTTCAGATGACACGTAACATAGTTTTTCATAGTTGTTTATATTGGCACAAACAACTATGTCAACCATTTTTGGGCTGACCTAAGTATTGAATTATGATATTTGGTTATAAGGATGAATCTCAATTAGGAATCCCTATGTATTGCATGCACCCAATCAGGTAAAGGGAAGGTTTAAGCTACACTATGGATGAATCACAACTATTGATTCATACGTAACCCTAAGTCACCTAGGTCTTCTTAAGGAGGATGAACCCTAAACTTCATGTGTGTGAGTAGGGGAATGAATGAATAATCAAGGAGAGTTTTGAATGCATAAACCAAGACATTCATGGTGACCAAGGTATTATGATTTGAATTGCAAAATCAATTAAAGGAGAATAGAGAAAGGAAATAGTGAATAATAGAGAAACATCTGATCAAGAAGAACCAAGTACATAGTAGAATAGAGGTGATATATCATCAAGCATCAGAGTGCTAACTACAGGATCATTGCTAAGACATTCTAACAGGTGAATTAGTTAAATCTCTTTATAAAGTAGTCCTAAGAGGCTGTATTGAAATCCTCTAACAAAGTGCTTACATAATTGGGAGTTAAAGTCCTTTAACTAGGAACACTTCTAATAGGGTGTTGAAATCCTTTAACAAGGTAAGACCTAATAGTCTTTGTAAGCCTTTGATAGGGTAGACCTTTCACAAGGTAGATGATGTTTCATGATCAAACATTGTAACCTTCATTAGATACACTTTATTACTACAGTAGTGAAGATTTGTGGGTGTCATCCCCAACCCAATTTTACCCTCTCATTGGAGGGTTTCTAAGTAATCATATCTTGTGTCATGAATGTGTGAATGCTTACTTACATGCTTTAGATATATATTCTTTACATGGTATTTCAATTTACTTATTCTTTACAACTTTTCACTCTTTTGAAGTGAGCCATGTTAGGAGCCAACCCTATTAAAGGCTACAAAATACACTATTAGGTGTGACCTTGTTAAATGATTTGAATGACCCTATTAGGAGTTGCCTGGATAAAGGTCTTAAGACACTTCAATCTAGAAATGCCACCTTGCTAGAGGATTTACAAAATGAATGTTAAGTCAACTCTGTTAAGATATTTCTTCACTGCTACAATTGTTAAAGAGTCACAATGATTGACTTGATTAATCAAGCAACTGATTTGTAGATTTAGATCATTTTTTTGGCTTATCCTCTAAGTCCTCCTTGATCAGAATAATCTTTGTAGCTCTTTGGATGTTGTGCTCTTAATTAGATATCCTTCTTTATTCACATCTTAAATTTTTCCACAACTCGACCTTTCATATATATGAAATCCATTGTCAAGTCGGCTCTAATACCTTTAAAAATAAGCAATAGATATCCAGTAAGTTGACTTACATAAACAACACAATAAACAAAACTATTCTATTGTAGGTTAGCTAAAATTAAAATTGGGTCACTCAATTACCACTGAGTTCCTTGGTAACCGACCTTACTTGGCTTACACTGAACCCCTTTGGTAACCAACTTGACTCAGTTAACACTAAAATCCTTCAATGATTGATCTAGCTTAGTTTGCACTTGATCACTTAACTTGGCTTCTTCTGAACTTGTGCTTGGCTGATAGTGGAGTCATTAGAGCTCAGTGACTACTAGTAGTGCTCGTTTAGAGTGTAACATTTGTGTAACATCAATGACAATATACAATTTAATAACTATTTTCAACAACATTATCAAGTATAATTTCTCAATGAATTAGATGATATTTTCTCATAGTAATCAACAATAGATTAAGGGACAACTAAAGTTAAGCTCTTGTGTCTATTATATCCTATATCTTGATGACATTTGAGTAGACTAGTAAACAATCTTAAAATAGTTAATAGCATATTTAAAAACATGTAGAGCACCAAGGATATATAAAAACAAATAGTTTTTGCATTCACAAAATGAATATAAGCATTGAAGTGAATGAAAAGTTTCCATTTGTGATAAGGAAAACACACTAGTTTGCATTCTAAACAAAATATAAGAACATTAGTGAAAAGAAAAGAATGTTTCCATTTCCAATAAGCAAAGAAAAGAAATTTGGTTTTTTTATTGGAAAAGGAAGAAATGGACTCTTATCATTTTTGTTATGCATATAATCTTAATACTACATTTGTAAATTTATGAAAAATAATAAATCAATTTTAAAAAAAATTATGAAATATAGTACAAATTAAAATAATTGTCATTTAGTGCGTTGGTGGTGCAAGTACAATGTTTTTATGCCCACTAAATTTTACACATCACACTTTGATAAAGATATATGATCCTATGTTTTATAGTCTAAAACTTGTGTCATAAATCTTAGATCCCAAATTTTTTAACCTCATATGAAATAAATTTAGTGTTAACAAATAAGAAAGAAAGTTACTTAATATTTAGAAAATGAAAATTTTAGATTTCTTCTAAATGTTATCTAAAATATGGATATTCAAAATATACACAATTAATATTTTTTAAAAATTAAAAAATTCACATCGACTATATTTTTGCAAAATTTATCCAATGTTTTAATTGAATCTTAAATAGTTCACTTATATTAATATGAATATGAGACCTCGAATTCGAAGATAGTCATTGACATCACTAATCAGTTTGTCCTCCACGAGACTGCCATAGGGCTTCTTACGCTATAACCATGAGCGCTTGAAACCCACCTAATTGAGCCTTGGGAGAAGCCCGATTTCGAAGGATCAAATGCTTTTGCTACAAATGTGATGCTATAATTCCTTTTCTCCATCGCTGCCCCAAACGATAAGAAAGTTGGATTCACACTCACATCGACTCCCCTGGGCGGATCAATTTTGACGGTGTACTTGGACTCCGCAGCTCCAACATTAGTCACAACTCTTCTCAAGGTGACAGAACTTGTTTCATTTAAAACAAGAGGAAAAGACGGATAATTGAGGTTACCCGAAAGAGTGCTTTCATGATTCGAAGGGCACACAACATTCTTGTTTAGGATCAAGCGAAGTTGGGATTCTGTGTAATTTAGCCCGCAAAGATAAGGAATATAATCTTTAGGGCTAAGGTCATAAACAAGGCCTGGATTGGCTGCTCTTTCGGGATTTATGTGCCCAGCACCCATAGCAAAAATATCTGCGGGCATGAAATTCTTTCCACCATCAAGAATTGGCCCGCCCTTCTTATCCAAGTAATCTGCAGTAGTAACAAGTGCGGACTTAATGTCTGTCGGGCTCCATTCCAGGTGAGCATTTTAAAGCAAAGCAGCCACCCTGCTCACATGTGGAGTGGCCATTGATGTACCGTACAAGATATTGAAACTTACTGTTTGCTTATCTTCAGGGAGGCCCGAAGCACTCTGATTTGAAGGCCAAGCTGCAATTATGGCAAATCCAGGAGCTATTACGTCGGGCTTCATACTTTTTGGGCTTATTAGGTTGGGTCCATGCGACAAAAATGATGCCATCATCGACGCTGAAATATTGTTGGCGGCGCCCAAGACAGTGCCCTCGGACTGAATAGCCTCCTTAGGGTTCTTAGTAGAATTTATATAGGCCGCCAAGGCAAGTCCTACCTTAAACCCAAGGGATGTCGATGGCAAAAGCTGAGGGAACAATATGAATTCCTCCCCAGTAAGATTATCATTAACGAATATGATGCCGACACCTCTGGCCTCTCGAGTAGCTTCTCCCTGCTACAATGGAGAACCAAGACTGCCTGGCGAGCACACCACCAGCTTTCCTCTTATAAGACGTGAATCCAGAGAACCATCCCTGCACAAATCCGTCTCCATGAGCCTCAATTCTTTCGTTTGGTGCACCATCATCATACATGGTGCACCGTTAGAGAGATATGAGGGCTCCTACGACCCTTCATTTCCCATCGTGCAACTCACAAAAATGCTCCTTTCCATGGCGTGAAAGGCACTGATTACAAGCTCGTCCAAATAAAATGCAAATGGCTCGCCACCAAGAGAGATAGAGAGCATGTCCACACCGTCGAAAATGGTGCCGTCCATCCCCGCTAGAACATTAGATTCTAAGCAATCCAACCCCATGCAAACCTTGTAGACAGCAACATGAGCACCCGACACCATTCCCTGCGTGGTTCCTTGAGCGTTGCCAAAGAGTCCAGCCCTTGCAACAGGGCTCCTAGCCACAGTGGAGGCAGTATGAGTGCGGTGTCCCACTGAGTCTCTCATCGTTCCTTCCCTCGTGAAATTTCTCACCCTGATCAGATTGTTGTTGCAACTTGACTTATATAAATCAAGCAAAGTCTGGCAGATTCCTTTCCAGCGAGAAGGCACGGCATCGATGTTGGTGTCTGGCTTGAACGAAGGGCTCTCCGGCCACACACCCGTGTCTAGTAATCCAATTATGATGCCCTTGCTCATGTTAGAGCTTTTCCACATGCCATGGCTTGGTTCGAGGCCCATAAACCTGGCAGAATATGTTGTCTACAAGTGCACCACCTTATCAGGAGTCGCGTGCACAAAACTTGGGATCTTTCTCATCACCTCAAGTTTTGATCTTGTTAACCACGCAGCGAATCCAATCATGACATTCTCATACACATGCACTAGATTTGCATCTCCATTTGCTGCTTTTGCTTTGTGTAGGAACGACGAATACCACATTTTCAGCTCGTCAAGGCTCTGTGGGCTTTCTTCTGGTTGCGCCACACGGATGATATAGATCTGTGACTCTTCGCTTGCCTCTACGAGAACATCTGGGTGGTACATAGTTATCATGATCGCCATGGATACAAAGAATAACTTCATCACGTATTCAGAAAATGATCTTCTTGCCAAAATGCCCATGTTTGCTAGGATCGGGAGAAATTAACTGGAAAGTATAAGATTCCAAGGTGAACCTCTGGTATTTTTCTGCAAAATAAACTAGAATTGTAGCCATAACACACTAGCCTTGTCTAGGTCATCGACTTCCAGTTTGGGCTACGACTTTTGGTTGGCAGATTATTGGCTACTAAAGTATCTTCTCTTTTCTTCATGTACATTTATTGGCAGATTAAAAACATTCAGAGTGGCACAAAGCATATTTAAGAAGCTGGGAATAGTTTATTATTATTATATTTATATTTTGTAAATACAATTTACATAGTAAAGATGTAGAGATTTCGATTTTATTCAAAAATTAGTATTAAATTTTTATTTTTTTAAAAGGCCTATAGTGAAAAAAAAGAAAATAATTGCTCTTATACTTTATTGTATGATGAATGATAATGTGATCAAGTATGCTTCTTAATAATTTATAATTGCCTCTTAATATGACACAAATAAGTTGAATAGGAAAAATATGTATTTTTCAAATTAGTTATATGTAATAAATTTACATGTTTAATGTTTTGAATATCTTAGATATTATATAATTAATCATATATATTAATTTAGATAATATATAATCTAGTAACAATGAGTATCACACATAAAAGAAATCTATTGAAATTTATTGAATATAAACATCTTAATTAGAATATTATATTATTATTATTATTACTATATATATTATAATATTACTTATAGTATTATTATTATTGCAAACATTATATTATAATTACTATATTAATATTATTATATTCATAATCTAGTATCAATAAATTCATCATCATTAATATGGTAATAAATCTTAAGGTTTGAAATAGACCTTTTGAACATGACAGTATTCATTTTAAATTAAATGACTTGATAAGTTTCTGATTAGGGAGGAAATAAATGTTCAAGGCACCTTGAAATCCTTTTACAATCAAGTTGTGACCTCAAGATTTGGAATCCTATTAAAACGAATAGATAAATAGATAAAACCATTGGGTTTCAATATTGCATCCAAAACCATCATTATGAATTGCCACAAAAGATTAATCATCAAAATGCTACGTGAAACTATGGCATTTTGAATAGCTCCCCAAACCAACATGGGTTTAACTAGGATCCCACAACAAGATTAGGTTTTAATGGCCCATAAAACCATTACAAGGTTTTGAAAAGTTCATGAAACTTTCACTATGAGCCTCATGAGATTAATAAAATAATATTAAAAAATAACAAAAATTAGATTTTGATTTATTAAGGGATCCAAAACTATATTGGGGTTTTCAAAGTTACCACAAGCCATCAAGTTGGGTTTTGAAATGGCTCCCAAAATTAATCTAAAGTCTAGATCAAAGTTGATCATCCAAAATGTCTACAACTTTCCCAACAAACCCTTATCCACATGTATAGGATTGGATCCCAAATTAATATACGGACTAAAAAAAATCACTAGAAGGGAGAATATAATTTTTTTCCACCTAGCATTCCAATAGTTGTGTGGTGCAATGAGTATCCGAGGGTACTCTTGTTGGAGGTAAACTAGATCCTTGTAGATAACCACATAGTGGAAATACAATTCAAAAGCAAGATATGTTACAAATCATAACACTTTATTCATAAATACAATTGTTTACATGCAATATGCCTAGCTATAAGGCCTTTCGAGTTAGGGCCAAATACAACAACAATTAAAAAATAGTTTTGCAAGATCCCACAAGATCCAACTCACAGTCGTAATACTAGCTAGTCTAGTTCCACACTCTATTAGGAAACCCAAAGGAAATATCAACTTGTGCTCGCAAGCCCACCAAGAAATCTCCTAGTTCAGCAAGCCTCAACTACTAGCCCTTCAAGGTTTGCTCATAAAATTCATCCTCTTTTTCAAGCTGGATGAATATACCACACTACCTTAAGACTCCAAAAACCACCCCTTACTTATACCCAACTAAGCCACAAGTTATCCTATCCCATTAAAAATTAAAATAAACCCTAATATTAAATATTTTTATAAGCCACAATTCTGCTAAATTATTAGAAGATTATTAGTACAATATTAGTACAATCTTGTACTAATATTAACTTCTTCTTTTCACTTCTAATTTATCAGTACAATCTTCTAATAAATTTGGATTCTCACAGGTATCTGCTAAATTATTTTTATAAGCCACAATTCTGCTAATTTATTAACCAATTGAAAGCCTCTCTTGCATAGGTTATTGATACTATGTATTTTATTCTAAACCATTATTGCATAGAAGATTCCAATTTTTTGAGTTAAACCTTTAAACCAACAAGAATCCTAAAAGGTAGGGTCATAACTCAAAAGGAGTTATGAAATGCTAGAGTAAATAGAAAAACAACCATAAGGATTAAATAACCAAACATGAGAGGTGAAGTCATCCATTTTGATCCTCCAAGAATAAAGCTCCACCTAGATCTTCAACATGTTGGGATTGATGCACATAAGGTTCACCCATTAACCATTAATCTATTAATCAAAAACTATACTAGCATAAAAATGCTTGCAATAATTAAGCAGATCTGAATCGTCAAATCCTTCCATCAAGAAACTTTCTCTAAGCCAAGAATCTTCAAAGAATCTAATCCATTTGCAATAATCGGCTACATTAGCATAAAGTTTTAATTAAGGCTAGGGTTGATGTCAATTGAGTTTATGTTAAAAAATACATTAAGTTCAAGTTATTATTCAAGATAGGGTTTAGTTATGGTTAGGATTGATGTTTTGGTTAACTTATTATTAGCATTCAATTATGGCTATATTAGGGTTATATTTAAGATAAGGTTATGCATAAGATTAATACTACCTTATCATTAAAGATATTATTTTAGGTCAATACTTGAAGTTAATGTTAAGGATGATATTGTCAACTAAACTATTAACATGATTGAATTATAATTTAGCTAGACATCTAATAGTAGTTATAATAAAAAAGTATATCTAGCCTTAAATAAACCCTACAACTAAATTGAGTTTAAATTATAATAATTAATTGCAAAGCATTATTTTCCCTTTTATGCCCATTTTGGCTTAAAGGGTTGGCTATCCTTTTGCCTCATTTTAGTTATTTATGTGATTATTTTAATAATATATACATAAACATATAATCAATTATATAACTCCATTATATTTTAATAAAATAAACTAAAATTGTAAACAAATAATTGTTGATAATTAATAGATTTTTCTTTTGAATAATTGATTTTGTAAATAAATTACTTTTTATATCGACTATTTTTAATACCATTTTAAGGACATGCAAAAGTCAATAAGAATTTTATGATTAATCTAAGACAATCTAAAATTGGATAAATAAATTTGAAAAAATAAAATTAATGATATTTTAAAGGAATAGAAGACTATGATTTTTAATTAATGTTACTATTCTAAAATTATTCTTTTGACTTAAATCTCATTTAAGCTCCTATTTGAGTCCATATAGCAATTTACTTAATCATAATTATAACTATAAACTATACCTAACATTAATTGTAAATTTTGAGGGTAATAACAGAAGTATTAATACAAATAACTGAAATAATAACTAAGAGTGTCACTTTTATAATAAAATCCGTTTTCCCAAAACCGATTGATTAAGACAACAAAATATTCTAATGTGTGGAGAACTTTCCTATGATTTATAATCATATTCCTAAAATTAAAACAATAATATGATATTTTTCTTATTGTAGTCAAACTCTCTATAAATTAGAACAATTTATGTTACATGTTAGAAATATCTAAATATGTTGTTGATCTTGCAAATAAAATTACATTTTCAATTTATGAAATATTTTTTTATATGCTCATATATTTATTCTAAAATAATATTTTTAATAATAATTCCGTTAATTGAAATTTGTTTAAAATTTGTACCTTTTATTTAAGAATGGAATTGTAACATCTAATATATTAGCTAGCATGCTAATATGTTTGAATTAGATATAACAATTGACCTTTTGAATTGGATGGCTTGTTTTTATTGCTGACAGAAAAAACTGAGCCAGTCACGAGCTGGTCCTGAATTCGATTACATAAATGGATATGGACATGAGACCTCCTGACTCAAAAATGGTTATTGTCATCGCATGTAATTTAGCTTGTGTCCCAGATGACGGAAACAGGGCTTCTTACGCTGTAACCATGAGCGCCGCTTGAAACCCACGTAATTGAGCCTTGCGAGAACCTTGATCTCATAGGATTAGTTTTGTTTGCTGAAAATGTGACGCTATAACTCTTCTTCTCCATCACTGCCCCAAACGATAAAGACGTTGGATTCACAATCATGTCAACCCCTCTGGGAGGAACAATGTTCACGGTGTACATGGATTGGGCAGTCCCGACATTCGTTACGGTTCTTGTCAAGGTGACAGAATAATTTAGGTTATTGAAAACCAGAGAGAAGGATGGATAATTGAGATTACCCGGAAGAGTGCTACTTTCATTATTGGAAGGGCACGCAATATTCTTGCTTAAGATGACCTGAATCTGCGATTCTGTGTAGTTCAGCCCACAGAGATAAGGAACATAATCTTTGGCGCTAAGGTCATATATAAGACCCGGATCGGCAGCTCTTTCGGGGTTTATATGTCCAGCGCCCGTAGCAAATATATCTGCCGGTGCGAAATTGTTTCCACCGTCAAGAATCGGCCCGCCATTCTTATCGAGGTGCTCTGCAGTTTTAATAAGCGCAGACTTAATGGCCGCGGGAGTCCATTCCGGGTGAACGGCTTTGAGCAGAGCAGCAACCCCGCTGACATGCGGAGTGGCCATTGACGTGCCGTACAAGATGTTGAACATCACTCTTCTGTCATCTTCACTGCTATCATGAGGATCTGGACTGAGATCCGAAGGCCAAGCTGCTATGACGGCAAATCCAGGGGCGATCAGGTCGGGTTTCAGAATTTCGGGGCTGACCGTGTTGGGCCCGCGGGATGAAAATGAGGCCACTGCGGGCGCCGAGATATTGTTGGCGTCGCCGAAGACAGTGCCTTGGAACTCAATAGCCGCCGTGGGGGTATTTGTAGAATTCATATAGGCTGCCAGGGCAAGTGCTGCCTTATTACCAAGCGTTGTTGACGGCAAGACAGGAGCGTACAATCGAATTTCCTCGTCATCGTTAACGAATATCACGCCCGCCCCTCCGGCCTCTCGAACGGCTTGACCCTGCTCCACTAGATCGCCAGGTCCGCCTCTTATGCACACCACGAGCTTTCCTTTTACTACATCTCGGTTGAGAAATTGACCCCCACAGGTATCTACCTGAACAAGGCTCAGTTCATTGGTCTGGTCGTGGCCCATGCCGTTGAAGAGTGACTCGCCGTACAGAACTGTTCCGTCTCCGAGCTTGAGATTCGCGACGAAATGTCTGTCCATGGAACTCGCGCCGACGGTCATGATCCAAGGCGCGCCGTTGTAAAGATACGACGGCTCCGTCGGCCCCTCGTTTCCTGCTGCGCAGCTCACAAAGATGCCCCTTTCCATCGCTCGGAAGGCCCCGATGGCGATCTCGTCCTCGTAAAACGGAATAGCGCCGCTGCCGAGAGAGAGCGAGAGCACGTCCACGCCCTCAGATATGGCGGCGTCCATCGCCGCCAGAACATCTGATGTCCTACATCCCCCCTCCTTGCAAACCTTGTAAACGGCGATGTGAGCACCCGGCGCCATTCCCTGCGCGGTTCCTTGAGAACTGCCAAAGAGTCCCGCATTTGCAACGAGGCTCCCCGCGGCAGTGGATGCAGTGTGAGTGCCGTGTCCGTCCAAGTCCCTCGCCGTCTTATCCTCGGTGTAAATTCTCGCTCCGATGAGTTTGTTGTTGCAACTGGACGCATTGAAATCTGTTGTGGTCTCGCAGACTCCTTTCCACCGAGAAGGGACAGCACCGGTATTGAGGTCTGGCTGAAACGAAGGGCTCTCCGGCCACACGCCACTGTCCAGCACGCCAATTATGGTGCCCTTGCCCGCGTTAGATCTCGGCCAGAGTCCCTTGCTTGAATCCAGGCCCAGAAACTTTGCAGAATATGTTGTCTGCAAGTGCAGCATTCTATCAGGATACGCATCCACGAAACCTGGGATCTCTCGCATCGCCTCAATTTCTGATTTTGTTAGTCGGGCGGAAAATCCAGTCATGACATTCTCATACGCGTGCAGTAGATTTTGACTAGAACTTCCTCCTCGCTCTTCTTCCGCTGCTTCTTTGGGCAAAAACGATGAATACCACATCCTCAGCTCCTCAACGCTATGTGGACTTATGTCCGGCTGCTCCACACGAACGATATAGATCCGCGATTCCTCGCTTTCCTCTGCAAAAACATCTGGATCGGACATAAGTATTACGGTCGCTATTATCACGAACAGGAGCTTCTTCATCTGTCCATTAAACGATCTTCTCGCCAGAATGCCCATCTTAGATGATGCCCAGAGATATTCAACCCAATGGATAACAATGCGATCTAGGTCTCTGTTAGTTATGCACCTCAAAAGCTTCCAGCGGTGTAAAATGCCAAATGTTTGAATCAGTAATCTTGTTATAACACACCAACCTTCCTATGGGCATCCCCTCACAGTTTGGGCTACGATATTAGCTGGCTTCGTAACAAGTTTTACAGATTCTCTCGCCATACATGTCCCTGACCAATTTTCTTTGCCAACTTTCCTAACTTTACAGTACCTATTATCTCTGCATTAACACGCGCCATTTTACGAGATCGTCTTATCTTTCGTTTTTGCGTTTTTGTTATTCCCACAATATCCTAGAATTCGTGGAATGTCCTCTTTTTCTGATATTTTCTTCGTTTTCGATTTAACAACATTGTTCTTCTAATACTTTGGAATATATTTATTCTTCCCTTATTTAGAGATATATTTGAAGGGAAATAAAAAATATTCTATTCAAATAAATTTTTGGAATTGAGAACAAATACGTAAGAAATGTATAAAAATCTCTGCAATAGCTGTCTTCTTAACAAGTTCGATTGATCCTCTTCCTTCTGTTTTAGAAAATTGTTATTATACAAATATCGCAGAATTAGTGGAATTATTATCCAAATATCTTAGAGGTAAATAAAAAACTATCATAATGAATTATATCAATCAAAAAAATCATAATGAAATAAATTTTTAGAATTGTTTACAAATATGTAAATTTTTGGAGTTGTTTACAAATATGCATGTAAGGAATTTAGATTAATTAATGAAACAATTAAGTATATATGTTTTAAAATTAAAAACACGTCATAATTTTTGTATTATTTCAGAATTTTTTAACATTTTTCTTTTTTAAGATTTATATTTGCAGAGAAATAAAAATTATATTGAAATAAATCGCAAAAATTGAGAACAAATATGTCACATGATCAAATAAATAATGAAATCAATAGATACATGTTTTAAAATTAAAAAAAACATCATAATTTTTTGTATTAATTAGTTTTTAAACATTTTCCCTTTTTAAGACAAATTGACAAATTGACCTTAATGTCAACAATCTCCCCATTTGGCATTAGTGACAAGAACACTTATCAAACCAAAATGTAAATTCTTGAAATTATAAGTCAAAAACTTCATTTATCAACATTTCGTGTCTTCAACTCGATTTTGACTTCATGTTGATGTAGCTCAGTAAATTACGATATTTTTATATTTTTTCAAAATTTCATATTTCTTGCTTATTTGTACATTACTATACTACTCCCCCATACATATATCTCTCCTATACATATATCTAGAGTATGATAATCTTCTCTATATACATATATATACTTCTCCCCCTTTACCAATAATATCCTCCCCCATTTTGACATAAATGCCAAAGGTGTACAAAATCTACAAGTTCATAGAAAAATGTGACAAGAAATCAGAATGTACTTTCAGAATTAGTACCATAGTATTGTTCAAATTCTCTTGCAATACCTTAATTGCATGGTTAAGATTGTAATATAATCTTAATCATAACTATAATCCTAATCTTAATAAGAACCCTAATCTTAATCATAATCCTAGAATTTATAGCATGGTAAAGATTGTAAGGTATATATCATGGTTAAGGTTAGTGTAAAGGATTAAGAAAATATTAGTGCAAGGCTTGATTGAATAATTGAGGTTAGTGTTTAGGTTCGAAAAGTGATGGATTTTGGTTAGGGTTCAAGGTTAAGGTTATGGTTTGAATCATGCTTAGCTCTAGGGTTAGGGTTAGATTTTTTTTATTAGTGATTGAACTATAGCATTAATCCCAAGATCGTGATATTAATACTAACCCTAATCCTAGATGCTAAATCCTATGGTTCTAACCCTAACCCTAAACATTTAATAATATTCATATGCCAACCTATACCCTAATACTAATATTGACAACCCTAGATCTAAAATACTAAAGTCTAATCCTAGTCCTAATCATAAAGATTGAACACTAATCCTTATTACTTAATCATAACCTAGATGTTAAATGTTAATTATAACATTATTCCAAAATTCTAACCCTTATAAAGAATCTAACCTAACATAATATTATAATCCTAAAATATAAATTTTAGATGCTAATCTAAATCCTAATTCTAAAATTTAAACCAATAAACCTAAATACTAAGGTAAACCATAATCATAAATGTTCAATCCTAATACTAAATGGCCAACCTAATCTTATATTCTAATAATCTAAATGCTAAATCACAATCCTAATTGTAACCTAGTACTAATTATTATATGAATCCATATCTTAAACCTAATCTTAATGATAACTATAAATATGTACTATGTCGAACTCTAATCCTTATTCTAAACCATAATCCTAAGCCTTGAGAAATTCTAACCCCATTCCTAAATCCTAAGTGTTATGTTTATTGTTCTAGGGCCATATAGTTAAGGAAAGGCTTAAAATTATCATTGGGGTCAGAATTTATGTTAGACTTATAGTTATGATTAAAAATATGATTAAATTTAGAATTGTGATTAGGGCTTAGATATAGCTAGCATTATGGCGGGGATTATTTTTATGACTAATGCTTAGGGTTGGACTTAGGATTATGTTTAGGGATAAGGTTTAAGATGACGGTTAATATGTTGGTTAATGCTAGGGTTTATATCATGGTTAGCATTTGGCTTATTAATAAGGTTAGAGATAGACATGTGGGTAGGGTTAGTGCTTAGGGTAAGGATTATGGTTAAAAATGGGGTTTACGTCATGGTTAGGGATAAAGTGAGTATTAAGGTTAGCGAAGGATTAAATTTTTGGTTAGGAATTATGATTTGGGTTTTAGGGTATGTGTCATAGTTAGAGATAGGGTTTGGGATATTTTGGTTAGAAGTTTAATAATTATCAATAGGGTTAGGGTTTTTGGTTAGAAGTATAATCAAGGTTAATGTTTTAATTAATGATCTTTTAGGGTATTTGTGTGAATTGTACTTTAGGTTAGAGTTAGGGTTGGGTTTTGATAACATGTCATGTTAGATTTGGTGCTATTCATAAGGTTAGAATTATGATTAAGGTTAGGGCTATGGTTAGGGTTCTCATTACACTTTGATTAAGGTTGGGGGAATATAATCAAGAAATTTTAATTCCTTACTATTGATTTATTTATTGATTTGTAATGTAAGGATATAGATATATTTTCCCCTTTACATGTGAACCATATTGATTCACATTAAAATAGCTCATAAAAGATTATCGATAATAGAAAATGATTTTATTTTTTCAAAATTTTGTAAAACAAATAATTTTGGTAACTAATTTTTTAAAGAATAATAAATATATTTTTAACAATAATACTATTATGATTAAAAAAATGAAAAAAAAATAATATTAATTTATTTAAGAGTTTTTAAGTCTAAAGAAATTTAGAAACATTTTAATTTTTTTTGTATACTTTTCTAAATATTTTATAGATTTATCCAAAATTAGATGTAGAGAGATATTATTTTCCATTATTTTAGAAGCATCCAACTTCTATGTTTTGATGTTTTAAATTAAGAATAAAAATATGTCCACTTCGCACTATTTAGAAACATATAATTTCTGTAGTTTGATATTTTGAATGTAGAACAAAATTATTTTCTTGTAGAAAAGTACAAAATAAAATAGAAACATTCTAAATAAAAATCAGAGTTTTAAAATAATTTTGCATGTTTAAAGTCATGCTTTTATATTATTTTACTAAAGTTGTTATATATTTCTTGATATTCAGACAAATTATATATTCTTAATATAAAACACCAATTTTAAGAATATGCTCAACATGAAATCACCATCCAAAGAAATAAATTATTGCAAAGTCTTATAATAAAAGCACATTAGAATTTGATTTAAGTAAAAAAATTCAATAATTTTGGTTCCATAGTACAACTCATATGGAACATTTATAACAGAAGGAAGCTAAAATGAGAACCCGAGAAAGCTAAGGTTTTTAATAATGAACTATAGAATACTTAGAGATTTACTACATGCAAATCATTTTAAAATGATTAAAAAAGTTAAGTTACCTTAATAAAACCTTTCAAATTTTGTTGCATACAGATCATTTAAAATCATACAAAGCATAGTTTTTCAAATATATATAAATTGACCACAACCAAAAAGAGACCAAATAAACACTAGCCAACAACAAAAACCATGAACTAGTAGCAAAGCACCACACTAACAATCCCAACAACCAATCTAAACCATCAACTACCAACTCGCAAACACAATCCAACACCATCAGTTTCAAGCACACTAAACATAGGGACCTAATACACACCAGCTCAAGTCAACATAACAAAGGCCAACCAATTACTTTTGTGTCTCCTTGAGATGATCCATCACGTATAACTTGGGGGGATGAAAAGGCCTCGTCTCATTAAACCCATGGGAGGCCTCTTGATTATTTTATTCCTTTTAAGAAGTCTCCTCCTTGTACTTCCTCTTTGAAGATCTTTCCTCAAGATGGGCCTTCAAATTGTTGATGTATTCCTCCACTTTGGCTTGCACTAAATTGTTTTGGGAAACAAACTTGTTCATTTATTCCCCAAGGTTATCCTTAGCATTTTTAATAGATACCAAGGCACTTAGCATTTCATTTGTTTCTTCCTTTGAGAGAGCTTTATTAGAACACTTGTTTCTCTTATTAATTCTCTCCCTTATCAAAATGGATGAAAATATCCAATAATGTTGATTTCTAGTTACAAAAATCATGACCAAAGTATGTCAAGCTTCAAAATCTAAATTATTTTTTAGGTTTTTACTTAAAACTCATATGGGTAACATAACATAATGCTAACCTCTATTACTATAAAACCATCCAATTTTTTGCATAATAAAGATAGTCATTAACTATATTCTATTCACACTTTTTTAACTGTTAATTGTTTATTCTAATCATTGTTGTCAACCTATGGTGCACATTGATAATTTTATGAGTTTCATAAATGTGTAGTTAATATTGTTATTCTTATCGATCCTCTATGTACACAAAATGTTCTTAGTATATGGGAAGTTGAAATATGTAAGAAAAACTATTTGATGTTTGATATGGTAGAATGTGTATTTGGACTCCTATATTTGATGATACAATGCTATACTAATGTCTTGTGGTGATGGTAAGTCATTCTACATGTAATATATTAGAAAGGTTGCAAGCATAGGAAGCTAGTAGATGTAGGAAATAGCATCAAAATTCCTTATTATAGATTCCTTTATATTTCTTAGGATAAGAAATTGGTGAATTATGGTTTAGGTGTTATTATAAATGATTTGTGAATGTCGACTATCCTAGTTTTTAGCCCATCAAAGTTTGGTGATTAAAGTTACAATTTTATATTTGTTTTTGAATAATTTGCGTTTTATTAGTAATTTTTAAATTTATTAATGCTATGGCTCATTGTTAAAAATGTTGTGGACTAGTCAATAGAATGCTTCATGTTGATGTTTCTATATGTATAATTAATATTCAATCTTTCGATTTGGGATTTAGATTTTTGGTACGAGGTAAAATAGATCAACATGAGAGGACATTGAAATGAATATTATAAGGAATGGTACTATATGTGTTCAATTTTTTCTTGCCTTATTTTGATATGTTTGTATAGCTAGAAGTAGAAGAATGAGCATTTACTCGAGTATTTACAAAGTGTCAGGACAGTGTACACTATGGAAGCACAATTAGAAGAGGAGGAAAAATTATAACAAATTTTTTTACTCACCTCAAATCAAAGATGGATGTCTCAAATATTAGTTTATTTAAATAAATTTTAGTATAATGTTCTACTATAAATTCACAACCTCTCAATTATATTAGGACCAAAATCCTTACAACATCTAGGTGATCTTGTGATTTTGTAAAATAACTTATCCAAACTTAAACATATTTGATTTTCAATTTATTAATAACAATATCGCAAAGTCAAAGGAGACCCTCCCTAAGTATTTTAATCTTCGAACAAAATCTAAAACTCCAAGTTGTAGGAAAAAGCAAAGGCAAGCTTTTGATTGTAGAGTTGAGTGAAGCAAAATAGAGGCTATGGAAAGGGGAAAAAAAGAGAATGTCCAAATTACAAAGAAATAATGACTAATTCTAAAGTTGCAAGTGAAGAAGAGGTGAATAGTCTAGAAATAGAGGAGGATGGTGAGAGCAATTACTTTGGTGGGTCGGTTGAGAAAATGTTCCAACCACTAAGAATATGACCTTCCCCTATTTTAATCCATTCAGAGGAAGTTAAAGAAAGTATGCAGACAAGTGAAGATGAGAATGCCAAGTGAAGATTTCTGGGAAGATTGTACTGATAAATTAGAAGTGAAAAGAAGAAGTTTATCCAAATTTACCATTTCCCAAATTATCCTTTTTCAATTAAAGTTGGGAATAGATATTATAGATATAGAGGAGGCTGAGATAGACATTTCAACTTTCGAAGAAATTGAACTTGCAAACCTTGTCATAGATTGGGATTCTATGGAAGAAGATGATATTCTTCAAAAACCAACTAATGTGATTGAAAAGACAAAGTCTTGGTTGAAATTGAAAAAGGGAACCTGTGCTAGCGTCAGGGTTGATTTGTTTTCTAATATTGGTTTCCCTACTACAGGTAGTAGAAGGTCATCAAGAATTTCTAAGAAAAAGTTTCACAATCATCCCCTTGTGCAAAAAACCTATTCCAGTAGAAAGACCAAAATGTTAACTCCATCAAGCCCTCACCAAGTTATTCAAGTTGACAATGAGAAAGAAAAAGATCAACGTGAAGAACTCATTGATAATAGCCAGAGGGTTCAAATGATTGTGGGTTCATCTCCTCCAAGGCTACAGACTATAACTACTTTGGAAGGGGTTGTTGGATCACAACAGGATGTTGTATCTCCTAACTAGCTTGTGGCCTCGATGAATAGGGAAACAAGTTTAGTTCTACTATCTTTTCTTGTTGATGATATTGTGAGTAAGTACACTAATAAGGCTTCCAAACCCAAAATGACCAAAAACATTACTCGGATAACTTTTGATAGTGCAACTAGGAGGAGCATTGCTGAGGTAGCTACTTATAATCATAAAGAGGGAGCTAAAAAATTGCATTTGAGAAATTTTGAAGTTACGCACATAGATTTAGAGGTAATGAACTATGAGACAAAGGAACACTGGAGAGAGGTGTTCACAAAATAAATTGTGTTGCAATCACAAAAAGAAGGAATTGAGAAGAAAAGGCTAAAAGCCAAAAATAATGCAATGGCTGAATATATAAACTCATTGAAGGAACAAAGTTTAGTTCTTGGTAATCAATCACAAATTACCTTCGATTCCAATGCCCCTGAAAATCAATAGCTATTAGAGGATTTGAAGAAAGGAAAAATGATTATGTTTGTAGTATCTAGTTGGATGAGCCTCGTAATGAGCCAAGTTGCCAAAGTCATGCGAAATTTGCATGAGATTGCTTCCCTAGCAGGGGTTGCTCTTGATGAATCTTATGTTCAATCTGGGACATGGAAAGCATAAGTTGAAAAATTATTAGCCATGGTGTCTCAACTAGTGGAAGTAGAAGAGTTTGGACCAGAGAAATTCCTTGAAGAAAACTCATTGCAACATGTATATGCAAGTCTGATTCAAGTTTTGAGGAAAAACATTGCTAGAGAGAGTCCACCTATACTTCTGGGATTTCAAGGCATTTTTGGAGTAAGTAGGAAAATATTTCTAGTCCATTGGTTCACCTCTACCTAACCTCCTTAAAGAAGGAGGCTTTCATGTAGAGACAATGGTCAAGCAACATGAAGAATGTATGAAGTCTATAAAAGACAAAATTGATCTTACATCGTTTGACTTCTCCAAAGTGGCCAAGAGTGAAGTGATGTTAGGAACCTACACCTTGCAACTACCAAGTTACTTGGACACTATAAATAAAATGAAGCTAGACAAGGATATTTGGAAAAACCACCTTCAAAGCATCAATAATCTGAACACGATCACCATGACTAAATTTATGAATGCATTTAGGATATGGAAGCTAGTGTGTGGGTAGGGTGATGGTGAAGATGTTGAAGACAATGAGGAGGAAACCACTTGACCAATCAATGGCTATTTTATGCTTTTTGTTAAATTTTCTTGAAATTTTTTTTAGTTATGATTTCTATCAGTTAAATTTTGGGTATGTGTACCCTATTTTTAATGTTGGTTTTCATAACTACTTCTAACTATCCAAGAATCAAGTTTTTAGGGAGATTCTTGGATAGCTTTTTATTTAAGTTTAAAACATAGTAGTGCTATGGGTTGGCATTTTTTGATGGATATCATGTTGTGACCAATTTCCTAAAGGCTTTAGTGTTATGAAAATTCTCTAAGTTTCTCTAATATCATATATGAATAGTATTGTTCCTTTTGAAGGAAATGGTTGAATGTTCAAAGATGTAAGCTTTATATTAGTTCATTATTGATTTTGTATTGAATTAGTATTGAATTATTGAACAATTCATTATTTGCTAGATATTTCTCCCCTCGTGGTGATTGTATTTTAAGTTTGTTTATTTTCTAGAATGTGATTCATAGAGAAACTGTGTGTTCTCTTCTTTGTATGCATTTATTTTTTAGCATATTGTTATTAATTATATTTTTCACCCTATCCAAGAGTATATGGGAAGCCTTATTAATTTCAAGTTAAAAATAATCTTCTTTTGAAAAGTGGTTTTGATTAAAAATCCAATAAGGGAGTTGAACCTTACTTAAATTCAAAGAGGAATTGTGAATGTAAAATTTCCTCAACTATTGGGAAGTTTTATTTGACTTATGAACTTGGGCATAGAATCTTTTATTATTTTTATGTAAATTAAAAGAAAAATTTGTTCACAAAGAAATACGAAGAGATGGACACTACTAATCTATTTGAAAATGGAGACTCCAATGAATTTAATGCAACAATTGTGGATTTAATGGAAAAGAATAGAACTCTAGTTGAAGAGATCATAAATGTTAAAATAGAGCAAGAATCACAAGCCATATTACTATGTGAGGTGACTAAACAAAAAAAGAAAGATATGGAGGAAAAAGTCATGATTGAATATGAAAAAAGAATTTTGACTAGCAGACTTGAAGATAAATCATTAGGGGCAACTAGGATTGCTAACATGCAATTAGAAACTTTGGGTCACATAATGAAGGTAAACCATGAACTGAACGCCAAAGACATTGACATAATAAAAATGAAGTTGTAGAATGAACACTTGAGCAATGATCTGAAAAGGGAAAAGGATTTTTTTGAAAGATTCAATAAACCAAATGAAGCTATCAAATCTAACAATGATACATCTGGACTAAGGTACACAAGTACTAAAGAAGGAGAATCATCCAAAAGTGTTGAAGAAAGAGGTAACAAAGGCAAGAACTCAAAACCTACTTGTCACAATTGTGGTAAGAAAGGACATACTACCAATGTGTGCAGGAGAAAGACTATAAATTAGAATGTTAAGCAGAAGAGCATGGGTCACTACCATAAGTGCAACAAACAAGGTCATCAAGCACATGAATTCAGAACCAAGACCATGGACACTCAAAGATTTGAAGGATACTATTATAACTGTCAAAAAAATGGTCATAGAGCTTTTCAGTGTAGATCCAAACCCATGTGGTCATCAAACAAGAAAATAGAGGTAAAGAACAATGGTAACTCTTATAATTGGGATTATAATACAAGGTATAGTTGTTACTAATGTCAAGAGTATGGACATGTTCATAAGAACTGTATTAAAACACACTTCAAGAGTGACTACAAAAGGTGGTTGAGTCAAACCACATGTTTTTGTTGTTTGAAGACTCGTCACATCAGTCGATATTATCCAACAAGATCAAAGGCACCAAGTTGTGAGTCTACCAAAGGCAAAGGCAAGGCATGCATTGAAAATGTTAGAAATGAGATGAACAAGACATGGAAGAGAAAGGAGGATTACAAAACATAAAGTATAGATGGGATCACTTTGCCCAATGGGTCAGGTGATCACACCTCATCAAACTAAAAAATCAAGAGGTATCTGGGATTGATATTTAAAATGTTATACAATACATCAGTTCCAAGGACCTAACTCTAAAAAGATTACATATGCATGAATAAAGATGTAAAGTGTTATTAGAAATCAAGGAAAAATCTTTAAGTTTTGTCAATTTTTCATGTTACTGCCAAGCATGAAAAGTCTCCTATGGATGATAAGTAAAATATTTGTCAATGTCAAGCTAACAAAATTGGTTGGTTCAGACCGAGCTCATAATGATTGCCGAATGAATGGAAAGACATGTTGATGTCGAGTGAGCCATAAATCATTTGATGTCAAGCTTACAGCTATGTAAGCACTTAACACTAATCATAGTGTTTTTGAGGGATATTATGGTCAATTTCTTCTTATTTAACATCATTTAAATTTTAGAAAGAAAGTGAAGAGCTAAAGGAAATCTGGAGAATACCATCTAAAATGCTTGTAGAAGATTTGAATGACTATTCGACACTATTTCATCATGATTTGTAATGTGTTTATTGTATGCTAAGTTATACAGTTTATAATTTCATAAACCCTAGATTTATGTGATGGTGTCTAGTTCTTCAAAAGAAAAGGGTCTAGAGGGAAAAGAGGTCTTAAATGTTTAGTTAACTAGCAATTCCATTAAATAACCTATTTTCAAGGCTATTGTAGATATGGCATATAAATAGGATTGCTCTGATGCATTGTCTATGATACAACCATGAGTTTTAATGATTCAAGATGTTAGAAATTGTTATACTTATAAGATTGGAAGTATATGTGACATGGAAATTAGAGAAGAGTATGGAAGACTATGTGAAAATGGAGCTTTTAAGGAACAATACAACATTGTTGAGAAGAAAGGGTTAACTCATGTGCTAGATTTCCCAAATGTTTCCAAAACTAAATGGATTAGGATTGTCTTAAGAAAAATTCATGATAGGCCAGTATGGATAGAGAATGGGTCGATTAAAATTTAAAAAAAAATTATTCATGGGGTAACAGGGTATCTGACCCTAGATAAGCCAAAAACTATGAGAAGTGAGTCAAAGGAAGTTATTGAAAAGAACATAGGAACCGTATGGAACAAAAGGGGTATGACCATTGATACAATCACAAATCCCCTAATAGATTTTGTATTGAGGGTAATAGAACATAAGTTTTATTAGTCAAGAAGATTAAATAGTGTACCTTGAATTATAGTGGACATGGCCTAAAAAATTGTCAAGAAAGATCATAATTATGATCCTGTCAAGTTACAGTTACAACAATTAATTGAAAACCTAGGAGCAATAAGGAAAATAAAGAGTTCTCAATACAAATTTGGATATATTTTGATATGTATTCTATTCTATGTGTAGAATACATTTCCAACATTTGGCAAGGTTGAATGGAAGACAAATAGATCAATTGCAATATAGACAGGAGAGTTCATTGAACAATTAGGAAATAACTTTGAGTTAGTAATGGCTAGTTATCTTGAAGATTTCAAACAATCTATGAAGAAGAGATTAATGATTCCAGTCTCATTAGTGGAGAAACATTATGATGATGTTTGCTTCCTGGTTGACACTCATCATTCATATGTACAAGAAACAATTCCTAGAGTGAGATGGCTAAGGTTATTAGGATATGAGATAAATGTTGATGAGGCCTCTATAGAAATCACACCATTACTTGCAGAAGAAGTGAAAAAAGAAGCCAAAACATTTAATAACTATGAATAGGCCAAATCTAAAATCACTATGGACTTGAAGACTACATCTGTAATAAAGAAGAAGAATAAATTGGTGAAGAAACTAAAATAAAAATTTGGTTAAGGAGCTGAGGAAGACGATGAAGAAGAAGAAGAAGAAGAAGAAGAAGATAGATACGTTCAAACACCACTAGCTCTAACAAAAGGTCAAGGAGAGGATTAGCAGGAAGAGGAGATAGAAATTCCAAAAGGTGTGGAGGGAGAAGAAGTCAAGGAAGCACCTAATCCTATTGACAAAAAGAAAAGAAAGGAAAAGACACCTGTAGTGACAAGACCAAAGAAGGTTGCAAAACCTAATCAACCAAAAACAACAACACCTACCACAAGGGCTAGTACAAGAGTAACTACACAGAAGGCTAAAGAGATAGCTAAACCTAAAGAGAAAGAAGGTGGATCACAAAAACGACCAAGAAGAAACTATGTTACTCAGGCTAAATCTGATAAGGAGAAGATTGAATCTGATGACAATAGCCGATTCCAAGAGGTGAGTCATAGTCCCTCCTTGGACTTAGATAAATTATGTGTGAACATTAGAAACAATGCTGACTTGTCAAGTTTCTCTCACATTGATTTTGATAACCTTGGAAAGACTGAGAATATTAAAGTAGAGGAGACAATAAATGCCATGACGGCTACTTTTAAGAAAACTCTTCTAGAAATTTCCAACTCCATCCCTAAGAGTTTATATGATAGAGTTGAGTAGAAATGGCACTATTCTTTAGACATAGAGAAGAAAATTAGGAAGATGAACCTCACTCAAGTTATGCCAAAACTTAGTAATGCAAAAATGTCTAAAGCCATAAATAAATATGCTATGATATTTGTATCTAAGTATAGGTAGGTCATTTAGAATAATATAGAACAAGATAGATGATGTTGTAAAGAAGTCAAAACAAATGTGGAAGATTACATATGGACTAGAAATAGTCAAAGATGATGAACAAGAACCTATTGAGGTAGAAGATGATGAAGAGGATAACAATGAAGAAGGTACATTTCAGGGAGGCACTGATATGAATATAGATGATAAAACAAAAAATAAGCAAGAGAAACAATGAGAACACAATGTACAAGATACAAAAATGCCAAGTGCTAACCCTCCATAAGTGTAAGTACTACAACTATCATAGTGAAGGATGTTTCTGATCCTACTAATGAGAACATCAATCCCCTAATAGAAGAATATTTGAAAAGGACACTTGACTAATCCACGCTACAAGCCAAATTATGTCACAAGGATATATTGGTAAGTGTAGATGAAATTCAGAAGTTAGAATTTATGACTGTAGGAGAGGAAGTTAAAACACAAGACACACCTATAGTCACTCCTCAAGTGATAAGTGTACAACCTTCACTGCACTTAGTTGTATATCAAAGGAAGGATAGAACAAGATGCACTATTAGTACACCCATGGAAAGCACTCTAGTCTCACAAAATGTTCAAGGACCTAAAAAGGACAAGGTTGAGATAGTTGGACAAGATAAGGTGGAAACACCAGTCAATAATGGGACACTAAGTCAAATAGGTCAAATAGATGTGCCTGCACCTCTAGCACAAGTTCAAGGTGCAATTAATATCGAAAAGGTAGAAAAGGACAATCTTGAAGAGACAAATGCATCACCCAAGCCAAAGGAACTCAAAGTACTTTGAGCATTGATAATATTTCCAGAATCAGGAACTCCTTCCAGTCAAACTCTTTAGAGGCTGAGCATAGATGCAATACTTTTGCAATTTTTAGTGGCAAGTCCTAGCTCATCAAAGGCAAAAGAGGTAATAACTTATGGAGATGTTAGTCAAGATGAAGAAATTGGATTACAAAAGTGTGATTATGCAGCAATAACAATTGAGCAGATGGGTATACCTCAAGAGGCCCTAGCAAGAAAGAAACACCAAGAACTGCTCAAAAGGGAGCATACCCAGAAGCAAGCTTTGATTGAGATCAAAGAAATTTTATTAGATGCATTCATTCTACCTACTCAAGATGAAACAAATCCAATCATTGAACAATTGACCAACATAGTTGAAAGAGTAAGTGATACAGACCTAGATACTAATGAAAAATTATTAGAATGGTCTGAGAAGAAGTTTCAAACTAAAGTGAGTGAGAAGATATCTAGTAAAATAGCACTAACACAATTTGCATTGGCTACTAAGATAGAAAGTGTAAATAATGTATTAGAGAACATTTTGTCCTTGTACACCAAATTGTGTAGTCCTACACTCTTCACACAAGAGATAAGGAATCACATCCTGAGCTTAGAAATTCACATGCAGTCATTTGGAGCCAAATTGTTCATGACTCTAGCTCAAAGTGAGAAACATTTCAAGACCCTCTTGCAAACCCAAAGTTAGTTAGCAACACTACAAGCAGATGAAGCCAACATAAGGGCTAAACCAATTAGCATCCAGTCGACATTGACTCCTCACATGGAGATTTTACACAAGGAGCCAGGCTATGTAGAAACACTTACCAAGAAAGACCCCAATATTTCTACATTAGAGGCTTAGTACACCTTGCTACCGAGCTATCCATCCAAATTAAGTCTTTGGAGGTAGCTTGTGATAATTGGGATGTAACTCTTAAAATTATTCTTAAGGTCCATAAATCTTTTTTGGACAAAAACACTATTAGTGTATAACCCGTTGACATCAGTGTCAAAAAGGGGGAGTAAGAGCTGAGGGTGAGCATAAAGAAAGAAATAAAGAGAAGAGCAAGAATTGGGGAGTAAGAGAAAGCAAGCAGAAAATAGAGAAAGAGTATTAGTTGAGGCAAACCTACTTAGCAGGAGAAAGAATTTGAAGATTTTGATATAGAATAAAGTACAAAATAGATCAAACAACTCAAGGGAAGTTATAAGGGTATGTGCAGGATCATGGTGTGCCAAAAAGTGGCAATCTGAAAAATATGTAGTTCTGAAATGCCTCAAAGAATTTCAAAATCTATTCCAACTTTTTTCCCACCCATCCTGATACTAAATGAAAATAGTTAATACCTTTATAATTCCTACTATATCTTTCGATACCAATCTTATATGGTCATCTTTAAAACATCTCAAAAATGTGTTTTTTGCATGTTCTTATGTGTTTTTTACTTCAAGCATGTAGCTGACATCTTTTTTAAACCAAAATTTGATGTAATGAAAAGGGTTTCTTAAGAATGTTCTTAGCTTTTCATAAATGTAAGGTTTGTCAAATTACGAGTTTAGTAAGTAATTATTACTTATTTTCTAATGGAGTTAGCTGCAAAGTGTTGATTGACATACTAGTTGAAAAATAGCTATAACTTTCAAACCTTATAAGTTTGTGAAATCCAAAAGATGCATCACATTCTATGCTTCAACTAGTATAAGAAAAAAAAAAAACTTAATTTTGATTTTTTTTGAACTAGTTAAGGTGGTCAGACACGGGAGTTTTTTAATTCTGAAAATAGTATAGTAGAAAATTCATAATTAATTATTTATTTGGAATAAAAATTCCCAAAAATATGTGTCACATCTAGGCATGAGTCTAATTTTTATATCTAAAATTATATTTAAAAATATTATCATTTCATTATGATTAAGGTGGTCAGACATACACCTACTTTTTATTTTTGCCCTAAAATTTTTGTAGTACTGCATTAAAATCCAAACTTTTGGCCAATCAAATATTTTTTTCTCTAGATAAGGCCTTGTATTTTAGAAACTAGATTCAATTTTCTACAGATTATTTTCTTACAACTTTTTGATATAAAGTCTAGAACCACTTTAAAATTATGTGGCAAGTTGACATAACCCTGATTTGTTGGTTTTTCACTGCCACTTAAGGCCATAGTTCGGTACACCATGATCTTGCACATACCCATAATATTTTGAGGTATAAGTCATGTTGTAAACATTTTGATATTTTGAAAATGTGTGTAGAAGCCGAATAAGAGTTCATTTTATGCTCATAAGAATAAAGAGTATTAATGTATGACCAAGTGTTTTTGACACTCATGTCAAAGGGGGAGATTGTTAATCTTAGATTGGTATTGAATAATGAGTGTCTATAGACTTAATTTATTTACTTACTTCATGCCAAACAAGTAATATATGCCAAGAAAAACATGTAAATTTAGTGCATGTCGAGTAAATAGCGAGTGTCAAGTCGCTCAGGAGCCGAGTAGATAGTATACGCCAAGTGATTCAGGAGCCGAGAAAGAAGTACATGATGAGTAATTCAGATTTTGAGTGATAGCATTGAAGTCATAGTATGTGTCGAGTACTAGGGGTTTCAGATGACACGTAACATAGTTTTTCATAGTTGTTTATATTGGCACAAACAACTATGTCAACCATTTTTGGGCTGACCTAAGTATTGAATTATGATATTTGGTTATAAGGATGAATCTCAATTAGGAATCCCTATGTATTGCATGCACCCAATCAGGTAAAGGGAAGGTTTAAGCTACACTATGGATGAATCACAACTATTGATTCATACGTAACCCTAAGTCACCTAGGTCTTCTTAAGGAGGATGAACCCTAAACTTCATGTGTGTGAGTAGGGGAATGAATGAATAATCAAGGAGAGTTTTGAATGCATAAACCAAGACATTCATGGTGACCAAGGTATTATGATTTGAATTGCAAAATCAATTAAAGGAGAATAGAGAAAGGAAATAGTGAATAATAGAGAAACATCTGATCAAGAAGAACCAAGTACATAGTAGAATAGAGGTGATATATCATCAAGCATCAGAGTGCTAACTACAGGATCATTGCTAAGACATTCTAACAGGTGAATTAGTTAAATCTCTTTATAAAGTAGTCCTAAGAGGCTGTATTGAAATCCTCTAACAAAGAGCTTACATAATTGGGAGTTAAAGTTCTTTAACTAGGAACACTTCTAATAGGGTGTTGAAATCCTTTAACAAGGTAAGACCTAATAGTCTTTGTAAGCCTTTGATAGGGTAGACCTTTCACAAGGTAGATGATGTTTCATGATCAAACATTGTAACCTTCATTAGATACACTTTATTACTACAGTAGTGAAGATTTGTGGGTGTCATCCCCAACCCAATTTTACCCTCTCATTGGAGGGTTTCTAAGTAATCATATCTTGTGTCATGAATGTGTGAATGCTTACTTACATGCTTTAGATATATATTCTTTACATGGTATTTCAATTTACTTATTCTTTACAACTTTTCACTCTTTTGAAGTGAGCCATGTTAGGAGCCAACCCTATTAAAGGCTACAAAATACACTATTAGGTGTGACCTTGTTAAATGATTTGAATGACCCTATTAGGAGTTGCCTAGATAAAGGTCTTAAGACACTTCAATCTAGAAATGCCACCTTGCTAGAGGATTTACAAAATGAATGTTAAGTCAACTCTGTTAAGATATTTCTTCACTGCTACAATTGTTAAAGAGTCACAATGATTGACTTGATTAATCAAGCAACTGATTTGTAGATTTAGATCATTTTTTTGGCTTATCCTCTAAGTCCTCCTTGATCAGAATAATCTTTGTAGCTCTTTGGATGTTGTGCTCTTAATTAGATATCCTTCTTTATTCACATCTTAAATTTTTCCACAACTCGACCTTTCATATATATGAAATCCATTGTCAAGTCGGCTCTAATACCTTTAAAAATAAGCAATAGATATCCAGTAAGTTGACTTACATAAACAACACAATAAACAAAACTATTCTATTGTAGGTTAGCTAAAATTAAAATTGGGTCACTCAATTACCACTGAGTTCCTTGGTAACCGACCTTACTTGGCTTACACTGAACCCCTTTGGTAACCAACTTGACTCAGTTAACACTAAAATCCTTCAATGATTGATCTAGCTTAGTTTGCACTTGATCACTTAACTTGGCTTCTTCTGAACTTGTGCTTGGCTGATAGTGGAGTCATTAGAGCTCAGTGACTACTAGTAGTGCTCGTTTAGAGTGTAACATTTGTGTAACATCAATGACAATATACAATTTAATAACTATTTTCAACAACATTATCAAGTATAATTTCTCAATGAATTAGATGATATTTTCTCATAGTAATCAACAATAGATTAAGGGACAACTAAAGTTAAGCTCTTGTGTCTATTATATCCTATATCTTGATGACATTTGAGTAGACTAGTAAACAATCTTAAAATAGTTAATAGCATATTTAAAAACATGTAGAGCACCAAGGATATATAAAAACAAATAGTTTTTGCATTCACAAAATGAATATAAGCATTGAAGTGAATGAAAAGTTTCCATTTGTGATAAGGAAAACACACTAGTTTGCATTCTAAACAAAATATAAGAACATTAGTGAAAAGAAAAGAATGTTTCCATTTCCAATAAGCAAAGAAAAGAAATTTGGTTTTTTTATTGGAAAAGGAAGAAATGGACTCTTATCATTTTTGTTATGCATATAATCTTAATACTACATTTGTAAATTTATGAAAAATAATAAATCAATTTTTAAAAAAATTATGAAATATAGTACAAATTAAAATAATTGTCATTTAGTGCGTTGGTGGTGCAAGTACAATGTTTTTATGCCCACTAAATTTTACACATCACACTTTGATAAAGATATATGATCCTATGTTTTATAGTCTAAAACTTGTGTCATAAATCTTAGATCCCAAATTTTTTAACCTCATATGAAATAAATTTAGTGTTAACAAATAAGAAAGAAAGTTACTTAATATTTAGAAAATGAAAATTTTAGATTTCTTCTAAATGTTATCTAAAATATTGATATTCAAAATATACACAATTAATATTTTTTAAAAATTAAAAAATTCACATCGACTATATTTTTGCAAAATTTATCCAATGTTTTAATTGAATCTTAAATAGTTCACTTATATTAATATGAATATGAGACCTCGAATTCGAAGATAGTCATTGACATCACTAATCAGTTTGTCCTCCACGAGACTGCCATAGGGCTTCTTACGCTATAACCATGAGCGCTTGAAACCCACCTAATTGAGCCTTGGGAGAAGCCCGATTTCGAAGGATCAAATGCTTTTGCTACAAATGTGATGCTATAATTCCTTTTCTCCATCGCTGCCCCAAACGATAAGAAAGTTGGATTCACACTCACATCGACTCCCCTGGGCGGATCAATTTTGACGGTGTACTTGGACTCCGCGGCTCCAACATTAGTCACAACTCTTCTCAAGGTGACAGAACTTGTTTCATTTAAAACAAGAGGAAAAGACGGATAATTGAGGTTACCCGAAAGAGTGCTTTCATGATTCGAAGGGCACACAACATTCTTGTTTAGGATCAAGCGAAGTTGGGATTCTGTGTAATTTAGCCCGCAAAGATAAGGAATATAATCTTTAGGGCTAAGGTCATAAACAAGGCCTGGATTGGCTGCTCTTTCGGGATTTATGTGCCCAGCACCCATAGCAAAAATATCTGCGGGCATGAAATTCTTTCCACCATCAAGAATTGGCCCGCCCTTCTTATCCAAGTAATCTGCAGTAGTAACAAGTGCGGACTTAATGTCTGTCGGGCTCCATTCCAGGTGAGCATTTTAAAGCAAAGCAGCCACCCTGCTCACATATGGAGTGGCCATTGATGTACCGTACAAGATATTGAAACTTACTGTTTGCTTATCTTCAGGGAGGCCCGAAGCACTCTGATTTGAAGGCCAAGCTGCAATTATGGCAAATCCAGGAGCTATTACGTCGGGCTTCATACTTTTTGGGCTTATTAGGTTGGGTCCATGCGACAAAAATGATGCCATCATCGACGCTGAAATATTGTTGGCGGCGCCCAAGACAGTGCCCTCGGACTGAATAGCCTCCTTAGGGTTCTTAGTAGAATTTATATAGGCCGCCAAGGCAAGTCCTACCTTAAACCCAAGGGATGTCGATGGCAAAAGCTGAGGGAACAATATGAATTCCTCCCCAGTAAGATTATCATTAACGAATATGATGCCGACACCTCTGGCCTCTCGAGTAGCTTCTCCCTGCTACAATGGAGAACCAAGACTGCCTGGCGAGCACACCACCAGCTTTCCTCTTATAAGACGTGAATCCAGAGAACCATCCCTGCACAAATCCGTCTCCATGAGCCTCAATTCTTTCGTTTGGTGCACCATCATCATACATGGTGCACCGTTAGAGAGATATGAGGGCTCCTACGACCCTTCATTTCCCATCGTGCAACTCACAAAAATGCTCCTTTCCATGGCGTGAAAGGCACTGATTACAAGCTCGTCCAAATAAAATGCAAATGGCTCGCCACCAAGAGAGATAGAGAGCATGTCCACACCGTCGAAAATGGTGCCGTCCATCCCCGCTAGAACATTAGATTCTAAGCAATCCAACCCCATGCAAACCTTGTAGACAGCAACATGAGCACCCGACACCATTCCCTGCGTGGTTCCTTGAGCGTTGCCAAAGAGTCCAGCCCTTGCAACAGGGCTCCTAGCCACAGTGGAGGCAGTATGAGTGCGGTGTCCCACTGAGTCTCTCATCGTTCCTTCCCTCGTGAAATTTCTCACCCTGATCAGATTGTTGTTGCAACTTGACTTATATAAATCAAGCAAAGTCTGGCAGATTCCTTTCCAGCGAGAAGGCACGGCATCGATGTTGGTGTCTGGCTTGAACGAAGGGCTCTCCGGCCACACACCCGTGTCTAGTAATCCAATTATGATGCCCTTGCTCATGTTAGAGCTTTTCCACATGCCATGGCTTGGTTCGAGGCCCATAAACCTGGCAGAATATGTTGTCTACAAGTGCACCACCTTATCAGGAGTCGCGTGCACAAAACTTGGGATCTTTCTCATCACCTCAAGTTTTGATCTTGTTAACCACGCAGCAAATCCAGTCATGACATTCTCATACACATGCACTAGATTTGCATCTCCATTTGCTGCTTTTGCTTTGTGTAGGAACGACGAATACCACATTTTCAGCTCGTCAAGGCTCTGTGGGCTTTCTTCTGGTTGCGCCACACGGATGATATAGATCTGTGACTCTTCGCTTGCCTCTACGAGAACATCTGGGTGGTACATAGTTATCATGATCGCCATGGATACAAAGAATAACTTCATCACGTATTCAGAAAATGATCTTCTTGCCAAAATGCCCATGTTTGCTAGGATCGGGAGAAATTAACTGGAAAGTATAAGATTCCAAGGTGAACCTCTGGTATTTTTCTGCAAAATAAACTAGAATTGTAGCCATAACACACTAGCCTTGTCTAGGTCATCGACTTCCAGTTTGGGCTACGACTTTTGGTTGGCAGATTATTGGCTACTAAAGTATCTTCTCTTTTCTTCATGTACATTTATTGGCAGATTAAAAACATTCAGAGTGGCACAAAGCATATTTAAGAAGCTGGGAATAGTTTATTATTATTATATTTATATTTTGTAAATACAATTTACATAGTAAAGATGTAGAGATTTCGATTTTATTCAAAAATTAGTATTAAATTTTTATTTTTTTAAAAGGCCTATAGTGAAAAAAAAGAAAATAATTGCTCTTATACTTTATTGTATGATGAATGATAATGTGATCAAGTATGCTTCTTAATAATTTATAATTGCCTCTTAATATGACACAAATAAGTTGAATAGGAAAAATATGTATTTTTCAAATTAGTTATATGTAATAAATTTACATGTTTAATGTTTTGAATATCTTAGATATTATATAATTAATCATATATATTAATTTAGATAATATATAATCTAGTAACAATGAGTATCACACATAAAAGAAATCTATTGAAATTTATTGAATATAAACATCTTAATTAGAATATTATATTATTATTATTATTACTATATATATTATAATATTACTTATAGTATTATTATTATTGCAAACATTATATTATAATTACTATATTAATATTATTATATTCATAATCTAGTATCAATAAATTCATCATCATTAATATGGTAATAAATCTTAAGGTTTGAAATAGACCTTTTGAACATGACAGTATTCATTTTAAATTAAATGACTTGATAAGTTTCTGATTAGGGAGGAAATAAATGTTCAAGGCACCTTGAAATCCTTTTACAATCAAGTTGTGACCTCAAGATTTGGAATCCTATTAAAACGAATAGATAAATAGATAAAACCATTGGGTTTCAATATTGCATCCAAAACCATCATTATGAATTGCCACAAAAGATTAATCATCAAAATGCTACGTGAAACTATGGCATTTTGAATAGCTCCCCAAACCAACATGGGTTTAACTAGGATCCCACAACAAGATTAGGTTTTAATGGCCCATAAAACCATTACAAGGTTTTGAAAAGTTCATGAAACTTTCACTATGAGCCTCATGAGATTAATAAAATAATATTAAAAAATAACAAAAATTAGATTTTGATTTATTAAGGGATCCAAAACTATATTGGGGTTTTCAAAGTTACCACAAGCCATCAAGTTGGGTTTTGAAATGGCTCCCAAAATTAATCTAAAGTCTAGATCAAAGTTGATCATCCAAAATGTCTACAACTTTCCCAACAAACCCTTATCCACATGTATAGGATTGGATCCCAAATTAATATACGGACTAAAAAAAATCACTAGAAGGGAGAATATAATTTTTTTCCACCTAGCATTCCAATAGTTGTGTGGTGCAATGAGTATCCGAGGGTACTCTTGTTGGAGGTAAACTAGATCCTTGTAGATAACCACATAGTGGAAATACAATTCAAAAGCAAGATATGTTACAAATCATAACACTTTATTCATAAATACAATTGTTTACATGCAATATGCCTAGCTATAAGGCCTTTCGAGTTAGGGCCAAATACAACAACAATTAAAAAATAGTTTTGCAAGATCCCACAAGATCCAACTCACAGTCGTAATACTAGCTAGTCTAGTTCCACACTCTATTAGGAAACCCAAAGGAAATATCAACTTGTGCTCGCAAGCCCACCAAGAAATCTCCTAGTTCAGCAAGCCTCAACTACTAGCCCTTCAAGGTTTGCTCATAAAATTCATCCTCTTTTTCAAGCTGGATGAATATACCACACTACCTTAAGACTCCAAAAACCACCCCTTACTTATACCCAACTAAGCCACAAGTTATCCTATCCCATTAAAAATTAAAATAAACCCTAATATTAAATATTTTTATAAGCCACAATTCTGCTAAATTATTAGAAGATTATTAGTACAATATTAGTACAATCTTGTACTAATATTAACTTCTTCTTTTCACTTCTAATTTATCAGTACAATCTTCTAATAAATTTGGATTCTCACAGGTATCTGCTAAATTATTTTTATAAGCCACAATTCTGCTAATTTATTAACCAATTGAAAGCCTCTCTTGCATAGGTTATTGATACTATGTATTTTATTCTAAACCATTATTGCATAGAAGATTCCAATTTTTTGAGTTAAACCTTTAAACCAACAAGAATCCTAAAAGGTAGGGTCATAACTCAAAAGGAGTTATGAAATGCTAGAGTAAATAGAAAAACAACCATAAGGATTAAATAACCAAACATGAGAGGTGAAGTCATCCATTTTGATCCTCCAAGAATAAAGCTCCACCTAGATCTTCAACATGTTGGGATTGATGCACATAAGGTTCACCCATTAACCATTAATCTATTAATCAAAAACTATACTAGCATAAAAATGCTTGCAATAATTAAGCAGATCTGAATCGTCAAATCCTTCCATCAAGAAACTTTCTCTAAGCCAAGAATCTTCAAAGAATCTAATCCATTTGCAATAATCGGCTACATTAGCATAAAGTTTTAATTAAGGCTAGGGTTGATGTCAATTGAGTTTATGTTAAAAAATACATTAAGTTCAAGTTATTATTCAAGATAGGGTTTAGTTATGGTTAGGATTGATGTTTTGGTTAACTTATTATTAGCATTCAATTATGGCTATATTAGGGTTATATTTAAGATAAGGTTATGCATAAGATTAATACTACCTTATCATTAAAGATATTATTTTAGGTCAATACTTGAAGTTAATGTTAAGGATGATATTGTCAACTAAACTATTAACATGATTGAATTATAATTTAGCTAGACATCTAATAGTAGTTATAATAAAAAAGTATATCTAGCCTTAAATAAAACCTACAACTAAATTGAGTTTAAATTATAATAATTAATTGCAAAGCATTATTTTCCCTTTTATGCCCATTTTGGCTTAAAGGGTTGGCTATCCTTTTGCCTCATTTTAGTTATTTATGTGATTATTTTAATAATATATACATAAACATATAATCAATTATATAACTCCATTATATTTTAATAAAATAAACTAAAATTGTAAACAAATAATTGTTGATAATTAATAGATTTTTCTTTTGAATAATTGATTTTGTAAATAAATTACTTTTTATATCGACTATTTTTAATACCATTTTAAGGACATGCAAAAGTCAATAAGAATTTTATGATTAATCTAAGACAATCTAAAATTGGATAAATAAATTTGAAAAAATAAAATTAATGATATTTTAAAGGAATAGAAGACTATGATTTTTAATTAATGTTACTATTCTAAAATTATTCTTTTGACTTAAATCTCATTTAAGCTCCTATTTGAGTCCATATAGCAATTTACTTAATCATAATTATAACTATAAACTATACCTAACATTAATTGTAAATTTTGAGGGTAATAACAGAAGTATTAATACAAATAACTGAAATAATAACTAAGAGTGTCACTTTTATAATAAAATCCGTTTTCCCAAAACCGATTGATTAAGACAACAAAATATTCTAATGTGTGGAGAACTTTCCTATGATTTATAATCATATTCCTAAAATTAAAACAATAATATGATATTTTTCTTATTGTAGTCAAACTCTCTATAAATTAGAACAATTTATGTTACATGTTAGAAATATCTAAATATGTTGTTGATCTTGCAAATAAAATTACATTTTCAATTTATGAAATATTTTTTTATATGCTCATATATTTATTCTAAAATAATATTTTTAATAATAATTCCGTTAATTGAAATTTGTTTAAAATTTGTACCTTTTATTTAAGAATGGAATTGTAACATCTAATATATTAGCTAGCATGCTAATATGTTTGAATTAGATATAACAATTGACCTTTTGAATTGGATGGCTTGTTTTTATTGCTGACAGAAAAAACTGAGCCAGTCACGAGCTGGTCCTGAATTCGATTACATAAATGGATATGGACATGAGACCTCCTGACTCAAAAATGGTTATTGTCATCGCATGTAATTTAGCTTGTGTCCCAGATGACGGAAACAGGGCTTCTTACGCTGTAACCATGAGCGCCGCTTGAAACCCACGTAATTGAGCCTTGCGAGAACCTTGATCTCATAGGATTAGTTTTGTTTGCTGAAAATGTGACGCTATAACTCTTCTTCTCCATCACTGCCCCAAACGATAAAGACGTTGGATTCACAATCATGTCAACCCCTCTGGGAGGAACAATGTTCACGGTGTACATGGATTGGGCAGTCCCGACATTCGTTACGGTTCTTGTCAAGGTGACAGAATAATTTAGGTTATTGAAAACCAGAGAGAAGGATGGATAATTGAGATTACCCGGAAGAGTGCTACTTTCATTATTGGAAGGGCACGCAATATTCTTGCTTAAGATGACCTGAATCTGCGATTCTGTGTAGTTCAGCCCACAGAGATAAGGAACATAATCTTTGGCGCTAAGGTCATATATAAGACCCGGATCGGCAGCTCTTTCGGGGTTTATATGTCCAGCGCCCGTAGCAAATATATCTGCCGGTGCGAAATTGTTTCCACCGTCAAGAATCGGCCCGCCATTCTTATCGAGGTGCTCTGCAGTTGTAATAAGCGCAGACTTAATGGCCGCGGGAGTCCATTCCGGGTGAACGGCTTTGAGCAGAGCAGCAACCCCGCTGACATGCGGAGTGGCCATTGACGTGCCGTACAAGATGTTGAACATCACTCTTCTGTCATCTTCACTGCTATCATGAGGATCTGGACTGAGATCCGAAGGCCAAGCTGCTATGACGGCAAATCCAGGGGCGATCAGGTCGGGTTTCAGAATTTCGGGGCTGACCGTGTTGGGCCCGCGGGATGAAAATGAGGCCACTGCGGGCGCCGAGATATTGTTGGCGTCGCCGAAGACAGTGCCTTGGAACTCAATAGCCGCCGTGGGGGTATTTGTACAATTCATATAGGCTGCCAGGGCAAGTGCTGCCTTATTACCAAGCGTTGTTGACGGCAAGACAGGAGCGTACAATCGAATTTCCTCGTCATCGTTAACGAATATCACGCCCGCCCCTCCGGCCTCTCGAACGGCTTGACCCTGCTCCACTAGATCGCCAGGTCCGCCTCTTATGCACACCACGAGCTTTCCTTTTACTACATCTCGGTTGAGAAATTGACCCCCACAGGTATCTACCTGAACAAGGCTCAGTTCATTGGTCTGGTCGTGGCCCATGCCGTTGAAGAGTGACTCGCCGTACAGAACTGTTCCGTCTCCGAGCTTGAGATTCGCGACGAAATGTCTGTCCATGGAACTCGCGCCGACGGTCATGATCCAAGGCGCGCCGTTGTAAAGATACGACGGCTCCGTCGGCCCCTCGTTTCCTGCTGCGCAGCTCACAAAGATGCCCCTTTCCATCGCTCGGAAGGCCCCGATGGCGATCTCGTCCTCGTAAAACGGAATAGCGCCGCTGCCGAGAGAGAGCGAGAGCACGTCCACGCCCTCAGATATGGCGGCGTCCATCGCCGCCAGAACATCTGATGTCCTACATCCCCCCTCCTTGCAAACCTTGTAAACGGCGATGTGAGCACCCGGCGCCATTCCCTGCGCGGTTCCTTGAGAACTGCCAAAGAGTCCCGCATTTGCAACGAGGCTCCCCGCGGCAGTGGATGCAGTGTGAGTGCCGTGTCCGTCCAAGTCCCTCGCCGTCTTATCCTCGGTGTAAATTCTCGCTCCGATGAGTTTGTTGTTGCAACTGGACGCATTGAAATCTGTTGTGGTCTCGCAGACTCCTTTCCACCGAGAAGGGACAGCACCGGTATTGAGGTCTGGCTGAAACGAAGGGCTCTCCGGCCACACGCCACTGTCCAGCACGCCAATTATGGTGCCCTTGCCCGCGTTAGATCTCGGCCAGAGTCCCTTGCTTGAATCCAGGCCCAGAAACTTTGCAGAATATGTTGTCTGCAAGTGCAGCATTCTATCAGGATACGCATCCACGAAACCTGGGATCTCTCGCATCGCCTCAATTTCTGATTTTGTTAGTCGGGCGGAAAATCCAGTCATGACATTCTCATACGCGTGCAGTAGATTTTGACTAGAACTTCCTCCTCGCTCTTCTTCCGCTGCTTCTTTGGGCAAAAACGATGAATACCACATCCTCAGCTCCTCAACGCTATGTGGACTTATGTCCGGCTGCTCCACACGAACGATATAGATCCGCGATTCCTCGCTTTCCTCTGCAAAAACATCTGGATCGGACATAAGTATTACGGTCGCTATTATCACGAACAGGAGCTTCTTCATCTGTCCATTAAACGATCTTCTCGCCAGAATGCCCATCTTAGATGATGCCCAGAGATATTCAACCCAATGGATAACAATGCGATCTAGGTCTCTGTTAGTTATGCACCTCAAAAGCTTCCAGCGGTGTAAAATGCCAAATGTTTGAATCAGTAATCTTGTTATAACACACCAACCTTCCTATGGGCATCCCCTCACAGTTTGGGCTACGATATTAGCTGGCTTCGTAACAAGTTTTACTGATTCTCTCGCCATACATGTCCCTGACCAATTTTCTTTGCCAACTTTCCTAACTTTACAGTACCTATTATCTCTGCATTAAAACGCGCCATTTTACGAGATCGTCTTATCTTTCGTTTTTGCGTTTTTGTTATTCCCACAATATCCTAGAATTCGTGGAATGTCCTCTTTTTCTGATATTTTCTTCGTTTTCG
Organism: Cupressus sempervirens; assembly: GCA_028749045.1. Taxonomy (NCBI): domain Eukaryota; kingdom Viridiplantae; phylum Streptophyta; class Pinopsida; order Cupressales; family Cupressaceae; genus Cupressus; species Cupressus sempervirens. Next base: position 356,221,661 of record CM053792.1, on the reverse strand, counting down.
ATTTAACAACATTGTTCTTCTAATACTTTGGAATATATTTATTCTTCCCTTATTTAGAGATATATTTGAAGGGAAATAAAAAATATTCTATTCAAATAAATTTTTGGAATTGAGAACAAATACGTAAGAAATGTATAAAAATCTCTGCAATAGCTGTCTTCTTAACAAGTTCGATTGATCCTCTTCCTTCTGTTTTAGAAAATTGTTATTATACAAATATCGCAGAATTAGTGGAATTATTATCCAAATATCTTAGAGGTAAATAAAAAACTATCATAATGAATTATATCAATCAAAAAAATCATAATGAAATAAATTTTTAGAATTGTTTACAAATATGTAAATTTTTGGAGTTGTTTACAAATATGCATGTAAGGAATTTAGATTAATTAATGAAACAATTAAGTATATATGTTTTAAAATTAAAAACACGTCATAATTTTTGTATTATTTCAGAATTTTTTAACATTTTTCTTTTTTAAGATTTATATTTGCAGAGAAATAAAAATTATATTGAAATAAATCGCAAAAATTGAGAACAAATATGTCACATGATCAAATAAATAATGAAATCAATAGATACATGTTTTAAAATTAAAAAAAACATCATAATTTTTTGTATTAATTAGTTTTTAAACATTTTCCCTTTTTAAGACAAATTGACAAATTGACCTTAATGTCAACAATCTCCCCATTTGGCATTAGTGACAAGAACACTTATCAAACCAAAATGTAAATTCTTGAAATTATAAGTCAAAAACTTCATTTATCAACATTTCGTGTCTTCAACTCGATTTTGACTTCATGTTGATGTAGCTCAGTAAATTACGATATTTTTATATTTTTTCAAAATTTCATATTTCTTGCTTATTTGTACATTACTATACTACTCCCCCATACATATATCTCTCCTATACATATATCTAGAGTATGATAATCTTCTCTATATACATATATATACTTCTCCCCCTTTACCAATAATATCCTCCCCCATTTTGACATAAATGCCAAAGGTGTACAAAATCTACAAGTTCATAGAAAAATGTGACAAGAAATCAGAATGTACTTTCAGAATTAGTACCATAGTATTGTTCAAATTCTCTTGCAATACCTTAATTGCATGGTTAAGATTGTAATATAATCTTAATCATAACTATAATCCTAATCTTAATAAGAACCCTAATCTTAATCATAATCCTAGAATTTATAGCATGGTAAAGATTGTAAGGTATATATCATGGTTAAGGTTAGTGTAAAGGATTAAGAAAATATTAGTGCAAGGCTTGATTGAATAATTGAGGTTAGTGTTTAGGTTCGAAAAGTGATGGATTTTGGTTAGGGTTCAAGGTTAAGGTTATGGTTTGAATCATGCTTAGCTCTAGGGTTAGGGTTAGATTTTTTTTATTAGTGATTGAACTATAGCATTAATCCCAAGATCGTGATATTAATACTAACCCTAATCCTAGATGCTAAATCCTATGGTTCTAACCCTAACCCTAAACATTTAATAATATTCATATGCCAACCTATACCCTAATACTAATATTGACAACCCTAGATCTAAAATACTAAAGTCTAATCCTAGTCCTAATCATATTGATTGAACACTAATCCTTATTACTTAATCATAACCTAGATGTTAAATGTTAATTATAACATTATTCCAAAATTCTAACCCTTATAAAGAATCTAACCTAACATAATATTATAATCCTAAAATATAAATTTTAGATGCTAATCTAAATCCTAATTCTAAAATTTAAACCAATAAACCTAAATACTAAGGTAAACCATAATCATAAATGTTCAATCCTAATACTAAATGGCCAACCTAATCTTATATTCTAATAATCTAAATGCTAAATCACAATCCTAATTGTAACCTAGTACTAATTATTATATGAATCCATATCTTAAACCTAATCTTAATGATAACTATAAATATGTACTATGTCGAACTCTAATCCTTATTCTAAACCATAATCCTAAGCCTTGAGAAATTCTAACCCCATTCCTAAATCCTAAGTGTTATGTTTATTGTTCTAGGGCCATATAGTTAAGGAAAGGCTTAAAATTATCATTGGGGTCAGAATTTATGTTAGACTTATAGTTATGATTAAAAATATGATTAAATTTAGAATTGTGATTAGGGCTTAGATATAGCTAGCATTATGGCGGGGATTATTTTTATGACTAATGCTTAGGGTTGGACTTAGGATTATGTTTAGGGATAAGGTTTAAGATGACGGTTAATATGTTGGTTAATGCTAGGGTTTATATCATGGTTAGCATTTGGCTTATTAATAAGGTTAGAGATAGACATGTGGGTAGGGTTAGTGCTTAGGGTAAGGATTATGGTTAAAAATGGGGTTTACGTCATGGTTAGGGATAAAGTGAGTATTAAGGTTAGCGAAGGATTAAATTTTTGGTTAGGAATTATGATTTGGGTTTTAGGGTATGTGTCATAGTTAGAGATAGGGTTTGGGATATTTTGGTTAGAAGTTTAATAATTATCAATAGGGTTAGGGTTTTTGGTTAGAAGTATAATCAAGGTTAATGTTTTAATTAATGATCTTTTAGGGTATTTGTGTGAATTGTACTTTAGGTTAGAGTTAGGGTTGGGTTTTGATAACATGTCATGTTAGATTTGGTGCTATTCATAAGGTTAGAATTATGATTAAGGTTAGGGCTATGGTTAGGGTTCTCATTACACTTTGATTAAGGTTGGGGGAATATAATCAAGAAATTTTAATTCCTTACTATTGATTTATTTATTGATTTGTAATGTAAGGATATAGATATATTTTCCCCTTTACATGTGAACCATATTGATTCACATTAAAATAGCTCATAAAAGATTATCGATAATAGAAAATGATTTTATTTTTTCAAAATTTTGTAAAACAAATAATTTTGGTAACTAATTTTTTAAAGAATAATAAATATATTTTTAACAATAATACTATTATGATTAAAAAAATGAAAAAAAAAAAATATTAATTTATTTAAGAGTTTTTAAGTCTAAAGAAATTTAGAAACATTTTAATTTTTTTTGTATACTTTTCTAAATATTTTATAGATTTATCCAAAATCAGATGTAGAGAGATATTATTTTCCATTATTTTAGAAGCATCCAACTTCTATGTTTTGATGTTTTAAATTAAGAATAAAAATATGTCCACTTCGCACTATTTAGAAACATATAATTTCTGTAGTTTGATATTTTGAATGTAGAACAAAATTATTTTCTTGTAGAAAAGTACAAAATAAAATAGAAACATTCTAAATAAAAATCAGAGTTTTAAAATAATTTTGCATGTTTAAAGTCATGCTTTTATATTATTTTACTAAAGTTGTTATATATTTCTTGATATTCAGACAAATTATATATTCTTAATATAAAACACCAATTTTAAGAATATGCTCAACATGAAATCACCATCCAAAGAAATAAATTATTGCAAAGTGTTATAATAAAAGCACATTAGAATTTGATTTAAGTAAAAAAATTCAATAATTGTGGTTCCATAGTACAACTCATATGGAACATTTATAACAGAAGGAAGCTAAAATGAGAACCCGAGAAAGCTAAGGTTTTTAATAATGAACTATAGAATACTTAGAGATTTACTACATGCAAATCATTTTAAAATGATTTAAAAAGTTAAGTTACCTTAATAAAACCTTTCAAATTTTGTTGCATACAGATCATTTAAAATCATACAAAGCATAGTTTTTCAAATATATATAAATTGACCACAACCAAAAAGAGACCAAATAAACACTAGCCAACAACAAAAACCATGAACTAGTAGCAAAGCACCACACTAACAATCCCAGCAACCAATCTAAACCATCAACTACCAACTCGCAAACACAATCCAACACCATCAGTTTCAAGCACACTAAACATAGGGACCTAATACACACCAGCTCAAGTCAACATAACAAAGGCCAACCAATTACTTTTGTGTCTCCTTGAGATGATCCATCACGTATAACTTGGGGGGATGAAAAGGCCTCGTCTCATTCAACCCATGGGAGGCCTCTTGATTATTTTATTCCTTTTAAGAAGTCTCCTCCTTGCACTTCCTCTTTGAAGATCTTTCCTCAAGATGGGCCTTCAAATTGTTGATGTATTCCTCCACTTTGGCTTGCACTAAATTGTTTTGGGAAACAAACTTGTTCATTTATTCCCCAAGGTTATCCTTAGCATTTTTAATAGCTACCAAGGCACTTAGCATTTCATTTGTTTCTTCCTTTGAGAGAGCTTTATTAGAACACTTGTTTCTCTTATTAATTCTCTCCCTTATCAAAATGGATGAAAATATCCAATAATGTTGATTTCTAGTTACAAAAATCATGACCAAAGTATGTCAAGCTTCAAAATCTAAATTATTTTTTAGGTTTTTACTTAAAACTCATATGGGTAACATAACATAATGCTAACCTCTATTACTATAAAACCATCCAATTTTTTTCATAATAAAGATAGTCATTAACTATATTCTATTCACACTTTTTTAACTGTTAATTGTTTATTCTAATCATTGTTGTCAACCTATGGTGCACATTGATAATTTTATGAGTTTCATAAATGTGTAGTTAATATTGTTATTCTTATCGATCCTCTATGTACACAAAATGTTCTTAGTATATGGGAAGTTGAAATATGTAAGAAAAACTATTTGATGTTTGATATGGTAGAATGTGTATTTGGACTCCTATATTTGATGATACAATGCTATACTAATGTCTTGTGGTGATGGTAAGTCATTCTACATGTAATATATTAGAAAGGTGTCAAGCATAGGAAGCTAGTAGATGTAGGAAATAGCATCAAAATTCCTTATTATAGATTCCTTTATATTTCTTAGGATAAGAAATTGGTGAATTATGGTTTAGGTGTTATTATAAATGATTTGTGAATGTCGACTATCCTAGTTTTTAGCCCATCAAAGTTTGGTGATTAAAGTTACAATTTTATATTTGTTTTTGAATAATTTGCGTTTTATTAGTAATTTTTAAATTTATTAATGCTATGGCTCATTGTTAAAAATGTTGTGGACTAGTCAATAGAATGCTTCATGTTGATGTTTCTATATGTATAATTAATATTCAATCTTTCGATTTGGGATTTAGATTTTTGGTACGAGGTAAAATAGATCAACATGAGAGGAAATTGAAATGAATATTATAAGGAATGGTACTATATGTGTTCAATTTTTTCTTGCCTTATTTTGATATGTTTGTATAGCTAGAAGTAGAAGAATGAGCATTTACTCGAGTATTTACAAAGTGTCAGGACAGTGTACACTATGGAAGCACAATTAGAAGAGGAGGAAAAATTATAACAAATTTTTTTACTCACCTCAAATCAAAGATGGATGTCTCAAATATTAGTTTATTTAAATAAATTTTAGTATAATGTTCTACTATAAATTCACAACCTCTCAATTATATTAGGACCAAAATCCTTACAACATCTAGGTGATCTTGTGATTTTGTAAAATAACTTATCCAAACTTAAACATATTTGATTTTCAATTTATTAATAACAATATCGCAAAGTCAAAGGAGACCCTCCCTAAGTATTTTAATCTTCGAACAAAATCTAAAACTCCAAGTTGTAGGAAAAAGCAAAGGCAAGCTTTTGATTGTAGAGTTGAGTGAAGCAAAATAGAGGCTATGGAAAGGGGAAAAAAAGAGAATGTCCAAATTACAAAGAAATAATGACTAATTCTAAAGTTGCAAGTGAAGAAGAGGTGAATAGTCTAGAAATAGAGGAGGATGGTGAGAGCAATTACTTTGGTGGGTCGGTTGAGAAAATGTTCCAACCACTAAGAATATGACCTTCCCCTATTTTAATCCATTCAGAGGAAGTTAAAGAAAGTATGCAGACAAGTGAAGATGAGAATGCCAAGTGAAGATTTCTGGGAAGATTGTACTGATAAATTAGAAGTGAAAAGAAGAAGTTTATCCAAATTTACCATTTCCCAAATTATCCTTTTTCAATTAAAGTTGGGAATAGATATTATAGATATAGAGGAGGCTGAGATAGACATTTCAACTTTCGAAGAAATTGAACTTGCAAACCTTGTCATAGATTGGGATTCTATGGAAGAAGATGATATTCTTCAAAAACCAACTAATGTGATTGAAAAGACAAAGTCTTGGTTGAAATTGAAAAAGGGAACCTGTGCTAGCGTCAGGGTTGATTTTTTTTCTAATATTGGTTTCCCTACTACAGGTAGTAGAAGGTCATCAAGAATTTCTAAGAAAAAGTTTCACAATCATCCCCTTGTGCAAAAAACCTATTCCAGTAGAAAGACCAAAATGTTAACTCCATCAAGCCCTCACCAAGTTATTCAAGTTGACAATGAGAAAGAAAAAGATCAACGTGAAGAACTCATTGATAATAGCCAGAGGGTTCAAATGATTGTGGGTTCATCTCCTCCAAGGCTACAGACTGTAACTACTTTGGAAGGGGTTGTTGGATCACAACAGGATGTTGTATCTCCTAACTAGCTTGTGGCCTCGATGAATAGGGAAACAAGTTTAGTTCTACTATCTTTTCTTGTTGATGATATTGTGAGTAAGTACACTAATAAGGCTTCCAAACCCAAAATGACCAAAAACATTACTCGGATAACTTTTGATAGTGCAACTAGGAGGAGCATTGCTGAGGTAGCTACTTATAATCATAAAGAGGGAGCTAAAAAATTGCATTTGAGAAATTTTGAAGTTACGCACATAGATTTAGAGGTAATGAACTATGAGACAAAGGAACACTGGAGAGAGGTGTTCACAAAATAAATTGTGTTGCAATCACAAAAAGAAGGAATTGAGAAGAAAAGGCTAAAAGCCAAAAATAATGCAATGGCTGAATATATAAACTCATTGAAGGAACAAAGTTTAGTTCTTGGTAATCAATCACAAATTACCTTCGATTCCAATGCCCCTGAAAATCAATAGCTATTAGAGGATTTGAAGAAAGGAAAAATGATTATGTTTGTAGTATCTAGTTGGATGAGCCTCGTAATGAGCCAAGTTGCCAAAGTCATGCGAAATTTGCATGAGATTGCTTCCCTAGCAGGGGTTGCTCTTGATGAATCTTATGTTCAATCTGGGACATGGAAAGCATAAGTTGAAAAATTATTAGCCATGGTGTCTCAACTAGTGGAAGTAGAAGAGTTTGGACCAGAGAAATTCCTTGAAGAAAACTCATTGCAACATGTATATGCAAGTCTGATTCAAGTTTTGAGGAAAAACATTGCTAGAGAGAGTCCACCTATACTTCTGGGATTTCAAGGCATTTTTGGAGTAAGTAGGAAAATATTTCTAGTCCATTGGTTCACCTCTACCTAACCTCCTTAAAGAAGGAGGCTTTCATGTAGAGACAATGGTCAAGCAACATGAAGAATGTATGAAGTCTATAAAAGACAAAATTGATCTTACATCGTTTGACTTCTCCAAAGTGGCCAAGAGTGAAGTGATGTTAGGAACCTACACCTTGCAACTACCAAGTTACTTGGACACTATAAATAAAATGAAGCTAGACAAGGATATTTGGAAAAACCACCTTCAAAGCATCAATAATCTGAACACGATCACCATGACTAAATTTATGAATGCATTTAGGATATGGAAGCTAGTGTGTGGGTAGGGTGATGGTGAAGATGTTGAAGACAATGAGGAGGAAACCACTTGACCAATCAATGGCTATTTTATGCTTTTTGTTAAATTTTCTTGAAATTTTTTTTAGTTATGATTTCTATCAGTTAAATTTTGGGTATGTGTACCCTATTTTTAATGTTGGTTTTCATAACTACTTCTAACTATCCAAGAATCAAGTTTTTAGGGAGATTCTTGGATAGCTTTTTATTTAAGTTTAAAACATAGTAGTGCTATGGGTTGGCATTTTTTGATGGATATCATGTTGTGACCAATTTCCTAAAGGCTTTAGTGTTATGAAAATTCTCTAAGTTTCTCTAATATCATATATGAATAGTATTGTTCCTTTTGAAAGGAAATGGTTGAATGTTCAAAGATGTAAGCTTTATATTAGTTCATTATTGATTTTGTATTGAATTAGTATTGAATTATTGAACAATTCATTATTTGCTAGATATTTCTCCCCTCGTGGTGATTGTATTTTAAGTTTGTTTATTTTCTAGAATGTGATTCATAGAGAAACTGTGTGTTCTCTTCTTTGTATGCATTTATTTTTTAGCATATTGTTATTAATTATATTTTTCACCCTATCCAAGAGTATATGGGAAGCCTTATTAATTTCAAGTTAAAAATAATCTTCTTTTGAAAAGTGGTTTTGATTAAAAATCCAATAAGGGAGTTGAACCTTACTTAAATTCAAAGAGGAATTGTGAATGTAAAATTTCCTCAACTATTGGGAAGTTTTATTTGACTTATGAACTTGGGCATAGAATCTTTTATTATTTTTATGTAAATTAAAAGAAAAATTTGTTCACAAAGAAATACGAAGAGATGGACACTACTAATCTATTTGAAAATGGAGACTCCAATGAATTTAATGCAACAATTGTGGATTTAATGGAAAAGAATAGAACTCTAGTTGAAGAGATCATAAATGTTAAAATAGAGCAAGAATCACAAGCCATATTACTATGTGAGGTGACTAAACAAAAAAAGAAAGATATGGAGGAAAAAGTCATGATTGAATATGAAAAAAGAATTTTGACTAGCAGACTTGAAGATAAATCATTAGGGGCAACTAGGATTGCTAACATGCAATTAGAAACTTTGGGTCACATAATGAAGGTAAACCATGAACTGAACGCCAAAGACATTGACATAATAAAAATGAAGTTGTAGAATGAACACTTGAGCAATGATCTGAAAAGGGAAAAGGATTTTTTTGAAAGATTCAATAAACCAAATGAAGCTATCAAATCTAACAATGATACATCTGGACTAAGGTACACAAGTACTAAAGAAGGAGAATCATCCAAAAGTGTTGAAGAAAGAGGTAACAAAGGCAAGAACTCAAAACCTACTTGTCACAATTGTGGTAAGAAAGGACATACTACCAATGTGTGCAGGAGAAAGACTATAAATTAGAATGTTAAGCAGAAGAGCATGGGTCACTACCATAAGTGCAACAAACAAGGTCATCAAGCACATGAATTCAGAACCAAGACCATGGACACTCAAAGATTTGAAGGATACTATTATAACTGTCAAAAAAATGGTCATAGAGCTTTTCAGTGTAGATCCAAACCCATGTGGTCATCAAACAAGAAAATAGAGGTAAAGAACAATGGTAACTCTTATAATTGGGATTATAATACAAGGTATAGTTGTTACTAATGTCAAGAGTATGGACATGTTCATAAGAACTGTATTAAAACACACTTCAAGAGTGACTACAAAAGGTGGTTGAGTCAAACCACATGTTTTTGTTGTTTGAAGACTCGTCACATCAGTCGATATTATCCAACAAGATCAAAGGCACCAAGTTGTGAGTCTACCAAAGGCAAAGGCAAGGCATGCATTGAAAATGTTAGAAATGAGATGAACAAGACATGGAAGAGAAAGGAGGATTACAAAACATAAAGTATAGATGGGATCACTTTGCCCAATGGGTCAGGTGATCACACCTCATCAAACTAAAAAATCAAGAGGTATCTGGGATTGATATTTAAAATGTTATACAATACATTAGTTCCAAGGACCTAACTCTAAAAAGATTACATATGCATGAATAAAGATGTAAAGTGTTATTAGAAATCAAGGAAAAATCTTTAAGTTTTGTCAATTTTTCATGTTACTGCCAAGCATGAAAAGTCTCCTATGGATGATAAGTAAAATATTTGTCAATGTCAAGCTAACAAAATTGGTTGGTTCAGACCGAGCTCATAATGATTGCCGAATGAATGGAAAGACATGTTGATGTCGAGTGAGCCATAAATCATTTGATGTCAAGCTTACAGCTATGTAAGCACTTAACACTAATCATAGTGTTTTTGAGGGATATTATGGTCAATTTCTTCTTATTTAACATCATTTAAATTTTAGAAAGAAAGTGAAGAGCTAAAGGAAATCTGGAGAATACCATCTAAAATGCTTGTAGAAGATTTGAATGACTATTCGACACTATTTCATCATGATTTGTAATGTGTTTATTGTATGCTAAGTTATACAGTTTATAATTTCATAAACCCTAGATTTATGTGATGGTGTCTAGTTCTTCAAAAGAAAAGGGTCTAGAGGGAAAAGAGGTCTTAAATGTTTAGTTAACTAGCAATTCCATTAAATAACCTATTTTCAAGGCTATTGTAGATATGGCATATAAATAGGATTGCTCTGATGCATTGTCTATGATACAACCATGAGTTTTAATGATTCAAGATGTTAGAAATTGTTATACTTATAAGATTGGAAGTATATGTGACATGGAAATTAGAGAAGAGTATGGAAGACTATGTGAAAATGGAGCTTTTAAGGAACAATACAACATTGTTGAGAAGAAAGGGTTAACTCATTTGCTAGATTTCCCAAATGTTTCCAAAACTAAATGGATTAGGATTGTCTTAAGAAAAATTCATGATAGGCCAGTATGGATAGAGAATGGGTCGATTAAAATTTAAAAAAAAAATATTCATGGGGTAACAGGGTATCTGACCCTAGATAAGCCAAAAACTATGAGAAGTGAGTCAAAGGAAGTTATTGAAAAGAACATAGGAACCGTATGGAACAAAAGGGGTATGACCATTGATACAATCACAAATCCCCTAATAGATTTTGTATTGAGGGTAATAGAACATAAGTTTTATTAGTCAAGAAGATTAAATAGTGTACCTTGAATTATAGTGGACATGGCCTAAAAAATTGTCAAGAAAGATCATAATTATGATCCTGTCAAGTTACAGTTACAACAATTAATTGAAAACCTAGGAGCAATAAGGAAAATAAAGAGTTCTCAATACAAATTTGGATATATTTTGATATGTATTCTATTCTATGTGTAGAATACATTTCCAACATTTGGCAAGGTTGAATGGAAGACAAATAGATCAATTGCAATATAGACAGGAGAGTTCATTGAACAATTAGGAAATAACTTTGAGTTAGTAATGGCTAGTTATCTTGAAGATTTCAAACAATCTATGAAGAAGAGATTAATGATTCCAGTCTCATTAGTGGAGAAACATTATGATGATGTTTGCTTCCTGGTTGACACTCATCATTCATATGTACAAGAAACAATTCCTAGAGTGAGATGGCTAAGGTTATTAGGATATGAGATAAATGTTGATGAGGCCTCTATAGAAATCACACCATTACTTGCAGAAGAAGTGAAAAAAGAAGCCAAAACATTTAATAACTATGAATAGGCCAAATCTAAAATCACTATGGACTTGAAGACTACATCTGTAATAAAGAAGAAGAATAAATTGGTGAAGAAACTAAAATAAAAATTTGGTTAAGGAGCTGAGGAAGACGATGAAGAAGAAGAAGAAGAAGAAGAAGAAGATAGATACGTTCAAACACCACTAGCTCTAACAAAAGGTCAAGGAGAGGATTAGCAGGAAGAGGAGATAGAAATTCCAAAAGGTGTGGAGGGAGAAGAAGTCAAGGAAGCACCTAATCCTATTGACAAAAAGAAAAGAAAGGAAAAGACACCTGTAGTGACAAGACCAAAGAAGGTTGCAAAACCTAATCAACCAAAAACAACAACACCTACCACAAGGGCTAGTACAAGAGTAACTACACAGAAGGCTAAAGAGATAGCTAAACCTAAAGAGAAAGAAGGTGGATCACAAAAACGACCAAGAAGAAACTATGTTACTCAGGCTAAATCTGATAAGGAGAAGATTGAATCTGATGACAATAGCCGATTCCAAGAGGTGAGTCATAGTCCCTCCTTGGACTTAGATAAATTATGTGTGAACATTAGAAACAATGCTGACTTGTCAAGTTTCTCTCACATTGATTTTGATAACCTTGGAAAGACTGAGAATATTAAAGTAGAGGAGACAATAAATGCCATGACGGCTACTTTTAAGAAAACTCTTCTAGAAATTTCCAACTCCATCCCTAAGAGTTTATATGATAGAGTTGAGTAGAAATGGCACTATTGTTTAGACATAGAGAAGAAAATTAGGAAGATGAACCTCACTCAAGTTATGCCAAAACTTAGTAATGCAAAAATGTCTAAAGCCATAAATAAATATGCTATGATATTTGTATCTAAGTATAGGTAGGTCATTTAGAATAATATAGAACAAGATAGATGATGTTGTAAAGAAGTCAAAACAAATGTGGAAGATTACATATGGACTAGAAATAGTCAAAGATGATGAACAAGAACCTATTGAGGTAGAAGATGATGAAGAGGATAACAATGAAGAAGGTACATTTCAGGGAGGCACTGATATGAATATAGATGATAAAACAAAAAATAAGCAAGAGAAACAATGAGAACACAATGTACAAGATACAAAAATGCCAAGTGCTAACCCTCCATAAGTGTAAGTACTACAACTATCATAGTGAAGGATGTTTCTGATCCTACTAATGAGAACATCAATCCCCTAATAGAAGAATATTTGAAAAGGACACTTGACTAATCCACGCTACAAGCCAAATTATGTCACAAGGATATATTGGTGAGTGTAGATGAAATTCAGAAGTTAGAATTTATGACTGTAGGAGAGGAAGTTAAAACACAAGACACACCTATAGTCACTCCTCAAGTGATAAGTGTACAACCTTCACTGCACTTAGTTGTATATCAAAGGAAGGATAGAACAAGATGCACTATTAGTACACCCATGGAAAGCACTCTAGTCTCACAAAATGTTCAAGGACCTAAAAAGGACAAGGTTGAGATAGTTGGACAAGATAAGGTGGAAACACCAGTCAATAATGGGACACTAAGTCAAATAGGTCAAATAGATGTGCCTGCACCTCTAGCACAAGTTCAAGGTGCAATTAATATCGAAAAGGTAGAAAAGGACAATCTTGAAGAGACAAATGCATCACCCAAGCCAAAGGAACTCAAAGTACTTTGAGCATTGATAATATTTCCAGAATCAGGAACTCCTTCCAGTCAAACTCTTTAGAGGCTGAGCATAGATGCAATACTTTTGCAATTTTTAGTGGCAAGTCCTAGCTCATCAAAGGCAAAAGAGGTAATAACTTATGGAGATGTTAGTCAAGATGAAGAAATTGGATTACAAAAGTGTGATTATGCAGCAATAACAATTGAGCAGATGGGTATACCTCAAGAGGCCCTAGCAAGAAAGAAACACCAAGAACTGCTCAAAAGGGAGCATACCCAGAAGCAAGCTTTGATTGAGATCAAAGAAATTTTATTAGATGCATTCATTCTACCTACTCAAGATGAAACAAATCCAATCATTGAACAATTGACCAACATAGTTGAAAGAGTAAGTGATACAGACCTAGATACTAATGAAAAATTATTAGAATGGTCTGAGAAGAAGTTTCAAACTAAAGTGAGTGAGAAGATATCTAGTAAAATAGCACTAACACAATTTGCATTGGCTACTAAGATAGAAAGTGTAAATAATGTATTAGAGAACATTTTGTCCTTGTACACCAAATTGTGTAGTCCTACACTCTTCACACAAGAGATAAGGAATCACATCCTGAGCTTAGAAATTCACATGCAGTCATTTGGAGCCAAATTGTTCATGACTCTAGCTCAAAGTGAGAAACATTTCAAGACCCTCTTGCAAACCCAAAGTTAGTTAGCAACACTACAAGCAGATGAAGCCAACATAAGGGCTAAACCAATTAGCATCCAGTCGACATTGACTCCTCACATGGAGATTTTACACAAGGAGCCAGGCTATGCAGAAACACTTACCAAGAAAGACCCCAATATTTCTACATTAGAGGCTTAGTACACCTTGCTACCGAGCTATCCATCCAAATTAAGTCTTTGGAGGTAGCTTGTGATAATTGGGATGTAACTCTTAAAATTATTCTTAAGGTCCATAAATCTTTTTTGGACAAAAACACTATTAGTGTATAACCCGTTGACATCAGTGTCAAAAAGGGGGAGTAAGAGCTGAGGGTGAGCATAAAGAAAGAAATAAAGAGAAGAGCAAGAATTGGGGAGTAAGAGAAAGCAAGCAGAAAATAGAGAAAGAGTATTAGTTGAGGCAAACCTACTTAGCAGGAGAAAGAATTTGAAGATTTTGATATAGAATAAAGTACAAAATAGATCAAACAACTCAAGGGAAGTTATAAGGGTATGTGCAGGATCATGGTGTGCCAAAAAGTGGCAATCTGAAAAATATGTAGTTCTGAAATGCCTCAAAGAATTTCAAAATCTATTCCAACTTTTTTCCCACCCATCCTGATACTAAATGAAAATAGTTAATACCTTTATAATTCCTACTATATCTTTCGATACCAATCTTATATGGTCATCTTTAAAACATCTCAAAAATGTGTTTTTTGCATGTTCTTATGTGTTTTTTACTTCAAGCATGTAGCTGACATCTTTTTTAAACCAAAATTTGATGTAATGAAAAGGGTTTCTTAAGAATGTTCTTAGCTTTTCATAAATGTAAGGTTTGTCAAATTACGAGTTTAGTAAGTAATTATTACTTATTTTCTAATGGAGTTAGCTGCAAAGTGTTGATTGACATACTAGTTGAAAAATAGCTATAACTTTCAAACCTTATAAGTTTGTGAAATCCAAAAGATGCATCACATTCTATGCTTCAACTAGTATAAGAAAAAAAAAAATCTTAATTTTGATTTTTTTTGAACTAGTTAAGGTGGTCAGACACGGGAGTTTTTTAATTCTGAAAATAGTATAGTAGAAAATTCATAATTAATTATTTATTTGGAATAAAAATTCCCAAAAATATGTGTCACATCTAGGCATGAGTCTAATTTTTATATCTAAAATTATATTTAAAAATATTATCATTTCATTATGATTAAGGTGGTCAGACATACACCTACTTTTTATTTTTGCCCTAAAATTTTTGTAGTACTGCATTAAAATCCAAACTTTTGGCCAATCAAATATTTTTTTCTCTAGATAAGGCCTTGTATTTTAGAAACTAGATTCAATTTTCTACAGATTATTTTCTTACAACTTTTTGATATAAAGTCTAGAACCACTTTAAAATTATGTGGCAAGTTGACATAACCCTGATTTGTTGGTTTTTCACTGCCACTTAAGGCCATAGTTCGGTACACCATGATCTTGCACATACCCATAATATTTTGAGGTATAAGTCATGTTGTAAACATTTTGATATTTTGAAAATGTGTGTAGAAGCCGAATAAGAGTTCATTTTATGCTCATAAGAATAAAGAGTATTAATGTATGACCAAGTGTTTTTGACACTCATGTCAAAGGGGGAGATTGTTAATCTTAGATTGGTATTGAATAATGAGTGTCTATAGACTTAATTTATTTACTTACTTCATGCCAAACAAGTAATATATGCCAAGAAAAACATGTAAATTTAGTGCATGTCGAGTAAATAGCGAGTGTCAAGTCGCTCAGGAGCCGAGTAGATAGTATACGCCAAGTGATTCAGGAGCCGAGAAAGAAGTACATGATGAGTAATTCAGATTTTGAGTGATAGCATTGAAGTCATAGTATGTGTCGAGTACTAGGGGTTTCAGATGACACGTAACATAGTTTTTCATAGTTGTTTATATTGGCACAAACAACTATGTCAACCATTTTTGGGCTGACCTAAGTATTGAATTATGATATTTGGTTATAAGGATGAATCTCAATTAGGAATCCCTATGTATTGCATGCACCCAATCAGGTAAAGGGAAGGTTTAAGCTACACTATGGATGAATCACAACTATTGATTCATACGTAACCCTAAGTCACCTAGGTCTTCTTAAGGAGGATGAACCCTAAACTTCATGTGTGTGAGTAGGGGAATGAATGAATAATCAAGGAGAGTTTTGAATGCATAAACCAAGACATTCATGGTGACCAAGGTATTATGATTTGAATTGCAAAATCAATTAAAGGAGAATAGAGAAAGGAAATAGTGAATAATAGAGAAACATCTGATCAAGAAGAACCAAGTACATAGTAGAATAGAGGTGATATATCATCAAGCATCAGAGTGCTAACTACAGGATCATTGCTAAGACATTCTAACAGGTGAATTAGTTAAATCTCTTTATAAAGTAGTCCTAAGAGGCTGTATTGAAATCCTCTAACAAAGTGCTTACATAATTGGGAGTTAAAGTCCTTTAACTAGGAACACTTCTAATAGGGTGTTGAAATCCTTTAACAAGGTAAGACCTAATAGTCTTTGTAAGCCTTTGATAGGGTAGACCTTTCACAAGGTAGATGATGTTTCATGATCAAACATTGTAACCTTCATTAGATACACTTTATTACTACAGTAGTGAAGATTTGTGGGTGTCATCCCCAACCCAATTTTACCCTCTCATTGGAGGGTTTCTAAGTAATCATATCTTGTGTCATGAATGTGTGAATGCTTACTTACATGCTTTAGATATATATTCTTTACATGGTATTTCAATTTACTTATTCTTTACAACTTTTCACTCTTTTGAAGTGAGCCATGTTAGGAGCCAACCCTATTAAAGGCTACAAAATACACTATTAGGTGTGACCTTGTTAAATGATTTGAATGACCCTATTAGGAGTTGCCTAGATAAAGGTATTAAGACACTTCAATCTAGAAATGCCACCTTGCTAGAGGATTTACAAAATGAATGTTAAGTCAACTCTGTTAAGATATTTCTTCACTGCTACAATTGTTAAAGAGTCACAATGATTGACTTGATTAATCAAGCAACTGATTTGTAGATTTAGATCATTTTTTTGGCTTATCCTCTAAGTCCTCCTTGATCAGAATAATCTTTGTAGCTCTTTGGATGTTGTGCTCTTAATTAGATATCCTTCTTTATTCACATCTTAAATTTTTCCACAACTCGACCTTTCATATATATGAAATCCATTGTCAAGTCGGCTCTAATACCTTTAAAAATAAGCAATAGATATCCAGTAAGTTGACTTACATAAACAACACAATAAACAAAACTATTCTATTGTAGGTTAGCTAAAATTAAAATTGGGTCACTCAATTACCACTGAGTTCCTTGGTAACCGACCTTACTTGGCTTACACTGAACCCCTTTGGTAACCAACTTGACTCAGTTAACACTAAAATCCTTCAATGATTGATCTAGCTTAGTTTGCACTTGATCACTTAACTTGGCTTCTTCTGAACTTATGCTTGGCTGATAGTGGAGTCATTAGAGGTCAGTGACTACTAGTAGTGCTCGTTTAGAGTGTAACATTTGTGTAACATCAATGACAATATACAATTTAATAACTATTTTCAACAACATTATCAAGTATAATTTCTCAATGAATTAGATGATATTTTCTCATAGTAATCAACAATAGATTAAGGGACAACTAAAGTTAAGCTCTTGTGTCTATTATATCCTATATCTTGATGACATTTGAGTAGACTAGTAAACAATCTTAAAATAGTTAATAGCATATTTAAAAACATGTAGAGCACCAAGGATATATAAAAACAAATAGTTTTTGCATTCACAAAATGAATATAAGCATTGAAGTGAATGAAAAGTTTCCATTTGTGATAAGGAAAACACACTAGTTTGCATTCTAAACAAAATATAAGAACATTAGTGAAAAGAAAAGAATGTTTCCATTTCCAATAAGCAAAGAAAAGAAATTTGGTTTTTTTATTGGAAAAGGAAGAAATGGACTCTTATAATTTTTGTTATGCATATAATCTTAATACTACATTTGTAAATTTATGAAAAATAATAAATCAATTTTTAAAAAAATTATGAAATATAGTACAAATTAAAATAATTGTCATTTAGTGCGTTGGTGGTGCAAGTACAATGTTTTTATGCCCACTAAATTTTACACATCACACTTTGATAAAGATATATGATCCTATGTTTTATAGTCTAAAACTTGTGTCATAAATCTTAGATCCCAAATTTTTTAACCTCATATGAAATAAATTTAGTGTTAACAAATAAGAAAGAAAGTTACTTAATATTTAGAAAATGAAAATTTTAGATTTCTTCTAAATGTTATCTAAAATATTGATATTCAAAATATACACAATTAATATTTTTTAAAAATTAAAAAATTCACATCGACTATATTTTTGCAAAATTTATCCAATGTTTTAATTGAATCTTAAATAGTTCACTTATATTAATATGAATATGAGACCTCGAATTCGAAGATAGTCATTGACATCACTAATCAGTTTGTCCTCCACGAGACTGCCATAGGGCTTCTTATGCTATAACCATGAGCGCTTGAAACCCACCTAATTGAGCCTTGGGAGAAGCCCGATTTTGAAGGATCAAATGCTTTTGCTACAAATGTGATGCTATAATTCCTTTTCTCCATCGCTGCCCCAAACGATAAGAAAGTTGGATTCACACTCACATCGACTCCCCTGGGCGGATCAATTTTGACGGTGTACTTGGACTCCGCGGCTCCAACATTAGTCACAACTCTTCTCAAGGTGACAGAACTTGTTTCATTTAAAACAAGAGGAAAAGATGGATAATTGAGGTTACCCGAAAGAGTGCTTTCATGATTCGAAGGGCACACAACATTCTTGTTTAGGATCAAGCGAAGTTGGGATTCTGTGTAATTTAGCCCACAAAGATAAGGAATATAATCTTTAGGGCTAAGGTCATAAACAAGGCCTGGATTGGCTGCTCTTTCAGGATTTATGTGCCCAGCACCCATAGCAAAAATATCTGCGGGCATGAAATTCTTTCCACCATCAAGAATTGGCCCGCCCTTCTTATCCAAGTAATCTGCAGTAGTAACAAGTGCGGACTTAATGTCTGTCGGGCTCCATTCCAGGTGAGCATTTTTAAGGAAAGCAGCCACCCTGCTCACATGTGGAGTGGCCATTGATGTACCGTACAAGATATTGAAACTTACTGTTTGCTTATCTTCAGGGAGGCCCGAAGCACTCTGATTTGAAGGCCAAGCTGCAATTATGGCAAATCTAGGAGCTATTACGTCGGGCTTCATACTTTTTGGGCTTATTAGGTTGGGTCCATGCGACAAAAATGATGCCATCATCGACGCTGAAATATTGTTGGCGGCGCCCAAGACAGTGCCCTCGGACTGAATAGCCTCCTTAGGGTTCTTAGTAGAATTTATATAGGCCGCCAAGGCAAGTCCTACCTTAAACCCAAGGGATGTCGATGGCAAAAGCTGAGGGAACAATATGAATTCCTCCCCAGTAAGATTATCATTAACGAATATGACGCCAACACCTCTGGCCTCTCGAGTAGCTTCTCCCTGCTACAATGGAGAACCAAGACTGCCTGGCGAGCACACCACCAGCTTTCCTCTTATAAGACGTGAATCCAGAGAACCATCCTTGCACAAATCCGTCTCCATGAGCCTCAATTCTTTCGTTTGGTGCACCATCATCATACATGGTGCACCGTTAGAGAGATATGAGGGCTCCTACGACCCTTCATTTCCCATCGTGCAACTCACAAAAATGCTCCTTTCCATGGCGTGAAAGGCACTGATTACAAGCTCGTCCAAATAAAATGCAAATGGCTCGCCACCAAGAGAGATAGAGAGCATGTCCACACCGTCGGAAATGGCGCCGTCCATCCCCGCTAGAACATTAGATTCTAAGCAATCCAACCCCATGCAAACCTTGTAGACAGCAACATGAGCACCCGACACCATTCCCTGCGTGGTTCCTTGAGCGTTGCCAAAGAGTCCAGCCCTTGCAACAGGGCTCCTAGCCACAGTGGAGGCAGTATGAGTGCGGTGTCCCACTGAGTCTCTCATCGTTCCTGCCCTCGTGAAATTTCTCACCCTGATCAGATTGTTGTTGCAACTTGACTTATATAAATCAAGCAAAGTCTGGCAGATTCCTTTCCAGCGAGAAGGCACGGCATCGATGTTGGTGTCTGGCTTGAATGAAGGGCTCTCCGGCCACACACCCATGTCTAGTAATCCAATTATGATGCCCTTGCTCATGTTAGAGCTTTTACACA
Source organism: Cupressus sempervirens (assembly GCA_028749045.1). NCBI lineage: Eukaryota > Viridiplantae > Streptophyta > Pinopsida > Cupressales > Cupressaceae > Cupressus > Cupressus sempervirens. The sequence goes on along the minus strand of CM053792.1, from coordinate 356,201,581 downwards.
TGCCATGGCTTGGTTCGAGGCCCATAAACCTGGCAGAATATGTTGTCTACAAGTGCACCACCTTATCAGGAGTCGCGTGCACAAAACTTGGGATCTTTCTCATCACCTCAAGTTTTGATCTTGTTAACCACGCAGCGAATCCAGTCATGATATTCTCATACACATGCACTAGATTTGCATCTCCATTTGCTACTTTTGCTTTGTGTAGGAACGACAAATACCACATTTTCAGCTCGTCAAGGCTCTGTGGGCTTTCTTCTGGTTGCGCCACACGGATGATATAGATCTGTGACTCTTCGCTTGCCTCTACGAGAACATCTGGGTGGTACATAGTTATCATGATCGCCATGGATACAAAGAATAACTTCATCACGTATTCAGAAAATGATCTTCTTGCCAAAATGCCCATGTTTGCTAGGATCGGGAGAAATTAACTGGAAAGTATAAGATTCCAAGGTGAACCTCTGGTATTTTTCTGCAAAATAAACTAGAATTGTAGCCATAACACACTAGCCTTGTCTAGGTCATCGACTTCCAGTTTGGGCTACGACTTTTGGTTGGCAGATTATTGGCTACTAAAGTATCTTCTCTTTTCTTCATGTACATTTATTGGCAGATTAAAAACATTCAGAGTGGCACAAAGCATATTTAAGAAGCTGGGAATAGTTTATTATTATTATATTTATATTTTGTAAATACAATTTACATAGTAAAGATGTAGAGATTTCGATTTTATTCAAAAATTAGTATTAAATTTTTATTTTTTTAAAAGGCCTATAGTGAAAAAAAAGAAAATAATTGCTCTTATACTTTATTGTATGATGAATGATAATGTGATCAAGTATGCTTCTTAATAATTTATAATTGCCTCTTAATATGACACAAATAAGTTGAATAGGAAAAATATGTATTTTTCAAATTAGTTATATGTAATAAATTTACATGTTTAATGTTTTGAATATCTTAGATATTATATAATTAATCATATATATTAATTTAGCTAATATATAATCTAGTAACAATGAGTATCACACATAAAAGAAATCTATTGAAATTTATTGAATATAAACATCTTAATTAGAATATTATATTATTATTATTATTACTATATATATTATAATATTACTTATAGTATTATTATTATTGCAAACATTATATTATAATTACTATATTAATATTATTATATTCATAATCTAGTATCAATAAATTCATCATCATTAATATGGTAATAAATCTTAAGGTTTGAAATAGACCTTTTGAACATGACAGTATTCATTTTAAATTAAATGACTTGATAAGTTTCTGATTAGGGAGGAAATAAATGTTCAAGGCACCTTGAAATCCTTTTACAATCAAGTTGTGACCTCAAGATTTGGAATCCTATTAAAACGAATAGATAAATAGATAAAACCATTGGGTTTCAATATTGCATCCAAAACCATCATTATGAATTGCCACAAAAGATTAATCATCAAAATGCTACGTGAAACTATGGCATTTTGAATAGCTCCCCAAACCAACATGGGTTTAACTAGGATCCCACAACAAGATTAGGTTTTAATGGCCCATAAAACCATTACAAGGTTTTGAAAAGTTCATGAAACTTTCACTATGAGCCTCATGAGATTAATAAAATAATATTAAAAAATAACAAAAATTAGATTTTGATTTATTAAGGGATCCAAAACTATATTGGGGTTTTCAAAGTTACCACAAGCCATCAAGTTGGGTTTTGAAATGGCTCCCAAAATTAATCTAAAGTCTAGATCAAAGTTGATCATCCAAAATGTCTACAACTTTCCCAACAAACCCTTATCCACATGTATAGGATTGGATCCCAAATTAATATACGGACTAAAAAAAATCACTAGAAGGGAGAATATAATTTTTTTCCACCTAGCATTCCAATAGTTGTGTGGTGCAATGAGTATCCGAGGGTACTCTTGTTGGAGGTAAACTAGATCCTTGTAGATAACCACATAGTGGAAATACAATTCAAAAGCAAGATATGTTACAAATCATAACACTTTATTCATAAATACAATTTTTTACATGCAATATGCCTAGCTATAAGGCCTTTCGAGTTAGGGCCAAATACAACAACAATTAAAAAATAGTTTTGCAAGATCCCACAAGATCCAACTCACAGTCGTAATACTAGCTAGTCTAGTTCCACACTCTATTAGGAAACCCAAAGGAAATATCAACTTGTGCTCGCAAGCCCACCAAGAAATCTCCTAGTTCAGCAAGCCTCAACTACTAGCCCTTCAAGGTTTGCTCATAAAATTCATCCTCTTTTTCAAGCTGGATGAATATACCACACTACCTTAAGACTCCAAAAACCACCCCTTACTTATACCCAACTAAGCCACAAGTTATCCTATCCCATTAAAAATTAAAATAAACCCTAATATTAAATATTTTTATAAGCCACAATTCTGCTAAATTATTAGAAGATTATTAGTACAATATTAGTACAATCTTGTACTAATATTAACTTCTTCTTTTCACTTCTAATTTATCAGTACAATCTTCTAATAAATTTGGATTCTCACAGGTATCTGCTAAATTATTTTTATAAGCCACAATTCTGCTAATTTATTAACCAATTGAAAGCCTCTCTTGCATAGGTTATTGATACTATGTATTTTATTCTAAACCATTATTGCATAGAAGATTCCAATTTTTTGAGTTAAACCTTTAAACCAACAAGAATCCTAAAAGGTAGGGTCATAACTCAAAAGGAGTTATGAAATGCTAGAGTAAATAGAAAAACAACCATAAGGATTAAATAACCAAACATGAGAGGTGAAGTCATCCATTTTGATCCTCCAAGAATAAAGCTCCACCTAGATCTTCAACATGTTGGGATTGATGCACATAAGGTTCACCCATTAACCATTAATCTATTAATCAAAAACTATACTAGCATAAAAATGCTTGCAATAATTAAGCAGATCTGAATCGTCAAATCCTTCCATCAAGAAACTTTCTCTAAGCCAAGAATCTTCAAAGAATCTAATCCATTTGCAATAATCGGCTACATTAGCATAAAGTTTTAATTAAGGCTAGGGTTGATGTCAATTGAGTTTATGTTAAAAAATACATTAAGTTCAAGTTATTATTCAAGATAGGGTTTAGTTATGGTTAGGATTGATGTTTTGGTTAACTTATTATTAGCATTCAATTATGGCTATATTAGGGTTATATTTAAGATAAGGTTATGCATAAGATTAATACTACCTTATCATTAAAGATATTATTTTAGGTCAATACTTGAAGTTAATGTTAAGGATGATATTGTCAACTAAACTATTAACATGATTGAATTATAATTTAGCTAGACATCTAATAGTAGTTATAATAAAAAAGTATATCTAGCCTTAAATAAACCCTACAACTAAATTGAGTTTAAATTATAATAATTAATTGCAAAGCATTATTTTCCCTTTTATGCCCATGTTGGCTTAAAGGGTTGGCTATCCTTTTGCCTCATTTTAGTTATTTATGTGATTATTTTAATAATATATACATAAACATATAATCAATTATATAACTCCATTATATTTTAATAAAATAAACTAAAATTGTAAACAAATAATTGTTGATAATTAATAGATTTTTCTTTTGAATAATTGATTTTGTAAATAAATTACTTTTTATATCGACTATTTTTAATACCATTTTAAGGACATGCAAAAGTCAATAAGAATTTTATGATTAATCTAAGACAATCTAAAATTGGATAAATAAATTTGAAAAAATAAAATTAATGATATTTTAAAGGAATAGAAGACTATGATTTTTAATTAATGTTACTATTCTAAAATTATTCTTTTGACTTAAATCTCATTTAAGCTCCTATTTGAGTCCATATAGCAATTTACTTAATCATAATTATAACTATAAACTATACCTAACATTAATTGTAAATTTTGAGGGTAATAACAGAAGTATTAATACAAATAACTGAAATAATAACTAAGAGTGTCACTTTTATAATAAAATCCGTTTTCCCAAAACCGATTGATTAAGACAACAAAATATCTAATGTGTGGAGAACTTTCCTATGATTTATAATCATATTCCTAAAATTAAAACAATACTATGATATTTTTCTTATTGTAGTCAAACTCTCTATAAATTAGAACAATTTATGTTACATGTTAGAAATATCTAAATATGTTGTTGATCTTGCAAATAAAATTACATTTTCAATTTATGAAATATTTTTTTATATGCTCATATATTTATTCTAAAATAATATTTTTAATAATAATTCCGTTAATTGAAATTTGTTTAAAATTTGTACCTTTTATTTAAGAATGGAATTGTAACATCTAATATATTAGCTAGCATGCTAATATGTTTGAATTAGATATAACAATTGACCTTTTGAATTGGATGGCTTGTTTTTATTGCTGACAGAAAAAACTGAGCCAGTCACGAGCTGGTCCTGAATTCGATTACATAAATGGATATGGACATGAGACCTCCTGACTCAAAAATGGTTATTGTCATCGCATGTAATTTAGCTTGTGTCCCAGATGACGGAAACAGGGCTTCTTACGCTGTAACCATGAGCGCCGCTTGAAACCCACGTAATTGAGCCTTGCGAGAACCTTGATCTCATAGGATTAGTTTTGTTTGCTGAAAATGTGACGCTATAACTCTTCTTCTCCATCACTGCCCCAAACGATAAAGACGTTGGATTCACAATCATGTCAACCCCTCTGGGAGGAACAATGTTCACGGTGTACATGGATTGGGCAGTCCCGACATTCGTTACGGTTCTTGTCAAGGTGACAGAATAATTTAGGTTATTGAAAACCAGAGAGAAGGATGGATAATTGAGATTACCCGGAAGAGTGCTACTTTCATTATTGGAAGGGCACGCAATATTCTTGCTTAAGATGACCTGAATCTGCGATTCTGTGTAGTTCAGCCCACAGAGATAAGGAACATAATCTTTGGCGCTAAGGTCATATATAAGACCCGGATCGGCAGCTCTTTCGGGGTTTATATGTCCAGCGCCCGTAGCAAATATATCTGCCGGTGCGAAATTGTTTCCACCGTCAAGAATCGGCCCGCCATTCTTATCGAGGTGCTCTGCAGTTGTAATAAGCGCAGACTTAATGGCCGCGGGAGTCCATTCCGGGTGAACGGCTTTGAGCAGAGCAGCAACCCCGCTGACATGCGGAGTGGCCATTGACGTGCCGTACAAGATGTTGAACATCACTCTTCTGTCATCTTCACTGCTATCATGAGGATCTGGACTGAGATCCGAAGGCCAAGCTGCTATGACGGCAAATCCAGGGGCGATCAGGTCGGGTTTCAGAATTTCGGGGCTGACCGTGTTGGGCCCGCGGGATGAAAATGAGGCCACTGCGGGCGCCGAGATATTGTTGGCGTCGCCGAAGACAGTGCCTTGGAACTCAATAGCCGCCGTGGGGGTATTTGTACAATTCATATAGGCTGCCAGGGCAAGTGCTGCCTTATTACCAAGCGTTGTTGACGGCAAGACAGGAGCGTACAATCGAATTTCCTCGTCATCGTTAACGAATATCACGCCCGCCCCTCCGGCCTCTCGAACGGCTTGACCCTGCTCCACTAGATCGCCAGGTCCGCCTCTTATGCACACCACGAGCTTTCCTTTTACTACATCTCGGTTGAGAAATTGACCCCCACAGGTATCTACCTGAACAAGGCTCAGTTCATTGGTCTGGTCGTGGCCCATGCCGTTGAAGAGTGACTCGCCGTACAGAACTGTTCCGTCTCCGAGCTTGAGATTCGCGACGAAATGTCTGTCCATGGAACTCGCGCCGACGGTCATGATCCAAGGCGCGCCGTTGTAAAGATACGACGGCTCCGTCGGCCCCTCGTTTCCTGCTGCGCAGCTCACAAAGATGCCCCTTTCCATCGCTCGGAAGGCCCCGATGGCGATCTCGTCCTCGTAAAACGGAATAGCGCCGCTGCCGAGAGAGAGCGAGAGCACGTCCACGCCCTCAGATATGGCGGCGTCCATCGCCGCCAGAACATCTGATGTCCTACATCCCCCCTCCTTGCAAACCTTGTAAACGGCGATGTGAGCACCCGGCGCCATTCCCTGCGCGGTTCCTTGAGAACTGCCAAAGAGTCCCGCATTTGCAACGAGGCTCCCCGCGGCAGTGGATGCAGTGTGAGTGCCGTGTCCGTCCAAGTCCCTCGCCGTCTTATCCTCGGTGTAAATTCTCGCTCCGATGAGTTTGTTGTTGCAACTGGACGCATTGAAATCTGTTGTGGTCTCGCAGACTCCTTTCCACCGAGAAGGGACAGCACCGGTATTGAGGTCTGGCTGAAACGAAGGGCTCTCCGGCCACACGCCACTGTCCAGCACGCCAATTATGGTGCCCTTGCCCGCGTTAGATCTCGGCCAGAGTCCCTTGCTTGAATCCAGGCCCAGAAACTTTGCAGAATATGTTGTCTGCAAGTGCAGCATTCTATCAGGATACGCATCCACGAAACCTGGGATCTCTCGCATCGCCTCAATTTCTGATTTTGTTAGTCGGGCGGAAAATCCAGTCATGACATTCTCATACGCGTGCAGTAGATTTTGACTAGAACTTCCTCCTCGCTCTTCTTCCGCTGCTTCTTTGGGCAAAAACGATGAATACCACATCCTCAGCTCCTCAACGCTATGTGGACTTATGTCCGGCTGCTCCACACGAACGATATAGATCCGCGATTCCTCGCTTTCCTCTGCAAAAACATCTGGATCGGACATAAGTATTACGGTCGCTATTATCACGAACAGGAGCTTCTTCATCTGTCCATTAAACGATCTTCTCGCCAGAATGCCCATCTTAGATGATGCCCAGAGATATTCAACCCAATGGATAACAATGCGATCTAGGTCTCTGTTAGTTATGCACCTCAAAAGCTTCCAGCGGTGTAAAATGCCAAATGTTTGAATCAGTAATCTTGTTATAACACACCAACCTTCCTATGGGCATCCCCTCACAGTTTGGGCTACGATATTAGCTGGCTTCGTAACAAGTTTTACTGATTCTCTCGCCATACATGTCCCTGACCAATTTTCTTTGCCAACTTTCCTAACTTTACAGTACCTATTATCTCTGCATTAAAACGCGCCATTTTACGAGATCGTCTTATCTTTCGTTTTTGCGTTTTTGTTATTCCCACAATATCCTAGAATTCGTGGAATGTCCTCTTTTTCTGATATTTTCTTCGTTTTCGATTTAACAACATTGTTCTTCTAATACTTTGGAATATATTTATTCTTCCCTTATTTAGAGATATATTTGAAGGGAAATAAAAAATATTCTATTCAAATAAATTTTTGGAATTGAGAACAAATACGTAAGAAATGTATAAAAATCTCTGCAATAGCTGTCTTCTTAACAAGTTCGATTGATCCTCTTCCTTCTGTTTTAGAAAATTGTTATTATACAAATATCGCAGAATTAGTGGAATTATTATCCAAATATCTTAGAGGTAAATAAAAAACTATCATAATGAATTATATCAATCAAAAAAATCATAATGAAATAAATTTTTAGAATTGTTTACAAATATGTAAATTTTTGGAGTTGTTTACAAATATGCATGTAAGGAATTTAGATTAATTAATGAAACAATTAAGTATATATGTTTTAAAATTAAAAACACGTCATAATTTTTGTATTATTTCAGAATTTTTTAACATTTTTCTTTTTTAAGATTTATATTTGCAGAGAAATAAAAATTATATTGAAATAAATCGCAAAAATTGAGAACAAATATGTCACATGATCAAATAAATAATGAAATCAATAGATACATGTTTTAAAATTAAAAAAAACATCATAATTTTTTGTATTAATTAGTTTTTAAACATTTTCCCTTTTTAAGACAAATTGACAAATTGACCTTAATGTCAACAATCTCCCCATTTGGCATTAGTGACAAGAACACTTATCAAACCAAAATGTAAATTCTTGAAATTATAAGTCAAAAACTTCATTTATCAACATTTCGTGTCTTCAACTCGATTTTGACTTCATGTTGATGTAGCTCAGTAAATTACGATATTTTTATATTTTTTCAAAATTTCATATTTCTTGCTTATTTGTACATTACTATACTACTCCCCCATACATATATCTCTCCTATACATATATCTAGAGTATGATAATCTTCTCTATATACATATATATACTTCTCCCCCTTTACCAATAATATCCTCCCCCATTTTGACATAAATGCCAAAGGTGTACAAAATCTACAAGTTCATAGAAAAATGTGACAAGAAATCAGAATGTACTTTCAGAATTAGTACCATAGTATTGTTCAAATTCTCTTGCAATACCTTAATTGCATGGTTAAGATTGTAATATAATCTTAATCATAACTATAATCCTAATCTTAATAAGAACCCTAATCTTAATCATAATCCTAGAATTTATAGCATGGTAAAGATTGTAAGGTATATATCATGGTTAAGGTTAGTGTAAAGGATTAAGAAAATATTAGTGCAAGGCTTGATTGAATAATTGAGGTTAGTGTTTAGGTTCGAAAAGTGATGGATTTTGGTTAGGGTTCAAGGTTAAGGTTATGGTTTGAATCATGCTTAGCTCTAGGGTTAGGGTTAGATTTTTTTTATTAGTGATTGAACTATAGCATTAATCCCAAGATCGTGATATTAATACTAACCCTAATCCTAGATGCTAAATCCTATGGTTCTAACCCTAACCCTAAACATTTAATAATATTCATATGCCAACCTATACCCTAATACTAATATTGACAACCCTAGATCTAAAATACTAAAGTCTAATCCTAGTCCTAATCATATTGATTGAACACTAATCCTTATTACTTAATCATAACCTAGATGTTAAATGTTAATTATAACATTATTCCAAAATTCTAACCCTTATAAAGAATCTAACCTAACATAATATTATAATCCTAAAATATAAATTTTAGATGCTAATCTAAATCCTAATTCTAAAATTTAAACCAATAAACCTAAATACTAAGGTAAACCATAATCATAAATGTTCAATCCTAATACTAAATGGCCAACCTAATCTTATATTCTAATAATCTAAATGCTAAATCACAATCCTAATTGTAACCTAGTACTAATTATTATATGAATCCATATCTTAAACCTAATCTTAATGATAACTATAAATATGTACTATGTCGAACTCTAATCCTTATTCTAAACCATAATCCTAAGCCTTGAGAAATTCTAACCCCATTCCTAAATCCTAAGTGTTATGTTTATTGTTCTAGGGCCATATAGTTAAGGAAAGGCTTAAAATTATCATTGGGGTCAGAATTTATGTTAGACTTATAGTTATGATTAAAAATATGATTAAATTTAGAATTGTGATTAGGGCTTAGATATAGCTAGCATTATGGCGGGGATTATTTTTATGACTAATGCTTAGGGTTGGACTTAGGATTATGTTTAGGGATAAGGTTTAAGATGACGGTTAATATGTTGGTTAATGCTAGGGTTTATATCATGGTTAGCATTTGGCTTATTAATAAGGTTAGAGATAGACATGTGGGTAGGGTTAGTGCTTAGGGTAAGGATTATGGTTAAAAATGGGGTTTACGTCATGGTTAGGGATAAAGTGAGTATTAAGGTTAGCGAAGGATTAAATTTTTGGTTAGGAATTATGATTTGGGTTTTAGGGTATGTGTCATAGTTAGAGATAGGGTTTGGGATATTTTGGTTAGAAGTTTAATAATTATCAATAGGGTTAGGGTTTTTGGTTAGAAGTATAATCAAGGTTAATGTTTTAATTAATGATCTTTTAGGGTATTTGTGTGAATTGTACTTTAGGTTAGAGTTAGGGTTGGGTTTTGATAACATGTCATGTTAGATTTGGTGCTATTCATAAGGTTAGAATTATGATTAAGGTTAGGGCTATGGTTAGGGTTCTCATTACACTTTGATTAAGGTTGGGGGAATATAATCAAGAAATTTTAATTCCTTACTATTGATTTATTTATTGATTTGTAATGTAAGGATATAGATATATTTTCCCCTTTACATGTGAACCATATTGATTCACATTAAAATAGCTCATAAAAGATTATCGATAATAGAAAATGATTTTATTTTTTCAAAATTTTGTAAAACAAATAATTTTGGTAACTAATTTTTTAAAGAATAATAAATATATTTTTAACAATAATACTATTATGATTAAAAAAATGAAAAAAAAAAAATATTAATTTATTTAAGAGTTTTTAAGTCTAAAGAAATTTAGAAACATTTTAATTTTTTTTGTATACTTTTCTAAATATTTTATAGATTTATCCAAAATCAGATGTAGAGAGATATTATTTTCCATTATTTTAGAAGCATCCAACTTCTATGTTTTGATGTTTTAAATTAAGAATAAAAATATGTCCACTTCGCACTATTTAGAAACATATAATTTCTGTAGTTTGATATTTTGAATGTAGAACAAAATTATTTTCTTGTAGAAAAGTACAAAATAAAATAGAAACATTCTAAATAAAAATCAGAGTTTTAAAATAATTTTGCATGTTTAAAGTCATGCTTTTATATTATTTTACTAAAGTTGTTATATATTTCTTGATATTCAGACAAATTATATATTCTTAATATAAAACACCAATTTTAAGAATATGCTCAACATGAAATCACCATCCAAAGAAATAAATTATTGCAAAGTGTTATAATAAAAGCACATTAGAATTTGATTTAAGTAAAAAAATTCAATAATTGTGGTTCCATAGTACAACTCATATGGAACATTTATAACAGAAGGAAGCTAAAATGAGAACCCGAGAAAGCTAAGGTTTTTAATAATGAACTATAGAATACTTAGAGATTTACTACATGCAAATCATTTTAAAATGATTAAAAAAGTTAAGTTACCTTAATAAAACCTTTCAAATTTTGTTGCATACAGATCATTTAAAATCATACAAAGCATAGTTTTTCAAATATATATAAATTGACCACAACCAAAAAGAGACCAAATAAACACTAGCCAACAACAAAAACCATGAACTAGTAGCAAAGCACCACACTAACAATCCCAGCAACCAATCTAAACCATCAACTACCAACTCGCAAACACAATCCAACACCATCAGTTTCAAGCACACTAAACATAGGGACCTAATACACACCAGCTCAAGTCAACATAACAAAGGCCAACCAATTACTTTTGTGTCTCCTTGAGATGATCCATCACGTATAACTTGGGGGGATGAAAAGGCCTCGTCTCATTCAACCCATGGGAGGCCTCTTGATTATTTTATTCCTTTTAAGAAGTATCCTCCTTGCACTTCCTCTTTGAAGATCTTTCCTCAAGATGGGCCTTCAAATTGTTGATGTATTCCTCCACTTTGGCTTGCACTAAATTGTTTTGGGAAACAAACTTGTTCATTTATTCCCCAAGGTTATCCTTAGCATTTTTAATAGATACCAAGGCACCTAGCATTTCATTTGTTTCTTCCTTTGAGAGAGCTTTATTAGAACACTTGTTTCTCTTATTAATTCTCTCCCTTATCAAAATGGATGAAAATATCCAATAATGTTGATTTCTAGTTACAAAAATCATGACCAAAGTATGTCAAGCTTCAAAATCTAAATTATTTTTTAGGTTTTTACTTAAAACTCATATGGGTAACATAACATAATGCTAACCTCTATTACTATAAAACCATCCAATTTTTTTCATAATAAAGATAGTCATTAACTATATTCTATTCACACTTTTTTAACTGTTAATTGTTTATTCTAATCATTGTTGTCAACCTATGGTGCACATTGATAATTTTATGAGTTTCATAAATGTGTAGTTAATATTGTTATTCTTATCGATCCTCTATGTACACAAAATGTTCTTAGTATATGGGAAGTTGAAATATGTAAGAAAAACTATTTGATGTTTGATATGGTAGAATGTGTATTTGGACTCCTATATTTGATGATACAATGCTATACTAATGTCTTGTGGTGATGGTAAGTCATTCTACATGTAATATATTAGAAAGGTGTCAAGCATAGGAAGCTAGTAGATGTAGGAAATAGCATCAAAATTCCTTATTATAGATTCCTTTATATTTCTTAGGATAAGAAATTGGTGAATTATGGTTTAGGTGTTATTATAAATGATTTGTGAATGTCGACTATCCTAGTTTTTAGCCCATCAAAGTTTGGTGATTAAAGTTACAATTTTATATTTGCTTTTGAATAATTTGCGTTTTATTAGTAATTTTTAAATTTATTAATGCTATGGCTCATTGTTAAAAATGTTGTGGACTAGTCAATAGAATGCTTCATGTTGATGTTTCTATATGTATAATTAATAATCAATCTTTCGATTTGGGATTTAGATTTTTGGTACGAGGTAAAATAGATCAACATGAGAGGACATTGAAATGAATATTATAAGGAATGGTACTATATGTGTTCAATTTTTTCTTGCCTTATTTTGATATGTTTGTATAGCTAGAAGTAGAAGAATGAGCATTTACTCGGGTATTTACAAAGTGTCAGGACAGTGTACACTATGGAAGCACAATTAGAAGAGGAGGAAAAATTATAACAAATTTTTTTACTCACCTCAAATCAAAGATGGATGTCTCAAATATTAGTTTATTTAAATAAATTTTAGTATAATGTTCTACTATAAATTCACAACCTCTCAATTATATTAGGACCAAAATCCTTACAACATCTAGGTGATCTTGTGATTTTGTAAAATAACTTATCCAAACTTAAACATATTTGATTTTCAATTTATTAATAACAATATCGCAAAGTCAAAGGAGACCCTCCCTAAGTATTTTAATCTTCGAACAAAATCTAAAACTCCAAGTTGTAGGAAAAAGCAAAGGCAAGCTTTTGATTGTAGAGTTGAGTGAAGCAAAATAGAGGCTATGGAAAGGGGAAAAAAAGAGAATGTCCAAATTACAAAGAAATAATGACTAATTCTAAAGTTGCAAGTGAAGAAGAGGTGAATAGTCTAGAAATAGAGGAGGATGGTGAGAGCAATTACTTTGGTGGGTCGGTTGAGAAAATGTTCCAACCACTAAGAATATGACCTTCCCCTATTTTAATCCATTCAGAGGAAGTTAAAGAAAGTATGCAGACAAGTGAAGATGAGAATGCCAAGTGAAGATTTCTGGGAAGATTGTACTGATAAATTAGAAGTGAAAAGAAGAAGTTTATCCAAATTTACCATTTCCCAAATTATCCTTTTTCAATTAAAGTTGGGAATAGATATTATAGATATAGAGGAGGCTGAGATAGACATTTCGACTTTCGAAGAAATTGAACTTGCAAACCTTGTCATAGATTGGGATTCTATGGAAGAAGATGATATTCTTCAAAAACCAACTAATGTGATTGAAAAGACAAAGTCTTGGTTGAAATTGAAAAAGGGAACCTGTGCTAGCGTCAGGGTTGATTTTTTTTCTAATATTGGTTTCCCTACTACAGGTAGTAGAAGGTCATCAAGAATTTCTAAGAAAAAGTTTCACAATCATCCCCTTGTGCAAAAAACCTATTCCAGTAGAAAGACCAAAATGTTAACTCCATCAAGCCCTCACCAAGTTATTCAAGTTGACAATGAGAAAGAAAAAGATCAACGTGAAGAACTCATTGATAATAGCCAGAGGGTTCAAATGATTGTGGGTTCATCTCCTCCAAGGCTACAGACTGTAACTACTTTGGAAGGGGTTGTTGGATCACAACAGGATGTTGTATCTCCTAACTAGCTTGTGGCCTCGATGAATAGGGAAACAAGTTTACTTCTACTATCTTTTCTTGTTGATGATATTGTGAGTAAGTACACTAATAAGGCTTCCAAACCCAAAATGACCAAAAACATTACTCGGATAACTTTTGATAGTGCAACTAGGAGGAGCATTGCTGAGGTAGCTACTTATAATCATAAAGAGGGAGCTAAAAAATTGCATTTGAGAAATTTTGAAGTTACGCACATAGATTTAGAGGTAATGAACTATGAGACAAAGGAACACTGGAGAGAGGTGTTCACAAAATAAATTGTGTTGCAATCACAAAAAGAAGGAATTGAGAAGAAAAGGCTAAAAGCCAAAAATAATGCAATGGCTGAATATATAAACTCATTGAAGGAACAAAGTTTAGTTCTTGGTAATCAATCACAAATTACCTTCGATTCCAATGCCCCTGAAAATCAATAGCTATTAGAGGATTTGAAGAAAGGAAAAATGATGATGTTTGTAGTATCTAGTTGGATGAGCCTCGTAATGAGCCAAGTTGCCAAAGTCATGCGAAATTTGCATGAGATTGCTTCCCTAGTAGGGGTTGCTCTTGATGAATCTTATGTTCAATCTGGGACATGGAAAGCATAAGTTGAAAAATTATTAGCCATGGTGTCTCAACTAGTGGAAGTAGAAGAGTTTGGACCAGAGAAATTCCTTGAAGAAAACTCATTGCAACATGTATATGCAAGTCTGATTCAAGTTTTGAGGAAAAACATTGCTAGAGAGAGTCCAACTATACTTCTGGGATTTCAAGGCATTTTTGGAGTAAGTAGGAAAATATTTCTAGTCCATTGGTTCACCTCTACCTAACCTCCTTAAAGAAGGAGGCTTTCATGTAGAGACAATGGTCAAGCAACATGAAGAATGTATGAAGTCTATAAAAGACAAAATTGATCTTACATCGTTTGACTTCTCCAAAGTGGCCAAGAGTGAAGTGATGTTAGGAACCTACACCTTGCAACTACCAAGTTACTTGGACACTATAAATAAAATGAAGCTAGACAAGGATATTTGGAAAAACCACCTTCAAAGCATCAATAATCTGAACACGATCACCATGACTAAATTTATGAATGCATTTAGGATATGGAAGCTAGTGTGTGGGTAGGGTGATGGTGAAGATGTTGAAGACAATGAGGAGGAAACCACTTGACCAATCAATGGCTATTTTATGCTTTTTGTTAAATTTTCTTGAAATTTTTTTTAGTTATGATTTCTATCAGTTAAATTTTGGGTATGTGTACCCTATTTTTAATGTTGGTTTTCATAACTACTTCTAACTATCCAAGAATCAAGTTTTTAGGGAGATTCTTGGATAGCTTTTTATTTAAGTTTAAAACATAGTAGTGCTATGGGTTGGCATTTTTTGATGGATATCATGTTGTGACCAATTTCCTAAAGGCTTTAGTGTTATGAAAATTCTCTAAGTTTCTCTAATATCATATATGAATAGTATTGTTCCTTTTGAAAGGAAATGGTTGAATGTTCAAAGATGTAAGCTTTATATTAGTTCATTATTGATTTTGTATTGAATTAGTATTGAATTATTGAACAATTCATTATTTGCTAGATATTTCTCCCCTCGTGGTGATTGTATTTTAAGTTTGTTTATTTTCTAGAATGTGATTCATAGAGAAACTGTGTGTTCTCTTCTTTGTATGCATTTATTTTTTAGCATATTGTTATTAATTATATTTTTCACCCTATCCAAGAGTATATGGGAAGCCTTATTAATTTCAAGTTAAAAATAATCTTCTTTTGAAAAGTGGTTTTGATTAAAAATCCAATAAGGGAGTTGAACCTTACTTAAATTCAAAGAGGAATTGTGAATGTAAAATTTCCTCAACTATTGGGAAGTTTTATTTGACTTATGAACTTGGGCATAGAATCTTTTATTATTTTTATGTAAATTAAAAGAAAAATTTGTTCACAAAGAAATACGAAGAGATGGACACTACTAATCTATTTGAAAATGGAGACTCCAATGAATTTAATGCAACAATTGTGGATTTAATGGAAAAGAATAGAACTCTAGTTGAAGAGATCATAAATGTTAAAATAGAGCAAGAATCACAAGCCATATTACTATGTGAGGTGACTAAACAAAAAAAGAAAGATATGGAGGAAAAAGTCATGATTGAATATGAAAAAAGAATTTTGACTAGCAGACTTGAAGATAAATCATTAGGGGCAACTAGGATTGGTAACATGCAATTAGAAACTTTGGGTCACATAATGAAGGTAAACCATGAACTGAACGCCAAAGACATTGACATAATAAAAATGAAGTTGTAGAATGAACACTTGAGCAATGATCTGAAAAGGGAAAAGGATTTTTTTGAAAGATTCAATAAACCAAATGAAGCTATCAAATCTAACAATGATACATCTGGACTAAGGTACACAAGTACTAAAGAAGGAGAATCATCCAAAAGTGTTGAAGAAAGAGGTAACAAAGGCAAGAACTCAAAACCTACTTGTCACAATTGTGGTAAGAAAGGACATACTACCAATGTGTGCAGGAGAAAGACTATAAATTAGAATGTTAAGCAGAAGAGCATGGGTCACTACCATAAGTGCAACAAACAAGGTCATCAAGCACATGAATTCAGAACCAAGACCATGGACACTCAAAGATTTGAAGGATACTATTATAACTGTCAAAAAAATGGTCATAGAGCTTTTCAGTGTAGATCCAAACCCATGTGGTCATCAAACAAGAAAATAGAGGTAAAGAACAATGGTAACTCTTATAATTGGGATTATAATACAAGGTATAGTTGTTACTAATGTCAAGAGTATGGACATGTTCATAAGAACTATATTAAAACACACTTCAAGAGTGACTACAAAAGGTGGTTGAGTCAAACCACATGTTTTTGTTGTTTGAAGACTCGTCACATCAGTCGATATTATCCAACAAGATCAAAGGCACCAAGTTGTGAGTCTACCAAAGGCAAAGGCAAGGCATGCATTGAAAATGTTAGAAATGAGATGAACAAGACATGGAAGAGAAAGGAGGATTACAAAACATAAAGTATAGATGGGATCACTTTGCCCAATGGGTCAGGTGATCACACCTCATCAAACTAAAAAATCAAGAGGTATCTGGGATTGATATTTAAAATGTTATACAATACATCAGTTCCAAGGACCTAACTCTAAAAAGATTACATATGCATGAATAAAGATGTAAAGTGTTATTAGAAATCAAGGAAAAATCTTTAAGTTTTGTCAATTTTTCATGTTACTGCCAAGCATGAAAAGTCTCCTATGGATGATAAGTAAAATATTTGTCAATGTCAAGCTAACAAAATTGGTTGGTTCAGACCGAGCTCATAATGATTGCCGAATGAATGGAAAGACATGTTGATGTCGAGTGAGCCATAAATCATTTGATGTCAAGCTTACAGCTATGTAAGCACTTAACACTAATCATAGTGTTTTTGAGGGATATTATGGTCAATTTCTTCTTATTTAACATCATTTAAATTTTAGAAAGAAAGTGAAGAGCTAAAGGAAATCTGGAGAATACCATCTAAAATGCTTGTAGAAGATTTGAATGACTATTCGACACTATTTCATCATGATTTGTAATGTGTTTATTGTATGCTAAGTTATACAGTTTATAATTTCATAAACCCTAGATTTATGTGATGGTGTCTAGTTCTTCAAAAGAAAAGGGTCTAGAGGGAAAAGAGGTCTTAAATGTTTAGTTAACTAGCAATTCCATTAAATAACCTATTTTCAAGGCTATTGTAGATATGGCATATAAATAGGATTGCTCTGATGCATTGTCTATGATACAACCATGAGTTTTAATGATTCAAGATGTTAGAAATTGTTATACTTATAAGATTGGAAGTATATGTGACATGGAAATTAGAGAAGAGTATGGAAGACTATGTGAAAATGGAGCTTTTAAGGAACAATACAACATTGTTGAGAAGAAAGGGTTAACTCATGTGCTAGATTTCCCAAATGTTTCCAAAACTAAATGGATTAGGATTGTCTTAAGAAAAATTCATGATAGGCCAGTATGGATAGAGAATGGGTCGATTAAAATTTAAAAAAAAATTATTCATGGGGTAACAGGGTATCTGACCCTAGATAAGCCAAAAACTATGAGAAGTGAGTCAAAGGAAGTTATTGAAAAGAACATAGGAACCGTATGGAACAAAAGGGGTATGACCATTGATACAATCACAAATCCCCTAATAGATTTTGTATTGAGGGTAATAGAACATAAGTTTTATTAGTCAAGAAGATTAAATAGTGTACCTTGAATTATAGTGGACATGGCCTAAAAAATTGTCAAGAAAGATCATAATTATGATCCTGTCAAGTTACAGTTACAACAATTAATTGAAAACCTAGGAGCAATAAGGAAAATAAAGAGTTCTCAATACAAATTTGGATATATTTTGATATGTATTCTATTCTATGTGTAGAATACATTTCCAACATTTGGCAAGGTTGAATGGAAGACAAATAGATCAATTGCAATATAGACAGGAGAGTTCATTGAACAATTAGGAAATAACTTTGAGTTAGTAATGGCTAGTTATCTTGAAGATTTCAAACAATCTATGAAGAAGAGATTAATGATTCCAGTCTCATTAGTGGAGAAACATTATGATGATGTTTGCTTCCTGGTTGACACTCATCATTCATATGTACAAGAAACAATTCCTAGAGTGAGATGGCTAAGGTTATTAGGATATGAGATAAATGTTGATGAGGCCTCTATAGAAATCACACCATTACTTGCAGAAGAAGTGAAAAAAGAAGCCAAAACATTTAATAACTATGAATAGGCCAAATCTAAAATCACTATGGACTTGAAGACTACATCTGTAATAAAGAAGAAGAATAAATTGGTGAAGAAACTAAAATAAAAATTTGGTTAAGGAGCTGAGGAAGACGATGAAGAAGAAGAAGAAGAAGAAGAAGAAGATAGATACGTTCAAACACCACTAGCTCTAACAAAAGGTCAAGGAGAGGATTAGCAAGAAGAGGAGATAGAAATTCCAAAAGGTGTGGAGGGAGAAGAAGTCAAGGAAGCACCTAATCCTATTGACAAAAAGAAAAGAAAGGAAAAGACACCTGTAGTGACAAGACCAAAGAAGGTTGCAAAACCTAATCAACCAAAAACAACAACACCTACCACAAGGGCTAGTACAAGAGTAACTACACAGAAGGCTAAAGAGATAGCTAAACCTAAAGAGAAAGAAGGTGGATCACAAAAACGACCAAGAAGAAACTATGTTACTCAGGCTAAATCTGATAAGGAGAAGATTGAATCTGATGACAATAGCCGATTCCAAGAGGTGAGTCATAGTCCCTCCTTGGACTTAGATAAATTATGTGTGAACATTAGAAACAATGCTGACTTGTCAAGTTTCTCTCACATTGATTTTGATAACCTTGGAAAGACTGAGAATATTAAAGTAGAGGAGACAATAAATGCCATGACGGCTACTTTTAAGAAAACTCTTCTAGAAATTTCCAACTCCATCCCTAAGAGTTTATATGATAGAGTTGAGTAGAAATGGCACTATTGTTTAGACATAGAGAAGAAAATTAGGAAGATGAACCTCACTCAAGTTATGCCAAAACTTAGTAATGCAAAAATGTCTAAAGCCATAAATAAATATGCTATGATATTTGTATCTAAGTATAGGTAGGTCATTTAGAATAATATAGAACAAGATAGATGATGTTGTAAAGAAGTCAAAACAAATGTGGAAGATTACATATGGACTAGAAATAGTCAAAGATGATGAACAAGAACCTATTGAGGTAGAAGATGATGAAGAGGATAACAATGAAGAAGGTACATTTCAGGGAGGCACTGATATGAATATAGATGATAAAACAAAAAATAAGCAAGAGAAACAATGAGAACACAATGTACAAGATACAAAAATGCCAAGTGCTAACCCTCCATAAGTGTAAGTACTACAACTATCATAGTGAAGGATGTTTCTGATCCTACTAATGAGAACATCAATCCCCTAATAGAAGAATATTTGAAAAGGACACTTGACTAATCCACGCTACAAGCCAAATTATGTCACAAGGATATATTGGTAAGTGTAGATGAAATTCAGAAGTTAGAATTTATGACTGTAGGAGAGGAAGTTAAAACACAAGACACACCTATAGTCACTCCTCAAGTGATAAGTGTACAACCTTCACTGCACTTAGTTGTATATCAAAGGAAGGATAGAACAAGATGCACTATTAGTACACCCATGGAAAGCACTCTAGTCTCACAAAATGTTCAAGGACCTAAAAAGGACAAGGTTGAGATAGTTGGACAAGATAAGGTGGAAACACCAGTCAATAATGGGACACTAAGTCAAATAGGTCAAATAGATGTGCCTGCACCTCTAGCACAAGTTCAAGGTGCAATTAATATCGAAAAGGTAGAAAAGGACAATCTTGAAGAGACAAATGCATCACCCAAGCCAAAGGAACTCAAAGTACTTTGAGCATTGATAATATTTCCAGAATTAGGAACTCCTTCCAGTCAAACTCTTTAGAGGCTGAGCATAGATGCAATACTTTTGCAATTTTTAGTGGCAAGTCCTAGCTCATCAAAGGAAAAAGAGGTAATAACTTATGGAGATGTTAGTCAAGATGAAGAAATTGGATTACAAAAGTGTGATTATGCAGCAATAACAATTGAGCAGATGGGTATACCTCAAGAGGCCCTAGCAAGAAAGAAACACCAAGAACTGCTCAAAAGGGAGCATACCCAGAAGCAAGCTTTGATTGAGATCAAAGAAATTTTATTAGATGCATTCATTCTACCTACTCAAGATGAAACAAATCCAATCATTGAACAATTGACCAACATAGTTGAAAGAGTAAGTGATACAGACCTAGATACTAATGAAAAATTATTAGAATGGTCTGAGAAGAAGTTTCAAACTAAAGTGAGTGAGAAGATATCTAGTAAAATAGCACTAACACAATTTGCATTGGCTACTAAGATAGAAAGTGTAAATAATGTATTAGAGAACATTTTGTCCTTGTACACCAAATTGTGTAGTCCTACACTCTTCACACAAGAGATAAGGAATCACATCCTGAGCTTAGAAATTCACATGCAGTCATTTGGAGCCAAATTGTTCATGACTCTAGCTCAAAGTGAGAAACATTTCAAGACCCTCTTGCAAACCCAAAGTTAGTTAGCAACACTACAAGCAGATGAAGCCAACATAAGGGCTAAACCAATTAGCATCCAGTCGACATTGACTCCTCACATGGAGATTTTACACAAGGAGCCAGGCTATGCAGAAACACTTACCAAGAAAGACCCCAATATTTCTACATTAGAGGCTTAGTACACCTTGCTACCGAGCTATCCATCCAAATTAAGTCTTTGGAGGTAGCTTGTGATAATTGGGATGTAACTCTTAAAATTATTCTTAAGGTCCATAAATCTTTTTTGGACAAAAACACTATTAGTGTATAACCCGTTGACATCAGTGTCAAAAAGGGGGAGTAAGAGCTGAGGGTGAGCATAAAGAAAGAAATAAAGAGAAGAGCAAGAATTGGGGAGTAAGAGAAAGCAAGCAGAAAATAGAGAAAGAGTATTAGTTGAGGCAAACCTACTTAGCAGGAGAAAGAATTTGAAGATTTTGATATAGAATAAAGTACAAAATAGATCAAACAACTCAAGGGAAGTTATAAGGGTATGTGCAGGATCATGGTGTGCCAAAAAGTGGCAATCTGAAAAATATGTAGTTCTGAAATGCCTCAAAGAATTTCAAAATCTATTCCAACTTTTTTCCCACCCATCCTGATACTAAATGAAAATAGTTAATACCTTTATAATTCCTACTATATCTTTCGATACCAATCTTATATGGTCATCTTTAAAACATCTCAAAAATGTGTTTTTTGCATGTTCTTATGTGTTTTTTACTTCAAGCATGTAGCTGACATCTTTTTTAAACCAAAATTTGATGTAATGAAAAGGGTTTCTTAAGAATGTTCTTAGCTTTTCATAAATGTAAGGTTTGTCAAATTACGAGTTTAGTAAGTAATTATTACTTATTTTCTAATGGAGTTAGCTGCAAAGTGTTGATTGACATACTAGTTGAAAAATAGCTATAACTTTCAAACCTTATAAGTTTGTGAAATCCAAAAGATGCATCACATTCTATGCTTCAACTAGTATAAGAAAAAAAAAAAACTTAATTTTGATTTTTTTTGAACTAGTTAAGGTGGTCAGACACGGGAGTTTTTTAATTCTGAAAATAGTATAGTAGAAAATTCATAATTAATTATTTATTTGGAATAAAAATTCCCAAAAATATGTGTCACATCTAGGCATGAGTCTAATTTTTATATCTAAAATTATATTTAAAAATATTATCATTTCATTATGATTAAGGTGGTCAGACATACACCTACTTTTTATTTTTGCCCTAAAATTTTTGTAGTACTGCATTAAAATCCAAACTTTTGGCCAATCAAATATTTTTTTCTCTAGATAAGGCCTTGTATTTTAGAAACTAGATTCAATTTTCTACAGATTATTTTCTTACAACTTTTTGATATAAAGTCTAGAACCACTTTAAAATTATGTGGCAAGTTGACATAACCTTGATTTGTTGGTTTTTCACTGCCACTTAAGGCCATAGTTCGGTACACAATGATCTTGCACATACCCATAATATTTTGAGGTATAAGTCATGTTGTAAACATTTTGATATTTTGAAAATGTGTGTAGAAGCCGAATAAGAGTTCATTTTATGCTCATAAGAATAAAGAGTATTAATGTATGACCAAGTGTTTTTGACACTCATGTCAAAGGGGGAGATTGTTAATCTTAGATTGGTATTGAATAATGAGTGTCTATAGACTTAATTTATTTACTTACTTCATGCCAAACAAGTAATATATGCCAAGAAAAACATGTAAATTTAGTGCATGTCGAGTAAATAGCGAGTGTCAAGTCGCTCAAGAGCCGAGTAGATAGTATACGCCAAGTGATTCAGGAGCCGAGAAAGAAGTACATGATGAGTAATTCAGATTTTGAGTGATAGCATTGAAGTCATAGTATGTGTCGAGTACTAGGGGTTTCAGATGACACGTAACATAGTTTGTCATAGTTGTTTATATTGGCACAAACAACTATGTCAACCATTTTTGGGCTGACCTAAGTATTGAATTATGATATTTGGTTATAAGGATGAATCTCAATTAGGAATCCCTATGTATTGCATGCACCCAATCAGGTAAAGGGAAGGTTTAAGCTACACTATGGATGAATCACAACTATTGATTCATACGTAACCCTAAGTCACCTAGGTCTTCTTAAGGAGAATGAACCCTAAACTTCATGTGTGTGAGTAGGGGAATGAATGAATAATCAAGGAGAGTTTTGAATGCATAAACCAAGACATTCATGGTGACCAAGGTATTATGATTTGAATTGCAAAATCAATTAAAGGAGAATAGAGAAAGGAAATAGTGAATAATAGAGAAACATCTGATCAAGAAGAACCAAGTACATAGTAGAATAGAGGTGATATATCATCAAGCATCAGAGTGCTAACTACAGGATCATTGCTAAGACATTCTAACAAGTGAATTAGTTAAATCTCTTTATAAAGTAGTCCTAAGAGGCTGTATTGAAATCCTCTAACAAAGTGCTTACATAATTGGGAGTTAAAGTCCTTTAACTAGGAACACTTCTAATAGGGTGTTGAAATCCTTTAACAAGGTAAGACCTAATAGTCTTTGTAAGCCTTTGATAGGGTAGACCTTTCACAAGGTAGATGATGTTTCATGATCAAACATTGTAACCTTCATTAGATACACTTTATTACTACAGTAGTGAAGATTTGTGGGTGTCATCCCCAACCCAATTTTACCCTCTCATTGGAGGGTTTCTAAGTAATCATATCTTGTGTCATGAATGTGTGAATGCTTACTTACATGCTTTAGATATATATTCTTTACATGGTATTTCAATTTACTTATTCTTTACAACTTTTCACTCTTTTGAAGTGAGCCATGTTAGGAGCCAACCCTATTAAAGGCTACAAAATACACTATTAGGTGTGACCTTGTTAAATGATTTGAATGACCCTATTAGGAGTTGCCTGGATAAAGGTCTTAAGACACTTCAATCTAGAAATGCCACCTTGCTAGAGGATTTACAAAATGAATGTTAAGTCAACTCTGTTAAGATATTTCTTCACTGCTACAATTGTTAAAGAGTCACAATGATTGACTTGATTAATCAAGCAACTGATTTGTAGATTTAGATCATTTTTTTGGCTTATCCTCTAAGTCCTCCTTGATCAGAATAATATTTGTAGCTCTTTGGATGTTGTGCTCTTAATTAGATATCCTTCTTTATTCACATCTTAAATTTTTCCAGAACTCGACCTTTCATATATATGAAATCCATTGTCAAGTCGGCTCTAATACCTTTAAAAATAAGCAATAGATATCCAGTAAGTTGACTTACATAAACAACACAATAAACAAAACTATTCTATTGTAGGTTAGCTAAAATTAAAATTGGGTCACTCAATTACCACTGAGTTCCTTGGTAACCGACCTTACTTGGCTTACACTGAACCCCTTTGGTAACCAACTTGACTCAGTTAACACTAAAATCCTTCAATGATTGATCTAGCTTAGTTTGCACTTGATCACTTAACTTGGCTTCTTCTGAACTTGTGCTTGGCTGATAGTGGAGTCATTAGAGCTCAGTGACTACTAGTAGTGCTCGTTTAGAGTGTAACATTTGTGTAACATCAATGACAATATACAATTTAATAACTATTTTCAACAACATTATCAAGTATAATTTCTCAATGAATTAGATGATATTTTCTCATAGTAATCAACAATAGATTAAGGGACAACTAAAGTTAAGCTCTTGTGTCTATTATATCCTATATCTTGATGACATTTGAGTAGACTAGTAAACAATCTTAAAATAGTTAATAGCATATTTAAAAACATGTAGAGCACCAAGGATATATAAAAACAAATAGTTTTTGCATTCACAAAATGAATATAAGCATTGAAGTGAATGAAAAGTTTCCATTTGTGATAAGGAAAACACACTAGTTTGCATTCTAAACAAAATATAAGAACATTAGTGAAAAGAAAAGAATGTTTCCATTTCCAATAAGCAAAGAAAAGAAATTTGGTTTTTTTATTGGAAAAGGAAGAAATGGACTCTTATCATTTTTGTTATGCATATAATCTTAATACTACATTTGTAAATTTATGAAAAATAATAAATCAATTTTTAAAAAAATTATGAAATATAGTACAAATTAAAATAATTGTCATTTAGTGCGTTGGTGGTGCAAGTACAATGTTTTTATGCCCACTAAATTTTACACATCACACTTTGATAAAGATATATGATCCTATGTTTTATAGTCTAAAACTTGTGTCATAAATCTTAGATCCCAAATTTTTTAACCTCATATGAAATAAATTTAGTGTTAACAAATAAGAAAGAAAGTTACTTAATATTTAGAAAATGAAAATTTTAGATTTCTTCTAAATGTTATCTAAAATATTGATATTCAAAATATACACAATTAATATTTTTTAAAAATTAAAAAATTCACATCGACTATATTTTTGCAAAATTTATCCAATGTTTTAATTGAATCTTAAATAGTTCACTTATATTAATATGAATATGAGACCTCGAATTCGAAGATAGTCATTGACATCACTAATCAGTTTGTCCTCCACGAGACTGCCATAGGGCTTCTTACGCTATAACCATGAGCGCTTGAAACCCACCTAATTGAGCCTTGGGAGAAGCCCGATTTTGAAGGATCAAATGCTTTTGCTACAAATGTGATGCTATAATTCCTTTTCTCCATCGCTGCCCCAAACGATAAGAAAGTTGGATTCACACTCACATCGACTCCCCTGGGCGGATCAATTTTGACGGTGTACTTGGACTCCGCGGCTCCAACATTAGTCACAACTCTTCTCAAGGTGACAGAACTTGTTTCATTTAAAACAAGAGGAAAAGACGGATAATTGAGGTTACCCGAAAGAGTGCTTTCATGATTCGAAGGGCACACAACATTCTTGTTTAGGATCAAGTGAAGTTGGGATTCTGTGTAATTTAGCCCACAAAGATAAGGAATATAATCTTTAGGGCTAAGGTCATAAACAAGGCCTGGATTGGCTGCTCTTTCGGGATTTATGTGCCCAGCACCCATAGCAAAAATATCTGCGGGCATGAAATTCTTTCCACCATCAAGAATTGGCCCGCCCTTCTTATCCAAGTAATCTGCAGTAGTAACAAGTGCGGACTTAATGTCTGTCGGGCTCCATTCCAGGTGAGCATTTTTAAGGAAAGCAGCCACCCTGCTCACATGTGGAGTGGCCATTGATGTACCGTACAAGATATTGAAACTTACTGTTTGCTTATCTTCAGGGAGGCCCGAAGCACTCTGATTTGAAGGCCAAGCTGCAATTATGGCAAATCTAGGAGCTATTACGTCGGGCTTCATACTTTTTGGGCTTATTAGGTTGGGTCCATGCGACAAAAATGATGCCATCATCGACGCTGAAATATTGTTGGCGGCGCCCAAGACAGTGCCCTCGGACTGAATAGCCTCCTTAGGGTTCTTAGTAGAATTTATATAGGCCGCCAAGGCAAGTCCTACCTTAAACCCAAGGGATGTCGATGGCAAAAGCTGAGGGAACAATATGAATTCCTCCCCAGTAAGATTATCATTAACGAATATGACGCCAACACCTCTGGCCTCTCGAGTAGCTTCTCCCTGCTACAATGGAGAACCAAGACTGCCTGGCGAGCACACCACCAGCTTTCCTCTTATAAGACGTGAATCCAGAGAACCATCCCTGCACAAATCCATCTCCATGAGCCTCAATTCTTTCGTTTGGTGCACCATCATCATACATGGTGCACCGTTAGAGAGATATGAGGGCTCCTACGACCCTTCATTTCCCATCGTGCAACTCACAAAAATGCTCCTTTCCATGGCGTGAAAGGCACTGATTACAAGCTCGTCCAAATAAAATGCAAATGGCTCGCCACCAAGAGAGATAGAGAGCATGTCCACACCGTCGGAAATGGCGCCGTCCATCCCCGCTAGAACATTAGATTCTAAGCAATCCAACCCCATGCAAACCTTGTAGACAGCAACATGAGCACCCGACACCATTCCCTGCGTGGTTCCTTGAGCGTTGCCAAAGAGTCCAGCCCTTGCAACAGGGCTCCTAGCCACAGTGGAGGCAGTATGAGTGCGGTGTCCCACTGAGTCTCTCATCGTTCCTTCCCTCGTGAAATTTCTCACCCTGATCAGATTGTTGTTGCAACTTGACTTATATAAATCAAGCAAAGTCTGGCAGATTCCTTTCCAGCGAGAAGGCACGGCATCGATGTTGGTGTCTGGCTTGAACGAAGGGCTCTCCGGCCACACACCCGTGTCTAGTAATCCAATTATGATGCCCTTGCTCATGTTAGAGCTTTTACACATGCCATGGCTTGGTTCGAGGCCCATAAACCTGGCAGAATATGTTGTCTACAAGTGCACCACCTTATCAGGAGTCGCGTGCACAAAACTTGGGATCTTTCTCATCACCTCAAGTTTTGATCTTGTTAACCACGCAGCGAATCCAGTCATGATATTCTCATACACATGCACTAGATTTGCATCTCCATTTGCTACTTTTGCTTTGTGTAGGAACGACGAATACCACATTTTCAGCTCGTCAAGGCTCTGTGGGCTTTCTTCTGGTTGCGCCACACGGATGATATAGATCTGTGACTCTTCGCTTGCCTCTACGAGAACATCTGGGTGGTACATAGTTATCATGATCGCCATGGATACAAAGAATAACTTCATCACGTATTCAGAAAATGATCTTCTTGCCAAAATGCCCATGTTTGCTAGGATCGGGAGAAATTAACTGGAAAGTATAAGATTCCAAGGTGAACCTCTGGTATTTTTCTGCAAAATAAACTAGAATTGTAGCCATAACACACTAGCCTTGTCTAGGTCATCGACTTCCAGTTTGGGCTACGACTTTTGGTTGGCAGATTATTGGCTACTAAAGTATCTTCTCTTTTCTTCATGTACATTTATTGGCAGATTAAAAACATTCAGAGTGGCACAAAGCATATTTAAGAAGCTGGGAATAGTTTATTATTATTATATTTATATTTTGTAAATACAATTTACATAGTAAAGATGTAGAGATTTCGATTTTATTCAAAAATTAGTATTAAATTTTTATTTTTTTAAAAGGCCTATAGTGAAAAAAAAGAAAATAATTGCTCTTATACTTTATTGTATGATGAATGATAATGTGATCAAGTATGCTTCTTAATAATTTATAATTGCCTCTTAATATGACACAAATAAGTTGAATAGGAAAAATATGTATTTTTCAAATTAGTTATATGTAATAAATTTACATGTTTAATGTTTTGAATATCTTAGATATTATATAATTAATCATATATATTAATTTAGCTAATATATAATCTAGTAACAATGAGTATCACACATAAAAGAAATCTATTGAAATTTTTTGAATATAAACATCTTAATTAGAATATTATATTATTATTATTATTACTATATATATTATAATATTACTTATAGTATTATTATTATTGCAAACATTATATTATAATTACTATATTAATATTATTATATTCATAATCTAGTATCAATAAATTCATCATCATTAATATGGTAATAAATCTTAAGGTTTGAAATAGACCTTTTGAACATGACAGTATTCATTTTAAATTAAATGACTTGATAAGTTTCTGATTAGGGAGGAAATAAATGTTCAAGGCACCTTGAAATCCTTTTACAATCAAGTTGTGACCTCAAGATTTGGAATCCTATTAAAACGAATAGATAAATAGATAAAACCATTGGGTTTCAATATTGCATCCAAAACCATCATTATGAATTGCCACAAAAGATTAATCATCAAAATGCTACGTGAAACTATGGCATTTTGAATAGCTCCCCAAACCAACATGGGTTTAACTAGGATCCCACAACAAGATTAGGTTTTAATGGCCCATAAAACCATTACAAGGTTTTGAAAAGTTCATGAAACTTTCACTATGAGCCTCATGAGATTAATAAAATAATATTAAAAAATAACAAAAATTAGATTTTGATTTATTAAGGGATCCAAAACTATATTGGGGTTTTCAAAGTTACCACAAGCCATCAAGTTGGGTTTTGAAATGGCTCCCAAAATTAATCTAAAGTCTAGATCAAAGTTGATCATCCAAAATGTCTACAACTTTCCCAACAAACCCTTATCCACATGTATAGGATTGGATCCCAAATTAATATACGGACTAAAAAAAATCACTAGAAGGGAGAATATAATTTTTTTCCACCTAGCATTCCAATAGTTGTGTGGTGCAATGAGTATCCGAGGGTACTCTTGTTGGAGGTAAACTAGATCCTTGTAGATAACCACATAGTGGAAATACAATTCAAAAGCAAGATATGTTACAAATCATAACACTTTATTCATAAATACAATTGTTTACATGCAATATGCCTAGCTATAAGGCCTTTCGAGTTAGGGCCAAATACAACAACAATTAAAAAATAGTTTTGCAAGATCCCACAAGATCCAACTCACAGTCGTAATACTAGCTAGTCTAGTTCCACACTCTATTAGGAAACCCAAAGGAAATATCAACTTGTGCTCGCAAGCCCACCAAGAAATCTCCTAGTTCAGCAAGCCTCAACTACTAGCCCTTCAAGGTTTGCTCATAAAATTCATCCTCTTTTTCAAGCTGGATGAATATACCACACTACCTTAAGACTCCAAAAACCACCCCTTACTTATACCCAACTAAGCCACAAGTTATCCTATCCCATTAAAAATTAAAATAAACCCTAATATTAAATATTTTTATAAGCCACAATTCTGCTAAATTATTAGAAGATTATTAGTACAATATTAGTACAATCTTGTACTAATATTAACTTCTTCTTTTCACTTCTAATTTATCAGTACAATCTTCTAATAAATTTGGATTCTCACAGGTATCTGCTAAATTATTTTTATAAGCCACAATTCTGCTAATTTATTAACCAATTGAAAGCCTCTCTTGCATAGGTTATTGATACTATGTATTTTATTCTAAACCATTATTGCATAGAAGATTCCAATTTTTTGAGTTAAACCTTTAAACCAACAAGAATCCTAAAAGGTAGGGTCATAACTCAAAAGGAGTTATGAAATGCTAGAGTAAATAGAAAAACAACCATAAGGATTAAATAACCAAACATGAGAGGTGAAGTCATCCATTTTGATCCTCCAAGAATAAAGCTCCACCTAGATCTTCAACATGTTGGGATTGATGCACATAAGGTTCACCCATTAACCATTAATCTATTAATCAAAAACTATACTAGCATAAAAATGCTTGCAATAATTAAGCAGATCTGAATCGTCAAATCCTTCCATCAAGAAACTTTCTCTAAGCCAAGAATCTTCAAAGAATCTAATCCATTTGCAATAATCGGCTACATTAGCATAAAGTTTTAATTAAGGCTAGGGTTGATGTCAATTGAGTTTATGTTAAAAAATACATTAAGTTCAAGTTATTATTCAAGATAGGGTTTAGTTATGGTTAGGATTGATGTTTTGGTTAACTTATTATTAGCATTCAATTATGGCTATATTAGGGTTATATTTAAGATAAGGTTATGCATAAGATTAATACTACCTTATCATTAAAGATATTATTTTAGGTCAATACTTGAAGTTAATGTTAAGGATGATATTGTCAACTAAACTATTAACATGATTGAATTATAATTTAGCTAGACATCTAATAGTAGTTATAATAAAAAAGTATATCTAGCCTTAAATAAACCCTACAACTAAATTGAGTTTAAATTATAATAATTAATTGCAAAGCATTATTTTCCCTTTTATGCCCATGTTGGCTTAAAGGGTTGGCTATCCTTTTGCCTCATTTTAGTTATTTATGTGATTATTTTAATAATATATACATAAACATATAATCAATTATATAACTCCATTATATT
The DNA here is from genome assembly GCA_028749045.1 of Cupressus sempervirens. Taxonomy (NCBI): domain Eukaryota; kingdom Viridiplantae; phylum Streptophyta; class Pinopsida; order Cupressales; family Cupressaceae; genus Cupressus; species Cupressus sempervirens. The sequence continues at coordinate 356,170,697 of CM053792.1, read as the reverse complement.
TTAATAAAATAAACTAAAATTGTAAACAAATAATTGTTGATAATTAATAGATTTTTCTTTTGAATAATTGATTTTGTAAATAAATTACTTTTTATATCGACTATTTTTAATACCATTTTAAGGACATGCAAAAGTCAATAAGAATTTTATGATTAATCTAAGACAATCTAAAATTGGATAAATAAATTTGAAAAAATAAAATTAATGATATTTTAAAGGAATAGAAGACTATGATTTTTAATTAATGTTACTATTCTAAAATTATTCTTTTGACTTAAATCTCATTTAAGCTCCTATTTGAGTCCATATAGCAATTTACTTAATCATAATTATAACTATAAACTATACCTAACATTAATTGTAAATTTTGAGGGTAATAACAGAAGTATTAATACAAATAACTGAAATAATAACTAAGAGTGTCACTTTTATAATAAAATCCGTTTTCCCAAAACCGATTGATTAAGACAACAAAATATCTAATGTGTGGAGAACTTTCCTATGATTTATAATCATATTCCTAAAATTAAAACAATACTATGATATTTTTCTTATTGTAGTCAAACTCTCTATAAATTAGAACAATTTATGTTACATGTTAGAAATATCTAAATATGTTGTTGATCTTGCAAATAAAATTACATTTTCAATTTATGAAATATTTTTTTATATGCTCATATATTTATTCTAAAATAATATTTTTAATAATAATTCCGTTAATTGAAATTTGTTTAAAATTTGTACCTTTTATTTAAGAATGGAATTGTAACATCTAATATATTAGCTAGCATGCTAATATGTTTGAATTAGATATAACAATTGACCTTTTGAATTGGATGGCTTGTTTTTATTGCTGACAGAAAAAACTGAGCCAGTCACGAGCTGGTCCTGAATTCGATTACATAAATGGATATGGACATGAGACCTCCTGACTCAAAAATGGTTATTGTCATCGCATGTAATTTAGCTTGTGTCCCAGATGACGGAAACAGGGCTTCTTACGCTGTAACCATGAGCGCCGCTTGAAACCCACGTAATTGAGCCTTGCGAGAACCTTGATCTCATAGGATTAGTTTTGTTTGCTGAAAATGTGACGCTATAACTCTTCTTCTCCATCACTGCCCCAAACGATAAAGACGTTGGATTCACAATCATGTCAACCCCTCTGGGAGGAACAATGTTCACGGTGTACATGGATTGGGCAGTCCCGACATTCGTTACGGTTCTTGTCAAGGTGACAGAATAATTTAGGTTATTGAAAACCAGAGAGAAGGATGGATAATTGAGATTACCCGGAAGAGTGCTACTTTCATTATTGGAAGGGCACGCAATATTCTTGCTTAAGATGACCTGAATCTGCGATTCTGTGTAGTTCAGCCCACAGAGATAAGGAACATAATCTTTGGCGCTAAGGTCATATATAAGACCCGGATCGGCAGCTCTTTCGGGGTTTATATGTCCAGCGCCCGTAGCAAATATATCTGCCGGTGCGAAATTGTTTCCACCGTCAAGAATCGGCCCGCCATTCTTATCGAGGTGCTCTGCAGTTGTAATAAGCGCAGACTTAATGGCCGCGGGAGTCCATTCCGGGTGAACGGCTTTGAGCAGAGCAGCAACCCCGCTGACATGCGGAGTGGCCATTGACGTGCCGTACAAGATGTTGAACATCACTCTTCTGTCATCTTCACTGCTATCATGAGGATCTGGACTGAGATCCGAAGGCCAAGCTGCTATGACGGCAAATCCAGGGGCGATCAGGTCGGGTTTCAGAATTTCGGGGCTGACCGTGTTGGGCCCGCGGGATGAAAATGAGGCCACTGCGGGCGCCGAGATATTGTTGGCGTCGCCGAAGACAGTGCCTTGGAACTCAATAGCCGCCGTGGGGGTATTTGTAGAATTCATATAGGCTGCCAGGGCAAGTGCTGCCTTATTACCAAGCGTTGTTGACGGCAAGACAGGAGCGTACAATCGAATTTCCTCGTCATCGTTAACGAATATCACGCCCGCCCCTCCGGCCTCTCGAACGGCTTGACCCTGCTCCACTAGATCGCCAGGTCCGCCTCTTATGCACACCACGAGCTTTCCTTTTACTACATCTCGGTTGAGAAATTGACCCCCACAGGTATCTACCTGAACAAGGCTCAGTTCATTGGTCTGGTCGTGGCCCATGCCGTTGAAGAGTGACTCGCCGTACAGAACTGTTCCGTCTCCGAGCTTGAGATTCGCGACGAAATGTCTGTCCATGGAACTCGCGCCGACGGTCATGATCCAAGGCGCGCCGTTGTAAAGATACGACGGCTCCGTCGGCCCCTCGTTTCCTGCTGCGCAGCTCACAAAGATGCCCCTTTCCATCGCTCGGAAGGCCCCGATGGCGATCTCGTCCTCGTAAAACGGAATAGCGCCGCTGCCGAGAGAGAGCGAGAGCACGTCCACGCCCTCAGATATGGCGGCGTCCATCGCCGCCAGAACATCTGATGTCCTACATCCCCCCTCCTTGCAAACCTTGTAAACGGCGATGTGAGCACCCGGCGCCATTCCCTGCGCGGTTCCTTGAGAACTGCCAAAGAGTCCCGCATTTGCAACGAGGCTCCCCGCGGCAGTGGATGCAGTGTGAGTGCCGTGTCCGTCCAAGTCCCTCGCCGTCTTATCCTCGGTGTAAATTCTCGCTCCGATGAGTTTGTTGTTGCAACTGGACGCATTGAAATCTGTTGTGGTCTCGCAGACTCCTTTCCACCGAGAAGGGACAGCACCGGTATTGAGGTCTGGCTGAAACGAAGGGCTCTCCGGCCACACGCCACTGTCCAGCACGCCAATTATGGTGCCCTTGCCCGCGTTAGATCTCGGCCAGAGTCCCTTGCTTGAATCCAGGCCCAGAAACTTTGCAGAATATGTTGTCTGCAAGTGCAGCATTCTATCAGGATACGCATCCACGAAACCTGGGATCTCTCGCATCGCCTCAATTTCTGATTTTGTTAGTCGGGCGGAAAATCCAGTCATGACATTCTCATACGCGTGCAGTAGATTTTGACTAGAACTTCCTCCTCGCTCTTCTTCCGCTGCTTCTTTGGGCAAAAACGATGAATACCACATCCTCAGCTCCTCAACGCTATGTGGACTTATGTCCGGCTGCTCCACACGAACGATATAGATCCGCGATTCCTCGCTTTCCTCTGCAAAAACATCTGGATCGGACATAAGTATTACGGTCGCTATTATCACGAACAGGAGCTTCTTCATCTGTCCATTAAACGATCTTCTCGCCAGAATGCCCATCTTAGATGATGCCCAGAGATATTCAACCCAATGGATAACAATGCGATCTAGGTCTCTGTTAGTTATGCACCTCAAAAGCTTCCAGCGGTGTAAAATGCCAAATGTTTGAATCAGTAATCTTGTTATAACACACCAACCTTCCTATGGGCATCCCCTCACAGTTTGGGCTACGATATTAGCTGGCTTCGTAACAAGTTTTACTGATTCTCTCGCCATACATGTCCCTGACCAATTTTCTTTGCCAACTTTCCTAACTTTACAGTACCTATTATCTCTGCATTAACACGCGCCATTTTACGAGATCGTCTTATCTTTCGTTTTTGCGTTTTTGTTATTCCCACAATATCCTAGAATTCGTGGAATGTCCTCTTTTTCTGATATTTTCTTCGTTTTCGATTTAACAACATTGTTCTTCTAATACTTTGGAATATATTTATTCTTCCCTTATTTAGAGATATATTTGAAGGGAAATAAAAAATATTCTATTCAAATAAATTTTTGGAATTGAGAACAAATACGTAAGAAATGTATAAAAATCTCTGCAATAGCTGTCTTCTTAACAAGTTCGATTGATCCTCTTCCTTCTGTTTTAGAAAATTGTTATTATACAAATATCGCAGAATTAGTGGAATTATTATCCAAATATCTTAGAGGTAAATAAAAAACTATCATAATGAATTATATCAATCAAAAAAATCATAATGAAATAAATTTTTAGAATTGTTTACAAATATGTAAATTTTTGGAGTTGTTTACAAATATGCATGTAAGGAATTTAGATTAATTAATGAAACAATTAAGTATATATGTTTTAAAATTAAAAACACGTCATAATTTTTGTATTATTTCAGAATTTTTTAACATTTTTCTTTTTTAAGATTTATATTTGCAGAGAAATAAAAATTATATTGAAATAAATCGCAAAAATTGAGAACAAATATGTCACATGATCAAATAAATAATGAAATCAATAGATACATGTTTTAAAATTAAAAAAAACATCATAATTTTTTGTATTAATTAGTTTTTAAACATTTTCCCTTTTTAAGACAAATTGACAAATTGACCTTAATGTCAACAATCTCCCCATTTGGCATTAGTGACAAGAACACTTATCAAACCAAAATGTAAATTCTTGAAATTATAAGTCAAAAACTTCATTTATCAACATTTCGTGTCTTCAACTCGATTTTGACTTCATGTTGATGTAGCTCAGTAAATTACGATATTTTTATATTTTTTCAAAATTTCATATTTCTTGCTTATTTGTACATTACTATACTACTCCCCCATACATATATCTCTCCTATACATATATCTAGAGTATGATAATCTTCTCTATATACATATATATACTTCTCCCCCTTTACCAATAATATCCTCCCCCATTTTGACATAAATGCCAAAGGTGTACAAAATCTACAAGTTCATAGAAAAATGTGACAAGAAATCAGAATGTACTTTCAGAATTAGTACCATAGTATTGTTCAAATTCTCTTGCAATACCTTAATTGCATGGTTAAGATTGTAATATAATCTTAATCATAACTATAATCCTAATCTTAATAAGAACCCTAATCTTAATCATAATCCTAGAATTTATAGCATGGTAAAGATTGTAAGGTATATATCATGGTTAAGGTTAGTGTAAAGGATTAAGAAAATATTAGTGCAAGGCTTGATTGAATAATTGAGGTTAGTGTTTAGGTTCGAAAAGTGATGGATTTTGGTTAGGGTTCAAGGTTAAGGTTATGGTTTGAATCATGCTTAGCTCTAGGGTTAGGGTTAGATTTTTTTTATTAGTGATTGAACTATAGCATTAATCCCAAGATCGTGATATTAATACTAACCCTAATCCTAGATGCTAAATCCTATGGTTCTAACCCTAACCCTAAACATTTAATAATATTCATATGCCAACCTATACCCTAATACTAATATTGACAACCCTAGATCTAAAATACTAAAGTCTAATCCTAGTCCTAATCATATTGATTGAACACTAATCCTTATTACTTAATCATAACCTAGATGTTAAATGTTAATTATAACATTATTCCAAAATTCTAACCCTTATAAAGAATCTAACCTAACATAATATTATAATCCTAAAATATAAATTTTAGATGCTAATCTAAATCCTAATTCTAAAATTTAAACCAATAAACCTAAATACTAAGGTAAACCATAATCATAAATGTTCAATCCTAATACTAAATGGCCAACCTAATCGTATATTCTAATAATCTAAATGCTAAATCACAATCCTAATTGTAACCTAGTACTAATTATTATATGAATCCATATCTTAAACCTAATCTTAATGATAACTATAAATATGTACTATGTCGAACTCTAATCCTTATTCTAAACCATAATCCTAAGCCTTGAGAAATTCTAACCCCATTCCTAAATCCTAAGTGTTATGTTTATTGTTCTAGGGCCATATAGTTAAGGAAAGGCTTAAAATTATCATTGGGGTCAGAATTTATGTTAGACTTATAGTTATGATTAAAAATATGATTAAATTTAGAATTGTGATTAGGGCTTAGATATAGCTAGCATTATGGCGGGGATTATTTTTATGACTAATGCTTAGGGTTGGACTTAGGATTATGTTTAGGGATAAGGTTTAAGATGACGGTTAATATGTTGGTTAATGCTAGGGTTTATATCATGGTTAGCATTTGGCTTATTAATAAGGTTAGAGATAGACATGTGGGTAGGGTTAGTGCTTAGGGTAAGGATTATGGTTAAAAATGGGGTTTACGTCATGGTTAGGGATAAAGTGAGTATTAAGGTTAGCGAAGGATTAAATTTTTGGTTAGGAATTATGATTTGGGTTTTAGGGTATGTGTCATAGTTAGAGATAGGGTTTGGGATATTTTGGTTAGAAGTTTAATAATTATCAATAGGGTTAGGGTTTTTGGTTAGAAGTATAATCAAGGTTAATGTTTTAATTAATGATCTTTTAGGGTATTTGTGTGAATTGTACTTTAGGTTAGAGTTAGGGTTGGGTTTTGATAACATGTCATGTTAGATTTGGTGCTATTCATAAGGTTAGAATTATGATTAAGGTTAGGGCTATGGTTAGGGTTCTCATTACACTTTGATTAAGGTTGGGGGAATATAATCAAGAAATTTTAATTCCTTACTATTGATTTATTTATTGATTTGTAATGTAAGGATATAGATATATTTTCCCCTTTACATGTGAACCATATTGATTCACATTAAAATAGCTCATAAAAGATTATCGATAATAGAAAATGATTTTATTTTTTCAAAATTTTGTAAAACAAATAATTTTGGTAACTAATTTTTTAAAGAATAATAAATATATTTTTAACAATAATACTATTATGATTAAAAAAATGAAAAAAAAAAAATATTAATTTATTTAAGAGTTTTTAAGTCTAAAGAAATTTAGAAACATTTTAATTTTTTTTGTATACTTTTCTAAATATTTTATAGATTTATCCAAAATCAGATGTAGAGAGATATTATTTTCCATTATTTTAGAAGCATCCAACTTCTATGTTTTGATGTTTTAAATTAAGAATAAAAATATGTCCACTTCGCACTATTTAGAAACATATAATTTCTGTAGTTTGATATTTTGAATGTAGAACAAAATTATTTTCTTGTAGAAAAGTACAAAATAAAATAGAAACATTCTAAATAAAAATCAGAGTTTTAAAATAATTTTGCATGTTTAAAGTCATGCTTTTATATTATTTTACTAAAGTTGTTATATATTTCTTGATATTCAGACAAATTATATATTCTTAATATAAAACACCAATTTTAAGAATATGCTCAACATGAAATCACCATCCAAAGAAATAAATTATTGCAAAGTGTTATAATAAAAGCACATTAGAATTTGATTTAAGTAAAAAAATTCAATAATTGTGGTTCCATAGTACAACTCATATGGAACATTTATAACAGAAGGAAGCTAAAATGAGAACCCGAGAAAGCTAAGGTTTTTAATAATGAACTATAGAATACTTAGAGATTTACTACATGCAAATCATTTTAAAATGATTAAAAAAGTTAAGTTACCTTAATAAAACCTTTCAAATTTTGTTGCATACAGATCATTTAAAATCATACAAAGCATAGTTTTTCAAATATATATAAATTGACCACAACCAAAAAGAGACCAAATAAACACTAGCCAACAACAAAAACCATGAACTAGTAGCAAAGCACCACACTAACAATCCCAGCAACCAATCTAAACCATCAACTACCAACTCGCAAACACAATCCAACACCATCAGTTTCAAGCACACTAAACATAGGGACCTAATACACACCAGCTCAAGTCAACATAACAAAGGCCAACCAATTACTTTTGTGTCTCCTTGAGATGATCCATCACGTATAACTTGGGGGGATGAAAAGGCCTCGTCTCATTCAACCCATGGGAGGCCTCTTGATTATTTTATTCCTTTTAAGAAGTCTCCTCCTTGCACTTCCTCTTTGAAGATCTTTCCTCAAGATGGGCCTTCAAATTGTTGATGTATTCCTCCACTTTGGCTTGCACTAAATTGTTTTGGGAAACAAACTTGTTCATTTATTCCCCAAGGTTATCCTTAGCATTTTTAATAGCTACCAAGGCACCTAGCATTTCATTTGTTTCTTCCTTTGAGAGAGCTTTATTAGAACACTTGTTTCTCTTATTAATTCTCTCCCTTATCAAAATGGATGAAAATATCCAATAATGTTGATTTCTAGTTACAAAAATCATGACCAAAGTATGTCAAGCTTCAAAATCTAAATTATTTTTTAGGTTTTTACTTAAAACTCATATGGGTAACATAACATAATGCTAACCTCTATTACTATAAAACCATCCAATTTTTTTCATAATAAAGATAGTCATTAACTATATTCTATTCACACTTTTTTAACTGTTAATTGTTTATTCTAATCATTGTTGTCAACCTATGGTGCACATTGATAATTTTATGAGTTTCATAAATGTGTAGTTAATATTGTTATTCTTATCGATCCTCTATGTACACAAAATGTTCTTAGTATATGGGAAGTTGAAATATGTAAGAAAAAATATTTGATGTTTGATATGGTAGAATGTGTATTTGGACTCCTATATTTGATGATACAATGCTATACTAATGTCTTGTGGTGATGGTAAGTCATTCTACATGTAATATATTAGAAAGGTGTCAAGCATAGGAAGCTAGTAGATGTAGGAAATAGCATCAAAATTCCTTATTATAGATTCCTTTATATTTCTTAGGATAAGAAATTGGTGAATTATGGTTTAGGTGTTATTATAAATGATTTGTGAATGTCGACTATCCTAGTTTTTAGCCCATCAAAGTTTGGTGATTAAAGTTACAATTTTATATTTGCTTTTGAATAATTTGCGTTTTATTAGTAATTTTTAAATTTATTAATGCTATGGCTCATTGTTAAAAATGTTGTGGACTAGTCAATAGAATGCTTCATGTTGATGTTTCTATATGTATAATTAATAATCAATCTTTCGATTTGGGATTTAGATTTTTGGTACGAGGTAAAATAGATCAACATGAGAGGACATTGAAATGAATATTATAAGGAATGGTACTATATGTGTTCAATTTTTTCTTGCCTTATTTTGATATGTTTGTATAGCTAGAAGTAGAAGAATGAGCATTTACTCGGGTATTTACAAAGTGTCAGGACAGTGTACACTATGGAAGCACAATTAGAAGAGGAGGAAAAATTATAACAAATTTTTTTACTCACCTCAAATCAAAGATGGATGTCTCAAATATTAGTTTATTTAAATAAATTTTAGTATAATGTTCTACTATAAATTCACAACCTCTCAATTATATTAGGACCAAAATCCTTACAACATCTAGGTGATCTTGTGATTTTGTAAAATAACTTATCCAAACTTAAACATATTTGATTTTCAATTTATTAATAACAATATCGCAAAGTCAAAGGAGACCCTTCCTAAGTATTTTAATCTTCGAACAAAATCTAAAACTCCAAGTTGTAGGAAAAAGCAAAGGCAAGCTTTTGATTGTAGAGTTGAGTGAAGCAAAATAGAGGCTATGGAAAGGGGAAAAAAAGAGAATGTCCAAATTACAAAGAAATAATGACTAATTCTAAAGTTGCAAGTGAAGAAGAGGTGAATAGTCTAGAAATAGAGGAGGATGGTGAGAGCAATTACTTTGGTGGGTCGGTTGAGAAAATGTTCCAACCACTAAGAATATGACCTTCCCCTATTTTAATCCATTCAGAGGAAGTTAAAGAAAGTATGCAGACAAGTGAAGATGAGAATGCCAAGTGAAGATTTCTGGGAAGATTGTACTGATAAATTAGAAGTGAAAAGAAGAAGTTTATCCAAATTTACCATTTCCCAAATTATCCTTTTTCAATTAAAGTTGGGAATAGATATTATAGATATAGAGGAGGCTGAGATAGACATTTCAACTTTCGAAGAAATTGAACTTGCAAACCTTGTCATAGATTGGGATTCTATGGAAGAAGATGATATTCTTCAAAAACCAACTAATGTGATTGAAAAGACAAAGTCTTGGTTGAAATTGAAAAAGGGAACCTGTGCTAGCGTCAGGGTTGATTTTTTTTCTAATATTGGTTTCCCTACTACAGGTAGTAGAAGGTCATCAAGAATTTCTAAGAAAAAGTTTCACAATCATCCCCTTGTGCAAAAAACCTATTCCAGTAGAAAGACCAAAATGTTAACTCCATCAAGCCCTCACCAAGTTATTCAAGTTGACAATGAGAAAGAAAAAGATCAACGTGAAGAACTCATTGATAATAGCCAGAGGGTTCAAATGATTGTGGGTTCATCTCCTCCAAGGCTACAGACTGTAACTACTTTGGAAGGGGTTGTTGGATCACAACAGGATGTTGTATCTCCTAACTAGCTTGTGGCCTCGATGAATAGGGAAACAAGTTTAGTTCTACTATCTTTTCTTGTTGATGATATTGTGAGTAAGTACACTAATAAGGCTTCCAAACCCAAAATGACCAAAAACATTACTCGGATAACTTTTGATAGTGCAACTAGGAGGAGCATTGCTGAGGTAGCTACTTATAATCATAAAGAGGGAGCTAAAAAATTGCATTTGAGAAATTTTGAAGTTACGCACATAGATTTAGAGGTAATGAACTATGAGACAAAGGAACACTGGAGAGAGGTGTTCACAAAATAAATTGTGTTGCAATCACAAAAAGAAGGAATTGAGAAGAAAAGGCTAAAAGCCAAAAATAATGCAATGGCTGAATATATAAACTCATTGAAGGAACAAAGTTTAGTTCTTGGTAATCAATCACAAATTACCTTCGATTCCAATGCCCCTGAAAATCAATAGCTATTAGAGGATTTGAAGAAAGGAAAAATGATGATGTTTGTAGTATCTAGTTGGATGAGCCTCGTAATGAGCCAAGTTGCCAAAGTCATGCGAAATTTGCATGAGATTGCTTCCCTAGCAGGGGTTGCTCTTGATGAATCTTATGTTCAATCTGGGACATGGAAAGCATAAGTTGAAAAATTATTAGCCATGGTGTCTCAACTAGTGGAAGTAGAAGAGTTTGGACCAGAGAAATTCCTTGAAGAAAACTCATTGCAACATGTATATGCAAGTCTGATTCAAGTTTTGAGGAAAAACATTGCTAGAGAGAGTCCAACTATACTTCTGGGATTTCAAGGCATTTTTGGAGTAAGTAGGAAAATATTTCTAGTGCATTGGTTCACCTCTACCTAACCTCCTTAAAGAAGGAGGCTTTCATGTAGAGACAATGGTCAAGCAACATGAAGAATGTATGAAGTCTATAAAAGACAAAATTGATCTTACATCGTTTGACTTCTCCAAAGTGGCCAAGAGTGAAGTGATGTTAGGAACCTACACCTTGCAACTACCAAGTTACTTGGACACTATAAATAAAATGAAGCTAGACAAGGATATTTGGAAAAACCACCTTCAAAGCATCAATAATCTGAACACGATCACCATGACTAAATTTATGAATGCATTTAGGATATGGAAGCTAGTGTGTGGGTAGGGTGATGGTGAAGATGTTGAAGACAATGAGGAGGAAACCACTTGACCAATCAATGGCTATTTTATGCTTTTTGTTAAATTTTCTTGAAATTTTTTTTAGTTATGATTTCTATCAGTTAAATTTTGGGTATGTGTACCCTATTTTTAATGTTGGTTTTCATAACTACTTCTAACTATCCAAGAATCAAGTTTTTAGGGAGATTCTTGGATAGCTTTTTATTTAAGTTTAAAACATAGTAGTGCTATGGGTTGGCATTTTTTGATGGATATCATGTTGTGACCAATTTCCTAAAGGCTTTAGTGTTATGAAAATTCTCTAAGTTTCTCTAATATCATATATGAATAGTATTGTTCTTTTTGAAAGGAAATGGTTGAATGTTCAAAGATGTAAGCTTTATATTAGTTCATTATTGATTTTGTATTGAATTAGTATTGAATTATTGAACAATTCATTATTTGCTAGATATTTCTCCCCTCGTGGTGATTGTATTTTAAGTTTGTTTATTTTCTAGAATGTGATTCATAGAGAAACTGTGTGTTCTCTTCTTTGTATGCATTTATTTTTTAGCATATTGTTATTAATTATATTTTTCACCCTATCCAAGAGTATATGGGAAGCCTTATTAATTTCAAGTTAAAAATAATCTTCTTTTGAAAAGTGGTTTTGATTAAAAATCCAATAAGGGAGTTGAACCTTACTTAAATTCAAAGAGGAATTGTGAATGTAAAATTTCCTCAACTATTGGGAAGTTTTATTTGACTTATGAACTTGGGCATAGAATCTTTTATTATTTTTATGTAAATTAAAAGAAAAATTTGTTCACAAAGAAATACGAAGAGATGGACACTACTAATCTATTTGAAAATGGAGACTCCAATGAATTTAATGCAACAATTGTGGATTTAATGGAAAAGAATAGAACTCTAGTTGAAGAGATCATAAATGTTAAAATAGAGCAAGAATCACAAGCCATATTACTATGTGAGGTGACTAAACAAAAAAAGAAAGATATGGAGGAAAAAGTCATGATTGAATATGAAAAAAGAATTTTGACTAGCAGACTTGAAGATAAATCATTAGGGGCAACTAGGATTGGTAACATGCAATTAGAAACTTTGGGTCACATAATGAAGGTAAACCATGAACTGAACGCCAAAGACATTGACATAATAAAAATGAAGTTGTAGAATGAACACTTGAGCAATGATCTGAAAAGGGAAAAGGATTTTTTTGAAAGATTCAATAAACCAAATGAAGCTATCAAATCTAACAATGATACATCTGGACTAAGGTACACAAGTACTAAAGAAGGAGAATCATCCAAAAGTGTTGAAGAAAGAGGTAACAAAGGCAAGAACTCAAAACCTACTTGTCACAATTGTGGTAAGAAAGGACATACTACCAATGTGTGCAGGAGAAAGACTATAAATTAGAATGTTAAGCAGAAGAGCATGGGTCACTACCATAAGTGCAACAAACAAGGTCATCAAGCACATGAATTCAGAACCAAGACCATGGACACTCAAAGATTTGAAGGATACTATTATAACTGTCAAAAAAATGGTCATAGAGCTTTTTAGTGTAGATCCAAACCCATGTGGTCATCAAACAAGAAAATAGAGGTAAAGAACAATGGTAACTCTTATAATTGGGATTATAATACAAGGTATAGTTGTTACTAATGTCAAGAGTATGGACATGTTCATAAGAACTGTATTAAAACACACTTCAAGAGTGACTACAAAAGGTGGTTGAGTCAAACCACATGTTTTTGTTGTTTGAAGACTCGTCACATCAGTCGATATTATCCAACAAGATCAAAGGCACCAAGTTGTGAGTCTACCAAAGGCAAAGGCAAGGCATGCATTGAAAATGTTAGAAATGAGATGAACAAGACATGGAAGAGAAAGGAGGATTACAAAACATAAAGTATAGATGGGATCACTTTGCCCAATGGGTCAGGTGATCACACCTCATCAAACTAAAAAATCAAGAGGTATCTGGGATTGATATTTAAAATGTTATACAATACATCAGTTCCAAGGACCTAACTCTAAAAAGATTACATATGCATGAATAAAGATGTAAAGTGTTATTAGAAATCAAGGAAAAATCTTTAAGTTTTGTCAATTTTTCATGTTACTGCCAAGCATGAAAAGTCTCCTATGGATGATAAGTAAAATATTTGTCAATGTCAAGCTAACAAAATTGGTTGGTTCAGACCGAGCTCATAATGATTGCCGAATGAATGGAAAGACATGTTGATGTCGAGTGAGCCATAAATCATTTGATGTCAAGCTTACAGCTATGTAAGCACTTAACACTAATCATAGTGTTTTTGAGGGATATTATGGTCAATTTCTTCTTATTTAACATCATTTAAATTTTAGAAAGAAAGTGAAGAGCTAAAGGAAATCTGGAGAATACCATCTAAAATGCTTGTAGAAGATTTGAATGACTATTCGACACTATTTCATCATGATTTGTAATGTGTTTATTGTATGCTAAGTTATACAGTTTATAATTTCATAAACCCTAGATTTATGTGATGGTGTCTAGTTCTTCAAAAGAAAAGGGTCTAGAGGGAAAAGAGGTCTTAAATGTTTAGTTAACTAGCAATTCCATTAAATAACCTATTTTCAAGGCTATTGTAGATATGGCATATAAATAGGATTGCTCTGATGCATTGTCTATGATACAACCATGAGTTTTAATGATTCAAGATGTTAGAAATTGTTATACTTATAAGATTGGAAGTATATGTGACATGGAAATTAGAGAAGAGTATGGAAGACTATGTGAAAATGGAGCTTTTAAGGAACAATACAACATTGTTGAGAAGAAAGGGTTAACTCATGTGCTAGATTTCCCAAATGTTTCCAAAACTAAATGGATTAGGATTGTCTTAAGAAAAATTCATGATAGGCCAGTATGGATAGAGAATGGGTCGATTAAAATTTAAAAAAAAATTATTCATGGGGTAACAGGGTATCTGACCCTAGATAAGCCAAAAACTATGAGAAGTGAGTCAAAGGAAGTTATTGAAAAGAACATAGGAACCGTATGGAACAAAAGGGGTATGACCATTGATACAATCACAAATCCCCTAATAGATTTTGTATTGAGGGTAATAGAACATAAGTTTTATTAGTCAAGAAGATTAAATAGTGTACCTTGAATTATAGTGGACATGGCCTAAAAAATTGTCAAGAAAGATCATAATTATGATCCTGTCAAGTTACAGTTACAACAATTAATTGAAAACCTAGGAGCAATAAGGAAAATAAAGAGTTCTCAATACAAATTTGGATATATTTTGATATGTATTCTATTCTATGTGTAGAATACATTTCCAACATTTGGCAAGGTTGAATGGAAGACAAATAGATCAATTGCAATATAGACAGGAGAGTTCATTGAACAATTAGGAAATAACTTTGAGTTAGTAATGGCTAGTTATCTTGAAGATTTCAAACAATCTATGAAGAAGAGATTAATGATTCCAGTCTCATTAGTGGAGAAACATTATGATGATGTTTGCTTCCTGGTTGACACTCATCATTCATATGTACAAGAAACAATTCCTAGAATGAGATGGCTAAGGTTATTAGGATATGAGATAAATGTTGATGAGGCCTCTATAGAAATCACACCATTACTTGCAGAATAAGTGAAAAAAGAAGCCAAAACATTTAATAACTATGAATAGGCCAAATCTAAAATCACTATGGACTTGAAGACTACATCTGTAATAAAGAAGAAGAATAAATTGGTGAAGAAACTAAAATAAAAATTTGGTTAAGGAGCTGAGGAAGATGATGAAGAAGAAGAAGAAGAAGAAGAAGAAGATAGATACGTTCAAACACCACTAGCTCTAACAAAAGGTCAAGGAGAGGATTAGCAGGAAGAGGAGATAGAAATTCCAAAAGGTGTGGAGGGAGAAGAAGTCAAGGAAGCACCTAATCCTATTGACAAAAAGAAAAGAAAGGAAAAGACACCTGTAGTGACAAGACCAAAGAAGGTTGCAAAACCTAATCAACCAAAAACAACAACACCTACCACAAGGGCTAGTACAAGAGTAACTACACAGAAGGCTAAAGAGATAGCTAAACCTAAAGAGAAAGAAGGTGGATCACAAAAACGACCAAGAAGAAACTATGTTACTCAGGCTAAATCTGATAAGGAGAAGATTGAATCTGATGACAATAGCCGATTCCAAGAGGTGAGTCATAGTCCCTCCTTGGACTTAGATAAATTATGTGTGAACATTAGAAACAATGCTGACTTGTCAAGTTTCTCTCACATTGATTTTGATAACCTTGGAAAGACTGAGAATATTAAAGTAGAGGAGACAATAAATGCCATGACGGCTACTTTTAAGAAAACTCTTCTAGAAATTTCCAACTCCATCCCTAAGAGTTTATATGATAGAGTTGAGTAGAAATGGCACTATTGTTTAGACATAGAGAAGAAAATTAGGAAGATGAACCTCACTCAAGTTATGCCAAAACTTAGTAATGCAAAAATGTCTAAAGCCATAAATAAATATGCTATGATATTTGTATCTAAGTATAGGTAGGTCATTTAGAATAATATAGAACAAGATAGATGATGTTGTAAAGAAGTCAAAACAAATGTGGAAGATTACATATGGACTAGAAATAGTCAAAGATGATGAACAAGAACCTATTGAGGTAGAAGATGATGAAGAGGATAACAATGAAGAAGGTACATTTCAGGGAGGCACTGATATGAATATAGATGATAAAACAAAAAATAAGCAAGAGAAACAATGAGAACACAATGTACAAGATACAAAAATGCCAAGTGCTAACCCTCCATAAGTGTAAGTACTACAACTATCATAGTGAAGGATGTTTCTGATCCTACTAATGAGAACATCAATCCCCTAATAGAAGAATATTTGAAAAGGACACTTGACTAATCCACGCTACAAGCCAAATTATGTCACAAGGATATATTGGTAAGTGTAGATGAAATTCAGAAGTTAGAATTTATGACTGTAGGAGAGGAAGTTAAAACACAAGACACACCTATAGTCACTCCTCAAGTGATAAGTGTACAACCTTCACTGCACTTAGTTGTATATCAAAGGAAGGATAGAACAAGATGCACTATTAGTACACCCATGGAAAGCACTCTAGTCTCACAAAATGTTCAAGGACCTAAAAAGGACAAGGTTGAGATAGTTGGACAAGATAAGGTGGAAACACCAGTCAATAATGGGACACTAAGTCAAATAGGTCAAATAGATGTGCCTGCACCTCTAGCACAAGTTCAAGGTGCAATTAATATCGAAAAGGTAGAAAAGGACAATCTTGAAGAGACAAATGCATCACCCAAGCCAAAGGAACTCAAAGTACTTTGAGCATTGATAATATTTCCAGAATCAGGAACTCCTTCCAGTCAAACTCTTTAGAGGCTGAGCATAGATGCAATACTTTTACAATTTTTAGTGGCAAGTCCTAGCTCATCAAAGGAAAAAGAGGTAATAACTTATGGAGATGTTAGTCAAGATGAAGAAATTGGATTACAAAAGTGTGATTATGCAGCAATAACAATTGAGCAGATGGGTATACCTCAAGAGGCCCTAGCAAGAAAGAAACACCAAGAACTGCTCAAAAGGGAGCATACCCAGAAGCAAGCTTTGATTGAGATCAAAGAAATTTTATTAGATGCATTCATTCTACCTACTCAAGATGAAACAAATCCAATCATTGAACAATTGACCAACATAGTTGAAAGAGTAAGTGATACAGACCTAGATACTAATGAAAAATTATTAGAATGGTCTGAGAAGAAGTTTCAAACTAAAGTGAGTGAGAAGATATCTAGTAAAATAGCACTAACACAATTTGCATTGACTACTAAGATAGAAAGTGTAAATAATGTATTAGAGAACATTTTGTCCTTGTACACCAAATTGTGTAGTCCTACACTCTTCACACAAGAGATAAGGAATCACATCCTGAGCTTAGAAATTCACATGCAGTCATTTGGAGCCAAATTGTTCATGACTCTAGCTCAAAGTGAGAAACATTTCAAGACCCTCTTGCAAACCCAAAGTTAGTTAGCAACACTACAAGCAGATGAAGCCAACATAAGGGCTAAACCAATTAGCATCCAGTCGACATTGACTCCTCACATGGAGATTTTACACAAGGAGCCAGGCTATGCAGAAACACTTACCAAGAAAGACCCCAATATTTCTACATTAGAGGCTTAGTACACCTTGCTACCGAGCTATCCATCCAAATTAAGTCTTTGGAGGTAGCTTGTGATAATTGGGATGTAACTCTTAAAATTATTCTTAAGGTCCATAAATCTTTTTTGGACAAAAACACTATTAGTGTATAACCCGTTGACATCAGTGTCAAAAAGGGGGAGTAAGAGCTGAGGGTGAGCATAAAGAAAGAAATAAAGAGAAGAGCAAGAATTGGGGAGTAAGAGAAAGCAAGCAGAAAATAGAGAAAGAGTATTAGTTGAGGCAAACCTACTTAGCAGGAGAAAGAATTTGAAGATTTTGATATAGAATAAAGTACAAAATAGATCAAACAACTCAAGGGAAGTTATAAGGGTATGTGCAGGATCATGGTGTGCCAAAAAGTGGCAATCTGAAAAATATGTAGTTCTGAAATGCCTCAAAGAATTTCAAAATCTATTCCAACTTTTTTCCCACCCATCCTGATACTAAATGAAAATAGTTAATACCTTTATAATTCCTACTATATCTTTCGATACCAATCTTATATGGTCATCTTTAAAACATCTCAAAAATGTGTTTTTTGCATGTTCTTATGTGTTTTTTACTTCAAGCATGTAGCTGACATCTTTTTTAAACCAAAATTTGATGTAATGAAAAGGGTTTCTTAAGAATGTTCTTAGCTTTTCATAAATGTAAGGTTTGTCAAATTACGAGTTTAGTAAGTAATTATTACTTATTTTCTAATGGAGTTAGCTGCAAAGTGTTGATTGACATACTAGTTGAAAAATAGCTATAACTTTCAAACCTTATAAGTTTGTGAAATCCAAAAGATGCATCACATTCTATGCTTCAACTAGTATAAGAAAAAAAAAAAACTTAATTTTGATTTTTTTTGAACTAGTTAAGGTGGTCAGACACGGGAGTTTTTTAATTCTGAAAATAGTATAGTAGAAAATTCATAATTAATTATTTATTTGGAATAAAAATTCCCAAAAATATGTGTCACATCTAGGCATGAGTCTAATTTTTATATCTAAAATTATATTTAAAAATATTATCATTTCATTATGATTAAGGTGGTCAGACATACACCTACTTTTTATTTTTGCCCTAAAATTTTTGTAGTACTGCATTAAAATCCAAACTTTTGGCCAATCAAATATTTTTTTCTCTAGATAAGGCCTTGTATTTTAGAAACTAGATTCAATTTTCTACAGATTATTTTCTTACAACTTTTTGATATAAAGTCTAGAACCACTTTAAAATTATGTGGCAAGTTGACATAACCCTGATTTGTTGGTTTTTCACTGCCACTTAAGGCCATAGTTCGGTACACCATGATCTTGCACATACCCATAATATTTTGAGGTATAAGTCATGTTGTAAACATTTTGATATTTTGAAAATGTGTGTAGAAGCCGAATAAGAGTTCATTTTATGCTCATAAGAATAAAGAGTATTAATGTATGACCAAGTGTTTTTGACACTCATGTCAAAGGGGGAGATTGTTAATCTTAGATTGGTATTGAATAATGAGTGTCTATAGACTTAATTTATTTACTTACTTCATGCCAAACAAGTAATATATGCCAAGAAAAACATGTAAATTTAGTGCATGTCGAGTAAATAGCGAGTGTCAAGTCGCTCAAGAGCCGAGTAGATAGTATACGCCAAGTGATTCAGGAGCCGAGAAAGAAGTACATGATGAGTAATTCAGATTTTGAGTGATAGCATTGAAGTCATAGTATGTGTCGAGTACTAGGGGTTTCAGATGACACGTAACATAGTTTGTCATAGTTGTTTATATTGGCACAAACAACTATGTCAACCATTTTTGGGCTGACCTAAGTATTGAATTATGATATTTGGTTATAAGGATGAATCTCAATTAGGAATCCCTATGTATTGCATGCACCCAATCAGGTAAAGGGAAGGTTTAAGCTACACTATGGATGAATCACAACTATTGATTCATACGTAACCCTAAGTCACCTAGGTCTTCTTAAGGAGGATGAACCCTAAACTTCATGTGTGTGAGTAGGGGAATGAATGAATAATCAAGGAGAGTTTTGAATGCATAAACCAAGACATTCATGGTGACCAAGGTATTATGATTTGAATTGCAAAATCAATTAAAGGAGAATAGAGAAAGGAAATAGTGAATAATAGAGAAACATCTGATCAAGAAGAACCAAGTACATAGTAGAATAGAGGTGATATATCATCAAGCATCAGAGTGCTAACTACAGGATCATTGCTAAGACATTCTAACAAGTGAATTAGTTAAATCTCTTTATAAAGTAGTCCTAAGAGGCTGTATTGAAATCCTCTAACAAAGTGCTTACATAATTGGGAGTTAAAGTCCTTTAACTAGGAACACTTCTAATAGGGTGTTGAAATCCTTTAACAAGGTAAGACCTAATAGTCTTTGTAAGCCTTTGATAGGGTAGACCTTTCACAAGGTAGATGATGTTTCATGATCAAACATTGTAACCTTCATTAGATACACTTTATTACTACAGTAGTGAAGATTTGTGGGTGTCATCCCCAACCCAATTTTACCCTCTCATTGGAGGGTTTCTAAGTAATCATATCTTGTGTCATGAATGTGTGAATGCTTACTTACATGCTTTAGATATATATTCTTTACATGGTATTTCAATTTACTTATTCTTTACAACTTTTCACTCTTTTGAAGTGAGCCATGTTAGGAGCCAACCCTATTAAAGGCTACAAAATACACTATTAGGTGTGACCTTGTTAAATGATTTGAATGACCCTATTAGGAGTTGCCTGGATAAAGGTCTTAAGACACTTCAATCTAGAAATGCCACCTTGCTAGAGGATTTACAAAATGAATGTTAAGTCAACTATGTTAAGATATTTCTTCACTGCTACAATTGTTAAAGAGTCACAATGATTGACTTGATTAATCAAGCAACTGATTTGTAGATTTAGATCATTTTTTTGGCTTATCCTCTAAGTCCTCCTTGATCAGAATAATATTTGTAGCTCTTTGGATGTTGTGCTCTTAATTAGATATCCTTCTTTATTCACATCTTAAATTTTTCCACAACTCGACCTTTCATATATATGAAATCCATTGTCAAGTCGGCTCTAATACCTTTAAAAATAAGCAATAGATATCCAGTAAGTTGACTTACATAAACAACACAATAAACAAAACTATTCTATTGTAGGTTAGCTAAAATTAAAATTGGGCCACTCAATTACCACTGAGTTCCTTGGTAACCGACCTTACTTGGCTTACACTGAACCCCTTTGGTAACCAACTTGACTCAGTTAACACTAAAATCCTTCAATGATTGATCTAGCTTAGTTTGCACTTGATCACTTAACTTGGCTTCTTCTGAACTTGTGCTTGGCTGATAGTGGAGTCATTAGAGCTCAGTGACTACTAGTAGTGCTCGTTTAGAGTGTAACATTTGTGTAACATCAATGACAATATACAATTTAATAACTATTTTCAACAACATTATCAAGTATAATTTCTCAATGAATTAGATGATATTTTCTCATAGTAATCAACAATAGATTAAGGGACAACTAAAGTTAAGCTCTTGTGTCTATTATATCCTATATCTTGATGACATTTGAGTAGACTAGTAAACAATCTTAAAATAGTTAATAGCATATTTAAAAACATGTAGAGCACCAAGGATATATAAAAACAAATAGTTTTTGCATTCACAAAATGAATATAAGCTTTGAAGTGAATGAAAAGTTTCCATTTGTGATAAGGAAAACACACTAGTTTGCATTCTAAACAAAATATAAGAACATTAGTGAAAAGAAAAGAATGTTTCCATTTCCAATAAGCAAAGAAAAGAAATTTGGTTTTTTTATTGGAAAAGGAAGAAATGGACTCTTATCATTTTTGTTATGCATATAATATTAATACTACATTTGTAAATTTATGAAAAATAATAAATCAATTTTTAAAAAAATTATGAAATATAGTACAAATTAAAATAATTGTCATTTAGTGCGTTGGTGGTGCAAGTACAATGTTTCTATGCCCACTAAATTTTACACCCCACACTTTGATAAAGATATATGATCCTATGTTTTATAGTCTAAAACTTGTGTCATAAATCTTAGATCCCAAATTTTTTAACCTCATATGAAATAAATTTAGTGTTAACAAATAAGAAAGAAAGTTACTTAATATTTAGAAAATGAAAATTTTAGATTTCTTCTAAATGTTATCTAAAATATTGATATTCAAAATATACACAATTAATATTTTTTAAAAATTAAAAAATTCACATCGACTATATTTTTGCAAAATTTATCCAATGTTTTAATTGAATCTTAAATAGTTCACTTATATTAATATGAATATGAGACCTCGAATTCGAAGATAGTCATTGACATCACTAATCAGTTTGTCCTCCACGAGACTGCCATAGGGCTTCTTACGCTATAACCATGAGCGCTTGAAACCCACCTAATTGAGCCTTGGGAGAAGCCCGATTTCGAAGGATCAAATGCTTTTGCTACAAATGTGATGCTATAATTCCTTTTCTCCATCGCTGCCCCAAACGATAAGAAAGTTGGATTCACACTCACATCGACTCCCCTGGGCGGATCAATTTTGATGGTGTACTTGGACTCCGCGGCTCCAACATTAGTCACAACTCTTCTCAAGGTGACAGAACTTGTTTCATTTAAAACAAGAGGAAAAGACGGATAATTGAGGTTACCCGAAAGAGTGCTTTCATGATTCGAAGGGCACACAACATTCTTGTTTAGGATCAAGCGAAGTTGGGATTCTGTGTAATTTAGCCCGCAAAGATAAGGAATATAATCTTTAGGGCTAAGGTCATAAACAAGGCCTGGATTGGCTGCTCTTTCGGGATTTATGTGCCCAGCACCCATAGCAAAAATATCTGCGGGCATGAAATTCTTTCCACCATCAAGAATTGGCCCGCCCTTCTTATCCAAGTAATCTGCAGTAGTAACAAGTGCGGACTTAATGTCTGTCGGGCTCCATTCCAGGTGAGCATTTTTAAGCAAAGCAGCCACCCTACTCACATGTGGAGTGGCCATTGATGTACCGTACAAGATATTGAAACTTACTGTTTGCTTATCTTCAGGGAGGCCCGAAGCACTCTGATTTTAAGGCCAAGCTGCAATTATGGCAAATCCAGGAGCTATTACGTCGGGCTTCATACTTTTTGGGCTTATTAGGTTGGGTCCATGCGACAAAAATGATGCCATCATTGATGCTGAAATATTGTTGGCGGCGCCCAAGACAGTGCCCTCGGACTGAATAGCCTCCTTAGGGTTCTTAGTAGAATTTATATAGGCCGCCAAGGCAAGTCCTACCTTAAACCCAAGGGATGTCGATGGCAAAAGCTGAGGGAACAATATGAATTCCTCCCCAGTAAGATTATCATTAACGAATATGACGCCGACACCTCTGGCCTCTCGAGTAGCTTCTCCCTGCTACAATGGAGAACCAAGACTGCCTGGCGAGCACACCACCAGCTTTCCTCTTATAAGACGTGAATCCAGAGAACCATCCCTGCACAAATCCGTCTCCATGAGCCTCAATTCTTTCGTTTGGTGCACCATCATCATACATGGTGCACCGTTAGAGAGATATGAGGGCTCCTACGACCCTTCATTTCCCATCGTGCAACTCACAAAAATGCTCCTTTCCATGGCGTGAAAGGCACTGATTACAAGCTCGTCTAAATAAAATACAAATGGCTCGCCACCAAGAGAGATAGAGAGCATGTCCACACCGTCGAAAATGGCGCCGTCCATCCCCGCTAGAACATTAGATTCTAAGCAATCCAACCCCATGCAAACCTTGTAGACAGCAACATGAGCACCCGACACCATTCCCTGCATGGTTCCTTGAGCGTTGCCAAAGAGTCCAGCCCTTGCAACAGGGCTCCTAGCCACAGTGGAGGCAGTATGAGTGCGGTGTCCCACTGAGTCTCTCACCGTTCGTTCCCTCGTGAAATTTCTCACCCCGATCAGATTGTTGTTGCAACTTGACTTATATAAATCAAGCAAAGTTTGGCAGATTCCTTTCCAGCGAGAAGGCACGGCATCGATGTTGGTGTCTGGCTTGAACGAAGGGCTCTCCGGCCACACACCCGTGTCTAGTAATCCAATTATGATGCCCTTGCTCATGTTAGAGCTTTTCCACATGCCATGGCTTGGTTCGAGGCCCATAAACCTGGCAGAATATGTTGTCTACAAGTGCACCGCCTTAAAAGGAGTCGCGTGCACAAAACTTGGGATCTTTCTCATCACCTCAAGTTTTGATCTTGTTAACCACGCAGTGAATCCAGTCATGACATTCTCATACACATGCACTAGATTTGCATCTCCATTTGCTGCTTTTGCTTTGTGTAGGAACGACGAATACCACATTTTCAGCTCGTCAAGGCTCTGTGGGCTTTCTTCTGGTTGCGCCACATGGATGATATAGATCTGTGACTCTTCGCTTGCCTCTACGAGAACATCTAGGTGGTACATAGTTATCATGATCACCATGGATACAAAGAATAACTTCATGACGTATTCAGAAAATGATCTTCTTGCCGAAATGCCCATGTTTGCTAGGATCGGGAGAAATTAACTAGAAAGTATAAGATTCCAAGGTGAACCTCTGGTATTTTTGTGCAAAATAAACTAGAATTGTAGCCATAACACATTAGCCTTGTCTAGGTCATTGACTTCCAGTTTGGGCTACGACATTGGTTGGCAGATTATTGGCTACTAAAGTATCTTCTCTTTTCTTCATGTACATTTATTGGCAGATTAAAAACATTCAGAGTGGCACAAAGCATATTTAAGAAGCTGGGAATAGTTTTTTATTATTATATTTATATTTTGTAAATACAATTTACATAGTAAAGATGTAGAGATTTCGATTTTATTCAAAAATTAGTATTAAATTTTTATTTTTTTAAAAGGCCTATAGTGAAAAAAAAGAAAATAATTGCTCTTATACTTTATTGTATGATGAATGATAATGTGATCAAGTATGCTTCTTAATAATTTATAATTGCCTCTTAATATGACACAAATAAGTTGAATAGGAAAAATATGTATTTTTCAAATTAGTTATATGTAATAAATTTACATGTTTAATGTTTTGAATATCTTAGATATTATATAATTAATCATATATATTAATTTAGATAATATATAATCTAGTAACAATGAGTATCACACATAAAAGAAATCTATTGAAATTTATTGAATATAAACATCTTAATTAGAATATTATATTATTATTATTATTACTATATATATTATAATATTGCTTATAGTATTATAATTATTGCAAACATTATATTATAATTACTATATTAATATTATTATATTCATGATCTAGTATCAATAAATTCATCATCATTAATATGGTAATAAATCTTAAGGTTTGAAATAGACCTTTTGAACATGACACTATTCATTTTAAATGAAATGACTTGATAAGTTTCTGATTAGGGAGGAAATAAATGTTCAAGGCACCTTGAAATCCTTTTACAATCAAGTCGCGACCTCAAGATTTGGAATCCTATTAAAACGAATAGATAAATAGATAAAACCATTGGGTTTCAATATTGCATCCAAAACCATCATTAT
Organism: Cupressus sempervirens; assembly: GCA_028749045.1. Lineage (NCBI taxonomy): Eukaryota > Viridiplantae > Streptophyta > Pinopsida > Cupressales > Cupressaceae > Cupressus > Cupressus sempervirens. The sequence goes on along the minus strand of CM053792.1, from coordinate 356,145,502 downwards.
GAATTGCCACAAAAGATTAATCATCAAAATGCTACGTGAAACTATGGCATTTTGAATAGCTCCCCAAACCAACATGGGTTTAACTAGGATCCCACAACAAGATTAGGTTTTAATGGCCCATAAAACCATTACAAGGTTTTGAAAAGTTCATGAAACTTTCACTATGAGCCTCATGAGATTAATAAAATAATATTAAAAAATAACAAAAATTAGATTTTGATTTATTAAGGGATCCAAAACTATATTGGGGTTTTCAAAGTTACCACAAGCCATCAAGTTGGGTTTTGAAATGGCTCCCAAAATTAATCTAAAGTCTAGATCAAAGTTGATCATCCAAAAAGTCTACAACTTTCCCAACAAACCCTTATCCACATGTATAGGATTGGATCCCAAATTAATATACGGACTAAAAAAAATCACTAGAAGGGAGAATAGAATTTTTTTCCACTTAGCATTCCAATAGTTGTGTGGTGCAATGAGTATCCGAGGGTACTCTTGTTGGAGGTAAACTAGATCCTTGTAGATAACCACATAGTGGAAATACAATTCAAAAGCAAGATATGTTACAAATCATAACACTTTATTCATAAATACAATTGTTTACATGCAATATGCCTAGCTATAAGGCCTTTTGGGTTAGGGCCAAATACAACAACAATTAAAAAATAGTTTTGCAAGATCCCACAAGATCCAACTCACAGTCGTAATACTAGCTAGTCTAGTTCCACACTCTATTAGGAAACCCAAAGGAAATATCAACTTGTGCTCGCAAGCCCACCAAGAAATCTCCTAGTTCAGCAAGCCTCAACTACTAGCCCTTCAAGGTTTGCTCATAAAATTCATCCTCTTTTTCAAGCTGGATGAATATACCACACTACCTTAAGACTCCAAAAACCACCCCTTACTTATACCCAACTAAGCCACAAGTTATCCTATCCCATTAAAAATTAAAATAAACCCTAACATTAAATATTTTTATAAGCCACAATTCTGCTAAATTATTAGAAGATTATTAGTACAATATTAGTACAATCTTGTACTAATATTAACTTCTTCTTTTCACTTCTAATTTATCAGTACAATCTTCTAATAAACTTGGATTCACACAGGTATCTGCTAAATTATTTTTATAAGCCACAATTCTGCTAATTTATTAACCAATTGAAAGCCTCTCTTGCATAGGTTATTGATACTATGTATTTTATTCTAAACCATTATTGCATAGAAGATTCCAATTTTTTGAGTTAAACCTTTAAACCAACAAGAATCCTAAAAGGTAGGGTCATAACTCAAAAGGAGTTATGAAATGCTAGAGTAAATAGAAAAACAACCATAAGGATTAAATAACCAAACATGAGAGGTGAAGTCATCCATTTTGATCCTCCAAGAATAAAGCTCCACCTAGATCTTCAACATGTTGGTATTGATGCACATAAGGTTCACCCATTAACCATTAATTTATTAATTGAAAACTATACTAGCATAAAAACGCTTGCAATAATTAAGCAGAGCTGAATCGTCAAATCCTTCCATCAAAAAACTTTCTCTAAGCCAAGAATCTTCAAAGAATCTAATCCATTTGCAATAATGGGTTACATTAGCATAAAGTTTTAATTAAGGTTAGGGTTGATGTCAATTGAGTTTATGTTAAAAAATACATTAAGTTCAAGTTATTATTCAAGATAGGGTTTAGTTATGGTTAGGATTGATGTTTTGGTTAACTTATTATTAGCATTCAATTATGGCTATATTAGGGTTATATTTAAGATAAGGTTATGCATAAGATTAATACTACCTTATCATTAAAGATATTATTTTAGGTCAATACTTGAAGTTAATGTTAAGGATGATATTGTCAACTAAACTATTAACATGATTGAATTATAATTTAGCTAGACATCTAATAGTAGTTATAATAAAAAAGTATATCTAGCCTTAAATAAACCCTACAACTAAATTGAGTTTAAATTATAATAATTAATTGCAAAGCATTATTTTCCCTTTTATGCCCATTTTGGCTTAAAGGGTTGGCTATCCTTTTGCCTCATTTTAGTTATTTATGTGATTATTTTAATAATATATACATAAACATATAATCATTTATATAACTCCATTATATTTTAATAAAATAAACTAAAATTGTAAACAAATAATTGTTGATAATTAATAGATTTTTCTTTTGAATAATTGATTTGTAAATAAATTACTTTTTATATCGACTATTTTTAATACCATTTTAAGGACATGCAAAAGTCAATAAGAATTTTATGATTAATCTAAGACAATCTAAAATTGGATAAATAAATTTGAAAAAATAAAATTAATGATATTTTAAAGGAATAGAAGACTATGATTTTTAATTAATGTTACTATTCTAAAATTATTCTTTTGACTTAAATCTCATTTAAGCTCCTATTTGAGTCCATATAGCAATTTACTTAATCATAATTATAACTATAAACTATACCTAACATTAATTGTAAATTTTGAGGGTAATAACAGAAGTATTAATACAAATAACTGAAATAATAACTAAGAGTGTCACTTTTATAATAAAATCCATTTTCCCAAAACCGATTGATTAAGACAACAAAATATTTTAATGTGTGGAGAACTTTCCTATGATTTATAATCATATTCCTAAAATTAAAACAATAATATGATATTTTTCTTATTGTAGTCAAACTCTCTATAAATTAGAACAATTTATGTTACATGTTAGAAATATCTAAATATGTTGTTGATCTTGCAAATAAAATTACATTTTCAATTTATGAAATATTTTTTTATATGCTCATATATTTATTCTAAAATAATATTTTTAATAATAATTCCGTTAATTGAAATTTGTTTAAAATTTGTACCTTTTATTTAAGAATGGAATTGTAACATCTAATATATTAGCTAGCATGCTAATATGTTTGAATTAGATATAACAATTGACCTTTTGAATTAGATGGCTTGTTTTTATTGCTGACAGAAAAAACTGAGCCAGTCACGAGCTGGTCCTGAATTCGATTACATAAATGGATATGGACATGAGACCTCCTGACTCAAAAATGGTTATTGTCATCGCATGTAATTTAGCTTGTGTCCCAGATGACGGAAACAGGGCTTCTTACGCTGTAACCATGAGCGCCGCTTGAAACCCACGTAATTGAGCCTTGCGAGAACCTTGATCTCATAGGATTAGTTTTGTTTGCTGAAAATGTGACGCTATAACTCTTCTTCTCCATCACTGCCCCAAACGATAAAGACGTTGGATTCACAATCATGTCAACCCCTCTGGGAGGAACAATGTTCACGGTGTACATGGATTGGGCAGTCCCGACATTCGTTACGGTTCTTGTCAAGGTGACAGAATAATTTAGGTTATTGAAAACCAGAGAGAAGGATGGATAATTGAGATTACCCGGAAGAGTGCTACTTTCATTATTGGAAGGGCACGCAATATTCTTGCTTAAGATGACCTGAATCTGCGATTCTGTGTAGTTCAGCCCACAGAGATAAGGAACATAATCTTTGGCGCTAAGGTCATATATAAGACCCGGATCGGCAGCTCTTTCGGGGTTTATATGTCCAGCGCCCGTAGCAAATATATCTGCCGGTGCGAAATTGTTTCCACCGTCAAGAATCGGCCCGCCATTCTTATCGAGGTGCTCTGCAGTTGTAATAAGCGCAGACTTAATGGCCGCGGGAGTCCATTCCGGGTGAACGGCTTTGAGCAGAGCAGCAACCCCGCTGACATGCGGAGTGGCCATTGACGTGCCGTACAAGATGTTGAACATCACTCTTCTGTCATCTTCACTGCTATCATGAGGATCTGGACTGAGATCCGAAGGCCAAGCTGCTATGACGGCAAATCCAGGGGCGATCAGGTCGGGTTTCAGAATTTCGGGGCTGACCGTGTTGGGCCCGCGGGATGAAAATGAGGCCACTGCGGGCGCCGAGATATTGTTGGCGTCGCCGAAGACAGTGCCTTGGAACTCAATAGCCGCCGTGGGGGTATTTGTAGAATTCATATAGGCTGCCAGGGCAAGTGCTGCCTTATTACCAAGCGTTGTTGTCGGCAAGACAGGAGCGTACAATCGAATTTCCTCGTCATCGTTAACGAATATCACGCCCGCCCCTCCGGCCTCTCGAACGGCTTGACCCTGCTCCACTAGATCGCCAGGTCCGCCTCTTATGCACACCACGAGCTTTCCTTTTACTACATCTCGGTTGAGAAATTGACCCCCACAGGTATCTACCTGAACAAGGCTCAGTTCATTGGTCTGGTCGTGGCCCATGCCGTTGAAGAGTGACTCGCCGTACAGAACTGTTCCGTCTCCGAGCTTGAGATTCGCGACGAAATGTCTGTCCATGGAACTCGCGCCGACGGTCATGATCCAAGGCGCGCCGTTGTAAAGATACGACGGCTCCGTCGGCCCCTCGTTTCCTGCTGCGCAGCTCACAAAGATGCCCCTTTCCATCGCTCGGAAGGCCCCGATGGCGATCTCGTCCTCGTAAAACGGAATAGCGCCGCTGCCGAGAGAGAGCGAGAGCACGTCCACGCCCTCAGATATGGCGGCGTCCATCGCCGCCAGAACATCTGATGTCCTACATCCCCCCTCCTTGCAAACCTTGTAAACGGCGATGTGAGCACCCGGCGCCATTCCCTGCGCGGTTCCTTGAGAACTGCCAAAGAGTCCCGCATTTGCAACGAGGCTCCCCGCGGCAGTGGATGCAGTGTGAGTGCCGTGTCCGTCCAAGTCCCTCGCCGTCTTATCCTCGGTGTAAATTCTCGCTCCGATGAGTTTGTTGTTGCAACTGGACGCATTGAAATCTGTTGTGGTCTCGCAGACTCCTTTCCACCGAGAAGGGACAGCACCGGTATTGAGGTCTGGCTGAAACGAAGGGCTCTCCGGCCACACGCCACTGTCCAGCACGCCAATTATGGTGCCCTTGCCCGCGTTAGATCTCGGCCAGAGTCCCTTGCTTGAATCCAGGCCCAGAAACTTTGCAGAATATGTTGTCTGCAAGTGCAGCATTCTATCAGGATACGCATCCAAGAAACCTGGGATCTCTCGCATCGCCTCAATTTCTCATTTTGTTAGTCGGGCGGAAAATCCAGTCATGACATTCTCATACGCGTGCAGTAGATTTTGACTAGAACTTCCTCCTCGCTCTTCTTCCGCTGCTTCTTTGGGCAAAAACGATGAATACCACATCCTCAGCTCCTCAACGCTATGTGGACTTATGTCCGGCTGCTCCACACGAACGATATAGATCCGCGATTCCTCGCTTTCCTCTGCAAAAACATCTGGATCGGACATAAGTATTACGGTCGCTATTATCACGAACAGGAGCTTCTTCATCTGTCCATTAAACGATCTTCTCGCTAGAATGCCCATCTTAGATGATGCCCAGAGATATTCAACCCAATGGATAACAATGCGATCTAGGTCTCTGTTATTTATGCACCTCAAAAGCTTCCAGCGGTGTAAAATGCCAAATGTTTGAATCAGTAATCTTGTTATAACACACCAACCTTCCTATGGGCATCCCCTCACAGTTTGGGCTACGATATTAGCTGGCTTCGTAACAAGTTTTACTGATTCTCTCGCCATACATGTCCCTGACCAATTTTCTTTGCCAACTTTCCTAACTTTACAGTACCTATTATCTCTGCATTAACACGCGCCATTTTACGAGATCGTCTTATCTTTCGTTTTTGCGTTTTTGTTATTCCCACAATATCCTAGAATTCGTGGAATGTCCTCTTTTTCTGATATTTTCTTCGTTTTTGATTTAACAACATTGTTCTTCTAATACTTTGGAATATATTTATTCTTCTTTTTTTTAGAGATATATTTGAAGGGAAATAAAAAATATTCTATTCAAATAAATTTTTGGAATTGAGAACAAATACGTAAGAAATGTATAAAAATCTCTGCAATAGCTGTCTTCTTAACAAGTTCGATTGATCCTCTTCCTTCTGTTTTAGAACATTGTTATTATACAAATATCGCAGAATTAGTGGAATTATTATCCAAATATCTTAGAGGTAAATAAAAAACTATCATAATGAATTATATCAATCAAAAAAATATAATGAAATAAATTTTTAGAATTGTTTACAAATATGTAAATTTTTGGAGTTGTTTACAAATATGCATGTAAGGAATTTAGATTAATTAATGAAACAATTAAGTATATATGTTTTAAAATTAAAAACACATCATAATTTTTGTATTATTTCAGAATTTTTTAACATTTTCCTTTTTTAAGATTTATATTTGCAGAGAAATAAAAATTATATTGAAATAAATCACAAAAATTGAGAACAAATATGTCACATGATCAAATAAATAATGAAATCAATAGATACATGTTTTAAAATTAAAAAACACATCATAATTTTTTGTATTAATTAGTTTTTAAACATTTTCCCTTTTTTAGACAAATTGACAAATTGACCTTAATGTGAACAATCTCCCCATTTGGCATTAGTGACAAGAACACTTATCAAACCAAAATGTAAATTCTTGAAATTATAAGTCAAAAACTTCATTTATCAACATTTCGTGTCTTCAACTCGATTTTGACTTCATGTTGATGTAGCTCAGTAAATTACGATATTTTTATATTTTTTCAAAATTTCATATTTCTTGCTTATTTGTACATTACTATACTACTCCCCCATACATATATCTCTCCTATACATATATCTAGAGTATGATAATCTTCTCTATATACATATATATACTTCTCCCCCTTTACCAATAATATCCTCCCCAATTTTGACATAAATGCCAAAGGTGTACAAAATCTACAAGTTCATAGAAAAATGTGACAAGAAATCAGAATGTACTTTCAGAATTAGTACCATAGTATTGTTCAAATTCTCTTGCAATACCTTAATTGCATGGTTAAGATTGTAATATAATCTTAATCATAACTATAATCCTAATCTTAATAAGAACCCTAATCTTAATCATAATCCTAGAATTTATAGCATGGTTAAGATTGTAAGTTATATATCATGGTTAAGGTTAGTGTAAAGGATTAAGGAAATATTAGTGCAAGGCTTGATTGAATAATTGAGGTTAGTGTTTAGGTTCGAAAAGTGATGGATTTTGGTTAGGGTTCAAGGTTAAGGTTATGGTTTGAATCATGCTTAGCTCTAGGGTTAGGGTTAGATTTTTTTTATTAGTGATTGAACTATAGCATTAATCCCAAGATCGTGATATTAATACTAACCCTAAATATGAACCCTAATCCTAGATGCTAAATCCTATGGTTCTAACCCTAACCCTAAACATTTAATAATATTCATATGCAAACCTATACCCTAATACTAATATTGACAACCCTAGATCTAAAATACTAAAGTCTAATCCTAGGCCTAATCATAAAGATTGAACACTAATCCTTATTACTTAATCATAACCTAGATGTTAAATGTTAATTATAACATTATTCCAAAATTCTAACCCTTATAAAGAATCTAACCTAACATAATATTATAATCCTAAAATATAAATTTTAGATGCTAATCTAAATCCTAATTCTAAAATTTAAACCAATAAACCTAAATACTAAGGTAAACCATAATCATAAATGTTCAATCCTAATACTAAATGGCCAACCTAATCTTATATTCTAATAATCTAAATGCTAAATCACAATCCTAATTGTAACCTAGTACTAATTATTATATGAATCCATATCTTAAACCTAATCTTAATGATAACTATAAATATGTATTATGTCGAACTCTAATCCTTATTCTAAACCATAATCCTAAGCCTTGAGAAATTCTAACCCCATTCCTAAATCCTAAGTGTTATGTTTATTGTTCTAGGGCCATATAGTTAAGGAAAGGCTTAAAATTATCATTGGGGTCAGAATTTAGGTTAGACTTATAGTTATGATTAAAAATATGATTAAATTTAGAATTGTGATTAGGGCTTAGATATAGCTAGCATTATGGCGGGGATTATTTTTATGACTAATACTTAAGGTTGGACTTAGGATTATGTTTAGGGATAAGGTTTAAGATGACGGTAAATATGTTGGTTAATGCTAGGGTTTATATCATGGTTAGCATTTGGCTTATTAATAAGGTTAGAGATAGACATGTGGGTAGGGTTAGTGCTTAATGTAAGGATTATGGTTAAAATTGGGGTTTACGTCATGGTTAGGGATAAAGTGAGTATTAAGGTTAGCGAAGGATTAAATTTTTGGTTAGGAATTATGATTTGGGTTTTAGGGTATGTGTCATAGTTAGAGATAGGGTTTGGGATATCTTGGTTAGAAGTTTAATAATTATCAATAGGGTTAGGGTTTTTGGTTAGAAGTATAATCAAGGTTAATGTTTTAATTAAGGATCTTTTAGGGTTTTTGTGTGAATTGTACTTTAGGTTAGAGTTAGGGTTGGGTTTTGATAACATGTCATGTTAGATTTGGTGCTATTCATAAGGTTACAATTATGATTAAGGTTAGGGCTATGGTTAGGGTTCTCATTACACTTTGATTAAGGTTGGGGGAATATAATCAAGAAATTTCAATTCCTTACTATTGATTTATTTATTGATTTGTAATGTAAGGATATAGATATATTTTCCCCTTTACATGTGAACCATATTGATTCACATTAAAATAGCTTATAAAAGATTATCTATAATAGAAAATGATTTTATTTTTTTTAAATTTTGTAAAACAAATAATTTTGGTAACTAATTTTTTAAAGAATAATAAATATATTTTTAACAATAATACTATTATGATTAAAAAAATGAAAAAAATAATAATATTAATTTATTTAAGAGCTTTTAAGTCTAAAGAAATTTAGAAACATTTTAATTTTTTTTGTATACTTTTCTAAATATTTTATAGATTTATCCAAAATCAGATGTAGAGAGATATTATTTTCCATTATTTTAGAAGCATCCAAATTCTATGTTTTGATGTTTTAAATTAAGAATAAAAATATGTCCACTTCGCACTATTTAGAAACATATAATTTCTGTAGTTTGATATTTTGAATGTAGAACAAAATTATTTTCTTGTAGAAAAGTACAAAATAAAATAGAAACATTCTAAATAAAAATTAGAGTTTTAAAATAATTTTGCATGTTTAAAGTCATATTTTTATATTATTTTACTAAAGTTGTTATATATTTCTTGATATTTAGACAAATTATATATTCTTAATATAAAACACCAATTTTAAGAATATGCTCAACATGAAATCACCATCCAAAGAAATAAATTATTGCAAAGTGTTATAATAAAAACACATTAGAATTTGATTTAAGTAAAAAAATTCAATAATTGTGGTTCCATAGTACAACTCATATGGAACATTTATAATAGAAGGAAACTAAAATGAGAACCTGATAAAGCTAAGCTTTTTAAAAATGAACTATAGAATACTTAGAGATTTACTACATGCAAATCATTTTAAAATGATTAAAAAAGTTAAGTTACCTTAATAAAACCTTTCAAATTTTGTTGCATACAAATTATTTAAAATCATACAAAGCATAGTTTTTCAAATATATATAAATTGACCACAACCAAAAAGATACCAAATAAACACTAGCCAACAACAAAAACCATGAACTAGTAGCAAAGCACCACACTAACAATCCTAGCAACCAATCTAAACCAACAACTACCAACTAGCAAACACAATCCAACACCATCAGTTTCCAGCACAATAAACATAGGGACCTAATACACACCACCTGAGGTCAACATAACAAAGGCCAACCAATTACTTTTGTGTCTCCTTGAGATGATCCATCATGTATAACTTGGGGGGATGAAAAGGCCTCGTCTCATTCAACCCATGGGAGGCCTCTTGATTATTTTATTCCTTTTAAGAAGTCTCCTCCTTGCACTTCCTCTTTGAAGATCTTTCCTCAAGATGGGCCTTCAAATTGTTGATGTATTCCTCCATTTTGGCTTGCACTAAATTATTTTGGGAAACAAACTTGTCCATTTATTCCCCAAGGTTATCCTTAGCATTTTTAATAGATACCAAGGCACTTAGCCTTTCATTTGTTTCTTCCTTTGAGAGAGCTTTATTAGAACACTTGTTTCTCTTATTAATTCTCTCCCTTATCAAAATGGATGAAAATATTCAATAATGTTGATTTCTAGTTACAAAAATCATGACCAAAGTATGTCAAGCTTCAAAATCTAAATTATTTTTTAGGTTGTTACTTCAAACTAATATGGGTAACATAACATAATGCTAACCTCTATTACTATAAAACCATCCATTTTTTTGCATAATAAAGATAGTCATTAACTATATTCTATTCACACTTTTTTAACTGTTAATTGTTTATTATAATCATTGTTGTCAACCTATGGTGCACATTGATAATTTTATGAGTTTCATAAATGTGTAGTTAATATTGTTATTCTTATCGATCCTCTATGTACACAAAATGTTCTTAGTATATGGGAAGTTGAAATATGTAAGAAAAACCATTTGATGTTTGATATGGTAGAATTTGTATTTGGACTCCTATATTTGATGATACAATGCTATACTAATGTCTTGTGGTGATGGTAAGTCATTTTACATGTAATATATTAGAAAGGTGTCAAGCATAGGTGTATATGAGCAATGTTAATATGCTAATAGAAACCAAATTTAAATAAAGGTTCTACAAACTAAACAAAATTCATAAACTTCAAGATAGACTAAGATGAGCTCTCAATTGAGAATATGAGCCATTAATGGACACTCTCAATAAGAAGCTCTCTTGTTGAGTAGCTTTATCTAAATGGATAGGATGTATGCTCAATATGCTTCCAAAGGCTTCAATGGATGATTGTGGATTTTTGGTGTGGATAGATGGCCTTAGTGTGGATTTGGTTCTCAAAATAGCATTATAACTTTACTTCATGGATTGTGTTATTTGGCAAAGGGGAAGGATCCAATTTATAGGCAAGAGGCTTGAGGGATTGAGGGCTAAGATGCAAGGATGGGAAAAAGCTCATGGAGGGCTCAGATTGCATGAGAAGAGAGCACATGGATTGTGCTTCCTTACAGCCAATCAGGGAGTGACACATGTCACAGGGTGAGAGGATGGAGGAAAGGGGAAGGATGAGTCAACAAAGGAGGCTCAAGGGATAAAATCTTCATAAAGACCATCATAATGGCTTGTAAGAGCAATAAAAGGGCTTGGAAGAGTCATTTATGGCCTAGTGGACTTCATAAAGTTTTATGGTTGAGATATTTTGAGGGAGATGAGACCAATTTCGACTTGGGCTTGATTAGGAGGGTTTTAAGCTTGCTTAGGATTGTGCAAATGATTAGAGGATGGATTAGGATGGTTTAGGATTAGCTTAGGGATAGGCAAGTGGATGGCATTTAATGAGGGTGGGTGAAGGAGGAGATATTTGTTAACTTTGGCTTGGGTTAGTAAGTCTTAACCCATTTTTAAGGAATGTGACAAGGTTAGGAGGGGATTAGGATTAGGTTTAAAGACATCTTCTAGAAGAGTCTAGACTTTGGATGAGGATAAAGACTTTCTAGAATAGTCTAGAATTTCCTAGGATGAGGATGAAGACTTTCTAGAAGAGTCTAGAACTTCTTAGGATGAGTATAAATTATATTTTTAGGAAATAAATAAAGTTTTATTTATTTCAAGGGTTTGGGTTGAGGAGATATTTATTAAAACTTTTTTAATAAACATGAGGATTAATATTTAATCTTAATTAAATATTTTGAGTTGGGATTAGGGGTAGGAAATGATGGGATTAGCCTTTAATCAAAATTAAAGAAGGATTAGAAGATTTTGGAAGAGGTTAGTGGTCTTAAGGAAATTGGCCAAGTTTTGGGCAAACAATAATTTATTTATTTATTTTGGGTTTTTTGGTCAATTTATTAATTAAATAATTAATAAATAAGGAAATAATGTTTAAATAAGATTTAAACATTTTTGAGAGGGATTCCTTAATTAAATATTTTTAATTAAGATAAAGGGAATTAATGGCATAAAAAAAAATTAATGATATAATTAATTAATTAATAAATGATGATGTCATCAGAACTGTGTCATAAAATAAAAATACTTTATTTTCTAAAGATTTTTAGGTGTCTACATTTTGCCCCTCTTTGATGTGATGCCGCAAGTGGCATGGCATCAAAGATAAGAAAATAAGATGCCCAAGGCTAGAGCAGAAGAGGAGAGAATGGACTGCAACATCATTAATTAATAAATGATGATGTCATCAAAACTTTTTCAAAAAATAAAAATACTTTATTTTCTAAAAGTTTTTAGGTGTCTACATTTTTCCCCTCTTTGATGTGATGCCGCAAGTGGCATGGCATCAAAGATAAGAAATAAGATGCCCAAGGCTAGAGCAGAAGACGAGAGAATGGACTGCAACATGCCCCCTCAAGAAGGCGGCAGGGAGAGAAAGCAAGGCTCGACGACTTCTTGAAAAGTACAAGAATCCAAGATGAGCAAGAAGACTCAGATTGGCTTAAGAGAAGAGGTTTAGTTAGCTCAAACTCTCACTACGGGAGAATGATAAAGGGAGAATCAGAGGCACAAGAGGAAGCAAGCTTAAGTTCTCAGGGATTACAGAGGATGAAGGAGCGGAGCGCTATAAAAAGGAATCCAGGATAGGGAGATGGATGAGGGGATTATAAAGCTGATGCAACAGGATTTCCAAGAGTAAGATTGGTGGAAGATGGGTTTCGGAGATCCCTAGGACTAGGATTGTGGATCTCGAAAGATGAGGCTTGGTGGATTGATTTGGATTGGTGGATCCCTAAGACTAGGATTGTGGATCCCTAAAGCTAAGAGTGATGAGTGATTCAAAGATATACTGATGCATAAGCTAGGGTAAGAGAGACGGATGCTGGATATGGATGGGGGATAATGGAGATGAAGGAAAACCATTGAAGCTTTTTGAGTGGGGGGATACTTCAAAGAGAAGTACCACCATGTAGTTGAGCACTAGATTTTCTATAGGATTGTTGGTTAATTGCCAAGGTTACCAAGAACATCAAGGCCTTTTCACCAACTATCCAGAGGACTGATGAACTGACTCAAAACAAACACACAAGGATTGCCCTAGTATCACACATGAATCCCAGAGGAAGCAGTGTGGAAACGACACTGGGTAACCCACAAGAAAAAAAGAAAACAAGAAAAAGACATGATCAAAACCTTACGCTCTGATTGCCCCATTTACAGTAAACCATGATATGGAAGATCGTGACAACCTTGAGGAGGGAACAAGGATATTGCTTGGAAAAGATATTTCAAGACCCAATAGGGAAGAGTCCAAATCAAAAGAAAGTGAAAATCCAAAAGAGAACCATTTGCCAACGAGATGGGTAGGATGAGGTACTAACGGACCAAGATCAGACATGAGGAAATCTATATCCTGCAAGGATCTATCGGAGAGCACCTAAGCTGATGGATCTGGATGAGTGATGCGTCTGGCAAGCTAAACTAAGAAAGATAACACTTTGGTGACAATAAATCTAGCTAAAGGATGCATTGGAATAGCTAACCAAGATGTGCGATGGATGCAAGATGTTGATCAAGGACGAACTGACACGAACGCTGGATAGATACAATGGTACTAAGCTAAAGAGGATGTACAAGCTGATGGACCAAGATATTTACAAGCTAAAGCTTACCAAGATAGTTACAAGCAGGAAAAAGCTCAGGATGATAGGATAGCAGGATGGTTCGATGTTGTGCAAGATGCGAAAGCTAAGGGTGGGGTGATAGCGAAAGATATGGATTTGGCAGGATGCATCGAATGATGATGAGAGATTTTGTGACCAAGGATAGCTAGAGGAGCAAGATGAGATGGCTGGATAGGATGGTAGATAGATAGGATTATGATGGATATAAAGAGATGACATTGGGTTTGCATGAGGATAGCCTAGAGCTAGATACCAATGACAAGGGAGGATGGACAAGACAAGATCTCCAAGGAATATAGTGCCCCCAATTAGAAGATAACATGCAGAAGGAGGTCTTATGATGGATGTGATAGGATTGAAGCTAGGATGGAAAAAGCTGAAGGGGCTAGGGAGATGGATGATAGCTGGGATGGTTGGCTAAAGTTGCAGGAGATAAGTGGATGGTGTGAGATGGAAGATGGAGGGTGGAGGATAGGTGGATAGATTGGAAGATGGAGTTGGATGTCAAGAGATGACCAAAAGCATGAGGCTGATAGGCTAAGCTGGGGATGGCGGGATTACGCATGACGCTTGTTTGCCAAGTTTTCATCATGGTACTTATCCAAGGCGCTTGAATTGCCAAGTTTTCACCAGTGGACGCTATATTTTTCTTTTTTCTTTCATTTTTTTTTTTTTTTTTGACTTTGGACTTAGTTGGAATGATTTTGGCTTTCTTCAGCTATTTTTGGCTCATAGATGTTGGTAGGATGGATGAAAAGGGATTGGATTGAACAAGTGGAATGGTGGGTGGGAGTTTGATAGATAATGGATGCGAAGACATAAGGCTTGTGGGTAAATGGATGAGGAAAATGGAAAGATCATCATTGGCACACACCTTGAGAGGTGATAAAGTAGTGGGAAAGATGGTTTTGAGTGAGGTTGAAGAGAAAATGGAGCAAGAGAAAGATAAGGACTAAAAGTAGAGTCGGAAGATGGAGGATGGGAAATTTAGGATAAGAAGCATATGGACTAAAAGTGGATTGGGGGGATGAAGGATGCTTATATGGGGATTTGGATGAAGGATGGATGGATGAGGCTTTTTGAGTAGCATGAATGGATGGCAATTGAGATTTTTCTTTGAGATGCATTTCTTTTATGAGCATCTTGGGTATCCACATGATTTTTGACTTTTTTAGCTTGGGCTTTTGTGGCCTCTTGACTTTTTCTTTGATTGGGATTAAATGTTTCTTGTTTTGAACATGTATTTTAGAAGGGACATGTTGAGACTTGGATTTTTGTGGATTTTTGGATTTATGCTTTTGTATTTTGGCATCCAATATGCTTCTATTAGCCATGGGATGGGAACAAGAGCATGGAGGAGATGGAGGGATAATTGATGGAGTGATAGGGTTTAAAGGTTGGAAGGGATTCAAGGGTGAGTGCCTTTGATGATCTAGCTGGTGGATTTGAGGGGATGGAAGGATAGATTGGAACATAGGATATGGATGGATATAATTGCCCAAAATGGATGGAGGGAAGGAAGGATATGGGCCCAAAATAGATGGAAATAGGGAAGGTGTAGGTCCCAAAATAGATGGAGGGGATAAAGGATTCATATTAGGTATGTAAGGACCCAAAATGGATGGAAAGGGTGTGGGATTTAGATAAGGGATATATGGACCCAAAATGGAGGGTTGGAGATAAGGAGTAGGATGAGGGCCCAAAATAGATGCGGAATAAGATGGATGGATGAGGCTTTGGGGTGGAGATGGAAGGACTTGGGACCATGCAGGAATAGCGGGGATACCAACATCTAGAAATACATTTTCATTTCTTTTTTCAATATGATGTTCATTATTTGGAACACAAGATGTGAGTCTATTACTAGTTGAAGGAGTTGGAGCTTCAGATATGATAATTAGTTCTTTTTCGATGGATCTATCATCATGGATTATGGGAGATGTATGATCATGAAGTAGAGGAGATGGGAGGATAGGATCTTGAGTTGGGTGGGCTGAGGGAAAGGGATCTTGAGATGGAGTAAGTAAGATGGTAGGATTTAGATATGGAGGGGATGGTAAAAGTGGATCATGTAGGGGAATAAGTGGGATGGAAAGAACTGCTATTCTATCGAAGGATATTTCAACATGCTTTTGGACAAGATCTTGACAAGAATGGATGGGAGTGGATGCATGAGGTTCATTATATGGGATTTGGATAATGCTTGGAGGAGGAGATGTGGATGGGATTTGGAGCGATTCGATGGGTGGTATGGGGATGATAGCTATGGGAGATGGAGGTGATATTATAGATGGGGAAGCTTCATTACTGACTACTTCACATGGTTGGATTAGATGACATGGCTTATCGACTGCTGGAGGCGACTTTTCTTGTATTTCCTCTAGGAGATTCCTTGGAGACTCGTGTGTTGGAGGTGGAGGTGGTGGATTGATAGGAATAGCTAGTGTGATGAGGGTGGAAGATTGGAAGCTTGGTTGATTCGATGATGGAGGAGAAGTTGGGATATCAGATGGCATGACTAGATAGTTTGGAATAACTCTTGGATTTTGGGGGATGCTTGGGGGAATGTTTCTAAGGCTTTCAATATACTCATCATAGTCAACAATATTTTCATCATCATTGGAATAGGAGGTTGCGGGAGCAAGGAAAATATGACCAAATACATCATGATAGGTTTGGGATTTCATATTTTGATGATGAGTCGGATGGGGATGGGGTCTTGCATATGGATGAACACGGAAGCTCATGGTTGGATTTGGATTAAATGCAGATTTTGGATTGGTTGATGAAGGATTTCCTAGGGAGAGTCAAAGCTGTATGATAGACCTAAGGAGGATTGGCTAGAGATTTTTGGCTTTCCTGTGGATGGAAGACTTCAAGGGCATGCTATCAAAAAGTGAGATTTTTGCTTTCCTATGGGCTGGATTGGTGGAGATTGTGTCAACTTAAGGTTAGACTAATGATCCTATGGGCATGACACAAGATTGACCACTTGTGGATCCCAACCTTTAGCTCAAGGTGATGAGGGATAACAAGTGACAAAGCTATATTACCCTAGACAAAGCTCTGTCAAAGGGATAACCTTGGTGAGGTTGGTGGATTTGTTTGATTGATTGGATAGAAAATTCTAGCAGAATGAAAATAACTCTCTAAAGGCTTGGGTGTGATTTTGGATTGGGTTGCTAGCTGGCTGGGGGGGATAATTTGGAGAGACTTTGGATTTGGGATTGTTCTAAAGAAGGGAACTAGATAGATTTGGTTGCAGCGGGGGAGCTTGGATGATTTTCTGATGAGGCAGTGACTACACTAAGTATGCCTTGAGCTAGGAGATTTTTTCTTTTTTGGGATTTTGACCAAAGTTGGCAAACATTCATTCACAAGCTATGAACAAACAAGCAAAGAAAAGTTTTCAGCAAGCACGTCAAACACACCAACATCCTAGGAAGCTTTCTACAAGGATGAAATTTGGTTTAGCTAGGGAGTCCTCGATATACGCAAGGTACGTGAGGCCCAAATCCATAGATGAAACCAAAAAGATGTCACACAGCCAAGAGGAGTGGTAACCCACTTCTCCTCTTTCACTTCTCAAGGGTATAAAGTTCCTTGAGGCTTAGCCTGAGTGACAAAATTTTGATCCCAAGAGAGGTGTCTTTGGATTCACCTCCTGATCTTTATACTCCGCCGGAACGCTGGAGTTGAGGTCGTCCCAAGGGGTGATGAAATCCCCAAGCAGGTCTCCTAAAAAGCTAAGACAATATTTTGGATCCTAATCTTATGCACCCAAGATGGCCTCGAAAGACGACAAGGGGAGAGAAGACTTGGATGATCTTGGGCTAAAAAACACACTTGTTCTTTTACCAACTGACGCTTAAGTTTTCTGATCTAGACTTTGCAAGCACTCATGTTTAAGATACAATGTTTATTCCAACTTTGAAGCATTGACAAAAATAAAATTGATCAAAGAATGCGAACAAGAAGAAGAGTTAGGGTCAACAAGAACGTAAACCCGTGCGCCCGGAGGCCCTCCACGTCAAGTATCGATTGATTTTTCTTTAAGGCATTCAAGATTGAGTGTGAGTTTATTTTAAGCCCAAAAAAAAGGTGTGTGAGATTCGATTTCAAGCATGCGCCCGGAGGTCCTCCACGTCAAGATTTGTCCAATTTTTATGCCCAAATGAAGTGTGAGCGAGATTAATGCACATTCAAGGAATTTTCCAACTTAGAAAAACCACTAAAAACCCAAGTGAGTGGAGTTTGATTTGCGTGGAGCACTTAACACCCTCTTAGGTGGACCCATCCCCATAGATGGCACTGAGATTGCAACCAATGGTTAAATTGATGCGTGATTAAAGAGGGTGAGTCCAACGACAAACTGACTCAAAGCATTTTTATTTGTTTTTATAACTTAAAAGATTACAAAAATGTAGATTCTTTTTATGCTCCAAAAGATGATTATTTGATCTATGGCATTCAAGATTGGATTTTTTGTTTTAATCATGCATTCATAAAAAAAACAAACTTTGATTTTAATCCATGGCACTCAAGAGTGATTTTAGCAACATGCATTCAAAGACAAGTGACTAAACATTCATGTTTTTTCCTTTGAGCATTCAAGATTGAGATTTTGTGTGTTGGTTTAAGAACTTTGAAGTGCTTTGTTTTAATCTTAGATCATTCAAGATTTTTTTTGGACTCAAAAGTGAAAATGACTCTTTGGACTTTGCTTTTCATTCAAGATTTTGTGTTCTAGTTTGCATGTTTTAAGCCCAAAAATGATATTCCTAGATTGTTTTGATGCATGAAAAACCTAAGAAACATTCAAGATTTTGCAACAAGACATTTGTTTGGAACAAATAACAAAGCTTTTTAGGACAATTTTGGCAACCATTTAGGACTCTTCGTTTTCATGAGATCTTTAAAAGAACTTTAACATATTTGCAAATGAGGTTCATTTTATCCTTGATTGATGCTTTTGAGTTTGATTTAGATTTTAGTGTGCACTTAGTGTTGATTTTGAACCTTTTGAAATGGAAACTTGAAGTTCTTTTTAAATTCCCAAAAATGAAGTGTTCCTAACTTTGCATGAATGCATCTAAAACCTTGATGTTGCAAGGATGCAAATGATTAGATTGGTTTAGTTTCACTTGTTAAAAGATTTTTTCTTTTTTGCAAATTTATAATTTTTTAATGGATTTAAGTATGATTTGGGGGTTCATTTTAAGTACTAAAAAGAAGTGTGTATGATTTTGCTTCCTTAAAAAAAAAATGGCCAAGATCTCCCACAAGAAGAAGAAGAAGAAGTAGATGGAATAAGAAGAATATAGACAAGAAGAAGAAGAAGAATTCCAAGTGCTTTGTCCACCTATAAGCTTGAAAAATCTGCAAATACTATGAGATAGACTATGAGTTCCTTTGTCTTCTTCATGCTCATGTGGACCTACAAAACCAATTTATACAATCGTACCAATCACAAAAACAAGCAAAATTAGCCAAAATCAACAAATGACATACAAAACTTGACTAAAAAAGCTAATGAAGATGACCCATGCGGAGTCCCACTGGGTATGCCAAAATGTATATGAGAAATGTTAGTATGCTAATAGAAACTAAATTTAAATAAAGCTTCTACAAACTAAACAAAATTTATAAAATTCAAGATAGACTAAGATGAGCTCTCAATTGAGAATATGAACCATTAATGGACTCTCTCAATAAGAAGCTCTCTTGTTGAGTAGCTTTATCTAAATGGATAGGATGTATGCTCAATATGCTTCCAAAGGCTTCAATGGATGATTGTGGATTTTTGGTGTGGATAGATGGCTTTAGTATGGATTTGGCTCTCAAAATAGCATTATAACTTTACTTCATGAATTGTGTTATTTTGCAAAGGGGAAGGATCCAATTTATAGGAAAGAAGCTTGAGGGATTGAGGGCTAAGATGCAAGGGTGGGAAAAAACTCATGGAGGGCTCAGATTGCATGAGAAGAGAGCACATGGATTGTGCTTCCTTACAACCAATCAGGGAGTGACACATGTCACAGGGTGAGAGGATGGAGGAAAGGGGAAGGATGAGTCAAAAAAGGAGGCTCAAGGGATAAAATCTTCATAAAGACCCTCATAATGGCTTGTAAGAGCAATAAAAGGGCTTGGAAGAGTCATTTATGGCCTAGTGGACTTCATAAAGTTTTATGGTTGAGATATTTTGAGGGAGATGAGAGCAATTTCGACTTGGGCTTGATTAGGAGGGTTTTAAGCTTGCTTAGGATTGTGCAAATGATTAGAGGATGGATTAGGATGGTTTAGGATTAGCTTAGGGATAGGCAAGTGGATGGCATTTAATGAGGGTGGGTGAAGGAGGAGATATTTGTTAACTTTGGCTTGGGTTAGTAAGTCTTAACCCATTTTTAGGGAATGTGACAAGGTTAGGAGGGGATTAGGATTAGGTTTAAAGACATCTTCTAAAAGAGTCTAGACTTTGGATGAGGATAAAGACTTTCTAGAATAGTCTAGAATTTCCTAGGATGAGGATGAAGACTTTCTAGAAGAGTCTAGAACTTCTTAGGATGAGGATGAATTAGATTTTTAGGAAATAAATAAAGTTTTATTTATTTCAAGGGTTTGGGTTGAGGAGATATTTATTAAAACTTTTTTAATAAACATGAGGATTAATATTTAATCTTAATTAAATATTTTGAGTTGGGATTAGGGGTAGGAAATGATGGGATTAGCCTTTAATCAAAATTAAAGAAGGATTAGAAGATTTTGGAAGAGGTTAGTGGTCTTAAGGAAATTGGCCAAGTTTTGGGCAAAAAATAATTTTTTTATTTATTTTGGGGTTTTTGGTCAATTTATTAATTAAATAATTAATAAATAAGGAAATAATGTTTAAATAAGATTTAAACATTTTTGGGAGGGATTCCTTAATTAAATATTTTTAATTAAGATAAAGGGATTTAATGGCATAAAAAAAATTAATTAATTAAATAATTAATTAATTAATAAATGATGATGTCATCAGAACTTTTTCAGAAAATAAAAATACTTTATTTTCTAAAGGTTTTTAGGTGTCTACAATAGGAAGCTAGTAGATGTAGGAAATAGCATCAAAATTCCTTATTATAGATTCCTTTATATTTCTTAGGATAAGAAATTGGTGAATTATGGTTTAGGTGTTATTATAAATGATTTGTGAATGTTGACTATCCTAGTTTTTAGCCCATCAAAGTTTGGTGATTAAAGTTACAATTTTATATTTGTTTTTGAATAATTTACGTTTTATTAGTAGTTTTTAAATTTATTAATGCTATGGCTGATTGTTAAAAATGTTGTGGACTAGTCAATAGAATGCTTCATGTTGATGTTTCTATATGTATAATTAATATTCAATCTTTTGATTTGGGATTTAGATTTTTGGTACGAGGTAAAATAGATCAACATGAGAGGACATTGAAATGAATATTATAAGGAATGGTACTATATGTGTTCAATTTTTTCTTGCCTTATTTTGATACGTTTGTATAGCTAGAAGTAGAAGAATGAGCATTTACTCGAGTATTTACAAAGTGTCAGGAGAGTGTACACTATGGAAGCACAATTAGAAGAGGAGGAAAAATTGTAACAATTTTTTTTACTCACCTCAAATCAAAGATGGATGTCTCAAATATTAGTTTATTTAAATAAATTTTAGTATAATGTTCTACTATAAATTCACAACCTCTCAATTATATTAGGACCAAAATCCTTACAACATCTAGGTGATCTTGTGATTTTGTAAAATAACTTATCCAAACTTGAACATATTTGATTTTCAATTTATTAAGAACAATATCGCAAAGTCAAAGGAGACCCTCCCTAAGTATGTTAATCTTGGAACAAAATCTAAAACTCCAAGTTGTAGGAAAAAGCAAAGGCAAGCTTTTGATTGTAGAGTTGAGTGAAGAAAAATAGAGGCTATGGAAAGGGGAAAAAAAAGAGAATGTCCAAATTACAAAGAAATAACGACTAATTCTAAAGGTGCAAGTGAAGAAGAGGTGAATAGTCTAGAAATAGAGGAGGATGGTGAGAGCAATTACTTTGGTGGGTCGGTTGAGAAAATGTTCCAACCACTAAGAATATGACCTTCCCCTATTTTAATCCATTCAGAGGAAGTTAAAGAAAGTATGCAGACAAGTGAAGATGAGAATGCCAAGTGAAGATTTCTTGGAAGATTGTACTGATAAATTAGAAGTGAAAAGAAGAAGTTTATCCAAATTTACCATTTCCCAAATTATCCTTTTTCAATTAAAGTTGGGAATAGATATTATAGATATAGAGGAGGCTGAGATAGACATTTCAACTTCCAAAGAAATTGAACTTGCAAACCTTGTCATAGATTGGGATTCTATGGAAGAAGATGATATTCTTCAAAAACCAACTAATGTGATTGAAAAGACAAAGTCTTGGTTGAAATTGAAAAAGGGAACCTGTGCGAGCGTCAGGGTTGATTTTGTTTCTAATATTGGTTTCCCTACTACAGGTAGTAGAAGGTCATCAAGAATTTCTAAGAAAAAGTTTCACAATCATCCCCTTGTGCAAAAAACCTATTCCAGTAAAAAGACCAAAATGTTAACTCCATCAAGCCCTCACCAAGTTATTCAAGTTGACAATGAGAAAGAAAAAGATCAATGTGAAGAACTCATTGATAATAGCCAGAGGGTTCAAATGATTGTGGGTTCATCTCCTCCAAGGCTACAGACTGTAACTACTTTGGAAGGGGTTGTTGGATCATAACAGGATGTTGTATCTCCTAACTAGCTTGTGGCCTCGATGAATAGGGAAACAAGTTTAGTTCTAGTATCTTTTCTTGTTGATGATATTGTGAGTAAGTACACTAATAAGGCTTCGAAACCCAAAATGACCAAAAACATTACTAGGATAACTTTTGATAGTGCAACTAGGAGGAGCATTGCTGAGGTAGCTACTTATAATCATAAAGAGGGAGCTAAAAAATTGGGTTTGAGAAATTTTGAAGTTACACACATAGATTTAGAGGTAATGAACTATGAGACAAAGGAACACTGGAGAGAGGTGTTCACAATAAATTGTGTTGCAATCACAAAAAGAAGGAATTGAGAAGAAAAGGCTGAAAGCCAAAAATAATGCAATGGCTGAATATATAAACTCATTGAAGGAACAAAGTTTAGTTCTTGGTAATCAATCACAAATTACCTTTGATTCAAATGCCCCTAAAAATCAATAGATATTAGAGGATTTGAAGAAAGGAAAAATGATGATGTTTGTAGTATCTAGTTGGATCAGCCTTGTAATGAGCCAAGTTGCCAAAGTCATGCAAAATTTGCATGAGATTGTTTCCCTAGCAGGGGTTGCTCTTGATGAATCTTATGTTCAATCTGGGGCATGGAAAGCATAAGTTGAAAAATTATTAGCCATGGTGTCTCAACTAGTGGAAGTAGAAGAGTTTGGACCAGAGAAATTCCTTGAAGAAAACTCATTGCAACATGTATATGCAAGTCTGATTCAGGTTTTGAGGAAAAAAATTGCTAGAGAGAGTCCAACTATACTTCTGGGATTTCAAGGCATTGTTGGAGTAAGTAGGAAAATATTTCTAGTCCATTGGTTCACCTCTACCTAACCCCCTTAAAGAAGGAGGCTTTCATGTAGAGACAATGGTCAAGCAACATGAAGAATGTATGAAGTCTATAAAAGAAAAAATTGATCTTACATCGTTTGACTTCTCCAAAGTGGCCAAGAGTGAAGTGATGTTAGGAACCTACACCTTGCAACTACCAAGTTACTTGGACACTATAAATAAAATGAAGCTAGACAAGGATATTTGGAAAAACCACCTTCAAAGCATCAAGAATCTCAACACGATCACCATGACTAAATTTATGAATGCATTTAGGATATGGAAGCTAGTGTGTGGGTAGGGTGATGGTGAAGATGTTGAAGATAATGAGGAGGAAACCACTTGACCAATCAGTGGCTATTTTATGTTTTTTGTTAAATTTTCTTGAAATTTTTTTTAGTTATGATTTCTATCAGTTAAATTTTGGGTATGTGTACCCTATTTTTAATGTTGGTTTTCATAACTACTTCTAACTATCCAAGAATCAAGTTTTTAGGGAGATTCTTGGATAGCTTTTTTATTTAAGTTTAAAACATAGTAGTGCTATGGGTTGGCATTTTTTGATGGATATCATGTTGTGACCAATTTCCTAAAGGCTTTAGTTTTATTGAAATTCTCTAAGTTTCTCTAATATCATATATGAATAGTATTGTTCCTTTTGAAAGGAAATGGTTGAATGTTCAAAGATGTATGCTTTAAATTAGTTCATTATTGATTTTGTATTGAATTAGTATTGAATTATTGAAAAATTCATTATTTGCTAGATATTTCTCCCCTCGTGGTGATTGTATTTTAAGTTTTTTTATTTTCTAGAATGTGATTCATAGAGAAACTGTGTGTTCTCTCCTTTGTATGCATTTATTTTTTAGCATATTGTTATTAATTAGATTTTTCGCCCTATCCAAGAATATATGGGAAGCCTTATTAATTTCAAGTTAAAAATAATCTTCTTTTGAAAAGTGGTTTTGATTAAAAATCCAATAAGGGAGTTGAACCTTACTTAAATTCAAAGAGGAAGTGAGAATGTAAAATTTCCTCAACTATTGGGAAGTTTTATTTGACTTATGAACTTGGGCATAGAATCTTTTATTCTTTTTATGTAAATTAAAATTAAAATTTGTTCGCAAAGAAATACCAAGAGATGGACACTACTAATCTATTTGAAAATGGAGACTCTAATGAATTTAATGTAGCAATTCAGGCATGAAAAATCTCCATGGATCAAATCCTCCAGATTTCCAAGAGTAGCCATTTCCTTATTCAATTCATCTCCATTCCAAGCCAAAATTATTTTGATTTTTTGTGATGAATACTCGTGATCTACTGAATGCACAATTTGACAATGAAACAAAGTATATAATATAAGACATCGATTTGACTGGGTTACTCAATAATCTTGGCCATAGCTTTGCATTATGCTGAATATATATATTCGTAGGATAGAGGGAGGCATTTCACATTAATTAGAATTAATTATGTATTTCAAAATGTAAATATCTCACTATTTTTGACTTTTTGGCATGCAGATTGTGAAGATGGAAGTGGAAAAGGAAAGGTTTCTTTTTTCTTACAGCCATTTTTTTGGATAACCTGCTATAGAGGGTATTATGCCACTGTAGAGTTATACCTCTCATCATAATTACATAAAAATATAATAAATTAAGAGCTTTTTTATATATGTAGATGTATATACTGTATCTATATACATGTTTAACAACTACTATTTGTTCTAAATTCTCAAAGTCTACAATGTTATTAGATAGATAATAGAATATCAATTCATATTATGTACATAATATTCAAATAAAATTAGATAGATATATGTTTGCCAATACAAGGGATGGAAAATTATATTATTTGAATTTAAGGGTTCAAAAATTGTATTCGTGTATAATTATATGAAAAATTAAAATAAATATATATATAGTAGGAAGGGCACGGACCCATTACATCAAAATTAACATCAAGTCCAAAGACAAAAAAATATGGTAATGAGAATTGACACCTAACAGATAGAACTAGAACTTGAACAAACAATAACTACCAAGCTAAAACAACAAACTAAAAATAGCTAACCAAGCTGTAAGTCAAACAAGAATTGACCACAACCAAAAAGAGACCAAATAAACACTAGCCAACAACAAAAACCATGAACTAGTAGCAAAGCACCACACTAACAATCCCAGAAACCAACCTAAACCAACAACTACCAACTAGCAAACACAATCCAACACCATCAGTTTCAAGCACACTAAACATAGGGACCTAATACACACCACCTCAAGTCAACATAACATAGGCCAACCAATTACTTTTGTGTCTCCTTGAGATGATCCATCATGTAGAACTTGGGGGGATGAAAAAGCTTCGTCTCATTCAACCCCTGGGAGGCCTCTTGATTATTTTATTCCTTTTAAGAAGTCTCCTCCTTGCACTTCCTCTTCGAAGATCTTTCCTCAAGATGGGCCTTCAAATTGTTGATGTGTTCCTCCATTTTGGCTTGCACTAAATTGTTTTGGGAAACAAACTTGTTCATTTATTCCCCAAGGTTATCCTTAGCATTTTTAATAGATACCAAGGCATTTAGCATTTCATTTGTTTCTTCCTTTGAGAGAACTTTATTAGAACACTTGTTTCTCTTATTAATTCTCTCCCTTATCAAAATGGATGAAAATATCCAGTAATGTTGATTTCTAGTTACAAAAATCATGATCAAAGTATGTCAAGCTTCAAAATCTAAATTATTTTTTAGGTTGTTACTTCAAACTCATATGGGTAACATAACATAATACTAACCTCTATTACTATAAAATCATCCAATTTTTTGCATAATAAAGATAGTCATTAACTATATTCTATTCACACTTTTTTAACTGCTAATTGTTTATAAATGTGTAGTTAATATTTTTATTCTTATCAATCCTCTATGTACACAAAATGTTCTTAGTATATCAAAAATTGAAATATGTAAGAAAAACTATTTGATGTTTGATATGGTAGAATGTGTATTTGGACTCCTATATTTGATGATACAATGCTATACTAATGTCTTGTGGTGATGGTAAGTCATTTTACATGTAATATATTAGAAAGGTGTCAAGCATAGAAAGCTAGTAGATGTAGGAAATAGCATCAAAATTCCTTATTATAGATTCCTTTATATTTCTTACGATAAGAAATTGGCGAATTATGGTTTAGGTGTTATTATAAATGATTTGTGAATGTTGACTATCCTAGTTTTTAGCCCATCAAAATTTGGTGATTAAAGTTACAATTTTATATGTTTTTTTGAATAATTTACATTTTATTAGTAATTTTTAAATTTATTAATGCTATGGCTCATTGTTAAAAATGTTGTGGACTAGTCAATAGAATGCTTCATGTTGATGTTTCTATATGTATAATTAATATTCAATCTTTCGATTTGGGATTTAGATTTTTGGTACGAGGTAAAATAGATCAGCATGAGAGGACATTGAAATGAATATTATAAGGAATGGTATTATATGTGTTCAATTTTTTCTTGCCTTATTTTGATACGTTTGTATAGCTAGAAGTAGAAGAATGAGCATTTACTCGGGTATTTACAAAGTGTCAGGAGAGTGTACACTATGGAAGAACAATTAGAAGAGGAGGAAAAATTGGAACAATTTTTTTTACTCACCTCAAATCAAAGATGGATGTCTCAAATATTAGTTTATTTAAATAAATTTTAGTATAATGTTCTACTATAAATTCACAACCTCTCAATTATATTAGGACCAAAATCCTTACAACATCTAGGTGATCTTGTGATTTTGTAAAATAAGTTATCCAAACTTAAACATATTTGATTTTCAATTTATTAATAAGAATATCAAAAAGTCAAAGGATACCCTCCCTGAGTATGTTAATCTTGGAACAAAATCTAAAACTCCAAGTTGTAGGAAAAAGCAAAGGCAAGCTTTTGATTGTAGAGTTGAGTGAAGAAAAATAGAGTCTATGAAAAGGGGAAAAAAAAGAGAATGTCCAAATTACAAAGAAATAATGACTAATTCTAAAGGTGCAAGTGAAGAAGAGGTGAATAGTCTAGAAATAGAGGAGGATGGTGAGAGCAATTACTTTGGTGGGTCGGTTGAGAAAATGTTCCAACCACTAAGAATATGACCTTCCCCTATTTTAATCCATTTAGAGGAAGTTAAAGAAAGTATGTAGGTGAGTGAAGATGAGAATGCCAAGTGTAATCATACAAAAATGTTCATTGAGAAACTATGAGCCTCCTTTCTAGATTTTTTTTTTGCATAAATTACCTATTGCTCATTGATTGATCAAATCATTACATTTTTATTTCTTCGATTATAACCAATGGTTTGACAACTTTATCCTAAGTCTCGTATTTAACTAAAATAACTTTCTCCCTTATAATGAAATAACATCACCGAATCCCACTTATCTTATCTGTGCACATGAAAAGCATTATTCTTTCTTCTTTTTTAAAGATAAAGGTTTTTGTCTCAAATGAGGTACATAGTTTCTATGTGTGAAAAATCTTTATTTTTAAAATATCTTTAATTATCCTCTATAAATCCTTTTCCTCTTAAAATATATTGTTGATCTTTCTTAGGTGAGACTATTGTACACATGGATCACTAGATGCACATTCTTGGCCCTTGATTATTCCTCTTAATCTTCACTAACCATTTTTTTTTTAAAAAAGGGTCTCTCTCCTCACCCTCTCATTTCTTATTAACTTATGCTATTCTTATGCTACATATTTTCTTGGTGATTTTGGAATATTTGGAGCACTCATCTTGCAATTTTATTTGCACCCACTTTGCATTCACTTACATCATAGCTTCATAAAATTCTTAGCTTAGTTTCCTTTATGCTCTAGAATAGATCACATAGTTTAACTAGGAGGTTTTGTAATACTTTCATTCTTGTTAGCTTTAGCTTACATTTTGATATATTATCTTACATCTTGAATCTCTCAATTAGGTTGCATTGGTATTTCGTCTCACCTTTGATTTTTGGATACCAGCATACTTTTTCTTGACTTTGAACCTCTCATTCTATGGTGTACCTTGCAAGGGTTGCATACTAGGTTCATTCGAGAGCCACTCTCATATCTCCTACATGCCATATATAGGGAGCTCCAAGTTACCACTCAAGGTTCCTAATTTATTGAATCCCTTGGATAGAATATCTTAGATAAGTGTACTTAATTTTATATACATTTTGGCACCCATTGTGGGGAAAGACATCATTATTTAATTCCATTTTTCTCTTTTTTGTTGCTTTTTGTATTTCAGGTTAGGATTTTCATTTTGTAGTATGAAATATTGTATGATACTTTCTCTATGATCATACAATATTTTATGGGAAGGGATATGATAGAGTGCAAGCTTAACTATCATACTGGTATTTTGTATACTACTGTACTACTATTTAATAAAGGGTCATACTATTTGATAAAATGTGTTATATTGGGGAGAAGTATTGCATGGTCATACTATCAAGTATAGCACAATATTGGACCATCTAATATTATTGTTCTACCCATTTTAATTTCTCAATTCAGTTTTTAGATGAAATTTGTTATTTCCAATCTTTCATATTTTAGTTTATTAGTTTATTAATAGGTCCTAACAATGGGTTTACAAGGTTATTTTTAGTTTTAACTAATCATTTTGATACCCTAACCCTTATTTGTTTTATACAGGCCTCTAATGCTTATTAAAAAAAATAAAAATCAAAAGGGATGCTAATACTATAGTAGGGATGCCTAGGCAAAAAGAATAAAAAATGTTTTTTTTTGTGTTTTCATTTCATTTCAAGTGTGACATATACCAGTTGTTTCATTTTTAGGCACATAAAACTCACGAGTAAGGATTTTTTTTTTAGGAGAGTATGCTCTTCACCTTCTTGGTTAATCAGAAATCTCAACCCTTCATTGAATCAAGGAAGTGAGTGGAACATTCTAGTCTTTAGTGGTCTTAATTTAATTTCTTGGGGTGTTTAGAAGAAGCATTGGGGAATAAAAGAGTATAGTTTTCACCATCTTAGAGAATAAAAAACAATTGACTTCACTTGTTGAAATTACTTGTGGGATTGGGACCATGATGAAATTGATATGCTTAAGGTACTCTTGAGGCTATGAGGTCCTTTTTGTCCCATATGAGTGCAAGAGGGGTGTTATAAACATAACCCTTACTAGACATCATAGCATTTGGAGGCCAACCTTTTTAGCTACTCAATACTTATGCATATTTGAAGTTCAAATATATCATACCCAAGTCTGAAATGTGTTGATAATCTATGGTGTGGGGTTAAATATCATTTTCTTCAATGTTGTGCAATAATTGGGTCTCTTTGAGTTTTCCATTGACCCTAGAAGAGATATCACCATCAAAGATTATGATGAAGTTGAGCACTCTTCCAAAGGTCTAATTGTACTACCTATTTGAGTGAGTCCTTTAGAAAAGATGTCTTCCAAGTTCTTAACAAAACCCCACTTCCATAGAACATCTTGTTACGAAGAACTTTGATACATGACATGCAGATTGTCCCAACTACCTATCATCAATACATCAAATTTTCCTTCATTGGTACTAAAGTCTCTTCTCTTGTGGATAATGCTATGTCAATAAACATGCTTACAACTATTGAGTCCATAGTTCCAAACAACTGAGCTACTAATAAAGCTAGAACTACACTTTCCAATTGTGAGATGAGGCTCAAAATGATGAACATTGGTGTGGGGTAATATAATCTTGATTTCATTAATAGACTTTGAGTTCCCATTGTTCCTATGGGAAACCATCTAAAAAGTATGAAATCTTGATCTTCAGATATGACTTTCTATGGAACTTTATGGGGAAATAGGCATTGTGAGTGGAACTATTTATAGGGAAGAAGATACATTTGATAAAGTCACACTCACAATGCCTATTTCTCTTAAGAAATATGGAAAAGGCTATGAATTCCTTAGGAAGATGGGATATTTAAGATATGGAACTTTAAATGATAAAAAAATATGCTCCTACTAAACCTATGAGTCACAAAAAATGATACTTAAAAAATATAGTGTTGGTTTGGTGTATGTTGTTAATGACAATCCTCATATCTATGATGAAGAACCATATGCTTCTAGGGATTCAAAAGTCAATATTTAACTTATTTCTACCACCAATCTCAAAGATGAGGATTTTATTACTTCTACCTTCATTCATTGGGGTGAGGATGAACTAAAAAATAAACATAGTGTTGAAGCTTCCACTTCTAGACAACTTGAGTTTGATGAGTCAGATTTAGAGGATCCAAATAGAAACATAATTAGAAGGAATATTTCTCTCCTTATAGTGCATGATCAAAGCATTGACTCAAATTAATATGAGTGAGATTTTATTTTGGTTTCATCTCATGAGTTTGAAAAAGATATTGTATATACCTATGCTAATCAAACCAATGCAGTTGATGAGTCTTTCATAGGGTTTAATGAGTCAAATTCAACTTGCATTAGTGGAATATGTTCATTCTTATAGGCCTTACCCTAATTTACATACCTTTAAAGAATTACCTATAGATTCTAACTCTCTTATGACTAGAGATAATTTCCTTCACATTAATAACCTATAGTCATCCACATTGCTATCGCTCATGCACCCTGATCTCATTAATTAGCCTATGTAACATCAACCATCAAAACTACTATATTTTCAAAATGACTATAAGATCACTTGCTACCTTAATGTTGTAGATGCTCAAAAATGGTTCGTGTCTACTGGTTAATCACATTTTCATACTAACTCATCCCATTTTCTCATTTCACTAATTTCAATCTTTTGGCCAACTTGATTATCATTTGAGCATATAGTGAAAATATCCTTCTCACTCACACCTGCCTCTCAAATTAATTGTAGATTTAGAATCAATTCTCATTCTATCTAAACTTTATGGAATCAAATCTAAGTCATTTCAAAATCATCAAAATCACATCCAATCAACCCAAAACCATTTCAATATCATTGTAATCCTTTCTATTCTACCTAGAATGATCTCAAATAAAAATGGAATCATCCCAAAATAACTTGAAACTGTCAAGAATGAAACCTAATTAACCCATAATGTGTCAAATATCTCAAAAAATCATCATCTATCCAACACTACACACTTTCCCATCCCTCAGTTTCTTGGAGATCTATCAAACCTATCAAAGCTATCAAATATGACTTAGGAGTCCCTTAGTGTCCCTCTATGTGCTAGGTCAAATTTTTCATCTTTATCATTCACCTTTTTACATTATTGAGTCCCTTAGTGCCTAATTGTGACTCTATCCAATTAATTTAATAACATTGATACCGTTCACCAATGTTATTATATGAATCAACTTTGATCCTATGGAATTTACAATGCTTATTAAATCTCACATGTTCTTAATCCATTTCATGTGTCCTTGGAATGTTATCATTATTAGTTAATTAATCAATTTTATTATGGCTTTGATCTACCCACCATCATCCTGGTTGATCTGCATGATCATCACATCTATCAAAAGAACAATCTTGCATTTATCAAATTAGATTAGCCAATCATTTACTAATTTTAACTATATGATTAGTTAACCCTTGATATTTTCTTGTCCTTTCAATCATTTTCATCCCCCCTTACTCATTATTCTTGCTAACCTCAATGAACTGATATTTATTAGTTAATTGATTAACCTTGGCAAACTATGAGAATTATCAATTTCCTAAGTCCTATTTTCCACTCCTAAAATCTATTTTAATAATTTCCATTTATGTGGAATTATGAATTTTTAATTCACATATTCCACCTAGTCTTGACACATGGACATCCTCTGTCATAGATTCTCTCTTTGCACTTGGCTAATGTACGACATAATTGACATATTTTATTCCTTACACATGACTATAATAAGCTACCTTCATCATAGATTCTTGTCTACAAGTAGCTTTGAGGTGTCATATGTACATCATAGATTCTCCTCCACTTTTGGGCATGTTGACTTTCATGCACCATAGAATCTTATATTTGTCATGTTGCATTATGTTTGTCATAGATATTCTAAGGAATATCATGCCAAGTTGCACATTCAAATTGAAAAGTGTCCATCTCCTCATTAATGTCTCACATCTTACATGTTGGCTATAAATTGAGCCATCTTGCACTTAGTTTCGATCTCTTAGAATGCATTAGGCTTCAACCACACTTCTAGTACTCTCAATAACATCATCTCATCATAGTCTTTTTCTCACAATTATGTTCACTATAGGCAATTTAAGCTACATCAAAATGGAGAAGAAAGGAGGACATTGGAGGTACAATTGAAGAGGGGTTTTTTCTTATGTTTGATTCCTTTATTTCAATTGGTTTTCATGGTAGATTAGAAGGGTTTAGTGTATTTTGATTGAGTTTTGTGGTTGCTCATAGTATGCTAGGTTCTAATCTATTTTTTAGTCCTACAAATAGTACTAAGCCTATAGTCTCTTCCACCAATGAGTCATCTATCAACATGATCGAGATAGATATCAAGTGCCTTACTCACAAAAAGAAAAAAATAGACACTCTAATGGGGCAAAAACTACTTTGTTGAAATGTGAGATCCTAAAAATAGTAAAATAAAGATGTAACCAAGGGTGAAAATCTCCTTGAGGCACTCAAGGATGAGGTACTTGGTAGTATTCCCAACTATTTTAAAGATAGATCATTAGTGGTGATTGATTGCACGTAGACTATCAATATTGCCATGGAAGAGTCTCCAAAAATTATACATCTAGCTCAATCTTTGTCAACTAAGGAAAGGGAGCAATTCACTTAATTTTTCCATTAGAAGAAAATATTTTTTACTTGGACCAATAAAAACATGCCAAGCCTTGAAACTGATCTTATCATGCACCATCTTTATATAGTTGTTAGTGTCAAGCTCATTAAGAATAAATTGAGAAAAATATATCTGCATGTTTCCCTAATGGTGAAAGTTGAATTAGAAAATCTCCTAAGTTCCCAATTCATAAGAGCTATAGATGACGCAAAATGGATCTCAAATATTTTGCAGGTTTCAAAGCATGACATATTCATTTGCGTATGCACCAATTTATGAGATCTAACCATGGCATACCGAAAGGATGATTTTCCACTCCCTAATATTGATATGATAGTGGAAACAACTATGCAATATGAAATATACTCAGTACTAGATTTATTATCAAGATATAGCTAAACAAAGGTAGCTCCTAAGGATCAAGAAAAGACTTCTTTCACTTGAGCATGGGTTACCTTTTATTGGAATATTTTTCCATTTGGGCTTAAAAATGCTGGTGCCACCTAACAAAGGGCTATCACAACTATTTTACATGACATGATACATAAAAAACACATAGAATTAGAGGTAGATGACAAATTGGCTAGGTCTAATATAAGAAACACTTACTTGGATGACTTGAGTTTGATATTGGATTACATGAAATGGTTTCAACTTAGGCTCAATCCTAAGAAATGTGCCTTTCACATCACTTCTAATAAACTACTAGGCTAAAATATATCTAATAAGGCTATTGAAATTAATCCTTGAAAGGTACAAGAAGTCATAGAAATGTCACCTAATTACAATATTAGTTAAGAAGTCTTCAAGGGAATCTTCAGTCTTCAAGGAGGTTTATTTTTGAGTTGGCTGATAGATCAAAGCCATTTAATAAGAACTTATATATAAGGGATCTACATGTGTGTAGGGTAAAGAATATGTAAAAGCCTTAATCAAGTCAATAAATATGTAACTAAGCCTCCTATTCTAGGAAAGCCTTTAATTTATACATCTAAGATACAAATACTTTCCTAGGGGCATTACTACCATAGCATGCTGAAAATGGAAATGAATTAGCTATCTATTATATCAACAGAACTCTAGTTGCTTATGTGATTGATTACAATAATAATGAGAAATAGTTTCTCATTGTAGTGTTCACATCCCAAAATATTCTACATTATATGGTATCTCATACTTGGTAAAAGCACAAACTTGTGCCACCCTTTTGTAAAGGAAAAGGCTAACAAAAGGATAAGTGTTCAACTTCAATGACATAAAATTGGTATTATTAGTTAGAATTTGAAAATGAAGTAAACTAATGAAATGTGTAGAAATGGAAGAATTTTAGGATTATAATTTTTAATAATTATTTGCAAAAAGCATCAATTTATTTTTCTATTTTTTATAGATAATTTTTTAGTTTCTGAAAAATATTGAAAATTAGCAGTCTAGTTCCCACCACAAAACTGTATGGAAATAAGCTTATTTCCCTTTGATCTCAAATCATATTATAGATGACATATATAGCTAGAATAATAAAAAATAAAAATTGGCTTTAGACTTAAATTTTCTCTATTATAATGATTCAAATTTTGACTCACCCGAAATCAATAGTTTTCATCTCCTACCCCATTTTTCAAAACAAATCTATTCTAACTAAAATAAAAATTATATGTTGTACAAGAGGAATCTCTCCTATAGAACGCAATATAAATTTTAAGTTTTTTTGGTATGATTTAATATTTTTTAATTTCTCAAAATCAAAATCTTTTCAAGTGTTAAAATGCGTGCCTATATAATTTATCAATTACAATATAGCATATCTAATTAAAACACTATGAACTCTATATGAGAATATTCTTGACTTTGAGCTCTATAAAATAATGTTCATATGTTATTAAAAATATATCATAAAAAATAGTAAGAGTTATTGAAACATCATTTTTTCTTAAATAATTTTATTTCTTTAGTAATTGGATACAAACTATTATAAAACATGCATTTAATAGACATTTCCAATTGGAAAAGTGTGAGACCATATATAACTTAGCTAGAATGAATTTATTTAGATCATATGTTTGAATAAAATAGATTTTTAGATAGAAAAACTAAAATTTAGTCATTTTGATAAGTCAACCTAAAAGGTGACACTACTTTGTACTTTTACCCTACTATAGATTTGGTTGCCAAAAGTGGCTCTCTTTAGTATCTCCTAAGTAAGGTCACACTCACCAATCGACTTGGTAAATGGATGATGATTCTCTCTAAATTTAACAT
Source organism: Cupressus sempervirens (assembly GCA_028749045.1). Classification (NCBI taxonomy): domain Eukaryota; kingdom Viridiplantae; phylum Streptophyta; class Pinopsida; order Cupressales; family Cupressaceae; genus Cupressus; species Cupressus sempervirens. The sequence continues at coordinate 356,110,114 of CM053792.1, read as the reverse complement.
TCAATATGTTGAATGTAAAGCCATTAAAGGGTAATGTATCATAGACCAACTTAATGATTTCCCACTTCAAAATAGTTCTCCTATGGAAATAGATTTTCTAGATTCATCTATGACGTATGTGACAAAAAAGACTTGGAAAATATTCTTCAAAGGATCCCATAGTTAGAATGGTGTTGGTGTTATAATTTTGTTCATTACACGTCATGGATATACTATTCCTAAATCCTAAAAGCTATTGTTCCCTTATGCAATAATTAACATAACTAAATATGAGGCTCTCACAAATAGGATCAAGTTGGCTATTGAATGGAGAATTGCTGAGCTACACATTTTTGGAGACTCCCAACTTGTCATTAATCAAGATAAAAATATCTATCAAACTTTATGATGATAAGTTAATTCTCTAAAAAAAATTGGTTGATGTCTTAAGGAATTATTTCAGCTTTCTTCCCTTTCAAAAAATGCCTTGGAATGAAAATAAGGCTATTGATGTGATGGCTACCTTGGCATTCATCTTAAAGTTACAAGAACATAAATCTCGATATGAATTCATGGTGGAAGAGATATGTTAACCTACTTATGATTGACATGATAATTGAATCATTTGCACTGTTTTTCATCATGAGTCCTCTTGCTATGCCACTATCTATACTTACCTTTGTGACCAACTTGCTCATGAAAATCTAACCCACAATGAAAAATGAAACTCATTTGCATTACTTCTCAATACACCCTTTTCTCTAATGATTTGTATTGGAAGGGTCTAGACCAAACACTACTTAGTTTCTTAGAGAAGGATGAGTCCAAAAGAAATTTATCTATAATCCACGATGGCATTTGTGAGTCTCACTCTAATGGACCTGTGCTTGCTCAAAAACTACTTAGGAATGGTTAGTGTTTTCCTACTATGTAATCTTATCTCATGTGGTATGTTAAGTCCTATAAAAGAGTCAACTCCATAGTAATCATATTCATGCCCATGGACATGAGTTAATTCTCTGTATCACACATTAACCTTTTTAGTAGTGTGTCTTTGAATTGTTTGGAGAAATACATCCTATTTCTTCTAGTGCACATAAGTTTATCATTAAAACTACTGAGTATTTCACTAAATGGGTTGACACTATTCCTCTTTCCACTCCTTTTGAAAAATATGTTGCTCTCTTTATATTGAAATACATAATTTTTCTCTATAGAATTCCTTCCTCTAATATAAATCACAATGGGGTGTAATTTGAGAATAAGGACCTTATAAAACATTGCAAGAAATTCAAGATTAAATAACATTAGTCCTCTATTTACTATACCTAAGGGAATGGTCAAGGTGAAGGTTCAAATAAGACATTGCTCAAAATCTTGCATATAACTATAAATAACTCTTGGAGAGATTGACAACTACAAATTAATCTAGTGCCATGCAATTATTGAACTAGCATAGGTACACCTACTAGGATTGTACCTTTTTCTTTAGTCTATTGTTCTAAGGCTATTCTACCATTAAAATTTGAGATCCTTTCTTGTAAGTTTCTTTGAAAGGGCTAATTATTGATGAAGAATACATAGATATGTGAACACAAGAGCTTGAACTTATAGATGAACACCACAAGGATTCTTTTTATGATATGAGAGAATTTCAAAAATAAAAGTCTAATAGATACAACAAGAAACTTCATCCTAGGGTGTTTTAGTTCAATGACCTTGTCCTTACAAAAAATTCAAAGAATCAACAAAATAGAGAATAAAAGAGAAAGTTTCAACCTATGTCAATGGGTCTCTACATAGTCACTATTACCATTGGTTCTGGTGCTTATCATCTTTATACACCAAAGGGAGAATAGCTCCCCAGTCCCATTAAAATACTACATCTAAAGAAGTTTTATGCTTGGTGTTCTCACTAGTTAGTGCCTGTACATATCTTATGATCTTGAAACATATATATATATATATATATATATATATATATATATATATATATATATATAAAACCATACATGATGCTGAAAAGATCCTAAAAAGTAGAAAATATCTTGAAAAAATTACAATCTTAGTGAAAACCTAGAAATAGGAATGTATCACAAAAAAATCAAAATATCTCAAAAATGCAAAAACATCAGTAAAATGTCCTAGAATTTTTTTTGCCACATGGTGAAAACTTGGAGACGGACATTATTTGATGCCCTTTCACCTATATCTATTAGCATCTCTATTTATGCTCATTGTCCATCCATCTCATGTTACTTTTCCTTACATAGCTTGGAATTGGTCCTCATCTATGTCTAGGGGGCACAAATTGTTTATGCTTGTTAGGGTCTCTTAGTTGTTCTAGGTTTCTTTGGAGGCTCTTAAACAATGTTTTTCAACAATTTCTCCCCCTTGACGTCCAATATTTTTCAAAACATATTGGATACTTTGGCCAGAGTCTAGGATGTTTCAATATTTCTCACTACCAGAGTTGAGTCCTAAGGAGACAATTATGTGACACATGCACACGCACACACGCATGCACGCACGCATGCACGTGCGCATGCGTGCAAACGTGTGTGCACACTCACACACATACACAAAGTAAAAATTTAATGAATCCTATCAGCTAATTTTCCTTTTGTGTTGTCAATGAATATTTCTTTGCTAAGTGTTCCCTCCCTAATGGTGTCTCAAGGATGTCATGAACTAGAGGACTGGGTCATGGGGCATGCTTTCCTTTGTTTTATATTTTCATGTGTATTTTGTTTGATCTTAGGTGTCTTGAGATTCTTTCTTGACCCCCTTTACACTGAGGATCTACAACATATCATCCTTGTGTATGTTTCACAAGTGTAAGCTTATGGTCATCTTGACATTTTTTTGACTCGATGCAAGAATAATCTTTCTATATTAAACCTAGGGAATCTAACTATATAGTCATCTTAACCTATATGTCTTTTATGTTTAGTTTGGGTTCACACACTCCTATCCAATATAGATCATATTCATATCCTCATAGTTTACACTAGTGATGATTGTATGATCTTGCAATGTCCCTAATAAGGATTGATGAAAAAAAACACAACTTACTTATATAAACCTTGTAATTGTAACTTTTCATGTACTATCTTGAATTTTAGGGTTTTATCTTAGCTTAGCTTGCCATTATGTGTGTTGAGAGAGTCTTCATTATCTTTCATGGATGTGCCAATAAACTGGGTTCATCTTCTCAATTCTTCTTGACCATGTCCTCAATGCCTCTTGTTCTTGTCATCTCACTAACTCTCTCCTATTTGTGTCATCACAAGGGATTAGTCTTATCATCATATCTAATCTATCCAAGCACTAAAATTTCAAATTGTAAGTCCATATCATAGCATAGAGCAAGATATATATGAGAGAGACATCAACACATCTATGAGCATATCAACACAGCATGATTATACACAAACATGGGCATATCAACACAACATGATTATACACAAACATGGGCATACATATCAATATCACATGGAAACATTAACATAAATACTAAAATATAGAGATACATATATTGCATGAGCATAAAATGAGACAAGTACACAATGCTAAACTCAAAATCTAGAATCTCTTATATATGGAGAAATATCAACTATACATAACAATACATCTAGCATGAGTACACAAATCTTGATCAGTGTCTCAAAATGATACATAAGAATGTCATAGATCCCTATGCTAAACCTTAGGTTTGGCTCCCTCTCCCATGTTCTTGATTTTTTTGTGGAAGAGGTTCTTGAGTCCTATCTGATGGTTGTATCAATCCCTCTGATCTTTAAGATCTCTATAAATAGAGAGGAACCCACTAATTTTTGGGCACTACTACTATGTACACTCCATAGAGTAAGATTCCCTTACCCCATATCACTCTACCTCTCACCATGAGACCCCTAGATCCTCCTCTAGCACTCTCTCTCATGCTTGAGCCTCTTTTCTCACATCTACTAGTTGTTGATCTCTCATATTTATAGTATTTTGATCTTGCTAGAGATCTATCTCTAATTCTCTAATTCTCTAATCCTTTAATCTCTTGCATCCTCTTCCTAGGCTAGTGCAACTGGCTCCTACCTCTAACCTCTATCCCTATCCAATCAAGGTCATCTAACAAGCCTCTCCTCCTCTATTTTTTCATCATCCTCTACTATTCTCACCCTTCTTTAGAACCTGGTGGACCTTTTAATCCATTGGGCCTATTGGACCTCTTACTCCTCTCCCCTCATCTCCTCAGTCATCCTCATCATGTCCCTCCCCATTATTGTATACCTAAACTAAATTAGGGATTTTAAACCTTAAAAAGTGTGTCCTCTTGCTCTTGTTCTCATAGTCTAGAGATGCCCCTACATTGGTAACAACTAGGAGGTACTCCCATGCCACCCTCCATAGATCCTAGATCTCCTATATACACACCACATCCCATGTCTTCCTCATCTCTATACCTAGCATAGTTATTGGTCTTTGTTGGCATCCTCTATCCCTATCCAACCTTGCACCAAACTTAGATGACAAAAAATCTCTACACTATCCCTATGTCTTAACTCCTCCTATGCCTCTTCCCAACCCTCACACCTAACATATGACCTCTACTCAAAGGAGGTCAAGTAATCCAACATATATAAGAAGAATGCATTATCTATATTGTGTGACCAAACAATGAAACTAGAATACCTATAAATGTAGGGTTTTCTCCTCTACTATGATTGTATTCTAGTATGCATCACCAAAATGTGTTCCACACCCATACCTGTGCCAATGTGTTCTTGTACACCCAACTTTTTACCTCCCTAATGAAAATATCATGAATCTCAAGATACATGTTTATAAGGGTAGTGGGACTCCAAGACATATGGATCTCTCTTTTAATGAGATCCACCACTAATCTCCCCATCCACGAGGTAAGCCACTCTATCTCATATCCATGATGAAGGCTACCTGATGAGGTAGCATACTATGTATGCCACTACGTACTACTCTCCATACTATTATTGGAAATCTAGAAGAAAAGGTGAATATAGAAATACATTAAGGTTTTCATTTATGGTAACAGATCATCTATATTAAGTGAGAAAGTTGTGAAGACAAAGTTTCAGTTTGAAGACTTAGAAAATTGTCTAACTGTTACAAACAATAACTAATAACAAAGACACATTTTTGGTTTTCTAAGTTTGCATCTAGAGTGCATTGACACATACACACATGAGGGAACATAGAATAATATATGATGATCCTACATATTAGAGAACATGTCATGATGAGTTATACAGACATATATATTGATGATTTAGTATGTACAAATTTGCATAAGGAAAATAGGAAAGAGTGAAGTAAATGATATTTTGTGTGAAGGAGTTGTTTTGGTTTACAAAATAATTACTTGACTAATTAGGGACAACATCCTAGATGTTAACAAAAGTAAATTTTGTGTTTTGGGACAAGTGTGAACACTTGAAGGCTGACATGATAGAACATAATGGTATAAAGGAAAGATTTCTAAATGCAAAGTTGTGTGATATCCTTGAACATATAAAAGAACTTGATAAATGATGCAAACTTTATGTTAGAGTACATAAAGGTTAGTGAATGTGAATTTATGTATAAAGGGCTACAAAGAAAAAATTAGATATTGAAGATATCAAAATTCTGAGGAGATTTTTATATCTATACCTTTTGCGTAAACAATATATCATTGTATATGCATGTTTGAGTAGTTGGCTTGTCTTACTACTTTTGTAATTGTAATGCAAAATCCTAATAGGGTTGAGGCTTATAGAAAGACTTAATCTTCTAAAAATGACTGAGACATTATATGGATGTAATAGACTTGTAACAGAGTCAATATGAACAAAGATACCTTTTATTAATGAATCATTTTGTGGGTGTCATCCCCATTGTGGTTTTCCCATGGACAACGTTTATCTGGTTAGAAAATATTATTTTATGAGTTATATTGTGTTTTTGAAGTATTATTTAATAGCCAAAAGAAAGGGGGTTGACCCTAAAGTACAGAAAGGCTAAAGAAAAAGTCGGAGGTGGTCTTCCACTTACCTCACTCATACCAATTCTAGATGTAAAAGAAAAAGACTAGTGCCAAAATAGAGTAATCTTTACCACAAGTCCTTTTCCTAACAAACATATAAAATGAAAAAGTATACCAGCAATAAGGAGACATATTTCTTCTATAGTTCCATTACATAATCATATACATAAAAAATCCCCATAGGGTACAAATTTTGAAGTTGGATACAAAATATTAAAACCCAAAAGAAACATAGAACTAGGGACTAGTTGCCCACTTTCTCTCCACATTCCTCATTCTTCTTTTCCTCAAACCCCTCCCTATTTAAGTCCATTCCCTCCTCTTTGATGGGTTTATCAAGGAGTATCTTCAACCAATCTTCCACCAAGAAACCATAGATGGAGTGAGTAGTTTCACTCTCCTTTCCCATATACTTCTCATCCTTGTTTATCTATAGGAAAATAGGGTGGTGGCAGTAGAGTGGATGACCTTCATGGTGAATTCTGCCAATGTGCCATTTTTTTGGCAAATGCCAATGTGGTTATCAACAAGCTCCTTCATCAAATTCTCTAGCCTCTTCAGTCAAGCTTTTTTGTGGCTCTATCCACAGATATGTCTCCCTTTCTTCCCTCCACCTTTGGGACTACCTTTCATGGGGGAGGTGAGAACCCCACCCCACCGCTTCTATTCAGGGAGGGGATGGCTTCCACAGTGTCCAAGATATGAGAGGGGCTTGATGAGATTCAAACTACCTTTTTTTCTAGTATCATGGTGTGGCCTCTTCCTTTTGGTGGGATTTTTCTCACTCTTAGTAGTCTCATAACTAAACTCTTATTTAGGGGGGATTTTGAATTTTTCCATGTAGAGCCATTTACTATCTTTCCTAGCAATTTTTTTGCTCCTCCACATGCTTGTGTCAGACTCAATAAAAATTATTTTTGTCTCAGAGCCAAGGTCCTTTTTGGATTTTTTATTGCTTGAGCTAGGGCTAGGGTCCATTGAGACTTGGGGAGTAATAGTTATCTAGTTGGTTAACTAGAAGCAGTAGGTTTAAGGTAAGGTAGTTTTTGTAAAGTTTGTTAACGTAACCCTAACAGAAGATATCAAAAAGGGTTTTCCTTCCTCTTTCTTTTTCCTAGCCTTGAAGACATAGTATTTCATGGAATACATAATAAGGCATGAGAAATAAATTAGATCATGGTTCCTAAAATGGTTAAGAATGGGGAAATGGTAGTAATATAGTACCTAGAATCAAATATACCTCACAATGGGTTAGCAAATCACATAAGAGGGCTTCAAAACATCTTTTCTGGAAAACCCACCATGCATGCAAATTGACTCCTCATTAGGTCTAAAGGACTTCCTCAAACTAGTTTCATCAAACATGCTGGCTTGCTTATGCCAATTCTTGCCCTCTAGGGATAACTCTTTGACCCTAGCAACAAGCTCCTCTATGATTTAAAATGCCATCCTATTAATGTTTACCTTCCTATCAATCCAAGAGGTGATGAATAGCATTGAGATGTGCTCATAATACTTTTCCATTCCTTCCATTAATGACAAAAATCCTCCTACCCATAGATAAACCCAAGAAGGTTCATTTTTGGTGATGTAATCCTCAACCTTCATCGATTCAATGTGGTCATTGGCACCTATTTCTTCACCAAGCTAAACTACCAAATTCTCAAAGTTTTCCAACATCCCCTTGTTATAGACACAACCATGATAGATTAAGTATATTGTACTTAAGATGAAATTGTTAAGGCAACCAAAACCCATCTTAAGATCATAAGATTTCCCATAATCTAAAATCTCTTTCTTAGTGGAACATGTGATCAATACCTTGCCTTCAGAAATTAACCATAACTAGCTATAGGTGGAGTGAGGTTTGGTGAAAGTTTCCTTGTCATCCAACCTCGTCCTTTTCATGAAGTAATTAATGCTCGCAGTGCAAGGATCAAAAAAGAAAGTCCTTAAGCAATCTTTCTAAAATTTAACTTGATGAAAGAAAATCTGATGCCCTTCCCTCCCACGTAAATTTATAAAGATATGCCACCTTTTGTAATGATTCATATGACATTATGAGGAGTACACTTGCATTCCATTATCACTTGAGTTGATGATGGAGTTTGGTTGACTTCCTCCCATTTGATTATTCACAAGTTATATTGTGTTACTTCTATGTTTAATTTTTAGTTCAATCTCATGTGAATCTTCTAAAAAATTTCAAGATATCCATAATAGGGATAAATTTTATGAAATACTAATTCACCCTCCCCCCTTCCCTCAATATTTCCTATTTCTAAAAATTTCTATTAGAACTCAACTACTTAGAGGATGCCTAATAGGTTGAGTAAGATCACTATGGATATGGATCAGTTGCAAAAGAATTAGGAGGAAGGTCTTAAGGAACCTAATTTAATCATCCAAGAAAGAGATAATTTGAAGAACGAATACAAATAGGAGAAATATTACATTCAAAAGTTGATAAAAGAGATTGAATCTAGTAATGTGAAGAAGAATGAGTCAAGTTATTAGATCAAGGATAGTGATGTAGTTTCTAAGAAAAAGAAGGAAAAAGAGATTCTAGAGCATGAACTTGAGATTAACAATCTTAAGATTAGTTTTATGAAAGATGGGAAGAAAAATCAATCATATTTTAGATTAGAGAATGTAGATTTGAAATACAAACTTACCAAGGCATCATCTAAACTTAAGACCACAAAATTACCATATATATAACTTGAGATAATCTAAAGAACAAATACAAAGAGGATAAATCTTAAATTCAAAAGTTGAAAAAAGAGATTGAATCTAGTAATTTCAAGAAGAATGAGTCAAGTTATTAGATCAAGGATAGTGATGTAGTTTCTAAGTAAAAGAAGGAAAAAGAGATTCTAAAGCATGAACTTGAAATTAACAATCTTAAGATGAGCTTGATGGAATATGGCAAGAAAAATCAATCAAATTTGAGATTGGAGAATATATATTTGAAATACAAACTTACCAATGTGTCATCTAAACTTGAGACCACAAAGTTACAATATATATAACTTGAGAAGTATAATACTATTGTGAAAGAATAACTAATACAAAAAAAAAGCATACTAAGAAGTTATACTCCAGTATAGAAAATATTTTATGAGAAGATCATGGAACAAAGACCAACTTATGATAATATTAGTATTGGATACTATGAATGAGAATCATCTAAAGACTCTAAAGTTACTGAGGAACCCAATCTTGTGATCCAACAGCTTGAACATCAAAGAGAAGATCTAAACAAGGAATTATGTAAACAATATGAACAACCAAATGAAGTGAAAGGATAATTTAGCACAATATATTTTTTCATGAAATGAAATTGGTCACATGAAGAAGGAATATGCATGTTAATATGCTAACCCTTTTAGTGGTTATTTTTATAATTATCATTCTTATGGACATAGAGATAATGAATGTAGGAAACCTTAAATTAATAACAATATGTATAAAAGTACTAACCCTACAACTAGTAGATGAATTGGTCCAAATGATGTCATAAGAAATGGAGTCATGTGTTATAAGTACAACAACTTTGGACATATTACTAGAGATTCCAAATTACAAATCAATCAATAAATCAGGACCTATATATGCAAACAATGTAATAACATGTTAGAATTATAACAATTTGGGACATACAACAAGCTTTTATAGGATAAACAACATGAGATGAAAGAATGCAAGGACACATAAATTTATAAGGAATGTAAGTCACAGAATTAAAATAAATGAGAATAGTAATCATAGAGAGAAAGAGAATGTGAAAGAGAATGTAGGAAACTTCAACGAAACATTTGTTAAAGATAAGACACCATAAGACACAAATATAGGTAGAGAAAAAGAGAAGAAATGCATTTAAATATAAGTTGAAATTGGAAATCATTGCTGATAAACCTTTATCAATCTAAGGAGTTTAATCATTGATAAGAAAAATGGAAGTGACATTAGAAAATGATTTACCTCCTGGAAGATTGAATGAATACTTGTAAATTTTACAAAATCTTCATAACGATGAAAGGAAGATAAAATTAAGAGTGCATGTATTTCTAGGTTCATATGTGAGTACATGAACATAAAAAACCTCTCTGGTTAAAGGAAATCAACTTTTTGAAACTTGGGTACTTGCACAATTAATGTAGAATTGAATTAGATCAAGTTTAATGGTTTAAATTTATTGAACGGACATCATTTGATAATGCAAAGAATTGAAGAAGCCTTGGAAGAAAATTTGAGAAGCAAATTTGAGGTATTTGAAATAGATTGCAAGAAAACTCACTGAGGCCCTAGTTTTACAATGTTTAAAGGTAGTTATCAATTACATAGTCATTTTTTAAAGAGAATTGAAGGTTTTATGTTTGAAACTATGGAAACCCCAATTGTATGTTATGTTAACGAATGTCCTAGTTATAAATTCAAGAAACACCCTTATATTTCAATTGGAGTTGATCTATTTAGAGCTTTTTTTTTCAAATTCCTAAAAGGTTTTTACATGTAGAAGACATTAGAGCATACATCCACTATAAATTTAAGTCAATTAGGGATAATGATATTCACAAGGCTATGAACCTAGTTTATGTCAGTGATTTGACTTTGAAACAAGGGTTTGAGAACCTAGATAACCTAAATATCACTAAACATATGTTCTCTAAGGGATTTGATCGACATGACTGGACTAGAATCACAGTGTGTATAATTCATAAGGATATATTCTAGGTAAGTAAAATTCCTATGGTGATTGACAATATATGATTGATAAACTTATTAGTTTTAGTAATAAAGGTAGTGACCATGTAAATGAAAAGAATGTTAAGAAGCTAGTTGACACAAACATAGAGTCTGTATCATATGAAAGTAACATGAAATTGGATAACATTAAGAAAACTAATGTGAAAATTATTAACAAAATAATTGGATATAAAATAAACTACAGTTCTAGAATAAACTTAGTTACTATTGAATTTAGTCATGTTAGCTATATGATTTATGTATGAAATGATAACGTAAATATGCATGAAATCCTTTCGTAATAGTCAATTAAAAACTTGGTAGAATAAAAAAATAAGAATGCAACTTTCAAATTTGAACCGTTATTAACTCATTTATTCCTTAAAGTGATACAGAGATTCCCAAGAATTCCTAGTTATGAGTTAGATAATGGACTTAATTACTTATTGTTTGGTGGTAAAAAAAAACACTTTAATATGATGTAGGCCTCCACTTTACATGGCACTGATCCATTCAAATATGTGTGTGAGAGGAAAAGAGAGGGATTCCCAAGTATGATTTTACTTATGATCTGAACTAGATTAGCTAGGACCTAATTAAGAAGGGTGCTAATAATAAATCCTTGTTTAAAGAGGAATGCAATACCAAGAAATACACTCTCTTAGGCCCTTGATGGGATAATGTAAATATAAAATTGAACTATTTTTTTAGGAAATGTAAATGTATATGCTATGTAAACATAATCAACCCAATTAAGATGTAAACTAGGAAAAATATATGAAATAAAATGAAATATAAAAGACTCACCTTGAAATGCATAGAGTGAGATATGTTTTCACTAAATACCTTTTAGATCTAAATCCTTTCTAAACTTCTATTTATGAGTCCTAGAATGAAATGATGAAAGGAGAAAAACCTAAAAATCTCCTTGTAATTTTAGATTAAAGGAATAGTTCAACATGGAAAATTTTTTACAACTAGGTTGACAATAGTCCATGGCTCCAAAACTGATGACTCCAAAAATGCTTGTGAACTCTAGGTTCTAGATCTACAATTACTTTTGTTCCCAACCTACAAATCATAATGGAAAGAAAGGTTTGGGGCTTGTAGTTTGATGAGGTCTTCCCTTGGTAAAGTCCTAGGTAAAGAATAAGATAAATGTTAGAATTTTCCTTGCCCATGTGTATGTAATGTTGATCTTTAGTTAGTATTATATGATATTGACACACTTTGAAATAGATATATCATAAATCTCTAATAGTACCGTGGATATGGATATGCATCAATGAAGAGGGTGAACACTTCAATGTGGATCTCCTCTCTTGATGACTAACAATACATTGGATTTTAAAGAGGAAATTCTTAAAAAGGATTCTAAAATGCTAGATAAAATCTATTATTGTGGTTTCACAACACACACCCCATTTCTCCCAAAAAATGGGGACCCTTTAGTTAAGGATTTTAATTTTTTTTCTTTTCTAGACCCCTAATTTAGGGTGTGAGTCTTTTTTAGGACTCTATTTGGTGTCTAAGCCAACACTAACCCTCTGCCCAAGAAACCTCATTATTAGAAACTAGAGATTTTTGAATGCAAAAAATGTGAATTTTTTAGATGAAGAGGGGTGCACTAGTGCACCCATTAAGGTGTGCTATGTGCTAGATGCACTAGCATAGAGCACTTCCCTTTGGAAGTGCACACCTACGCATATGTGTAAATGTGTACCACCAAAGGGTGTGCTCCTCACTTGGCCTATAAAATGCTAGGGCCTCACCCCTCTTCTAACACTCATTCTTTTATTTAGAACATCCCATGGAACACCTTTGCACCCCCCATGGTGTGCCATCTATCCTATACCTTCATACCTACACACACACACACTAGTAAACACTAAGATAAGCATAAATGTGCACACCTTGTGCACCTATCCAAGGTGTGCAAGGTGCACATGTTTATTTTTTTAATCAAGAAAGAACCTAAAAAACTTAACACTTTATGTAAGGTGAGCATATGCGCACCTTACAAAAATAAACCATCATAAGGATGGTGCACAATTGTGCACCTTTCCATGGTGCGTAACTGCGCACCATCTTTTTTAACACAAACACAAAACTTTTAATGAATTAGGGTGCACAGATTGCACACCCTATTGTTAATCTACCAAGGCCCCTTTGCAATCTAAGGGTGCACACATTGTGCACCTCACAAGGTGCACAATGTGCACAATGTGTGCACCCTTTAGTTGAAAGAGCTTGCTAAGTATTTGACATACCTAGCATACCCACAAGGTGTGCATGGTGTGCCAAAAAACTATCTTCCAAAGCTAGAAATAGGGTTTTTATGTGTTTTATTAGGTTTAGGGTTTTTGGGTTAGTTTTCTTAGCAATTAGGTTTTGTTGAAATTTTTGTTTTCCACCTTCCAAAATAATAGGATTTTGTTTTTTAGAAAATATAATGGTTTCTTCTTCATCCTCCCTTTCCAAAAAGATTGCTCCTAAGCCAGTGGTTTCTAAGTTCCAAGGTATCCAACTAAAATCACACTTCTATGATGCACATTCAAAGATCTGATATACAAAAATGGGTCACATTTACTAGAGTGCATTATTTGTTCTATGCAAAAAACCAAATTAGAGGGCTCCAATAGTATTTCTACTTATAAGATTGGGATTAGTTAACAAAGCTTCGCATGCAATTTTAGTATAATATTCTGAGTTGATCATGACTTTGGCTGAGAAATATGTTTTAGAAGAGGGGGTGGTCAAAAGAATAATTGAAGAGACTATTCTTGATCTAAGACCCAAGAATATAGAGAAATTATTTCATCTTCTAAGAGAGATCAGTATATAAGACTAGCATACCCTCAAGCAGAAAGGTGGTATAGAGATCATGAACAAGAAGCCACATAAATTATTCAATCTTCATATCTCATTGAGAGAACACATTTGGAAAGAAATGACATGAAAGTAGATATGAAGAGAGGTTACATGAAGGATGATATCAGATGTTCCATAGTACTCTTGAGAAAAATCATGGGATTACCAACACTGGGACACTTAAACATATGGATGGTACACTTAATTGAAACCATTAGAACAACAAAGATGCCAATTGACTAGGCCACAATTCTTAGTGAAAATTTAGATGAACAATTGGTGGCAGTAAAAAATGATCTAAGGTTTTATATGACATCTTGTTTGGTGCATCTTTTAGCAGTAAGGATTATAGACAACCTAGGGTTGTTTAAGAGGGGAGATTTGCAAGATGCTAATGCATGGCCTTATGTGGTATACCCCTAGCTAGTGAATAAAAATCTCTCAGATCACAAAAAAGAATATAGAATAGTGAATGATGCTTTTATTTTTGCAATTTTTTGGTTTGTTGAGGGAGACTATCCAAAACTAATTTTAGGAGAGGCAAAAAAAAAAAAATACAAAAATAGGCACCTACTTAACAGTAGCAGGTACAACTATAAATCCTAAGAAACTTCCTAGGTAGCCATGTGATAGAATAATTTTGCTAGATATTGCATGACAACTCTCATCTATATATGACATAATAAGGAAGTAGCATAAGAAGACCTAGATATGGCCCATCATCATAGGTTTTTTTAGTGTCAAGCAGAAGTAGGATATCATGACTTTTGATTCAAAATAGGATTAGTACCCTTGGGAGGATTATAAGTCCCCTTGTCCATGTTTTGATAATTTTGGCAGAGTCCAATTCTTAGTAGGAAAATAATTTAAACATGAATATGCTATAGAGGATCACTAGATGAATGTAGTAGATGACTACAATATCCAAATAAAGGATTATTGTAGGATGACTTTTTAGTTGGCCAAAGTGCCTTGAAAACAAAGGTCCCATTGAAGGTTGTTAAAAAAAACTCTTCAAATTTCTTGGATCCCTATATAATTGAGATAAGATATGTGATTGGCCAATCATAAATTCCAAAATTGATAGAGAAGAAAATGTAGATATCAATCATAGGGTGAGGCATATCTTCCAGTTGACCAAGGAATGGATTAAGAGACCATTCGAGCTAGACCTAGTTCCATAAATAATACTTTTTCAAGCTTCATCTCACCCAATGAAAGGTAGAGGGGCAAAGGTTATAGTATCAAAATTCACAACCCAATCTCTAATTAGGCCAGATTTAGTGTATCAGCATGATAGGAAAGTTGCATACTTCAAGGCACAAAAGGGCAAAATTAAAAGGAAAAGAGTTTATCCACAATGAGCTATGCTCAAGGTTGAAGAAACTCAAGTCCAAGAAGCCACTCAAGCTCAAGATAATGCACAAGTGCCACCACTAGAAAAAGGACATGGATTTTAAGGGAAAGCATAAGAGGTGTCCCTAAAGGTTCAAGAAGAAGAAGCCTCTATGTCATCTCCTAAGAAGAAAAAGGATAAGACTCCAATTAAAGGACTAGGAGGCAGAAAGTGCAAAGTAAGGTTATTCCTATTCCATTAGTCCCATAAACCATTCTTGAAGAAGATGAAGAGGATAACCTTTCCTTGAGTCAGAGGACTCATCTGGCTAGGGCTACTAAGGTAGAACAAAGGAGTTCCACTATAATACTACCATCCATTCCCACACAACCTATTCAAGTTACTACTTCAAAGGATGAGCTACAAGAATGGATTGAAGAGCAAGAGAATCAAGGAAATGATGAGTTTAATATGTTAGATTTCAACTTCATCTCTATGGGCATTGAACCTATTGACCATAAGATAAGGGATACAGCAAAAAATCATCATTTTAAAGGGATTACATTTAGTCACTACCTTAACCAAAATGAATTCAAGGTACCTTGCCATTACCAAGTCAAGATTTATCTTTCTTCGATAAAGGATCAACCACTCCTCTCTCTCTAGTCAATTAAGAAAAAGTGCAACCAATGCAATAAGGAGAATAACAACAAACACCTAGAGGAGGGCAAAATATATGAAGAACCTTAGAAAACTTCTCAAGATATAGAGGTAAGGACTATGGGATCAAAACATGCAAGGATGCATGATGTATATCCCTCATAGAAAGAGAGGACTCCAAAGACGAGAAATAAGGGAAAGCGTCTAGTAGAACAAACCCCCTCTTCATCCAAGTATAAGTCTCTAATGGAAACTACTCCAAGATGGTGGAGAAAAGAGGTGACGGTTATGTATAAAAGGCAATTGTATTCTACTAAGGAAGAGGGAATGAGAAAATTAGTTGAAGCTCTCAAGAAGCCTGAGTTACCTAAGGGTTATGTGCATACATTGGCCTTCATTATGAGGGACTAAAATTAGGATTTGTTCATTTACATTGATATTCCTACTCTACATGTAGATACTCAAGATCTGACTAGAAATGATTATTAGATCAAAGAAGTCTTGCTAAGAAAGCCAACTATTTGCATGGCTAAATTAATGGTCTTCAAAGAAATTAAAGAAGTGTTTAATCACTTAGATAAAGATGAAGCTAAATTTTTCAAGTTGAGAAAGAAGAATGAAATCATGAGGGGATTTCTACATGAGTAGGTTGGTCCTATTGACTTGGATAATCTGGAGGCCACTCTTGAAGCATCTTTAGAGAGGAAAGATAAAGAAAAGGAAGTTGTACAATTGGATCCATTTTTGAAGGCTTGTTAATCATGGCAAGAAAATTTTAAGGAAAAGGGTGTGCAAATAATACAAGGGAACCCCAAGTTATTGCACCATATGCAGAATAATGCAGAGAAATTGGTTACTATTTTAAACTAGGATTTTGGATTGATGGAAGAGGTACATACTTGGGCAAATGACCTTCAACCATTGAAATCAATAAAAGGTTAGAGATATTGTATGCTAATGGATGTATATAAAAGGGATGAGTTAGATAAAATAGATGATCGAATTGAGAAGATTGCAACTAGTAATAAAGTAATGGAAAGATTACATGTGCATTTTCATAAGCTCAAGGATCAAACCCAAGAGAAAACTTTGGAAGCAAAGAAGTATTATAGTGATGTGTGCCTTGACATCTTTGAAGATGAGTCAAGAGATAAATTCTTGCAAGTGCAAACAATCATTGAACCATTTTGAAAGATATTTGAAGTAGCTTTGATTAAGCATTTAAGACAAAGGAGGCATTACTAGATTTTGCTGTAAATCTCAAATATAGTGCAAAGACTTGTATAGAAGTGGGCAATTATCGGCAAGTAGTAAAAGCTAAACTATATGATGCTTTGGATTTTTTAGATGTAACCCAAGTGATAGAGATCACATAGAAATTCAAGAGAAAATATCCAGATATAGCTGTGATATGAAGGGGAACAAAAGCTAGAAGCTAGAAATTCAATTTTGACACTTAGGAAAATTTTGCATTTTTGGGACCTATCTTCCAAGGTGCACTTCTCCCAATGTGAACTTCTCCCAAGGTGTGTAAGGTGCACAAGCTGCACTTCTCCAAAGGTGTGCTAGAAGTTTTTGAAGAAGTTAGAGGTGTGCTAACAATTAACAACCAATTCCAAATTTAGAGCTTTCTATACACTAAAAGTGAAATTTGCTTGTAGTTCAACTCCTACGATCCCTGGAGAAGGTTGAGCTTCTATTTTTTGCATCTCCAAAGAGTCCTACATCATCTAGCAGCTTTCTTCTTCTTATTTTCTCATGTTCCCTTTGTTTTAAGACATGTAAAGGCTCATGCACCCATTAAATAATATAAACAAGGGTGGAGTCCTACTTAGCATCAGTTAGAGAGTTAGTTTGTACATAAAAATATTTGTTCTATTAGTTTAGAAGAATATATTTGCATGAAGAGATCTCTCACTCTCAACAAAAATTGAGGAGAAGAATTCCTATAAATTGAGGAATTAAATATTTATTCCACGCTATTATTTTGATGCATTAATATATGCTATTTGTTCTCTCATTTTGAGTGTAGTTAGTCTTGCTAGAGTGTGTTATTTTTGTGGATTCTTGTTCATGATAATAACGGAGCTAATAGTTTTTTTGTTTTGATTTGATCATATGATATTTTATTTATAGTGTTTGCCACATGTTGACAAATTTCATTGACATACCGAGTTGAAGAAGAGATCACCTTATTGTTCTTGCATAGCTTTTGTCTTGTATGAGTGCACTTTCTATGGCCTTGTGATTTGATGAAAAGTATAACGTCTTATGGTTAATGAATTCACATCGACAATTGCATTAGTGTCCAATTAAGATAGCTTTGCTCCTATTTTAATTGGTTACCTACCAATCTTTTCAAAGGCTTAATTCGTAGATGTGTTGTTTCCATAGGTTATGTCTATTAGGGATTTATTTTTCATTTCATTTGCTTATACTTCATGTTACCTTACCTTCATTATTTTCTTTTAGAAGCACTTGGTTAATTTAGGAATTCATATAGTTGCATAGTTAAAACTGCATTCATCATAAAAACAGAAAAATACAAAAATATATTTCTTTTTTTTGTGTAGTTAATTTTTTTGAGATAGAAAGAAAATTCAACATCCTATCCAAAATTGGTTAGAACTAGCAAAGGCCTCCTTGTGAACAGTCTCATTGATCTTCTACTAAGTGGATTCTAGTAGCTTGCAAGATTTCCCAAAACCTTGGAGTTCATCCTATATCAACATTTCAAGAGAGGAGTTTGAAAGGATTCTTGTCATTAAGCATTGTGAAAAATGATAGCTCAACATCTCCTTGCTTGGACTCTCAAAAAAAACTTGAATACTTGAAATCCTTGAATAAGAAAGGTTGAAAATCTTAACTAGAGTGAAGAGCTTGAGTGCATCAACAATGATCGAGATGTGATATAAAAATGAACCAGCCAAGCCTCCTTATATATGAATCTTCAAGTAGGAAAGAACTATTGGCCTCTTGTATAATGATAATTAGCTAATTTACCCCCAAGGACTTTTAGACCCAAAGATCTAGATTTTTTAGAGACTAGGTTGACCTAGGAGGACGAGGTTAACCTAGGTTAACCAAGTCTAGGTAGATAGGTCCTAATTTTCATAGAGAGCTAGGGTAGATGCTTGAGATATAAGATGGAAATATGTTATAGAGAAGAGGAAAATAGAGAAGACATGAGCATATCTATGGTCTAAAGAGGGAATCATGGAGATGAGAAAGCTCAATGGTATTAAAAGGAAAGTGCATCCATTTTATGATGGTACATTAAGCCTTCTCTTCAGTGGGAGTGTGAGTTTCCTCAAACTCATAGTAAATTAAATCAAGAGAAAAAAATAAAGTCTTATTATGACTAAAGAGGAAAGAAATCTTCAAGCCCCCAAAAGACTTGAGCCTAATCACATCTAGAGTCAAAATAAGAGAGATAAGCTCTACAAAAGAAAGTCATGTAGCTTATTTCCCAATAAGGTTTGTTTTCCTTATTGTGAACCACACAAGGAAAAAGAATAAGGGAAGAACAATGGGAAAAGATCCTCACAAAATGGGTTGGTATTGAATAGTCTAGAAAGTGTGTGAGACATGCAAGTCAACCCATCGAAGATGAACAAAATAGTCTAGCAAGTGTTTGTGGCATGCTAGTCTATCCATCAAGGGATTCAACTTTAAATGGACTCTACATCCCAAAAAGAAGAAGAAAATGGCGATCTAGGCATAAGGATGTGTTGAGATAATGGGTGTTGCACACATTACATAATATTGTTATATTGTATTATTTTAGTTTATTATGTAATGTTGCACCTAGATGGACATGCAACAAGGAAATATTCCCATGTGATATACTTGATGAGTTATATTGTAACATTGTGATACTATTTCATGTAATTATTTAATATTGGAGGGGAAAAAATAAATTTCCAATATTAAATGTGGGGTCAATAGGTTAGGTAGCACATGGTATATGTAATACCACTTGGTGGCTTTGTGAGACTTACTACTATATAAGCAGCCACAAAGGTAGTTGTTGGTGTGAGAAGTGAGAAGACAAAAAATAGATTAGCCAAGGGAGAATTTTTGAAGGTTGGAAGCATGACATGGGATGTGTGGATTCATGCTTGTTCACATAGATTTTTTGATTGTGGCTTGAAGGCTTCCATGGTTTTATTGCAATGATTGTTTTCTCAATAATACATGGTGATGGATGCTTTTGGAGGTTGGGTTTTTCCCTCAATAAGGGCTTCCCAGGGTATGTTGAAATGGTTATATTTTTTATTGCAAGTTTCCTTATAAGTGGTATCAGAGCTATGGTTGTGTTGTTGTAATCTTAGATTGAATCCATCAGAATTCATGAGAGGCTAAAGGAAAGGGCAAGATATATGTGAGTTGTTTATTGTAGATCTAAGGGTTCTGGCTTTGCTACTATGATGGGATTTTTGTAGATTTTGGGCATGTGAAATTGTTGGACAAAAGATTTTTTTTGGATGTTTCATTTAAATGAGGGTTTTAGGGGGAGCTTGCAGAAATGACCTCCTAGGTAAAAATAAACCTGACCATTGGATCCAGGTTGATGTTTCTATAAATTTTGATATATAATATGTACGAGTTTGGCCATGTCCAGAGAAAATGAAAGAGTTTTTTATTTTCAGCCCATGATGGCCATCAAATTTAATCCCATAGGCATTTTTGTGTAAAAAAATCATAATGAAAGTGGTAAAAAGACTGTCTTAGTAAAATGGCCATAACTTTCTCTCAAGATATTAGATTTTAGACTTCTTATAAGCATTGGAAAGATAATTTAGAGCACTACAACTTGGTGTAGGTTTGGTTCTATGGTTTTGTATTTTTTTCAAGTTTTAAGAGCCCAAAAGTTAAATTTTTTTTTATGTTGAGCACAAATTAGGGCATAACTTAGGCATATAGAGTTAGATTTTGGACTTTGAGTAGGCAATAGAAAGCTCTTAGAAAGATCTACACATTGGTTCAAATTTTGGTGTAGGAATGTGTAAGTTTCTTCTTCGCACGTACTTATTAACTATGAATTCCTCTGTAAAAATCTGTTGTATGAGAATTGGATGGATATGAAGTTATATTTTATATTGTGAATGCCCTAATGAAACTAAGAGAAGTTGGCTCAACCATGTTTACGCTTAGTGATTCAAGAACTATTTCATCACCTCGACTATTTAAAACATTAATTGTTACTAACAATGATGCTAGGTGCTTTCACCTGATAATGAGGTTTGCCAATTTTGGTACCTCAATGATTAATTGGTATGCTTTCAGATAGTTCATTTTATCTTATTAATGATGCTTATGATATGCATACCTAACAATGATTATTCTAGTAATTCTATCTAAATTAATGCTTATAAACATGTATGATGAAGTGAATGAATGCGAACTAACACTTTGAATTTTTCCAAGTTTAATGAATAGAATAAGATGGATAATTGAATTGTGGAAATGAATGCTTTTATTAACGTGAAAATCTTGATGCGTATTTTATGAACATATGTTTCTTGAACTACTGACGGGTGCAATGAGTGTGGAGGTAATCTAGTTGGGAAATCCAATGGAGAGACAAGCTGAACCCCTTGTTTTAAATTTTGTTATCCTTGTATTGTCCATCTTTAAAGGTTGTTATTTGATTTTATTTTCCCCTAACTTTTATGTGTTCCTACCAAGTCTCCAAGACTTGAAAATGTTAAATTTAAGCACCCATGGGTAAGGGTATGGGTTGAGGGTAATTTCCACCCACTTTTGCCACCCTAGTTGACTTTTAGGGTCACTCAAAAATCTCATTTATGGTTGATTTCGAAAATGGATTGTCATCCACTTGAGTGGAACTCAAACTCCATCATAAGGTTTCATGAAGTCTAGTTGAGTTAAGGGATCCCTATTTAGTGGATTTTTGGAGAAGTTTTGGGGGGTCACCCAATCTCTAGTTTTAGAGAAAGTTTGGAAGATAGTTGGAGATGGAAGGAAGAAAAGGATAAGCTCTTCTCAAACCTCAATTGTTACCATAACTCCTTGGTGAAGGTAGGATTCTTGGCTCTTGTATTTTGCTTTCTCCATGTTTGATCATGCTTGTTCTTGCATATAGTGTTGTGTTGTTACATGTTGCTTGCTTGTATGTTGGGTTGATTTGGAGGGGTTTTTGTGTTGTTCTTGATGTTTCCTTGTATGTCTTGATGTATTGTTTTGAGGGGTTTTCATGGGGTGTATTTGGCATTACTCACCCTTGGATAGGGAAGAAGTGGCCATGTTGGGGGTAGGGCTTTAGTTGGACCTCAATGGTGTAGAGTCTCCTTTCATGGTGAGAGAAGAGAAAAAGGGTAGGGTGTATGGGCCCCTACCGATCATCACATACCTTGTTGATATTGTGAAATCTTGAGTATGGAAAGGAAATAAATTTCTTGTTGGATTGGCCCTGAAAGGGGATTTGTGGAACAAAGAAAGTTCCTGAGATTTTAGCCCCGAAAGGGCTATGTTAAGGTATGGTGATTGACATCTCCCAATGGGAAAATCCACCTCCCCCCTAAATAGGATCCTATGGATGGATCTATTGTGTTAAAATGGGTTGGGTGTATGTTGAATTGTTTATTTGTGTTGTGTTGAATCACCTTGGGTCAGCTCTTGTTCTCCTTGTGTTTCCATGAAGATTTGAAGTTAAAAGAAGGAAGTCTTGTGAAGAAGTTTGAAGAGTTTATCATTGAATTGTAAATTATATTGTGAATGATTGGCAACGACATCAGGTTTTCTTACTGGTTCTTTCCCGATGGAGCCTTGAACCAGGATGCATAATAGAAAAGAAAATAAAAGAGATTATGAAATCTACCTTGCAATGTCTTCTTGTGATTTCAAATTTGGGTTATGTAAGTGAGAAAATAGGATGATATATGATGTCTTGAATTATAAAATTTGCAAGTTTTTTTTAATCATGGTAATGAAAGGCAATTGATGTGTTGAGTTTTCAATTCGATGTTTGGAGTATTGTCATGAAATAATAATCCTTCTTGAGATCACCAAGTTATCTCTTTCATTGTTAAGTTCCATTAGAAACACAATTAAATTTGATTAAGAATTACCCATCACCTTTTAAAATTTTGAATATAGGATCATGTTCCTTGTCAAGTTCATTAAGATCAAAAATCAATTTGATTAAGAGATTTTGGTATTTCATTGATTTCAAAATAAATAGAACATACATCTTGATGTATGATGAATAGATAGCAACATAAATTATGAGATGAAAGAGAAAAGAAATGATATCCTTAAGAGCTTTTTGTTAATATGCTTGTTGATAGGAAATCAATGTGACAATAAAATTGATAAATTTCTATGTTGTTTCTTTTCAATAATTCATATCATGCCAATACTTAGTCAAAATTGGTTTTCTAACAAAATGTGCACCTCCAGGTCTAAAAGACCTCTCTGGAAAATGTATGGAAAAGTTTTTATTTTCCACTTCCTTGTCACAGAGTATATTCTTCTAGATGCCCTTTAATAATCATTGTTCCTTTTAATCAAATGCAATAACTTAATTGCAAGATAAATAGATTGCATATGGCTAATATCCTACCTCAACTATAAAAATTTAGTATTAACTACCCTAGAACATCCTATCTAGTCACCCTCCTCTCCTCATGTCTACATCTTCCTAGGCATATTCTATGGCTGGCAGGTCTGACATAACTTATGTTGCAAGTCGATGGGATTGGGGAAACATATCACCTAGGATGTGATTGGGGAAGAGATGGGTGTGGAAGCCAAAAACAAGATTATTAATGCAAATCTTTCACCCTTTGTGTTAGGCGCCAGTTTGGGAATGAGGGAAGAGTTGCTCATTATACATTTTCAATGCAATTACGGGTGACATCACCCTGTACCTCCTCCTTAAGCTTTACATAGTAGGAAACCACATGGGTGGAGCCGCATGTATCTTGTTTGGTGGAATGCAAACTTTTTGTTAGGTACATGTGCCTTGTGGGGTTGAATGTAAACTCTTCATTAACCTTGGGGCACCCTCCTTTCATACTTCATGCGCAGTGTTAGGTGGGGTACACCCACCCATAGTGTTCCAGTCAGCGCTTAGGGCAGCGTGTGGGTGTATGGGCTTAGGCGTGGGTAGATGCCACATGGGATGGCTAGTGGGGTAGGATGGGGCTTAGGGAGTTAGGAAGGGAGTGTAGGTTAGTAGTTTTAGATTTTACTTTATTAGTTGTTGTTAGTTAAGTTAATGTTAGGTTAGTGTTAGGTTGTAATAGGGGTTAGTATGTGTTGCATAATTTTTAAGTAAGTTAGAATATGATTTATAGATAGTTACTTTTGTAAATTGTTATACCTTTTATTAGTTAAGTTTTAAATGTAAATTAATTTGTTTGTATAATTTGTAGATTTATAAATTAAGTTTTGGAATTATAGTCTTAGTAAGTTAGTTTAATTTACTTAAATTATAAGTTATTTTAAAAATCTAACATGTAGTTATAAATTTAAGTTAGTATAAAGTGAAATTTAGTTTGGATTATAGTATTAGGAGATAGTTTTAATTTTATTTAAGTTTTAAAGTTTTAATTTTGTTGCTTAATTGTTATTGGTTAGAAGTTATATTATGGTTGTTATTTGATAATTGTTTTAAAGATGTGTTAATTCAAAAAGTGTTTAGTTTAAAATTAGTTTAGTTTAGTTTAGTTGCTTGTATTTTGTTAGTGTTAGTTAATAGATTAGTTTGGTTGCCCAAAAAAAAAAAAGAGTAATAAATTTAGAAAGTTTCTTCTAATAATTTAAAATCAATAGTGAATATAATGTTAAATTAGTAATAGTTATAATTAGAAATCAATTAGTCTTAATTTAAAAGTATAGATGTAAGTTAGTTCGATTTCGATTCATTCAATTGTTAGATATCAGGATATATTCGTTAATTTAGATTTGATTCCTTTGAATTAATTTTTAAATGTATTTAGTTTTGGTATTGAAGTAAATCTGAATTTTTGAGTACTAATTAGTGTTAGATTTAAGGTTATTTTCTATTTAAAATAAGTTTTAATGTCAATGTTATTTGGTTAGTTGTTTCTTTAAACTAATTTTGTAGTCATCTGCAACATTATTTAAATAACTTTTACCATAATTTTATCGATATAAATCCAATAACAAAAGTTTCAAGATCTTAGCAATGTAATCGTCTTCATGTTTATAATCCTAAAACATAATGGAGAGAACCTATACTTAAATTACGATCGCAAACCTTATCTAACATGAGTATTATAATGATTATAATATGCAGTATATAATGGATGATAATGTTTACCTACAATTCTATGTGTATATCTATGGTGAATTAGATTTTGGATTAAAGTTTTTATACGTAGTTAGCATGAGTTGAATAGTTAAATCTAATTGATCTTTTAGTGTTCAATCGATTAAATATTGGAGAGTAATTAGAAAGTTAGTTTCCATTATTAGTATAATATGTCGTTTAAGTAATTTTGTTTGATTCAATTTGTTAAAAGAAGTAATTTAGTATTATTGTGCTAGTAACTAGTAATTACTAAGTTGAATCTTAGTTGTATTAAAGTTGATTGTAGAGATTAGTCACTTAGTTTAGTTTTAGTTTGTAAATATTAATTAGTTTTGATTTGATTAGTAAAAAGGTAGTTTAGATGTTAAGAAAGTTAATCATTATGTTTGTAAACATAACAAGTTATGTTAGACTACCCAGATAATGTGATTCGTTCTACGTAGTTTAATTTAAGACTAATTTATATTGTTCTTCAAATGATTTAAAATTATTGTTGAGATCTTAATGTGACAACAAACTAAATGTTATTACAAATTTAATAACGACAATTTAATTTACCGATGCATTTCTTCACATGAGTATAATTCAGGATGAGTGTAGTAAATCTAATTTTTACGAATCAACTCTTAAACCCTAGTGAACCTAGTAAGTTTAAAAAAAAAAAAATTGTGTGTTTTTTGCCCTTACTTTTTGGGCATGACAGTTTGGCATGGTTTATTTAGTGATAGATTGATCTGAGCAGTTTATGGTATATGTTGACTATGGCAACATTGTGAGTTTATGACATTGTATATTTTGGAGATTTAAGATTTGATGTCATTGTAGACTAAGTTAATATTTTAGATTGTTCTCATGATGATATGATTATCAATTTTTGGTTTGGATATGTATGACAGTTTGTTGGATCTATAAGTTGTGCAGTGTTGTAAGCAGTCTATACTTACAAGTTGCATTTATGGCTTGGTTATGGGTTGTCCTTGCCCATTATTCTTTCATTATTGATGCATCTTTAGATTGGTGTCTTGTATTTGGTTTGTCTAAGCACTAAGTCACATTATTTACTGATTTTTTTGTCATGTAGAAGGGATGAGATGTTGTCACTAGGTACAGTCATGGTGGAGGATTGTGGTTGACTATTTTATGCTGACAAGTTGGACATATTGAGAGCTAGATGCTTGGTTCAAGGATGTGATCATGGTGCCATGGATTTTGGCATGACATAATTTGATATATAGGTACATCCTTAATGTTCATTGGTTCGGATACCTAATTTGGTTATGGTGGTATATCTTTGTGGTTTAGAATCATGGTTATTTAGTTTCTTTTGAGGAGCACATGATGTACACTTTGAGTTCTTTGATGGTTTGGTACCTTGGTTGATTCTCATGGTTAAAGGATGGTTTTTTCATCATGATGTAATGGATATCATGGATACACAATTTAGTGGGAGCTCATGATAGTGATGGGGTGACAATGCAAGTTTATTTCCTAGTTTGGTTTGTATATTCTTAGTTCGGAGATTTTGATTTCACTTGGTATTGAGACTTTGGTTGTGTGAGTGTAGATCTAGAAGATCTTTATGTAGGAGATGGATTTTATGATGCTATGGGTGACTTGGTACCATGGTTGTGTGGGAGTTGTTGGCATTGATATATTTATTGAGTGTTTGTAGATGTTAGAGGTTTGTCTTAGATCCTATTGTTGTAGAAGCATCTTTGACATTTGCATGCTGCACTTGTTATCTTCATGGTGTGTGAAGATGGTTAGATGTTGAGGACTCATGAGATTCTTTATTATCTTCATGGTGTGTGGAGATGGTTTTCTTCATGGTGTGTGGAGATGGTTGCATCTTGAGGACTCATGGGGTTCTTGGTAAACATGTCATTTATGCTTTCATTTGACATGTCATCCTTGTTGTGAGGATGGTTTCATTATTATGTCATGATATACTCTTGATACACATTTAGAGTTTTGACATGTTATAATATGTTCATATGGAGCATGTTATCTCTTTGGTTGAGATGGTCTAGATCATGTTGTCATGTTTATGTTCCTGAGGCCATGGTTGGAACTTTGACAATGATATTGGTTTAGTTTCTTGGTATTGAGTACATTGATCATAAGCTGGATACTTCATGATATTGCTATGTTGCATTTGGAGTTGGCATGGATTGACTAGTTACAAGTGCTCATGGATACTTAGAGACAATGGTGATGCTGATTTCTCTTGGATTAGAGAAGCATTTGTTGGAACAGCTTTTTGGTTTCAGCAAAAGTGAGGGGGTATTCACCTAATATGAACTTGAGAGGAGATTGTTTTTAGATGAGTCCTAGTTGGAGACTTGGATATCTTGGTGAGCATTCTTATTCCCCACTCTTGGTCTACTTGGTGGTTTGCTACTTGAGAGGTATAACCCATTATTTGTCTCATGTGCATTATATCTATGCTTGTCTTTCATGGATATGGATCTTGAGCTATGGTACATGAGTTGGTTCTAGAGGGTTCATTTGAGAGATGGTTTAGCATTGGTTATCTCTATTTGCATATGTTGTTATGTTGGTTGAGTTATGGGAGATGGTTTTATATTGGGCATATTCCTTTGATTAGGAATGGTTATTCCTTAGTTTAGGAATGATTTATGAGTTTGATCTTCTTGTGAGAGGCTTACATCCATGATTAGTTATATGGTATAGTTTGGGTGTTTTTGAGGCTTCTTGTTGGGGTTTTATGGAGGAGATCATACTTGCACAGTTTACATCTAGAGGTGTGTGTAGAAGGACATAATATAGATTATGATTTGCATGGTTTCTCTTAGTCTTGGTTATCTTTCTAGATGTTTAGTTTCACTTAGATTGGATTTGAGATTGGTTAGAGATTGTGATCATTGGTTTGTGTTTATGTATGTCATGTGAGAGATGACATGGTTATTCATTTATCTCTTTTCTCTATTGGTTATGGAGAACTTGGTAGACTATTGGAGATTTGTTATGAGAGTTGTTCTTGTAGGTTATCGGTTTATGTATTGTGGATGTCCTTTAGACTACATGGATTCACTTCTTTGAGATGTTGTGAGTGGATTGGTTATAGATTTGAGATTATCTTTTGTAGTGGGAGCTTCTTGATATACATGTGACAAGTATTACTCTTGAGGCTTGTGATTGTAGGTTACAGATTGGATATGATGATGGTGTGAGATTCACTTGGTATACCTTTGGAGGTATGGATAGTTGGATGGGTTTGGCACTTGTTGTGGGTGCTATTTCAGCTATGGATATTTTGACAACTAGAAATACATGGGATTACCTTTTGCATCTAGTTTTTTTGCTTGTCATTTCAATTGGTATAGGATTTTATGATTTTTAATGCAACAAGCTAGGTGGCTTTCTCTTTGGATGGCTTTTATGTATGTTCAGTGGCAGTGGCATAATAGTAAGTGAGATCATTCATGTTTGAAATGCTGGATACTTTGACTTTTCTATGGGTACCAAGATGGAGCACATGGTGTACTTTGATCCATGATGGTGGATGTGCTAGGAGGGATTGTTCCCTTTTTCATTTATGTGGCTATAGATTGACCCTATGCAATGTATACAACAAGCGAGAGATTGTTGAGATAATGGGCATTGCACACATTGCACAATATGGTTATATTGTATTATTTTATTTTCTTATGTAGTGTTTCACCTAGATGGACATGCAACATGGATAGATTCCCATGGGATATACTCGATGAGTTGTATTGTAACATTGTGATAATATTTCATGTAATTATTTAATATTGTAGAAAAAGAATTAAATTTTCAATATTAAATGTGGAGTCAATGGGTTAGGTAGCACATGGGTTATGTAATACCACTTGGTGGTTTTGTGGGACTTACTACTATATAAGCACCCACAATGGTAGTTTTTGGTGTCACTAATACATTTGGCATCGATTTGTGATAGCTATGTGTCACAATTACGACAACAATATGTTGTCACTCCGACAGTAATAGACGTCATTGTTTTTAAGTCAAAAATTACGACATCTATCCTTTACTATTGCAATTACGATTCCTATCTATCACTATGCAACTACTTTATTGTGACATCAACCCCGTTGCAATGCTGGTGGCTGATGTCACAATTGTGACAGTTACCTTGGAAATGGTGACAGTAGTTGGCATCACCGCCATAGCAAACCCATCACAATGCTGGTGGCTGACATCACAATTGTGATGGACACCCTGGAAACTACGATGGTAGTTGGCTTTGCCACCATTGCAACCCATCGCAATGCTAGTGGTCAACATTGCAATTGCAATGGACACCCTGACAATTGCGACAGACACCCTCACACTTGCAATGGAAATGGGTGCCGCTGCCACAACAACCCCGTCGCAATTGCGACGGATACAAAGTAAAACAAAAAAGAAAAATTGTTGGCTTCTAGCTACTAATTAATGTTGCCATGTTTGGAAGATAGTTGGTCAACTAGTCTATCAGGGAGAGGACCAAACCTCATATAACCTATGCCTACCTGAAAATGCAGGTAGCCACTTTTAATGCAGGGGAGTTCTGGTATTGTTTCCTCAATGGAATGACTCAGTTGTAGCTATAGGGCTATTTTATTAGGTTTCATATTCCATTAACATAAGTTTCACTCTATCCACTGATGTAAATCA
Organism: Cupressus sempervirens; assembly: GCA_028749045.1. Taxonomy (NCBI): domain Eukaryota; kingdom Viridiplantae; phylum Streptophyta; class Pinopsida; order Cupressales; family Cupressaceae; genus Cupressus; species Cupressus sempervirens. Next base: position 356,080,492 of record CM053792.1, on the reverse strand, counting down.
AGATTGGAGAAGTTGTTAGTTCTACTGCAGTTCATGTGCTCTATTTAGTTGCCAATATCCCAATATCCTTCCTTACACTTTTTGTGGGCTTCATTTAGGGCTACATTGTTTTTTGAAACCAACATGTTGTTGGATACAATTAAGTAATTGTGTATTGTCTTTGATGTTACACAAATGCCATATCAGTTATCAGACAGAGTCTACCGAGTTCTGTCGGTTAGGAAAATAGTTTACAGAGTCTACCGAGCTCAGTCGATCAGTAAAGCCTTTTGCAGTGTATACCGAGCGTTCCTATATGTCAAACGGTGAGTTAGTGTTAACCGAGTTCACACGGTAAGCTAAGAAAAGTTTTAGTTCTTACCGAGATCACTCGGGTATCAAAGGATTTTATAGCGAACAGTTAGTGTTAACCGAGTTCACACGGTAAGCTAAGGAAAGCTTAGTTTTCACCGAGCTCACTCGGTAGTCGAAGACAGCTTTTACCGAGTCTAGTTGGTTTCCAAAGGAAGTGGCAGGTTTACCGAATTCCCCGATAACTGTAGTTTTTACCGAGTTCTGCCGGTTAACACAGGAAGCAGTTTTTTTAGCAGCGTCGGCCAGTGAAGAATTTTGTTTTGATTGTTAGTTCAAGCCGACTTTGGAATATGTTTTGTCAAGTTGGTTGGGCCGACCTGGTATTATGTATAGTATATAAAGAGGTGCTCAAGATGCAGAAAAGTGTGGAATAGAGAGTGTATACGGATAGTGCAAGGAAGTGCAAGGAAGAGACTTGTGTGTGCCGAAGCAGAGTTGAGCAGAGGGAAATCTTGGAGCTGCAAAGATATACTTAATCAGTAAGGATCTTGTAGAGCTAAACTGAGATCTGTATTCAGCAAGATAAGTTGCATGTATTTTCAGATCATTCATTGTTGCTTTCTAACCATTGTAACAGTGATTCCAAAATCTCCTAACAGAGTTGGTTTAACAGCCATTCCATAAATCCTTTAACAGGGTGGCAATTCAGTTGAATTGTTCTAAAGACCTCTTACAAGGCCACTCCTAATAGGGTGATTAAATCCTCTAACAGGGTCACACCTAACAGTGTATTTTGTAACCTTTAACAGGGTTGGCTCCTAACAGGGCTCACTTCAGAAGAGTGAAAATTGGTGACTAGTTGCTGGTGGTTTTTCCCATATTGGGTTTCCACGTAAATTTGGTGTCTACTATGTTCATGATTACTTTCTTTTGCATGGTCACTTATTTCAGTAAATGCTTAATAAATTAACTAAACATCTATCAAGTTTTAAGCAGTAATTTATGTGTTTACTGAGTAGCAGCAACAACTAAGTTTAAGGCATCTTTGGGACTGTTGAATTTGTTTTTGTGGTAACTGATTCACCCCTCCCCTCTCAGTTACCCCATCTTCATTTTCCAATAATTGATATCAGAGATCTTGGTGCTTGCACGAGGAGATTTCAAAGATCTAAGCCAAAGATCAAGATGTCTTACAAGAGGGAAATCCCAAGGCTTAATCGAAACAACTTCTCAGCATGGCAGGGATTAATGAGACTTCATCTAGCTTCCATTGGTGACACTGGTCTAAAATATCTTGATGAGAAATATGTAGAACCATCAGGTACATTATCAGTCAATGACATTGCTATAAAGAAGACTCATAACATTATGATGATTGATATTGCATCTGCCTTGAGTTATGAAGAGTTTGATGATGTCAAGGACTGCACTACTGCCTATGAAATGTGGGAAAGACTAAAAGACATCTATGGTGGAGATGACAATGTCAGAAGAGCCAAAGCTGAAAGTCTGAGAGGACAGTTAGATCAGATGAAAATGAAAGAAGATGAAAACATTGCCAAATATGTTGAAAGAATTAAAGCATGTGTCAGTGCTATCAAAGCTTCTGGAGGAAGTATCAGTGAAGAGACAGTTATAAGCAAAGTTCTTAGAACTCTACTTCCAGTTTATGCCATCAGGGTATCAGCCATTCAAGAAAGAAGGTGTGAGGTCAATCACAAGATAAACCTAGAGGCCATAGTTGGAAGATTGACAGCATTTGAACTAGATAATTTTGATAATTATGTTCCAGCTGCAAAGAACATTGAGTCTGCATTTGAAGCCAAGCTTTCACTCAAGGACAAAGGCAAGAAGAAGAAAGAATCTCAGTCAGAAAGTGAAGATCAATCAGATCAGAGCTCTGACAGCGACCTTGAAGTAATTGAAGCTCTACTTGCAAGGAAATATTCAAGAGGAAGAGGTAAATACAAAGGTAAAGTACCCCTAATCTACTTTTGATGTGAAGAAGTCGGTCATATTGCTGCAAGGTGTCCAAACAAGAAAGATAAAGATGAAAAGAAAGATAATAAATGGAACAGTAAGAAAGATCTCAAATCATTTAAGGATAAAAGTAAGAAATCATGTTTTATGGCTAAAGATTCTAATGATTCTAATGATGAAGAAGAGGATGAGATTGTTTACATTGTTGTAAAAGATGAATCTGACAATGAAGAAATGGCACTCATCTCTCACATAAGTAAGAATGATACATGGATCATTGATAGTGGCTACTCACATCATATGACTGGAGATAAAATAAATTTTGATCAATTTGAAGAGTATGATGGTGGCAGTGTAAGATTTGGAAACAATGAACCTTGTTGCATCAAAGGAAAAGGAAGAATCACTCTAACCCAGGAACTTGTATGTGATAATACTTATTGGGTAGAAGGCCTAAAGCACAATTTGTTGAGTGTGGCACAGTTACTCAACAATGGACTCAAAGTAGAATTCATCCAAGGCAAAGCAAGACTGCTGAACGGTAAAGGAAAGCTGATTGGATCTGGTACTCAAACTAAAGGTAACTTGTTCTATCTTGAACTTGATGAACACTCATGTTTTATTGCTCAAGTAGAAGAGAGTTGGTTATGGCATAAAAGGTTATGTCATGTGAATTTTGACAATTTGGTAAAGATAAGAAAATTCAAGAAAGTGAGAGGCATTCCTGATTTAAAGAAACCAGAGGTCGGTTTATGCAAGAATTGTCAAATTGGAAAGATGGGTAAGTCTAGTTTCAAAAGCAAAAATTATCAGTCTGAAGATTTATTAGAAATTGTGCATACTGACTTATGTGGACCTATTGAAACTGAAAGCTATACTGGTGAAAAATATTTTATTCTTTTTGTTGATGATTATTCAAGAATGATGACCGTCATGTTCCTAAGGAACAAATCAGAAGTATTTGAAAAGTTCAAATGGTATTTGGCAAGAGTAGAAAAAGAAATAGGGAAAAGATTGAAATGCCTAAGGTCAGACAGAGGTGGTGAATTTATTTTACATGAATTCAATAACTTTTGTATTGAAAGAGGAATCAAAAGACAAGTTTCAGCACCGGGTACTCCTGAACAAAATGGCATAGCTGAAAGAAGGAATAGATCCATCATGGATTGTGCAAGAACCTTGATGATAGAAAAGAATGTTGCTATCAAATACTAGAAGGAGGCTATCAGTACAGCAGTTCATACCTTAAACCAAGTACAGTTAAAAAAGGACTCATTCAAAACTCCCTATGAATTATGGTATGGCTATAAACCCAATGTAAGTTATCTGAAAGTATTTGGAAGCAAATGTTATATCTTGAAAGAATCTAGAAAAGGTAAATTTGATGTAAAAGGTGATGAAGGTATATTTTTTGGATACTCATGCAAGAGTAAAGCATATAGATGCTTGAACTTATCTACTCACAAAGTCATAGAAAGTATACATGTGAAATTTGATGAGTTTGCAGAAAAGACTAAAGAAGAAAGCAGAAGAGAACCAGAAGATTACAAAAGATTTGTCTTCAGTGAACTGGATATAATATCAACTGCATCTGAGAATTAGAAACCTTCTTCTACTGAGTCATCACTAACCGAGTTGCAGGAAACATCTACCGAGCCAACATCTATCGAGCCAACGTCTACCGAGTCAGAGAATACCGAGTTAGAGATTACCGAGCCAGAGGTAACCGAGCATGTGCATACCGAGCCAGTTGATACCGAGCCAGATCAAACCGAGCATGAAGGATAAATGCAAGAAGATAATGACAAGATTCATCCAAAAGGAAAAGAACTTGTTCTAGCCAAGTATGTCAGGAGACATCATTCAGCAGATCAGATCATTGGAAATAAATCTGAAGGAACCATCACAAGAAGTAAGTTGAAAGGTACTTGTTTACTTGCTGATTTTGAACCTAGAACTGTCAAAGATGCATTAGAAAATGATAATTGGATTGAAGCAATGAATGAAGAAATAGAGCAAATAGAGAAAAACAAGACATGGACTCTTGTACCTAGGCCTAAAGACAAAAATGTAATCGGTACAAAGTGAGTTTTCAGAAATAAGTTGGATGAAAATGGTAAAGTATCAAGAAACAAAGCTAGATTAGTGTGCAAAGGATATTCTCAAGAGGAAGGCATAGATTATGGAGAAACTTTTGCTCCCGTTGCTAGATTGGAAGGTGTTAGAACCTTATTAGCATATGCTGCTTACAAAGGATTTAAAGTTTATCAGATGGATGTCAAGTCAGCATTTCTAAATGGTATACTAGATGAAGAGGTCTACATTGAACAACCTGAAGGTTTTATAGACCCAGATAAAAAGAACATGGTTTGCAAATTGCACAAGGCACTGTATGGTCTGAAACAAGCCCCTAGAGCATGGTATGAAAAATTGCATAGCTATCTCATTCAAATTGGATTTCAAAGAAAAAATGATAACAATAGTTTGTATACCAAGGAAGGACCAGAAAATAAGATTGTCCTGGCATAAATATTTGTAGATGATACTATTTTCACAGGGAATGATGATCTTTGCAAAGAATTTTCAGAACAAATGAGCAAGGAATTTGAAATGTCAATGTTCAGTGAAATCAAATTCTTTGTTGGACTTCAAATTCAGCAGAACAAGAATGGCATCTACATCACTCAAGCAAAATACATCAAAGAGATATTGAAAAAGTTTGGTATGGAAGACTGTAAACCAGTTGGAACTCCCATGTGTACTGGACTAAAACTTACCAAAGAAGATGATTCAAAGGAAATAGATCAGACATTGTACAGATCTATGATTGGAAAGTTGCAATATGTAGTTCATACTAGGCTAGATATTGCTCTTGCAGTTGGAATTGTGGCAAGATTTTCAGCCAAACCAAGAGAAAATCACATGATGGCAATCAAGAGGATAATGAGATATCTGAAAGGAACTGAAGATTATGGATTATGGTATAAATTTGGAGGAAACCTAGACTTAAAAGTGTTTACTGATGCTGATTGGGCAGGAAACCTTGATGACAGAAAAAGCACAAGTGGAGGTGCATTCTTTCTTGGAAAGAGGTTGGTTTCTTGGACAAGCAAAAAGCAAAATTGTACATCTCAATCAACAGCAGAGGCAGAGTATGTTGCTGCAGCAGTAAACTGTTCTAATATTGTTTGGTTCAAGCAATTACTACAAGGCATGAAGATGGAAATCAAGGAACCAGTTGTCATATTTTGTGATAATACAAGTGCAATCAACATATATAAGAATCCAGTAATGCATTCTAAGACTAAGCACATTGCAATCAAGTATCACTTTGTTAGAGAATTGGTGCAGGACAAGGAAATCAGATTGGAATATGTCCATACAAAGGAACAGATTGCTGACATATTCACAAAGCCTTTACCTAAGGATGCATTTTTGTATCTTAGAGGTAAGTTAGGGGTCATTCCCCTATCTGAAGTTCACTAAAAATAAGTTTTAGTGATGCATCAGCTCTTACAAAATTGAACAATCATCAGTTGATGTAGCAAATCAAGGAAATATTGCATATGAATCAGTACTAAAGGTACAATGAAATTCATTGAAATTGGATTGTCTTTGGCATGTGTTGTTAAAGAGGGAGAATTTTACTGTCATATCTTTTCGAAATTTGATTATGTAATTCCTTCACAGAGGGAGATTACTGTAAGAGGGAGAGTTCTCTATCTTAGAGGGAGAATTGTTAATTGTGTTGTGTTGCTGTAGACTTGCTTTCAAATTTCATTTCTACTATGACATGTTGTGTTGCCATCAATGCCAAAGAGGGAGATTGTTGGATACAATTAAGTAATTGTGTATTGTCTTTGATGTTACATAAATGCCATATCAGTTATCAGACAGAGTCTACTGAGTTTTGTCGGTCAAGAAAATAGTTTACAGAGTCTACCGAGCTCAGTCGATCAGTAAAGCCTTTTGCAGTGTATACCGAGCGTTCCTGTATGTCACACGGTGAGTTAGTGTTAACCGAGTTCACACGGTAAGCTAAGAAAAGTTTTAGTTCTTACCGAGATCACTCAGGTATCAAAGGATTTTATAGCGAACAGTTAGTGTTAACCGAGTTCGCACGGTAAGCTAAGGAAAGCTTAGTTTTCACCGAGCTCACTCGGTAGTCGAAGACAGATTTTACCGAGTCTAGTTGGTTTCCAAAGGAAGTGTCAGGTTTACCGAATTCCCCGATAACTGTAGTTTTTATCGAGTTCTGCCGGTTAACACAGGAAGCAGTTTTTTTTGAGCAGCGTCGGCCAGTGAAGAATTTTGTTTTGATTGTTAGTTCAAGCCGACTTTGGAATATGTTTTGTCAAGTTGGTTGGGCCGACCTGGTATTATGTATAGTATATAAAGAGGTGCTCAAGATGCAGAAAAGTGTGGAATAGAGAGTGTATACGGATAGTGCAAGGAAGTGCAAGGAAGAGACTTGTGTGTGTCGAAGCAGAGTTGAGCAGAGGGAAATCTTGGAGCTGCAAAGATATACTTAATCAGTAAGGATCTTGTGGAGCTAAACTGAGATCTGTATTCAGCAAGATAAGTTGCATGTATTTTCAGATCATTCATTGTTGCTTTCTAACCATTGTAACAGTGATTCCAAAATCTCCTAACAGAGTTGGTTTAACAACCATTCCATAAATCCTTTAACAGGGTGGCAATTCAGTTGAATTGTTCTAAAGACCTCTGACAAGGACACTCCTAACAGGGTGATTAAATCCTCTAACAGGGTCACACCTAACAGTGTGTTTTGTAACCTTTAACAGGGTTGGCTCCTAACAGGGCTCACTTCAGAAGAGTGAAAATTGGTGACTAGTTGCTGGTGGTTTTTCCCATATTGGGTTTCCACATAAATTTGGTGTCTACTGTGTTCATGATTACTTTCTTTTGCATGGTCACTTATTTCAGTAAATGCTTAATAAATTAACTAAACATCTATCAAGTTTTAAGTAGTAATTTATGTGTTTATTGAGTAGCAGGAGCAACTAAGTTTAAGGCATCTTTGGGACTGTTGAATTTTTTTTTGTGGTAACGTATTCACCCCTCCCCTCTCAGTTACCCCATCTTCATTTTCCAACACATGTCCCTATCAAAAAATGAATAAGTGTTCTCATTATTTTTGGACTCCGTTATTCTCACTATTGAGAGTGGGAGCTATTTGTTGCAATATATACTTTTTAGACATGCTTACTATATCTAAATTCTAAAATGCAACTGTTTGTACCACTATTTGAATTTTGAATCAAATTTGATTTACCTATATTATTGTGTACAACTAATTAATGTTACCATCTGCAGACATCCAACATTTTGATGCCAATTTGGTTACCACATTTCTCTAAGAAGCAATTTTGTAAAAAACTTGATTTTGTTGGTATAGAACTATTTTATAGGAGTTTTGGGCTTTAAGGTTAGTGCTGAAGCCTTTTTTTGTTGGTCACACAGTCATGTTAGTGAGAGCTTTTATTAATTTTATTGTTAACTTTGCACTTCCATAATCTTTGAGATGGAGAGGAGTCTTTCTTTCTTACTTTTTACACATGTATATTATTGTCTAGTTTTCATGAATCTAGCTTTTTGGCTTGGATGATTAACATCATTTCTGAGGTGACTTTGTTAGCTTGACCAAAAAACATCACATAGTAGAGCCATCATTGGTGATTTGGTATAGTTTCAACAATTGAGATCTGTCTATAATCCATATTTGATTCAGGAAGGGTATTGTAGATCTACCATAAAGCCTAATTGGCTTCAACATGGACATTGTGATAAAGATTGTCCATTAGCCTAGGACTTCTACATTATTGCAGGGGAAGCAACTATGAGTTGCTGGCGATGGTGCAGTGTGATGAAACTATTGAATTAATTGATTGTTCTTTACATTGATCAAGCTCTTCAAGAGATACAAGGGAGGAAATATGGATACACAACCTCATTGAAGATAATGCATTAGAGAGGGAGGAGGATGTGCTCCCTAGACTGCCCAGTAACTTGAACATTTCAATAGAACAATTCAACACTCTAAAACCACTAGAGATCTTGAGGGAAACCATAAAACTTCTTTGGTTCAATTCTACTACCTTTCTGACAGTTGCAATAGTATTCATTCGCCCAGTATCTGTAATCTTTCTTTCCAATGTTTTTGTCAATCAATTTAAGGTGCAGAAGTTATCTCCCTAGTTTCAATGACTAGCCAAATCCATTGGGTTTATGAAAGGTTATTTTGCTCGATCAGGTTTCTACAAACTATTTGAGAGTCTTCTATCATTTGTATTTTGTTTTCCTTTTCATATTCTCCAAGACTATAGTAGTTTATTATGTAGCTTAAATCTATGCAAGAAAAAAGCTTCTTGTAGAAAAAGTTCTTACCATGTTAGAGATGATCTGGGGACACCTTGTATTCTCCTGTTGGTCATGGTTTCAATAAATCTAATTATTTCCCTTGGGGTTCTATTCACTTAGGCAATATATGTCGACCTTGGAGAATGGGTAAATTTCTCTTTGTTGTTTGCATGTGTTATAATTATCTACAATTTGGTGATAGTAATTTCAATCTTGAAAGGTAACTATGGGATGGGAGCATTTTTTAGATCAATGTTTTTTATCAACGAAAGAACCCAATTGGGTTTACTGATATTCTAGGAACATGTATTGGGATAGCTTTTGTGGAGGATCTATTTGACTACATAGTGAAGATGCTTAGCTATGGGGATGGATATTCCATGTAAAAACCCTACTATAGTTTTGCCAAAATAATGTTTTGCTCTTCATCCACACTTTGTAAGACACTTTGCATACTTCTGAGAAGAGTTCTAATGTAGTTGTGTTTATTCCATTTTTAACTTGTTTCATTCTATAAGAAGCTTGGCATATTGAAAACAAAGATATAATTTTTCTTTCAGTTGACAGCAGACTATAAATAACAAAATGGCTATTCATAACTTTTTTGAAGCAATAGTTTATTTATTTTAATTTTTAAGTTCTAATAGCTTACTATAGTATGGTTTCATAGATCCAAAAATAGAGATAAATTTGCAACTAACTATCTGACCTTATGAGCAGTAGATTGTCAATTTTGGGTGCTTGATGAACACAATACCTCATAGATTGATCAACCTTTAGGTTTTAGACTTGATGCACTAACCACAAGCTTTTATATAAACATTTACAACAACAGGATTGGTCCAACAACTAAATACAATTCTGATATGATGTAGCTAATTAATTAAGGACCACAAATTGGTATTGAAATTCAAAATTTCAATTATCACACTCCTAGTAATTTGCTTGTTGCAGAATATTGATGTTGGATGTTTTAGGGCCTAAAGAATGGTAGACCAAGATCAGGATTGTATTTTGACCAAGTAGACAGATAAGCCCCACACCAATAATATAAAAGGTCCTTCATTCATTCATTCTTTCAACCATTAATAAAATGTAACATTCAATCAATATCACATGATAACATTCATTAACACATTAGACTCATTAACATGCAACATTCATCAATATTCTGCATTAACACATAACTCATGAACATTCATTAGAACATAATTAAATTCATTGAGACATAAAATTCAGTCATTATCAATTAAGGTATGTAGATGACAATCATTTCTTTTTTTCTTTCTATTTCTTTTTTCTATGTAATCTCTAAGAGGAGCATCAATGTCATCATCAATTCCCCCCTCATCAATTGTTCTATTCTCTATTCTTGATGATCTCAAATTCCTATGTTGTTGCAAAGGTGGGTCCTCTACAATAACAATTAAAAGAGTTAAATTAAAAATAATTTATTATAATTATTACAAGTATTTAATTATTTTAAATAACATAACTATGGTGTTCTTTACCTGATCTAACCACATCATTTTGTCTGGACTCAATGTCAACACACTCATGAACATCAACCCCTCAATCCTCTACAATTGCTATACAAAATGTTACGTTAATCCAAACACCAATTACAATTACATATAAAAAATTTAATATCAAATGTATACCTCCACCACTGGGATGCACATCATGCAAAACTTCAACATCCATAGATTGTGTAGAAGGATTGTTAGGCTGCATTCCAAGATCCTATGCATTATTATCATTGCTTGCTTAAAACAGATATACTCACTTTATATTGGAGCTTAACATCAAATAGACTAATTGGTAAAGTATTCAATTTGAAATAAATTTCATTTAGCTTATTTACTTGTGGCTCAAATGCATCATTATTAGAACCTTCCACACTGATTTCAGCTCATAGCCATTTATCCATGGCTCTATAGCCTTGTTGGAAGCCAATTCTCTTATCCTCTTCTGTGAGGCATCTCTTGAACTCTGAGCCCTGCATTTTTGCATGGTATGGTGAATTTTACTTACATTGTTTCATCAACCAATGGAGGGTAGTTAAAATATCAAAAGGAAATGGTAAATAGTTAGTAGGGATTCCAACACAATATATAAAAAATTTGATACAATTTTTCATTTACTAATACTTACAACTCGTGCTTGAAGTTTCAAAAAACCACCAGAGCCGAGCTTGTGTGTCCCGTGCTTTTCTAATCTTGCCTTTGTTGCCTTTGATGTGTCAGGCAATCTATGAAAAGTTTGAAATATGTTAGATAGTATAAATATAGAGGTTAATTAGTACATAATTACATTCTCAATAGTATCACATACCTTGTTGTACTCTCTACTGGTGTAATATTATTTTTCTTGTCAGCTTTATACTTTCCATCCAAAATTAGAGCTTGCCACTCAACCTTAGGAACATAGGGTGGGCGCTCATACCTGGGGTTATCCTATAAATTTTTTCTATATTGGTCCCTAATATACTTCAAACATAAACCATCTTTTTCAAGTAGCTTGTTTTTCTTGAATGCACGAGGTTCAAAGAGTTGGGTCATGCTCTCTATAAGATCATCCTTCAACTTTTTGTCTTGGATATTCCACCTTTTAAGTAAAAAAAAACATGTTAGACTCATAAATGAAGTGAAGCTACCTTTAATATAGTTCAAGAAATGGATGAAAAGGAAAACTATTCTAGCAATGATATGAAATCAAAATAGTGGTTTGGGGTTTTAGTTAGGATATGATGTTCCGCCAGGTACGTAGGGTGGGGCCAAATATTCACAAACACTCATCACCAAGTTTTTTTTCCAAAAAACATCATTCCCTAGAAAACAATCATGGGATCATTAGTCGATGAAGAGTGATCAAACACTAAATTACTATTATATCACTATAGAATAATAATAACTTTAAAGTACCTCGACCTTTGGCTACTTTTAATCGAATTCCTTCATCGTCATTGACGATCAATATGACATCCTTCACCGTTCTCGTACTAGGAACATAGGAACATCTAGGAAATGATGCTGCAACTCCTATTGCAAAAATTTTCATAAGTTTCATAAGTCTTTGTCATGAAGTATAAAAGAAAAAATGATAATTGATGTTAAAAAGTTGTAAAAAACAAATTGTTTGTTGCTATCATAAGAGAGAAAAAGAGGGATTTTTGTACTAGTAGATGGTGCAATAGTCGATGCCTATAAGCTACGTGTTGTCAACTCAGCAGTTAGAAAGAGATTTGTGGTTGTCCTGGATGGAGGCAACATCATCATAGTATACAATTGATTTGAAGCTGAAAAATAAAATTGTTAGAGCATGCATAAATATAGAACACGTGGACTAGCATGGACAAGATTGTTAGAGCATTAAAAAAAAGGATTGTTCGAGCATGTATTATCAATGATTATGATCATTCCTATATATATTCAGTGGAAAACACAAGTGGGGAAAGGAACATGTGATCTACCTAAACCACTTGTAGCACCCTCATCGTGGGAATGGGGCTTGAAATCATGCAAAAAACTCTATAAAGACAATGCATCCATATTTCAATTAATGCCATAAAAGAGCATAACATAAAAACCATTATTGAACTCTTGTTATAATTAAAAATTTCATTAATACTTACTTTTAAGGTTTCAGAGGTGTGCAAAAATTCAGATCCCCTATATTTTATTTCCTAAGTAGTAGGCTTTATGGTTGCCAAACATATAATTTCTCTACCAATTTTCTTTAGCACCTTTTTAATTGAACCGATCAAGTCATTGGTCTCTGCTAAATCAATATAGAAAGGGTCCTTCTCAGGGGGGGCTACTGAGGGACTGTACGTTCCTTTCCCTCCCTCTAACCACTAGCCCTTTGTAACAACAATAGTATTGGTATTATCAAAATTACTCCAAAACAATGAAGAAAACAAAATTTAAAAAATAACATTTTGCTTATATCTAGTTTTCACAATTACAATGAGTTTTACCTTCCCATGTGTAGATGAGTCAAGAATATCGCCAGCATCCCCTCTGGGCGGTTGCTCCATATTGTGCCCCTGTGTCAAAGATCAAGTATAAAAATGTTAGCCAAAAATTTATGGACTAAATGGTATGTTGGAGTCATTGGTTAGAAGTTGGTTTAATAGTATGTACCACCCCCATGATAGTAGCCTCATTTATATCTATGCGATTCAAATTGTAATCAATAAGAAGCTCTTCCCCTACAAATATTGATTTTATCTCATAGATGAATAGACGATTTAACCTGCATGCCTCAAATATGCAATTGGGTTGCTTTATAGTTGACCTAGGCCATGTACTATTTATTAAACCCATAATATTCCCTGTTGCTTTTGGCCTTCCATCAATGTATATAGCCACACTTTTACTTTGATTATTGTCTTACTATTGTATATAATTTTTCAAGAGGGCATACCTACGGATACTTTTTTTATATTGAACAATATGCATTTAACTTTTGTAATCATAACATGGTCCAACATACTCCATCAATTCAGAAACTTTATTGTAAGACACCTTTATGCCATCCATAGAAAATAGGCCCAAACTATGTAATGATGATGGTGTTATGCGATATATCCTCTCGTTAACACAAAAATTAGTGTTTATTGGAGGAAGTTCCTTAGGTACCCAATGTTGTAGTAGATGTTGGTACCTTAAGGGCACCTCGATGTCACCTTCCATCTCATCATCATAAGAACATGACCCCCCTTGAGCAAGGTAAAATTTCATGCATTTATTGAATTTCATTCTAGTCCTTTGACCTCTAGTTAATCTCCCTATTCTAGATAAACTGCATGTCTCACCTTCCTCTTCTATTCCTATATTTCCCTCACTCAAGGAAGACACTTCTGACAAATACCTATGCATTGGTACTTACAAATGGGGGAGATCTTAAAAGACATCAATCTTACTATTGATAAGTGTATTAAATAGACTTTCTATAAGGAGTATTGATTTATACCTGTCGATCCATGAGACTGTGCGAGATGCTCCTGAAAGGGGTTCAATTTCTTGCAAATGTAATTCAATTATCATGAGCATAATCACATCATAATTATAATCACATCCATCATAAGCATTACATAAAAATTAAAAACATTAAAAGGTACACAATATAACACTTAAATCCAGTTCACATTATAAAACTATGCAACCATATAAGACAAACTATGTAACCATATAAGACAAATATATTTCTATCAAGAAATGAATATTAAATAGATTAAGGATTGATGCCATACCTCTAAATTTCACCATCATCATCATCCTCGTCATCATCATCATCATCATCCTCGCCATCATTTCCATCGTCATCGTCATTTTCATCATCGTTTTCATCATCAACATCATCATCATCAACTTCAACATCATCTTCATCATCATTATTAGTAGCAGTATCATCATCATCATCTTCTTCTTCTTCATGAAAATTTGTGTCAGGAATATCATCCAATAACTGTCGATCGTGATCACCATCTACATCATCTTCTACTTCTTCGGTATCTTCTTCTTCCATCGCATTATACTTTATTAGCCTTCCTCTTGGTTCATGTCTAACAAAAAATGACCAACCCGATTTATGTGGAACCTCTGAGTAAAATACCTACTCACATTGGCTTGGAAGAACATAGGGCTCATCCCCAACTGGCCCAAACAACCTTGTATTAAACATTGTAAATCCATTATTAGGTTCAATAATAGTTCTATCAGGATCATTTAGATTAAGTCATAGCCTTTACCATTTGAAAATGAAGAGAACTAATTTGAAGGAACTAAAGTCGTACTCAAGTATATCATCCAAAATTCCATAGTATCGATTTTCAAACTCTTGAGGATGTAAGTCGTTTCTAGATGAAATATTAGTCACTTGAAAGATTGTAGTTATTCCTGAATCACAAGTTTTCTTGGTGTCATCCAACACTTTGATGTGAAATTTTTGACCATTAGAGAACATAGCCTTGTGGTGTTTAACCTACAATAATATTTGAAACATACAGGTGATTAATAAATATTTACCTACTTGAATGAATAGTAACATTACATAATTACTGTGACCGTTTTACTGCAAGATTTGTAAGTACATGTAAATTAATAACTATCAAATGATAAGATACCTGGAACAATCATTGCCAACATAATGTGCTCCCTCTTTATTGACATCCACGAAGGAATGTTATTGTTGATAACAAAAATAGGCCACACCGAGTAAACAGATCTCATCTCTCCAAATGGATTGACATTGTCCACTACCAATATAAGTTTGAAATTATGAGGTTCTTCTTTGAAGTGTTTCCACTTTTCCTCTATGTGCATAAATGCCAAACCATTTTTAGTGATTCGAATAATTTCATCCTAACTTCTATTGCGTGTATGATAATCCATAAACTGAGCCAAGATACTACACTTGAATAATTGTCGCATCAGTGGAATAATGGGGATGTAATGAAGAACTTTTTGAGGCACCTTTTTTGTTAGTTGATTTGTTCGATATCTACTCGTATGATGTACAAGGCATTGTGTTGCAAATTCATGCTCTTTATAATATATAATATGATCATTGGGACAAGCATGTATTGCTTCATACTCCATTCCAATATCTTTCATAATAGCAGATAATTCTTGATATGAGCGAGGTAGAATATTTTATGGTGGTAATAGAAACTTGCTTATCAATCTACAGCAAAAAATATAAGTTGTTAATATAAAAAATATTAGTGGTACATTATTCAACCTTTGTTAGCTATAAAGACATCAATGACATACCTTAACATACATGACATTGTTATGTTGGATAAACCATTCATAACCTTCAAGTTCAACAACAACAATATAGTAGAGAGAAGATTTTTTTGGGAGTCTTTGTATAGGGGCTTGTATGCCTTCTCAAGTAGAGGTACATCGAGGCTATCATCATCATTATGATTAGATACGCTTGGACTAAATGTGTCATGGATCAATGTATTTATACCATTATCTTCAATTATGTTTTCTAGTGCATGATTGTCATCTTCCATGGGATCATTATCTTCACCTTGGATATTCTCACCTCCATGTTCCTCCACTTTGAAAACCATATTCTTTGGATTGTTGTGGTTCATATCATGTACTTCCCTGGGGAGATCAACTTATATAAAATTGATTAACATAAATAAACCATGATCATCAACTCATTATCAAGTGATTTCATATGTATATAAATTGTTAAAATTATATAATGAACAATTTTCCAATGGATGATAGTCATGCCCCCCTTCAATGTGACCATTCTCCCTACAATGTCTCTTAGCTATTTTGATTAGTAGTATTCTATGGTTTAAGCCCTTACAAATTTTGCAAGGATAATAACATTTTCCATCACCTTTTCTTTTCAAGTTAGACCACAATCTAGCGATTGTCTCCCTATTTTTTTCTTCACTTATATTATCTGACATGATCGTTCTTCACAGGAAGCAAAAATTGGGCTATGAAAACTTTGGTCTACAACTTTCACAAAATAAGAAAAACTGTCGAAAATACACAAATCTTCTTAGACCTAGTTAAATACTTTAATATTTTAAAAATACTTTCTTTGACTTTATTCCTAAGACATTTAACCCCATCACCTTTTATAACATTCAGTCAATTGCTCTAGGTAAATTTGTGGATAAGATTATTTGTAAAACTTTGACCAACTCCCTGAAGGTCTTATTTCAAGAGACCTTACAACATTAAACCACTAAAAGAAATTTCAAAACATATAAGCTAAAAGTCTAGTTAAAATATACATTAGATTAAAAAATATATGATTTTCATACCCGAGCACGTGGCTAAAACTCGTGCTTAGTTGTAGAACCTCTCTAGCAATCAAATTATACAAGCTACAAGGCCTAACAACAATTTCAAAACATATAAGCTACAAGGCAGGACATATTACATTACATGGCAAAAGGAACAAAATTTACAAGCTTTAGCAAGACATATTAAATGACATCATAGTGCTAGAGAGATCACAATTTTATGAGTTGAACATAGTTATGAAAAAACACATAAATTAGTTATTATATGCAATTAAAAGATATATAGTTAGATAGGGACATCCATAGGGCATATTGAAGAAATTAAATGGTTATATAGATTTCATATAGGATTTTGAAGATGATAGTATTCTAAGGAAAAAAATCCATTCATATAACCATAATGAAATAAAATGTTTAAGCATGGACAATCATCAAATACCAAAATAGAGCAGCAATAAATCATTAGCAATAGTATTTGCTTGAAAGTTTCTAAAGCCTTTTTAAAAAATCCATTTTGTACATATCATGCAATCATGGCATTCCATGATACCACATTTCTTAGATGAATTTGTTCAAAGAGTTCATGTGCCTTGTCTATATTTCCACATTTTGCATACATGTCACAATTGGTTTTGGTTCTATGATGACTACCAAGGGGCATGTTGGTTTCAACACAAGAACTAGAGGTACCATAAAGAAAAATGATAAGTGTGGTGATAAACAATGTCAAGACCATTAGAAACTTTAACAAAACTTCTTCCAAGTGGAATTGGAAGCTAGTAGTACCATAATTCCAGATAAACGTGTAAAATAAATTGAGTCAAAAAAGGAATAAAACAATATACTATATTCTTTTTATGAAAATTAGTAGTTTTCAAGAAACCAATTTGGAGATTTTCAATTACCATGAATTGGATTGAGAAAGCCTAAACACCTATATCTTATGAGACTACATATAAAAGGTGTCAGGAATCTACCTCCAGTCAAACAAATTAGAGGTTCCTACAGGATCCTAGGAAAGTATGGAGAAATTTTTTACAAGTTGTTGTAACCACCTTATATAGGTCTTTCTCCTATATTTAATATCTAAGATTTGACCATGTTCAAAGATTTTATGGATGAAGGTGTTAAAAAAACATATTCAACTCTAAATGATGAAGACTAGGTGTCTGAATCACCATTGACAAAGGAAACATAGATTAAAGCTATTGTGGATACTAGAGAATCCAAAATGACAAGGCACAAGGTGTAATGGGAAAAAATAAATTATAATGGATCAGACTATAAAACTTGGAAGCCACATGGATGATAGAGAAAGCAATTAGGAAGAAATGTATTGATTTGGATCAATTTTTCTCTAAGAGGACATTAGACTTCTTCTCTTCGGCAATATCATGCAAGAACACCTCAAGCTTAGATTTAAGGCCAAAACTAATTAAGTTCCTGGCAGGGCATAATAAGTATAATAAATTACATTGATAATTTAGACCAATGATGTAATGGAAAACAATATTTTTAAGCCAAAGTTGGCATGGATTTATACTTTAGGACCAACTAGGCAGCATTGTGCATATTTGGTCAAAGAGAGTCAAATGTGATAAAAGCCATATCATCATGTTTTTCATGATATTCAAGGTCATCATCACCATTTTATATTTTCTTGGGCCTTAAAGTGCATATTAATCTTCATATTGCAAAACTACAAAAATGTTTCAATGTTGTCAATGATAACATTGAAAATATTTGTGTTGGTCTTCTAGATCCTATTGGCTTTTGGGATTCTGTTGGTGTTGAGCCTTCTACAAAGGCTAGAGGTGATTTTCCCTATAATGTAAATTTTGGTACCTTTTGTGGATGTGTGTTTTGAATTAGCATCCTGATATGAATTGTATGTACAAGGATATCTATTATCAATTTGTAGCTGAGAACAAAAATAATTGGTGCTTCTTGTTTAGCCTCCAATTAAAATAGGGCACAAAAATTGCATTAAACTTTCTTTTTTATGACCTATTGGAGATAGATTGGGTTGTAGTTTATGCTGACATCTGTGAAGCATCCTGTATACCAATTGCATAGCTGTGAGAGTGATGCTCCTATTTTGTTTATAGATTCACACATTCAAATTTCAAAATAAGTATCCACACATTCTTATTTTCTAAATTGAACATCCGATTTCTGTGGAAGCAAAAACAATTTTACAAAATATAGGACACTATTCATATAGGTGTAGGTGAATTATTCTCAATCATAAATTAAGGAAAGGCATCTAGAGTCAATATTGGCAACGAGTGTTATGTTGGTCTAGGGCATTCTTGTGCAACCCAAATTTACATAAAAAAATAATTCAAATTAATTTGATCAAACAAAAACAAATACTAACTAATCTTATCTGTCTCAAAGGTTAGAGCAAGTCCTTATCCAAGTACATTTCACAATCTGCAAGGAAAACATGCATTTGTAATCTATGGTAGGTGAATTCACCATGTTAGTTTAGAGTCCCAAGTCTGACTTCTCTATCAAAATTTTTTTGACCAATCATATGTTCATGTGAGGGAATTTATTGCCACATATGCAATCATCTCTTTTCTTGGCATGATTGCATTACTGTTGACAGTGCATTAAATCCCACAAAGCATTTATATTAGTGAGAAAAATTAGGATAGGATTTGGGTCGCTAATGCTAGATAAGTCCCTTATTTAGCCCAAATATCTAATTAAGTTTTACCTAAAACTTGAATCTTTCCTTGTCATTGGCACTCCAGGAAAGTTTGCATGTTGGAGTCTATATGAATATTAAAACAGTGAGTTTCTTTGCCACAAAAAAACTAACATCAAATTTGTGTCCAAAAAAGGGAAATAGTGTAGATCTAATGATTCTATGCAGAATGCAGTCAATGTCAATAGTAAAATTCAATAGGAAATTTTTTAGATAGTTTAAAAAATCAAAGGAGCATTTGACACTAATTTTACTTAAATGGTGTTGCTCAGACCAAAAATGGTAGCTATCTCGATTACCAAACCTTAAAATCATAAATAGCTTTCTAATCCTCACAAATTGTAGAAACCTAAGCTGACAAACCTCATTTCATTACTACGAATATTTTCTCCATTTTTCTCATGCCTAGATTCAGAGCTAATACTTGTCATCTAAAGAACACCATGAAAGATTCAGCCCACAACATAAATTTTGAAGAATTAATAACTTTAGATTTCTGCAATTCGATATTTATTTCTTATTCAATGTGTATACTTTTTAGCATTAAGGTTTCAAATCACACTCTATGATTCTCTTACATTCTGTGATTCTCTTTCATTTTGATAATAGATCACAGAGTGTGATAGAACAATGTTGAGGATAAATAATATACATAATCTCTACAATTTCTTACAATCATTTTAGTCTTCTTGGTAGAACCAAACTAAACTGAACTAAAGACCTCAAACTTACAAATTTTATCCAAACACCAAACACTAAAGGCAAGTGATAGTGATGGACCTATTCATTAGTGAGACAGATGACCCCCTTACGCTATGTGGGCCTCGAGCGCCTAGAGTGGAATATTGTCTTACATTGTATACTAATGACCTTTTTATGGTAAAATAGGGCATGAGCTAAATGACAAAAGCATCATGTCTTCAAGTGATTCTTTTGGGATTGCAATGATTATTGAGTATAACATAAAATCATCAAGTAATTGAACAAAATGGGTGAGGTACAACTTTAATACAATACAAATGCAAAGTTTAATACAATACATCAACATTGAGAATAAATAGGACAAAGTGATGAATGCCTTAGAGGACTTAAGATATAAAGTTGTTAGAATAGAAAAGGGCATAGGTCCAAAGAACCAAAACTATTGAAAGGGTTAGTGTAGTAAACAAACACCTAATCCTCTATGAAAAATTGTCAATATGGTCACTGAGACTCCGTGGTGCATGATTTGTCAAATGCTTCATTCTCCTTTGCAACATATGGTTGCTTGATCTACTTAACATGATCCTAACCCATGTTATAATGCAATGAGAAACATTATAATGAATATGATACAATTGATTCATTTCTTCACTAGTGAAGGTTACTCTTCCTCAAATGAGTAAAAGGAGAAGGACAATCAAGAAAGCTTTCATGGTTGTAGTAGTTTCTCAAGTTAACATTAATTACAACCTTAAGAGAAAGGGTGAGTCTAGAAAGCCAAATAGCTTATTTATGAAATAGCAAATCTAGAGAAGATTGTATGTATACAAAAATACCCCAAACCATTGATAAGAGTGAAAGCATAAAATACATCAAGAATAAGTCATACTACTATTTGCATGCAAAATGCTTGAAATTACGAAGATTGATGTTGGATTGTTTCTTAGACCAAAAGCATAAAATACATCAAGAATAAGTCATACTACTATTTGCATACAAAATGCTTGAAATTAAAAAGATTGATGTTGGATTGTTTCTTAGACCATTGACAATGGTAAAAACATCAATATATCAATTATAAGTTTGTGTTGAAAATTATATTCCTTTTGATATGACTCAAGCATAGTAAACTGCTTGAAATGATGAAAGTTCATGAACATAGGGATAAGAGGATTTTTTTATCTTTGTAATAAGAAAAATCAAAACAAGAAGCATGTTTATGAAATTGAACTAGACAAAATAAATGAAGTGGATAAAGATTTACATGAAATTATTTAGGTGCATTTAGGGACAATTTTGTGTGTGTCTATTATGATAAATGGTATACTAGCACTTGCACACTTTGAATGATAAATGGTATACTAGTACTTACACTTTGGATGAGATGAGATGCAATGGGTATATAAATGGTATATACTAGTACTTGCACTTTTGATGAGATGCAATGCAATGGTATAGCTAATAGTATTGTATTGGTCAAAACAAAAGACTATATTTATCTCTTTCTCAATCCTTCCTCACTCTCTCTCTCCCTCTCTCTCACACATGCCTTTTGGTACATATTATATTATCTCTAGAATGACACATTTGTATTTCTGACTGTGTTATTGAGATGGACCTTGTAGAGAAGAGGATAATGGAGAGCATGCCAAATCTCTATTTAGCTTTAATTTTTTCTTGAACTAAGGTATCTCAAATTTGATATATATTGGAGATTGACCTTTCATGATACTACATTCAATGCTTCACCCATTTGTATTTTGGCCAAATCAGTTCTCAAGGGCAATACAGTTGAAGCAAAGCATGATCCATGTTTCCAATTCTATGAAACCCCTCTTATAATCTCTCTTCAATGGATTTTAGATTCTAAATTAATCAGTCTTTAGATGATTATAGTAGAAATTTCTGATGTGACTACATCAGTTTTAGTATCAAAACATCAAAAACTGTTGGAAGTGGTTGTGTAATTGTATGGGACACGTTAAATTGCAAGGTTCAAAAGTGTAATACTGATTCCTCTAGACATGAGATTGATACAACTTATCTAAACATCGCTACGATTCCTATATCTATTGTTTAGTTGTTACATATGATTCATAGGTTTTTAAATTGCAATTTCGATATGGAATGTTTTAGGAGACAAGTTTTTCTTAATATGGGCTACAGAAGTGAAAAGTGATAAATCTGATATCCATTCATGGACCGTTGGAACATTGTGAGCTTATCTAGATACATAGAATATCTAGAAATCTCGAAAAAAATTATATACAAAATATGATATGCCCATAGGAAACAAATAGTTTCTAGATTAAATGCCAACCTACCTTTGTCAAAGGGTTTTAAGCATAAAATATATACTAAGATTACAAGAACTGCCTAATGAGAAATGCCCTTACCTTGCAACTCCTCTATGCTTGGAAACACCCCTTGAAAATCCACTGGTCCTCCTGTAAAAGATCCTAGCAACCATTAACAAACATCCCATGACCCACATCATAAGCCCTAGCTGCTAAATCCACAGAAGAAAAGAGAAAGAGGAAACAAACCTTCTAAAATGCTTGTGCACTCTAGAGATAGATTCTGAAAATGAACAATGCGCCTTTTTTTTTTTCCTTATATCCCATTAACGTTGTAATTGCAACGTTGTATCCCGTTAACATCGCAATTGCGATGTTGTCGGGTTATAATTGAAAAAAGAAGAAGCCAAAAACACATTACATTTGCCAGTCATCACAAATTAACATCGCAAATTCACCCCTAATGTATTAGTGTGTGAGAAGTGGGAAGACAAAAAAGGGAAAAAGTCAAGCAGGATAAGCCTTGACATGTTAGCCAAGGGAGTATTTTTGAAGGTTGGAAGCATGGCATGGGATGCATGGATTCATGCTTGTTCACATAGATTGCTTAGTTGTGGCTATCGCTTTGAAGGCTTCCATGGTTTTATTGCAATGATTGTTTGCTGAATAATACATGGTGATGGATACTTTTGGAGGCTAGGTTTTTCCCTCAGTGAGAGTTTCCTAGGGTATATCTTGTGTCACATTTTTGTGGATATGTTGTCTATTCTCTTGCATGTGGATTTCAATTGCATATTTATTTTAGATCTATTATGGGTTATGTGGAAATATTTATATTCTTTATTACAAGTTTCCTTATAGGATGTGTATGTACTTATGAGAACCAAAATGGGCTTCCCATACTATTAGTAGTCAAAATAATGGTTGAAAACAAGGATCAAGCCTCCCAAACTGTCAAAGTTTAGGAAGAGATCCAAAAAGAGACCAATCCCCAAGGAAACTAAAATGGAAAAAGAAAAATGAAATAGGATAAAAGGAATGAAATAAAAATGCATAGATTTTGGTATACCTAAGAAATCATACCAAATACTAAGTCAAAAGTACTCCAAGCCATGTACAGGATCTTTATTTTGTATTCTATAGAAATAGGATGTGCAAAGTGTTTGCCCCCATGTTAAAGAAATTATAGATTCCCTAATTAGAGAAATAGATTTAATGCGAGTGTACATATATCCACAAAATAATTTTTCCACTATGAGATACCCCCAAGAGAAGAAACATATCAAGGGAAATGAGAAAAAAAAAAAAAAAAAGCATAGAAAGGGATCTACTAACTGAGGGGTCAGTAAGATCATATGAAAACATGTATTATTCTGTCAAGTATGATAATATAATCATCCCCCAAAGGAAGTATAACTATTGCACAATGGAGAAAATGAGACAAAAGAGAGGTACAAAGAGGAGTCTTTTTGGGGCAATAACATGGAGACTAAAAAGAATCAGTTCTATGATATCATAAGAAAGCAAGAAGAATAAAATAAACCACTAGTATGAACAATAACACATGTAACACATAACATGGAATGACATATAGAAGAAAAGATATTCAAATAGAAATTTGTAGACAAAAAAGTGATTACTTTATCACCTTATGCTCAACAAAGCAACAAGGATCATCTAAAAGAAATAAAACAAGAAACAAAAATAGAAGCACACAATGGGAAAAACAAAACATAAGAAAACTAAAAACTACCATTATAGATGGAGTTCCACATGGGCTGAACCCCCCTCCCACCCCCCCACATATTTTCTTGAAATGCTAGGGGAAGGATGGTGACTCATGAGAGGAATCATAACCATAATAGTAGGAATTGTAGTGAGTTCTAAGAAAGAACTTTGAGAGTCTCTATGCCATTACTAGGATGGATTGTAAGCCACATGGAAAATATGTTAGCCAAATAATTATCTATCATAATATAATCATCATCACTACTGTCATCTATATTATCTTCCATATCTAGAATAACATAATCTAAAATATGAACATAATCAACATGCTCATCTAAATACATGGTGTTAACTTGTTGAACCTCCACCAAAGACACATGTAGGGTGTAATCAAAATAAGGTAAACATTGAGATGAAGATGTAAGCTAAGAATAAAGAGAATGAGCTTGAGCCTTAGTTTTAGCTTGATTGTTCTTGTGATGTTGAGGATAATGTTGATTATGAATAATTTTACAAGAGATATCAGAAGGATTAGGATAAACTATCATAGGCTATACAGAAGGAACATCAATGGGTTGAGATGAAATAGTAGAAGGAATATATGTAGAAGAATAAACATGTGTAGAAGTAGAAGGTGAAGATGAAGTAGGAAAGCTAGGTAGAGGTAAACAATAGTTAGGAAGACAAAGCTCCATAATTTTATGTACTTTATGTTGTTGATAGATTCTATAAATATTATAAGAATGAGTAGGTGGATTTTTAGAATGTAATGACCAATAAAAATGAATCTCATCACAATGTCTAGGACATGATGGTTTATAAAGAGAATGATTAACAATAATAATGACTCCATCATGGGGGAATTTAAGACATTGATGAATAGGAGAAGTAATAGCTCACATGAAAAAAAGACATGGAATACCAAGCTTAACTTGAAATTGATTAGAAGTAGGAATAACCATAAAGGTAGTAAAAATAGCTTTCTCTAAAATAGTAATAGATAAAGTGATAGAACCTTGAGGTTAGTAAAGAAAACCATTACAATTTTGAATCCATTCAGGAGTTGAATCACAATTATCTCTATGTAACCCTTTATCAAAAAGGTGTTATTTGGTGATAGCATTCACAATAGAGGAAGGATACACCCAAATATCATGAGAAGGAATGTGAGCCACTATAAATATGGTGTAAAGAGGATGATAAGATGCCTTAAATATATCAAGCTGACTAAAACTAGTAATAGGAGTTGTTTGTTGAGGATCGGGTGTAGAAGAAATCAAAAGTTGAGAATCTAACTCAACATGATTAAGCACATGATTTTCTTATTCTATATTCTCATCATAAGAAAGATGGTAATTAGAAGAAGAAGTTTTATTAATGACATTCAATGAGTGTAAAGGAAAAGGATTAGTATAAATCTAAAATTTTTGAATAGGTGGTGTAACAAACTTATTTATATGATTAACTTGAGAATCAACAAAATATGCCCTACAGTCAATATAGTCCTAAATAACATTCTTCAAACCATAAAACTTTTGAGTATCATGACCTAGTTAATTATGATATTGAGAGAAATAATTAGAAACAAAATAATTTAGAATACACTTACTAGGATCAATAGGATGGATAGGAGGAAGATTAAGAACATAAGAATAAATCAACTTAGTCATCACCTCAAACAAAGGCTTAGATAAGTAAGTATATTGACGATTAGGTCAAAATTTTAGAGGTAAAAGTAGTCATACATTGAGATGTAGTAGCCACTTGATCACCTTCTATATGTGGAGATTTGATTCTGATAAAGTTATTGGATTTGTTTGAATGTAAGGTGGCATCACTCTTACTACTAGACATAAGAGTCATCAGAGTAGAACTCTTGAGTTGACTTGCTACTAAGTGGTAATGGTGATCGCTACACAGTTATGGAAAGGAAGTATACTTAGCATATATGATATTTTACCTAATCTCTTTTCGTAAATTATAAATTAAAATGCACTCAATATCATGGTCAAGCACAGGATAATAAATCAAAGTATACAAATGTTTAAATTTACCAATAAAATCAGCAACTTTCTCTTTAAAATTATTCTTGCAATGCATTAAATCAGTTAAAGAAACTTTTGGACTAATATTATTCTAAAACTATTGAATGAAAGCATTAACAAAAGATTAAAAAGAATCAATAGAACAAGGAGGTAGAGAGAAATACCATTGCAAGGCTCTATCCCTAAAGGTGAATGGAAAAAACTTATCCATATGCCTATAGGCTTGAGGAAATCACTACATATAGTTTCAAAACTTTTAAGATGAATCAAAAGATCTCTCTTACTATTATAATTCTCAAGATGAGGTGGATCAACATGTTCCAAGATAAAAACATGAAGGATTTCTAAGGAAAGGGGATTCACCACATCCAATATAGGAATAGTATATTTAGATTGAGTTAAACAATCAAGATTTGTTTGTAAAGAAGAGACCATTCGAACCAAGGTACTAACATTAGGGTTGAAACAGACATTAGTAGCCATAGGTATAGTAGATGGATTGGGAAAAGCATCAGAAGTAGAAGAAATATGTAAGGATGTTAGAAGAGAACTAGAAGGACTGAGTAAAGGGTTTAAATAAGTAAAAGGAACCATATTATAGGAAGGCAATGAAGAAGGAATTGAAGTAGGAGGAAAACTCATAGCAAGTGAAAGACTAGAGGGACTAACACTTAAAGGAGTGGAAAATTGTGTAGAAGTAGTCATAAGAGGTAGAGAAGGTGGAGAATATGTAGGTATGCTAGAAAGAGTGGTATAAATTTGGATAGAAGGCTCTTGAGCACATTCCATCAAAGACTTATCATAAGTATTAATAATGTGAGATATACCATGCAAAATAGAAATTTTATCATCATCATCATCATTAGCAAGCTTCTTAAGAGCTTCAATAGAAGCAACACTATTGGGATTCTAATTTTCTTCAGCAAGCCATGTTTCCAATCCATCAAATTCACTAGAAAGCTTATCAAATTGTGAAGGAGGAACTCTTAAACCATCATCCTCATCATGAGATGAGTGAGATGAGTTATGCTCCATGATAGGATGAAGAACATGAGAAAAAATGTAAGAATAATCCAAGAAACTCATGAGCCTATGAATTTTCCTAACATGAATGCTATATGTAGGGCTTCATGTAATTAAGCTCATAAAAGAGGAGATCACAAAAGGAAACCATAATGAGATATAACCAAAGTAGAGAACATCCAATATAAGAGAAAAAGATATGAAAAATAATCCAACACCAGAATGGCAAGGGGGTTCATGTCAGTAAGAATATCAAACTCCAAGAAAAAGGGTAAGAAGTCAGTTTTACCAACATAAGGTAAACACTTAGAAGAAAAAATCTATCTCCAAAAGGAAAGGGGCGCCAGTTGGGTTGACCAAAATGTTTGGTTTGGTGAAGCAGAGGCCAAACATGAGAGATTGCGAAAAGAGAAATATCTAACTCCGTGAAAGAGGGTAAGAAGTTAGGTTCACCGAAATGTTTAGTGGTAAATGAAAACACTTTAATATGATGTAGGCATCAACTTAAGGGTGCAACAAGCCATTCAAATATGTGTGTGAGAGGATAAGAGAAATATTTCTAGGTATGATTCCACTTGTAGTTTAAATTAGCTTAGCTATGATTCAAAGGAAGAAGGGTGCTAATACTAAATATGGTTGGTAAAGAGGGATGCAATACAAGGAAATAGATATATTAGGTCCTTGATAGGATAATGTGAATTTGAAATTGAAATAATTGCTTAAGAAATGTAAATGTAGATGCTACATAAATGTAATCTACCCAATTTAGATGTAAATGTAGGGTAAAGATATGAAATGTAGAAGAATCACCTTGAAATGTATAGAGGAAGATATATTTTCTCTCAATAACTTTTGGACATGAATATTTTATGAACTTTCATCCACAATCCTTGGAATGAAATGACAAAAGTAACAAAACCCAAAAATATGCCTAGAATTCAATACCAAAGGACTAGGTCATCATGAAATGAAATCCTATAACCATGTTGACAAAGACTGTGGCTTTAAAAATCATGACTCTAGAAATATTGTGAACTATATGTTCTAGATCTACAATTATTTTCACTCCCAACCTAAAAGTCACCATAGGAATGAGGGTTTTAGCTTGATTAGGTCTTTCCTTGGTCAAGCCCTAGGTTAAGGAATTAACTATAAATGAGAAATGAAACTGTAAAGGACTATAAAGAATAAAATAAATTTTAGGATTCACCTTGCCTATGTGTATGCAATGTCAATATAATTTAGATCTCAAATTAGGATTTTAGGATATCTCCACACTTTGCAATGGATCTATCATAACTCTATCATGGTTCTACGAATATGGATATGCATCAATGAAGAGGATGAATGCTTCAATGTAGAGCTCATCTCTTCATGACCATCAATAGGATAGATCTTGAAGAGGAAATTCTCACAAAGGATTCTTCAGTACTAGATAAAATCTAGTTGCTTGAATGCTTGAAATGCTTTGAATTCAAATACCTGAAAGATATTAACTAGACAGAAGAGATTTAGTGCATGAACAATGATTGAGATGTGATATGAAAATGAAGATCCAAAGCCTCCTTATATATGAGTTTTGGAGTGGGAAAAAATATGTAGGTTGATTTGATAATAGTCATTAACTAATTAAACCCCCATGGATTTTCGAGCTCGATGATCTAGAACTATCAAGGACTAGGTAAACCTTAGAAGACTAGGTCTACATGGGTGGACCTAGTCCAAGAGGATAGTTGTGGGTGTTGTATAGAGCTAAGATAGATGCTAGAGAGTTAAGGTGGAAATATTGAAGAGAGAAAAGGAAAATAGAGTGAGCATGAACATATCTATGGTTTGAAGAGGGTATCATGAAGAGGAGAGAGCTCAACTGTCTTAAAAATAAAGTGCATCCATTTTGTGATGGTACATTAAAACCCCACTTTAGTGGAAGCATTATTTTCCTCAAACTCATAGTAAAGTAAAGAGAAAAATAGCCAATCTTATTATTATTAAAGAGAAAATAAATCATCAAGCCCACAAGAGACTAGAGTCTTATCACATTTAGAGTCAAAATAAGAGAGATAAGAGCTAAACAACAAAGGGGTGTAGTTGCTTTCCCAATAAGGTGTGTGTGCCTTATTATGAACCACACAAGGAAAAAGAACAAGGGAAGAACCATGAAAAAAGGTCTCTACAAATGGGGATAACATTGAATATTCTGGCAAGTGTGTGTGGCATGATAATCAACCCACCAAAGATGAACCAAATTGTCTAGAAAGCATTTGTGGCATGCTAGTGAGTTTATTAAGGGACTTAACTTCAATTGAACTACATGTCCCAAAAAGAATAACAAAAAGTGATTTGGGATTAAGGATGTGTGTCCTTATGGGATCAATAATAGGCTTCCCAAAATGTTGGTGGTCAAAAAAATGGTCAAAAACAACAATCTAGCCTCCCAAATTGTCAAAATTTAGAGAGAGATCTAGAAAGAGACCGAGCTCCTAGGAACTATCTAGAGTTCCTGGAAACTAAAAAGGAAGGAAAAGAAGACAAAGGATAAAAATGAATGAAAAAAATGCATAGATTTTGGTATACCATAGAAATCATACCAAGCACTAAAGCTGAAGTACTCCAAGCTACACATAGAATACATATTTATATTCCATGGAAATAGGATGAGTAGAGCATATGCTCCCATGGTAAAGAAATCGTAAATGCCTTCACAAGACAATATCTTTAATGCAAGCATACATGCATCCATGAAAGAAGATTTCCACTATGAGATTCCCAAAAGAAGACAAACATATGAAGGGAAATTAGAAAAGAAAAAAGATATTAAACAAAAATGGGTCTACTAACTAAGGGGCCTATCAAATAATATAATAAAATGTAATATAATGTAAAGTATGATAATGTCATCATTCCCCAAAGGAAGTAGAACTATAAAACTATTAATAAAATGACACAAAACAGAGATACAAAGAAGAGTGTTTTTGGGTCAATAATATGGATACTAAAAGAATCAATACTACGATATCATAAGAAAGCAAGAAAAATAAAAATGACCACTAGTACGAACAATAGAAAATGCACAACATAAAATAGAACAAAATATAGAAGTAGAGAGATACAAATAGAAGAATGTAGATGAACAATAAATTACTTTATCCCCTTGTGCTCAACAAAGAAACAAGGATCATCTAAAGAAATATAAAAGAAAATGAAAAAAAAAACACAATGTGGGAGAAACACAATACAAGAACACTAAAAACTAATAGTGTGTATGGAGTTCACATCAAGTGTTTTGAGTGCCCCTGTCCCCCATATTGGTTTGCAATTCTATGGGAAGGATGGTGACTCGTGAGAGGAACAATATCTATAATAGTAGGAATCACAATGAGTTCTAAGTAAGGACTTTGAGAATGACTATGGTCATTACTAGGAGTAATTGTAAGTTGTGTAGAAAATATGTTAAGAAAATCATTATTTATAATAATTAAATCATCATCACTACTATCATTTAAAATTTCTTCAATATATAGATTAATAGAATCTAAAATATGAACATAATCATCATGTTTATCCAAATGCATAATGTTACCTTTTCAAACCTCCTCCAATGAAGAACATAGTGTTGAAAATTTGGTTAGCACTCCCCCTGGGATTTGTGAGAAAGGGTTAACCACCTCCTATGTAATATAAGTTGAGTGGTTGTATCATGCATTGAAAGATTAGTATTTTGGTGCAACGACAACCCCACTCTAACAAGTGGTATCAGAGCTTTATCACATGTTTGAATCTTTAGACCCTCAAGTAAAGCTAAGGGGGAGATTTTTGGAAATTTGGTTAGCACTCCCCTCAATATTCATGAGAAGGGCTTAACCACCTCCTATATACTATAAGTTTAGTGGTTGTATCGAGCATTGAAATATTGATCTTTTGGTGCAATGACAACCCCACTCTAACATGTAGGGTGTGATCAAAGGAAGGTAAATATTGAGATGAAGATGTAATATGAGAAGAAAGAAAATGATCTTGATCCTTAGCTTTAGCTTGAGGCTAGTAAAGAAAACCATTACAAGTTTGAATTGATAAAAGAGTTGAATCATAAGTATCTCTATGTAACCCTTTATTAAAAAGGTATTCTTCAACGATAGCATTCACAACATAGGAAGGATCAACCAAAGTACCATGAGAAGGAATGTGAGTTACTATAACAATGATGCAAAGAGGAAAATTAGGTGCCTAAACATATCAGACTAACTAAAGCTAATAATAGGAGGTGTTTGTTGAGCATTAGGTGGAGAAGAAATCAGACATTGAGACTCTAACTCAACATAATTAGCCACATGATTTGCTTCTTTTATCTTCTCATCATAAAAAATATGCCAATTAGAAGAAGAAGAAGGTTGATTAATGAAATTCAATGAGTGTGAAGGCAAAGAATCAATGTAAATATGATTTTTTTTGACTAGATGGTGCCACGTATTTATTCATATGATTAACTTGAGAATTTAATAAAAATAGTCTTAGAATCAATAAGGTCATGAATAGAATTCTTCAAACAATAACACTTTTGAGTATCATGACCTGGTTGATGATGATATTGACGTAAAGCACTAGAATCAAAAGACTTAGGCAAAGGCTTACTAGGATCAATAGGATGAATAGGAGGAGTATTGAGAATAGGAGCATGAAAAAATTTAGTCATCCCTCTAGAAAAAGGCTTGGATAAGTTAGTATATTGAATATTAGGATGAAATCCAGTGGAAAATATAGTTGTGCATCGAAATGTAGTAGCCATTTGATCACCTTCTATGTGTGGAGATTTGATTTTGATAAAGTTGTTAGATTTTTTTGAATGTACAATGACATCACTCTTACCACTAAAAATAAGAGCTATCAAGCTAAAGCTCTTGAGTTGACTCACTTGTAACTAGTAATGGTGAAGCACTATACATAGGTGTGAAAAAAAAGTATACTTAACAAATAGAATATTTTCCCTAATGTCTTTTTATAAATTAGAAATAAAAATATGTTGAATATCATGATCAGGAACAAGGTAAGGAATCTGAGAATACAATGTTTAAATCTACCAATAAAAGTAGTATCTTTCTTTTTAACATTATTCTTAAAATGCATTAAATCAATTAAAGAAACTTGTAGACAAATATTATTCTAAAACTGTTGAATGAAAGAATTACCGAGAGTTTGAAAAGAATCAATAGAATTAGGAGGTAGAAAGAAATACCATTGCAAGGCTCTATCCTTAGAGGTGTGTGGAAACAACTTATCAAGAAGCCTATAGTCACTACATATAGTTTGGAAAGTTTAAAATGAATTAAATGATCTCCCTTAGCATTATAAGGCTGAAGATGAGGTACCTCAACATGTTGTGAAATAATAGTAGAAAGGATATCTAAGGAAAGAAGATTCACCACATCACATGTAGGAATATTTTACTTAGATTAAGTTAAAAGAGTAATTTATTGTTATAAAGAAGAGATAATTTGAACCAAGGTTTTAATAGTAGGGCTAGATTACACATCAGTATCCATAGGTATGCTAGATGGATTAGGTAAAGTACAAGAATAATAAGGAATATGTAAGGATGTTGGCAAAGAATTATAAGGTGTAGGTAAATGGTTTGAATAAGTAAAAAGAACTACACTATATAAATACAATGAAGATGGAATGGAATTAAGAGGAACACTCATGAGAAGTGAAATACTAGGAAGATTAATGGGTGGAAGCACAAACTTGTGTCACTTTTGGTGATATTTGTAGGGGTTTCAACCATAATAGTTCTGACCAAAACATTTTTGGCCGTACAGATGTGGTGCTTCCTGGCATCAACGTGGCAATGAGGTTTCCAACCAAAACCTTTTCAGCTAGAAGCATTTCAGCCATAACCCTTTTGGTTTTATAAATAACCAAAAATTTCTCTCAATGGTCATTTTCACTTTTCATTTCAATGTAGCAGCTACCAGGTAGTTACTGTAGACACCTAAAAACCTTTAGAAAATAAAGTATTTTTATTTTCTGAAAAAGTCCTGATGACATCATCATTTATTAATTAATTATTTAATTAATTAATTAATTAATTTTTATGCCATTAAATCCCTTTATCTTAATTAAAAATATTTAATTAAGGAATCCCTTCCAAAAATGTTTAAATCTTATTTAAACATTATTTCCTTATTTATTAATTATTTAATTAATAAATTGACCAAAAATCCTAAAATAAATAAAAAATTTATTTTTTTCTCAAAAGTTGGCCAATTTCCTTATGACCAATAACCTCTTCCAAAATCTTCTAATCCTTCTTTAATTTTGATTAAAGGCTAAACCCATCATTTCCTACCCCTAATCCCAACTCAAAATATTTAATTAAAATTAAATATTAATCCTCATGTTTATTAAAAAAGTTTTAATAAATATCTCCTCAACCCAAACCCTTGAAATAAATAAAACTTTATTTATTTCCTAAAAATCTAATTTATCCTCATCCTAAGAAGTTCTAGACTCTTCTAGAAAGTCTTCATCCTCATCCTAGGAAATTCTAGACTATTCTAGAAAGTCTTTATCCTCCTCCAAAATCTAGACTCTTCTAGAAGATGTCTTTAAACCTAATCCTAATCCCCTCCTAACCTTGTCACATTCCCTAAACATGGGTTAAGACTTACTAACCCAAGCCAAAGTTAACAAATATCTCCTCCTTCACCCACCCTTATTAAATGTCATCCACTTGCCTATCCCTAAGCTAATCCTAAACCATCCTAATCCATCGTCTAATCATTTGCACAAGCCTAAGCAAGCTTAGAACCTTCCTAATCAAGCCCAAGTCGAATTTGCTCTCATCACCCTCAAAATATCTCAACCATAAAACTTTATGAAGTCCACTAGGTCATAAATGACTCTTACAAGCCCTTTTATTGCTCTTACAAGTCATTATGAGGGTCTTTATGAAGATTTTATCCCTTGAGCCTCCTTTGTTGACTCATCCTTCCCGTTTCCTCCATCCTCTCACCATGTGACATGTGTCACTCCTTGATTGGCTATAAGGAAGCACAATCCATGTGCTCTCCTCTCATGCAATCTGAGCCCTCCATAAGCCTTTTCCCATCCTTGCATCTTAGCCCTCAAACCCTCAAGCCTCTTGCCTATAAATTGGATCCTTCCCCTTTGCAAAATAACACAATCCATGAAGTAAAGTCATAATGCCATTTTGAGAAGCCATTTTACATCAAAACCATACACTCACACCCAAATTCCAACTCCATTTGAAGCCCTTTTTGAAGAATAAGCTTGAGCATACATCCTATCTATTTAGACAAAGCTACTCAACAAGAGAGCTTCTCATTGAGAGAGCCCATTAATGGCTCATATTCTCAATTGAGAGCTCATCTTAGTCTATCTTGAAGTTTATGAATTTTGTTTAGTTTGTAGAAGCTTTATTTAAATTTGGTTTCTATTAGCATACTAACATTGCTCATATACATTTTGGCACGCCTGGTGGGACCCCGCATGGGTCATCTTCATTAGTTTTTTAGTCAAATTTTGTATGTCATTTGCTGATTTTGGCTAATTTTTCTTTTTTTTGTGATTGGTAGGATTGTATAAATTGGTTTTGTAGGTTCACATGAGCATGAAGAAGACAAAGGAACTCATAGTATATCTCATAGTGTTTGCAGATTTTTCAAGCTTATAGGTGGACAAAGAACTTGGAATTCTTCTTCCTCTTCTTGTCTATATTCTTCTTATTCCATCTACTTCTTCTTCTTCTTCTTGTGGGAGATCTTGGCCATTTTTTTTAAGGAAGTAAAATCATACACACTTCTTTTTAGGGCTTAAAATGAACCCTCAAATCATACTTAAATCCATTGAAAAATTAAAAATTTGCAAAAAAGAAAAAATCTTTTAACAAGTGAAACTAAACCAATCTAATCATTTGCATCCTTGCAACATCAAGGTTTTAGATGCATTCATGCAAAATTAGGAACACTTCATTTTTGAGAATTTAAAAAGAACTTCAAGTTTCCATTTCAAAAGGTTCAAAATCAACACTAAGTGCACACCAAAGTTCTTTTAAAAAATCTCATGAAAACTAAGAGTCTTAAATGGTTGCCAAAATTGTCCTAAAAAGCTTTGTTATTTGTTCCAAGCAAATGTCTTGTTGCAAAATGTTGAATGTTTCTTAGGTTTTTCATGCATCAAAACAATCTAGGAATATCATTTTTGGGCTTAAAACATGCAAACTAGAACACAAAATCTTGAATGAAAACCAAAGTCCAAAGAGTCATTTTCACTTTTGATTCCAAAACAATCTTGAATGATCTAAGGTTAAAACAAAGCACTTCAAAGCTCTTAAAACAACACAAAAAATCTCAATCTTGAATGCTCAAAGGAAAAAACCTGAATGTTTAATCACTTGTCTTTGAATGCATGTTGCTAAAATCACTCTTGAGTGCCATGGATTAAAATCAAGCTTGTTTTTTTAATATGCATGATTAAAACAACAAATCCAATCTTGAATGCCAAGGATCAATTAACCATTGCAATATCAAACACTTCATTTGGGCACTAAAATTGAACAACTATTGACGTGGAGGGCCTCCGGGCGCGTGCTTGGCAATCGAGTTTCACACATCTTTGTTTTGGGCTTAAAATAAACTCACACTCAATCTTGAATGCCTAAACAATCAATGAACATTGCATGGTTTGGACGTAGTTTCAATGACGCTCGCATTTCTTATGTTGACGATCTCTCGACTTTCATTATGCTGACGATGCTGTCAAATTGGAATGAACATTGTATGCCATAATCACAAGTGTCTTCAATCATAGCTTACAAAATCTAAATCATCAATTGGAATAAACGCGTGTCTTTTAAAGCCCAAGATCATGTATGTGGTCTTGTTTTACACTTTTTAGGAGGCCTGCTTGGGGATTTCATCACCCCTTGGGACGACCTCAACTCCAGCGTTTTGGCGGAGTATAAAGATCGGGAGGTGAATCCAAAGACACCTCTCTTGGGATCAAAATTTTGTCACTCGGGCTAAGCCTCAAGGAACTTTATACCCTTGAGAAGTGAAAGAGGAGAAGTGGGTTACCGCTCCTCTCGGCTGTGTGACATCTTTTTGGTTTCATCTACGGATTTGGGCCTCACGTACCTTGCGTATATCGAGGACTCTCTAGCTAAACCAAATTTCATCCTTGTAGAAAGCTTCCTAGGATGTTGGTGTGTTTGACGTGCTTTCTCCAAAATTTTGTCTGCTTGTTTTTTCATAGCTTTTGAATGAATGTTTGCCAAATTTGGTCAAAATCCCAAAAAAAAAAAACAAAAATCTCCCAGCTCAAGGCATACTTAGCGTAGTCACTGCCTCATCAGAAAATCATCCAAGCTCCCCCGCTGCAACCAAATCTATCTAGTTCCTTGCTTTAGAACAATCCCAAATCCAAAGTCCATCCAAATCATCCCCCCAGCCAGCTAGCAACCCAATCCAAAATCACCCAAGCCTTTAAAGAGTTGTTGTCACTTTGCTAGATTTTGCTATCCAATCAATCCTACCAATCAACCAATCTCACCAAGGTTATCCCTTTGACAGAGCATTGTATAGGGTAATCTAGCTTTGTCACTTGTATCCCTCATCACCTTGAGCTAAAGGTTGGGATCCACAAGTGATCAATCTCGTGTCATGCCCATAGGATCATTAGTCTATTCTTAGGTTGACAAAATCTCCACCAATCCAACACATAGGAAAGCAAAACTCTCACTTTTTGACAGCATGCCCTTGAAGTCTTCCATCCACAAGAAAGCCAAAAATCTCCAGCCAATCCTCCTTAGGTTTGTCATACAGCTTTGACTCTCCCTAGGAAATCTTTCATCAGCCAATCCAAAATTTGTGCTTAATCCAAATCCAACTATGAGCTTCCATGTTCATCCATATGCAAGACCCCATCCCCATCAAACTCATCATCAAAGCATGAAGTACCAATCCTATCATGATGTGTTTGGTCGCATTGTCCTTGCTCCCGCCACCTCCTATTCCAATGATGATGAAAATCTTGTTGACTATGACGGGTATATTGAAAGCCTTAGAAACATTCCCCCAAGCATCCCCCAAAATCCAAGAGTTATTCCAAACTATCTAGTCATGCCATCCGATATTCCAGCTTCCCCTCCATCACCCCATCAACCAAGCTTCCAATCTTCCACCCCCATCACACTAGCTATTCCTGTCAATCCACCTCCACCTTCGACACACGAGTCTCCATGGAATCTCCTAGAGGAAATACAAGAAAAGTCACCTCCAACAGTCGATAAGCCATGTCATCTAATCCAACCATGTGAAGTAGTTAGTGATGAGGCTTCCCCATCTATAATATCACCTCCATCTCCCATAGCTATCATCCCCATACCATCCATCAAATTGCTTAAAATCCTTTCGCTTCCCGCAAGTATCAAAATCCCACCAGCTATCAAATCCCTCCAAATCCTATCCACATCGCCTCCAAGCATTTCCCAAATCTCTCGTAATGACCCTTATGCATCCATCTTCTACTCACCCATCTCCACTACTGAATCTCCCATCTATCCATCTGCTGCCTTTGAAGAATCCATCCCTTCACCTCCTATCGCACCATCCATTCCAAACCAATCCTATCAAGATCCTGCCCAAAAGCATGTTGACATCACCCAAAGCATAAATGAAGATATCATCGTACCATGTCTTCCATTCATAGTGCAGTCATCATCTCCTCCATCTCCAAAACCTCAAGCCATATCTCCTCCACTACAAGATATCTTGTCATCCCACCAGCTACATCAAGATCCTATCCTTCCATCTCCCTCACTCCATGCTTCCATCTTACCACCTATCCAAGCTATTCCACCATCTATAATCTACCTTCTTGGTTCACTTACATTCATCCACGGTGGCCCTCTCTCAGCAGAAGAATTAAGAACAGTATCTCCCCATTGCAATACACCTAATAAATCACTTCTACCATTTTCTGCAAGCAAAAAGTTTCCTCAGCTTGTTCAAATGCTCAATCGATGGCATTATCAAGGTCAAGGTTTAGGACCACAAGAGCAAGGAATCAGAGAGCCTATTATTGCACAAAAAAATCTAGGATTTCATGGTCTTGGATATGTATCCAAAGGCTCACCATCTAAAGGTGTTGGTACACCACACCCCCAAACCAAGCCTATCTCCAAGCCCACCATGCCAGCCTCCCATCACTCCTTCAAGAAATCTTATGTCATCCCCCCTCCACCATCTTTGCAACCCAAAACAACCTACCATATCCCCCCTTCATCCGCTAAATCCATTTTGGGTCCCTATGTCCCAAAATATACCATCCTCCATCCTCCTATCAGCCATCATAAAAATCCTATTCCATCCATTTCTATGCAAGTTCAACAAAGGCACATATCAAGGAACATCATCCATCATCATCCCCCTACATGCTCTTTTATATCCTCTCCATCTCACAAAGCTTCTCCTAACCATCTTCCAAAAGCTTACCACAGCAATTTGAATGCCAACTTCAAAATGCATAAAGCTAAAAATCCACATCCTAGGCAATCATATGTCTATTCTAAAAGACATACTCCAAAAAGGCAAAATCCAATCAAAGAATGCAAAACAATGCAAAAGCCTATGAAAAGAAAATCCAAAACCATGTGGATCCCCAAGAAAAAAGTTGAAACCCAATGCATAATGGCATCCACCATTGCTAATCCCCCATCTAGTGACTCATGTCCCCCATCTCCTAACTCCATCTTGGGTGCCTATATCCCCAAGCATGCTTCCACAAATCCTCCATCACGCCCGCATCTACCATCTATCCCCCATATGCTCTTTTCACACCCGTTCCAACATGTGCCAATGTTGCTCTTGCAAGCATCCCCATCTCATGCTCCTTTCCAGCATTTTCATCCCTCCATCTCCTACCATCAATCCCATCTAATCCGATCTATTGCATAAATCACACATCCGGTGTACCAACAGCTAGCAACAAAATTGAACATTCCAACAGCCAGTGAAAAATCCCAAAAAAGCCAAAATAGCTGAAGAAAGCCAAAATCATTCCAGCTAAGTCCAAAGTCCAAAAGTCAAAAAAGAAAAGAAAAATAAAGCATCCACTTGTGAAAACTTGGCAATTCAAGCGCCTTGGACAAGTACCATGATGAAAACTTGGCAAACAAGCGTCATGCATAATCCCGCCATCCCCAGCTTAGCCTATCACCCTCATGCTTTTGGTCATCTCTTGACATCCACCTCCATCTTCCAATCTATCCACCTATCCTCCATCCTCCAGCTTCCATCTCAGACCATCCACTAATCTTATGCAGCTTCAGCCAATCATCTCAGCTATCATCCATCTGCCTAGCCCCTTCAGCTTTTTCCATCCTAGCTTCAATCCTATCACATCCATCATAAGACCTCCTTCTGCATGTTATCTTCTGATTGGGGGCACTATATTCCTTGGAGATCTTGTCTTGTCCATCATCCCTTGTCATTGGTATCTAGCTCTAGGCTATCCTTATGCAAACCCAATGTCATCTCTTTATATCCATCATAATCCTAGCTATCTACCATCCTATCCAGCCATCTCATCCTGCTCCTCTAGCTATCCTTGGTCGCAAAATCTCTCATCATCATTGGATGCATCCTGCCAAATCCATATCTTTCACTATCACCCCACCCTTAGCTTTCACATCTTGCACAACATCAAACCATCCCGCTATCCTATCATCCTAAGCTTTTGCCTGCTTGTAACTATCTTGGTCAGCTTCAGCTTGTAAATATCTTGGTCCATCAGCTTGTACATCCTCTTTAGCTTAGTACCGTTGTATCTATCCAAATTTCGTGTTTGTTCCTCCTTGATCAGCATCTTGCACCCATCACTCATCTTGGTTAGCTATTCCAATGCATCCTTTAGCTAGATTTCTTATCACCAAAGTGTTATCTTTCTTAGTTCAGCTTGCCAGACGCATCACTCATCCAAATCCACCAGCTTAGGTGCTCTCCGATAGGTCCTTGCAGGATATAGCTTTCCTCATGTCTGATCTTGGTCCGTTAGTACCTCACCCTACCCATCTCGTTGGCAAACAGTTCTCTTTTGGATTTTCACTTTCTTTTGATTTGGACTCTTCCCTATTGGGTCTTGAGATATCTTTTCCAAGCAATCTCCTTGTTCCCTCCTCAAGGTTGTCACGATCTTCCATATCATGGTATACTGTGAATGGGGCAATCAGAGCATAAGGTCTTGATCATGTCTTTTGCTTGTTTTCTTTTTTGCTTGTGGGTTACCCAGTGTCATTTCTACACTACTTCCTCTGGGATTCATGTGTGATACTGGGGCAATCCTTGCGTGTTTGTTTTGAGTCAGTTCGTCAGTCCTCTGGACAGTTGGTGAAAAGGCCTTGATGTTCTTTGTAACCTTGGCAATTAACCAACAGTCCTATAGCAAATCTAGTGCTCAACTACATGGTGGTACTTCTCTTTAAAGTATCCCCCCGCTCAAAAAGATTCAATGGTTTTCCTTCATCTCCATTATCCCCCATCCATATCTAGCATCCATCTCTCCTACCCCAGCTGATTCATCAGTATCTCGTTGAATCACTCATCACTCTTAGCTTTAGGGATCCACAATCCTAGTCTTAGGGATCCACCAATCCAAATCAATCCACCAAGCCTCATCTTTCGAGATCCACAATCCTAGTCCTAGGGATCTCCAAAACCCATCTTCCACCAATCTAACTCTTTGAAATCCTGTTGCATCAGCTTTATAATCCCCTCATCCATCTCCCTATCCTGGATTCTTTTTTATAGCGCTCCGCTCCTTCATCCTCTGCAATCCCTGAGATCTTAAGCTTGCTTCCTCTTGTGCCTCTGATTCTCCCTTTATCATTCTCCCATAGTGAGAGTTTGAGCTAATTCAGCCCCTTTTCTTTGCCAATCTGAGTCTCCTTGCTTATCCCAGATTCTTGTACTTTTTCAAGAAGCCACCAAGCCTCGCTTTCTCTCCCCGCTGCCTTCTTGAGGGGGCATCTCATAGTCCATTCTCTCCTCTTCTGCTCTAGCCTTGGGCATCTTATTTTCTTATCTTTGATGTCATGCCACTTGTGGCATCACATCAAAGAGGGGCAAAATGTAGACACCTAAAAACCTTTAGAAAATAAAGTATTTTTATTTTCTGA
Organism: Cupressus sempervirens; assembly: GCA_028749045.1. Lineage (NCBI taxonomy): Eukaryota > Viridiplantae > Streptophyta > Pinopsida > Cupressales > Cupressaceae > Cupressus > Cupressus sempervirens. The sequence continues at coordinate 356,039,343 of CM053792.1, read as the reverse complement.
AAAAGTCCTGATGACATCATCATTTATTAATTAATTAATTTTTATGCCATTAAATCCCTTTATCTTAATTAAAAATATTTAATTAAGGAATCCCTTCCAAAAATGTTTAAATCTTATTTAAACATTATTTCCTTATTTATTAATTATTTAATTAATAAATTGACCAAAAATCCTAAAATAAATAAAAAAAATTTTTTTTTCCCAAAAGTTGGCCAATTTCCCTATGACCAATAACCTCTTCCAAAATCTTCTAATCCTTCTTTAATTTTGATTAAAGGCTAAACCCATCATTTCCTACCCCTAATCCCAACTCAAAATATTTAATTAAAATTAAATATTAATCCTCATGTTTATTAAAAAAGTTTTAATAAATATCTCCTCAACCCAAACCCTTGAAATAAATAAAACTTTATTTATTTCCTAAAAATCTAATTTATCCTCATCCTAAGAAGTTCTAGACTCTTCTAGAAAGTCTTCATCCTCATCCTAGGAAATTCTAGACTATTCTAGAAAGTCTTTATCCTCCTCCAAAATCTAGACTCTTCTAGAAGATGTCTTTAAACCTAATCCTAATCCCCTCCTAACCTTGTCACATTCCCTAAACATGGGTTAAGACTTACTAACCCAAGCCAAAGTTAACAAATATCTCCTCCTTCACCCACCCTCATTAAATGCCATCCACTTGCCTATCCCTAAGCTAATCCTAAACCATCCTAATCCATCCTCTAATCATTTGCACAAGCCTAAGAAAGCTTAGAACCTTTCTAATCAAGCCCAAGTCGAATTTGCTCTCATCACCCTCAAAATATCTCAACCATAAAACTTTATGAAGTCCACTAGGTCATAAATGACTCTTACAAGCCCTTTTATTGCTCTTACAAGTCATTATGAGGGTCTTTATGAAGATTTTATCCCTTGAGCCTCCTTTGTTGACTCATCCTTCCCCTTTCCTCCATCCTCTCACCATGTGACATGTGTCACTCCTTGATTGGCTATAAGGAAGCACAATCCATGTGCTCTCCTCTCATGCAATCTGAGCCCTCCATAAGCCTTTTCCCATCCTTGCATCTTAGCCCTCAAACCCTCAAGCCTCTTGCCTATAAATTGGATCCTTCCCCTTTGCAAAATAACACAATCCATGAAGTAAAGTCATAATGCCATTTTGAGAAGCCATTTTACATCAAAACCATACACTCACACCCAAATTCCAACTCCATTTGAAGCCCTTTTTGAAGAATAAGCTTGAGCATACATCCTATCTATTTAGACAAAGCTACTCAACAAGAGAGCTTCTCATTGAGAGAGCCCATTAATGGCTCATATTCTCAATTGAGAGCTCATCTTAGTCTATCTTGAAGTTTATGAATTTTGTTTAGTTTGTAGAAGCTTTATTTAAATTTGGTTTCTATTAGCATACTAACATTGCTCATATACAGTTACAGTGTTTCGGTTGTAATAGGTAGGTGAATTTTTTATTTTTTGTTTTTTTGTTTTTTTAATATTTTTTAGTTATCACATGATAATATTAATTAAATGAATTATTTTAAAGTGTTTTATTAATTAAATTAATTATATTTTCAGTATTTTTTTAGTAGTTTATAATAAAACATTAGTTACATTTTACAAAACATTAACATAGTAGACATTAATGTTCAACAAACCTATTAGTTACATTTTAGAAAACATTAACATAGTAAACATTAACAACAAACATATTGGTTACATTTTAAAAAACATTAACATAGTAAACATTAACAACAAGCCTATTACTTACATTTTACAAAACATTAACATAGTAAACCTATTTGTCCTAAATAACATTAGATTTTACACACCTATTAGTTACATTTTAGAAAATATTAACATAGTAAACCTAGATGTACTAAATAACATGTGCATATTTTTAGTTACATTCAACTTTGTACATATTTATATACATGTACATGTTTTAAATTAAATTTAACTTTCAATTTTATATGTACTTATGTATGTATATCTTAACTCTATATTTATAGATATCTAGATCTTTGCATATATCATTATGACATCTAGTACTGGTGGAGCACCTACGTCCTTAGGGGAGGCTAGTGTTCATTGAGGGGGTCATAGTGCTAAGTTAGGTACATCACATAGACTAACATCATCTATTAAGGAGAGACAACATTTATTTATAGATACTATTGCTAGATTATCTCGTGCTCTTGAGTATCTTGATTCTACATTGTTAGCTTCTACCACTCTCCCTAATAGGGAGAAGGTTGTTTCTATTATAGATGAGTTGTGCTAGATGATCGAGATGATCTCTAGGTACAACCTATTTGATGATATCAGTATTGAGACATATTACTCTTTCCTTTCTCACAATATCATTGGCACTGTGAAGTATTCATAGATTGATGGTCAAGTTTCCACCACTATGGTGAAGACCATGTTTCCCTTTTATATAGATAGGGCTAGGGTTAGAGGTTATTTAGCAATGAAGCATATAGATTAGCTCGTCGCTCCATTTATATATCCTTGGTGGTTAGCCACGCATCATAGGTGGCCATAGAAGGATGAGTTTCCATTTTATTTCTACAAACAATTGTTTGCAAAATTTTATTTACATCAAGATGTTGACTATATAGATTTTCCAAGTCATGTTGGATAGAGTTGAGGTTGATTTTCAGAGAGATTTAGACCTGCAGACATCCCTGTTCCCATTAATAAATGGGTAATGGTGGATCCAAACCTTTTGGTTGATGATAAAGTCAAGACTCGAATATATTATAGCATTGCCACAGTTATCATACAGTTACAGGAGATATCTTTAGATAGATGTGGCAAATACATGTTATGATCTCGTGGTCCCATTTCAACAAGTGCATCCTCTAGCATAGGAGCTAATGATCTATATGAGAAGGTAGATATACCATTGCCACTAAAGGTTTTAGCCATATCATATTTGGATGCATTGAGCCATATGGCATCTTATTTAGCATCTAATCTTCTTGGATCATATCAAGCATTGTCGATGGTCATGGGGATTCCTCTTTGTGACATTGGTGGACACATCAGTCATATTTTTTCATGCACAGTAACACTCTTGTCCCCATAGCACCTATTCCTACACTTACCTGGGATCCTATAGCACTTGCTACTGCTCCTACTCTTGCATAGCCTTGCCTTAGAGCACCTACATTTCATGATTCAGAGATCACTCTACTACTACATGACTTAGATATCAGTCAGATTGGTAGAGCATTACATGATGCTATGGTAAATATTTTAAATTTATATATGTTTATATTTATTTGTCACTGTAATTTACACATACATATTCTTGAGTGATTCAATTTAACTTTTGTACATGTACATGTGTGTTCTATAGGGTCTTAGTGATAGTCTATTGTGTGTTGGAGATCTTTAGACCCTAACATATCCTCCATGACATGAGTCATAGGTATGTTATGTATTTTTTATTATATATTTGATGGATAAATATATTTTACACATATGATATTTAATACATGCACATATACACATGAATACGTATAATTTTATAATTTTACAAATTTCTTTCATTTGACACAAGGTGCAAGTCCAGATTGTAGAGCCTTTTGGGCTCAAGGACTGGGAGGGGGATGTGATTGATGTTAGTTTACACATGTGTCTATTTCATTTATGTTTCCAGGATATTTTTTATATATACATGTCATTACAGATACTTTTATATCCAGAGATGTATGTTATCTCAGATACATATGTTATTTTATAGATACTTTTATATGGATATGTATGTTATTTCAAATACATGCCTTATTTTAGATACATTTGATGCATGTGGTATTTTAGAGATATTTGATGTTGTATTTTGGAGACATTTTATATGGTATTTTACATGCGTATGTATATATTATTTCATAGATGTTTCATTATACATAGATGTACATATTATGTTCATGTTGAATGTATGTATGTTTTCAATATTTAATCAATAAATTTAATAAATATTTAAGAACATAACTTGAGTACTAGAACTTAATATCTTATGCAAACACATGCTAAATTGATCTTTTAATGTCTTAATATGTTATTCATCTTAATACATGATTCATGTTTTCAATATTTAATCAAAAAATTTAACACATATTTAAGAACATAACTTGACTATAGAATTCAATATTCAATATTCATATAAATATTCAATAAATTTAACACATAAATTCAATATATATTTCAATAAATTAAATACATAAATTCAATATATTCATGTATATTTTATTTCATAGATGTATGTAACTATGTTCATGTGTTAAATGTAGACATGTATGTTTTCAATATTTATGTAAATATGTATATGTTATTGTTTTTAATGCCTTAATCTAAGTATAATTAACTATATTTAATGACATGTCTTAAGAGTAACATATGCATGTACATGTAACATATAAAGTTTATAACATAAAATATAACATATACATGTAAGAACATATAAAGAGTATGACCTAGAAAGTATGCATGTTACAACATTTAATTAATAAAATATAACATGTAACATGTAACATGTAACATAGAACATAATGTATACATGTAAGAACATAGAACATAACATATACTTGTAAGAACATATAAAGAGTATGACCTAAAGAATGCATGTCACAACATTTAATTAATAAAAGTTAATACATATAAGAACATAAAGGTTATATACAAACATAAAGAATGTATCATATAAGAACATAAAGATTATATGTACATAAATACATAACAACATTAAAAATCATATGTAAGAAAACATAAACAATGTATATAAATGTTGGCCTTATGTTGTATTTTTCATTAGTGACAACACTTAATCGATTCTAAATGCTTACCGAGCTCATCACTCAGTCTATAGTTTATATCGAGCATTTAGTGGTTACATTGTAAGCTCAACAATTATGCAGTTCACACTTAGTATTTTTGAAGCTACCAAGTGAATATGCAGTTCAACAGTGTTTACTGAGTTTATAGTATTCACCAAATAGATAATGGTTATGGAGCTTAACAGTATCTACCATTTTATTAGTTTGCATGACATGAAGCTAGTTTCTATCGAGTGATGGATGTGTAGTGTTTACTAAGTGATAGCAAGGTAAACAAAAGTTTCACTATTTACCATGTGACACTATATCTACTAAGTCTCCAATGGTTACCAAGTTCCAAGCTACATTGTGTGATTAGTATGGTCTGTGCTTCTACTTCTACCGAGTGCATGATGATGCCAAGTAATGTAGTGGATGCTGAGTGTTAGAAGGTCACCAAGTCAGCTTGAAGAGCTTGAGTTTTCTACTGTTTGGCCAATTCAATAATATTTTGTTTACTTGTGTTTTAGCCGACCTTACAAATGTTATTATTGGAATGGTATATATGTAGTGTATTGTATCACTTGCTATCATCAATACTATTATCATGGAATGTTAAGGAATGGACATGTAATCTTTTGAGAAGAGTGAATGTGAATCAGTAGTAGAGCAAAGTATTCAACAAGGTCAACAAGGAGCAGCAAAGACATATCAGTCACAAGAGGTGATCTGTACTTTAAGATCTATTCAACAATTAAGTTGTAAGTCAGATCTACTATTTCATCCTGATAGGTGATTTAGTTTTCCAAATCCTTTAATAGGGTAGACTTAATAGTCTTTTTATAAATCTCCTAACAGAGTGCATACTTCATTGTATGTTTGAAAAACCTCTAACAAGGTGGACTTAGTAGTCCAAATTTCTCTTCATAGGGAAGATCATTAGAAGTGGTCAATGTAAGCCCTAATAGGCCAACTTTATACTGCAGTAGTGAAGTTTTGAGGGTATCATCCCCACCCTAGTTTTATTTTCTATTTGGAAGGTTTTTGGGCCACCAAATACCATGTTCATGTCTTATGTATGTTTATCTTTTCTCATGCATGTAGTAGATCAAAAGAATGAATAGTGAATGATTTATATGGTTAAAATGTTAGTTTAATTTAAAAGTTTTGAGGTTGCTGATTCACCCATCCCCTCTTAGTAAGTTAGCTAGTCTTGATTATTTCTAACAATCAGTATCAGAGCATTGTGGTTCTCAAGATAAAGTTTGACAGCTTGAGAAAAGATCAAGGTCAACGGAGATATTTAGACTTGACAAAGCTATTGAGAATGAGAAGCTAGATCTAGAAAAGGCCATAGCTCAACTCAAGGAAGAAAAGGAGCATCTTTCGCAATCCTTGAAAAGAAGGAATGAACTTGCAAGACAAATGAATGACCATCAATGTGTTGAAGAAAAGATTGAAGACATTTTCCCATCAAGCAGTTCAGATGAAGCCAATGAGGCAATTAAAGAACTTCTAGCAAAGAATGGCTCTCTAGAAGAAGAAGTAAGGAAACTCAAAAGAGAACAAGAAATTCAATCAATCAGGCTATGTGATATTTTGGAACAAAGGAATAAGGAAAATGAAGACTTGGAAGCAAGAAAAAATGAAGAACAAAATCAATCCAATCAGCATGAAGACCTCATTGATCAAATCACTGAAGCAAATGAAGAAAGCAAGATTCTCAAAGCATAGAATGAAAGAATAAGAAGTGATCTAAATTATGAAAGGGAAATTAATGAAAGAATAATGAGAGAATTGAGATCTGAAAAAGAAAATCATTGAAAACTTGAAGAATGACCTAAATGCTAAAAAACAAATCAATGAGAGAATGATGAAATCACAAGAAGACATGAATCAATTGAATCAGCAAAATGAGCAGAATCTTCATAGGAAAAAAGGAAAACCAAGACTTGGATATAATGAAGAGGAAGGTGAATCTTCCAAGAAAGGTGCAAAAAGGAATAAAAAACCCTCATCCAATCATTATGGGAAAACTGGTCATACATCAAACAAATGTTGGAGCAATGGAAAAGAAAAATTCAATGGAAAATTCTACAACTGCAATCAGCATGGTCACAAAGCTAATGAATGCAAGGAGAAAGCGAAATTTGAAGGTAAATGTCACAAATGCAAAAAACATGGTCACAAGGCATTTCAATGTAGATCCAAATCATTCAATCTAGCTAAACAACTAGTAAAGGAAATATTTGGATGGGACTACAATACAAGGTGCATATGTCATTATTGTGGAGGATATGGACACACTAGCATAAATTGTGCAAGGCATCACATAAGAAAGAAGGATACTAATCTAAGGTGTTGCACATGCACTGAACTCGATCATATAGCTAAAAACTGCATGAACATAAGAAAAATTGAAGATGAAAAGAAAGCAAGGGCTGACAACATAAGGAAACAAATGAGGTAGCAATGGATTCCTAAATCTACTAAGAATACAAGCTCAAATCATGGAAGTGAGGTCACTCAAGAAGTGGGTTACTCCATCCCCTCAAACTAAATTCCTAAGAATGTGTTGGAGCTGTACTCAACAAGAAAATCATAAGAAGTTCCAAGAAATATGAGGAATGCAAATGATCCAATCAGTATTCTAGATGCACAAGGATAAGGTAAAGGGTATCTTTTACCAAGTTGCATTAGATTCCACTGAGGAAAGTTGGTTGAAGACCCTACCAAGTGAGGTTAGGAGTAAAAGAAATTTGGTTCATCTATCAAGTTGATACTCTTGCTGAGTTAGGTCAATGGATGACTGTCTATCATGCACTATGTCAGTATGGTACCTAGCATTAATGGAAAATTTTCATCAAAGAGGGTAGAATTTGACTTCATTTTTCACTGCGTCTTCAGTATTCTCAAAGTAAAGAGATTTCTAGGTGCACTCAAGCGATTCCAAGCGATTTCATGTGAATTTCTAGCTAAGGAATTTGTTTGAAATTTTCTTTCACTTACCAAGCAGTAATGGCATCTGGAAGCACTAGCACCAGCAAGGTGAAAGGGGTATTAGAGATGTTGGTCAAGGGTGTATAGTGGAAAGCACCAAATTTCAAGATAATTCTAGTAGTGGCGAAGGCACTCGACCCTAATGGTGTGCAATCACAAATTCCACCAAAGGTACTTCTAACTAACAATATCTACACTCATTTTAAGTGTTCAATTCAAGAGATAGGAACCCTAGAAATGGATAGTTCTTTAGAAAAAATGTGTGTTGATGGCTCATTTAAACCCAAGCACAAGCACTTAGAAACAAAAGGGTTGACACACATATCACACCTGCCAAGAAGCTTTCAAATAAAATGGATTAGGTATATTCTTAGATGCATACACAATGGTTAGTTGTGGTTGGAGTAGCTCGTATTGATCACCAAAAAGATGATTCACAAGATTACTAGCCTTCCCATTTTGATGCAGGAGCATCCAAAGGTATAATGGCAATCCTGTGTCACCCAAAAAAAATGTACTTAGACTTAGTTTCTATTTCATGTGTTTTCATTTTTGGATACCCATTTGGGTCAAATAAAGGTTCTAACTCTCATAGTTCCACTATCAGTGTGTTTGAAAATCCTGAAAAATAGGAGCATGTAATTGGGCCATCATTTTGGTAAAGTAGAAGGTGTGAATTGGCCAGATGAATGTAATTGTGATTTAGAGCATTCTAGAAAAAGAATCAGGTCAATAGGCCCCACGGTTTGAAAGTTATTACAATTTTTTGGGTTTTGGAGACCTCCTAAGAATGCTTCAAAGTTAGGTTAGGGGCATTAAATGACCTCAAAAAGGGTCAAAAAATGGGGGACGAGCAAAGTTTTGGAGACCTCCTAAGAATGCTTCAAAGTTAGTTAGGGGCATTAAATGACCTCAAAAAGGGTCAAAAAATGGGGGACAAGTGAAGCTTGTCCATAGGGCTATAGAGTGCTTTGAGAGCTTTTCAAAAATGTAAGTGGTTCGTCAATCGAAGCTACAATTCAAAAGTTATACCTCCCAGAAGTTCAGTTACCATTTTTGGATTCTTCTAGATTTGCGCCGACTTCTACCACAGCTTTTGAAACCTTCTATTTGGTCAGTGGGTGCCTACTAGCACTTTCCAGAATGTACTCCTAGTCCTTAACCCTGTAGGGTCTATTTAAGGAGATTTTTGGCATTGTAAAAGGTAGTTCGGAGTGGAGTTTGAGAGGAGGTACTGAAAGGAGAAATTATCCCCAGATTTATGCTATTGTAAGCCCTTAGGGCATGTTTCGAAGTTTATTTTCCTATACTGTTTGTACTAGCTTATTTTCTCAGTTAATATAATTTTCCCTTTCTATTGTGTCCATTTTGTTCTTGGGTTGTGTCCCCATCAAGTGGTATCAGAGCTAGTTTTCCTGAGTGTGTAGACAGAGCACCGACTGTGAGGTAGTTTGTACCAGGACTGTGTGGTTATGGGTTTGAGTTAAGAAGATGCCTGCACGAAGAGAGCATGGTGGAAGGGCTAGAGCTATTAATCCTGAGGAGGTTAGAGCCCTCCAAAGGTAGGTGCAGGCATTGCAAGAGGAGCTTCGTAGAGGAGCAAATGTTGCTGCAGGTGACGATAGTGAGGATGACCATGAAGAAGAAGTAATGGAACCAAAAGGGGAAATCGACGGAGAAATTTTGAATCATGCAGAGGAAAGGCTTTTTAGGGCCATTACTAAGTTTTGGAAAAGACCTACAATTGAAGTGGGTGTATTTTCAGGAAATCTGAAACCAAATGAGTTGATTGATTGGATCAATGAACTGGAAGAATACTTTGAGTATGAGGATATAAGGGACCCAGATAGGGTTAAGTTTGCAAAAGTCAAACTGAAAGGCCATGCCAAAATCTGGTGGCAAGAAGTTCAATTGGAAAGAAATAGAAGAGGAAAGGAGAAGATCACAAGATGAGATCACATGGTGGACAAATTGAAGAAGCAGTTCATTCCTATGGACTATGAGCTTGATTTGTTTAAGAAGATGCATGGGTTAAAGCAAGTAGGAAGATCAGTCCAAGAATATACAGAGGAATTTTATCGACTCTTGATTAGAGTGGGGCATGCAGAAGCAAATAAGGAGAAGGTTGCTTGTTATATTAGTGGGTTGTGACCTAGCATCCAGGAGGAATTAAGTCTGGTAAGAATGACCAACGTTGAAGAGGCATACCAGTTTTCCCTACGAGTTGAAGAGAAGCTAAATAAAAGGTTTGAAGGAAGAAAAAGAGGGCATGGTCAAGGAGGAAGGGGAAGCGGTAGGTCATCTGGAGGCTGCAATGAAACCAAAAAAAAAATGAAGATGAGGGTACTAGTAGGAACCAGAGGAATGAGGGTTTCAACCGCTCCCGTGACCAAGACTTTGGAAATTAGAGAGGAAGAGGTAGAGGACATGGACAAGGAAGAGGAGGCTTTTGTGGTACCTATTTCCATTGCAATGGAGAAGGTCATCATGCCTTTGAATGCCCTCAACAACAAGGAAGGATAGATAGGAGAGTTGAGGGCCAAGCTAGGGTTGCTCATGTGGATGAAGATGCACAATCATCACATTCAAAGGATGTAGAAAGAGGAGAGACCTTGGTAAATGAAAGAGTTCTACTAAGTGGTGAGATTGAACTAGGACAACGGAGGAGTTTGTTCTGTACCAGATGCAAGTGTGAGGATAAATGTTGTAATGTGATCATTGATGGTGGTAGCACTGATAACTTGGTATCAGAAGAGATGGTATCTAAGCTGAAGCTCAAGAGTGAGAAACATCCCCAGCCCTATCGGATTGCTTGGGTAAAAGATGATCATAAGGTCCTGGTAAGTGAACAATGTTTAGTGAAATTAAAAATTGGGAGTTACCATGATGAAGTTCTCTATGATGTTATTTTGATGGATGTTTTCCATCTATTGTTGGGTAGACCATGTCAGTTTGATAGACATATAGTGCATGATGGACATGCAAACACATACTCTCTGACAAAGGATGGAGTTCGCCACAAATTGAAGCCCATGAAAAAGGAAGGTGAAAAGGTATGTAGTAGTGCTAGGATTTTTCTTGTTGATGGAAGGAAGTTTTTAGATGGCATGAAACATCAACATATGTGATATGCTTTGATTCCTAGGAAATATAAAGAAGGTAGTAGTGAAATACCACTTGAAGTTTCAGATTTACTAGGGGAATTTGGAGATATTATCTCTGATAATGTTCCAGATGGATTGCCACCAGTAAGGCAAATCAGTCATTAGATAGATCTGATTCCAGGATCTAGTTTGCCTAACAAGGCTGCTCACAGGATGACTCCTACTGAAACAGAGGAGCTAAATAGAAAATTTCAAGAGTTATTGAGGAAGGGCTTTATTCGAGAGAGCCTAAGTCCATGTGCAGTACCTACAGTACTCACACCAAAGAAGGATAGAGAGTGGAGGATGTGTACAGATTCTCGAGCTATAAATAGGATCACCATCAAGTACCAGTTTCCTTTGCCAAGGATGGATGATCTTATGGACTGCTTGAGTGGAGCTCAGTACTTCACAAAGATAGATCTGAAGAGTGGTTATCACCAGATATGGATTCAAGAAGGAGATGAGTGGAAAATAGCCTTCAAGACCAAGGAGGGTCTTAATGAGTGGTTAGTCATGCCCTTTGGATTGATGAACACCCCAAGCACCTTCATGCAACTCATGAATGAGGTACTTAAGAAGTTCTTGGGAAATATTTTTATTGTTTATTTGGATGATATTCTAATTTTCAGCAAGATTTTGGAAGAACATTTACTACATATTCATAGTGTCCTTGAGAGGCTAAGGGAAGAGAAACTGTTAATTAATCTAAAGAAATGTATCTTTGCAAAAAGGGAGTTAGTCTATTTGGGGTTTGTTATATCACCTGAAGGTCTCAAAATGGATTCAGAGAAGGTAAAAGCCATCTTGGAATGGCCTACTCCAAGGTCTACTACTGAGGTAAGATCATTTCATGGTCTGATTAGTTTTTACAGGAAGTTTATTAAGAATTTTAGTGGCATATGTGCACCCCTAACTGATACAATAAGAGGGGATAGAAAAGAGTTCAAATGGACTGTAGCAGCTGCGAGAAGTTTTGAATTGCTGAAGAAGAAGGTAACAGAATAGCCTATGTTGTCACTTCCAAATTTTAGAAAAGTTTTCCAAGTAGACTATGATGCTAGTGACAGTGCTATTGGGGCTGTATTAAGCCAAGAAGGTAAGCCTATTGCATATTTTAGTTAAAAATTGAATGATGCAAAGAAGAAGTATTTTGTTTATGATCAAGAGTTCTATGCAATAGTTTAGGCCTTAAAGAAATGGAGGCATTATTTATTGCCGAAAGAATTTGTTTTATATATGAATCATCAGGCATTACAGTACCTAAATAGCCAAGGTAAATTGAATCAGAGGCATATGAAGTGGGTAGAGTTCTTGCAGAGCTATACATTTGTGTTGAAGCATAGAAGTGGAAAATCTAATAGGGTTGCAGATGCACTAAGTAGGAGACAGTTGTTGCTTACAGTAATGCAGGTTGAAGTAGTTGGGTTTGATGAACTCAAGAATTTGTACCCTAAGGATCCTAATTTTTCTAAAGCATGGAAAGCTTGTAAAGAGCCCATTGCTATAGATAGAACCAAGTGGTTAGACTATTTGATTCAGGATGGCATGTTGTTCAAGGGTAGTCAGTTGTGCATACCAAGGAGTTCCATGAGGGAAAATTTGATTAAGGAGAAACACAGTGGATGGATGGTAGGATATTTTGGTCGAGATAAGACCATTTCCATTCTTAGAGAACATTATTTTTGGCCTCAAATTTCACAAGATGTGAAGAAGTTTGTACAGAGTTTCCAGGTTTGTCAAGTTGCTAAGGGGTTTAGTCACAATACTTGCCTGTATCATCCATTGCCTATTCCATCAAGGCCATGGGAGGAGATAAGTATGGATTTTGTTCTTGGATTGTCGAGGACACAAAGGGGTAATGAATCAGTATTCATGGTGGTTGATAGGTTCTCCAAAATGGCACATTTCATTCCATGCCACAAAACTCATGATGTTGTCCATAATGCAGACTTGTTTTTCAAAGAGGTGGTAAGACTACATGGTCTTCCAAGGAGCATAGTTTCTGAAAGAGATACTAAATTTATGGGGTATTTTTGGAGGACATTGTGGAAAAAGTTGAGAACAGACTTGAAATTCAGTTCCACACATCACCCACAAATTGATGACCAAACAGAAGTGGTAAACAGAAGTCTGGGCAATTTGCTGAGATGTTTAGTTGGGGATAAGCCCAAGGGATGGGATTTGGTTCTACCACAAACAGAGTTTGCTTACAATAACTCTATAAATAGGAGTATTAGAAAATCACCATTCCAAATTATATATGGGAATAGCCTAAGGACTGCACCAGAATTGAGGAAGATAGAGCAAGGGGAGAGGACAAGTGCTGAAGCTGAGGAATTTGCTGAGCATATCAAGTGTCTACATGAGGAGGTTCAGGCACACATTACCAAGATGAATCAAGAGTATAAAGCTAGGGCTGATCAAAGGAGAAGACATAAGGAATTCCAAGTAGGGGATCTAGTCATGGTGCACTTATGAAAAGAAAGATTTCCATCCGGTACTTACAACAAGCTGAAAATGAAGAAATTTGGCCCCTGCAAAATTTTGAAGAAACATGACTCAGGAAATGCATATGAGGTAGAGTTGTCAGATGGTATTCACATTTCTCCCATTTTCAACATTGCAGATTTAATAGAGTATCATGATGATGGTACAGATGAGGTGTTAGAGCCATGTCCAATTCCTGCTTCTAAGCAGGAGGAGATAGAAGACATTCTAGATCATCGTGTGGGTAGGACTACCAGAAACAGGCAGTATGAAGAGTATTTGGTCAAATGGAAAGGACGATCGATCGAGGACTCAACTTGGATTTTAGTAGCTGAGGTTTCCCATTTGGGATTTCCTCTACCATTCATAAAGTGACAGGGTCACTTTTCAATCTACCCTAGGTGTCTGATGCAGGAGCATCTAGAGGTATAAGGGGATTCCTATGTCACCCAAAAAAAATGTACTTAGACTTAGTTTCTGTTTCATGTGTTTTCATTTTTGGATACCCATTTGGGTCAAATAACGGTTACAACTCTCATAGTTCCACTATCAGTGTGTTTGAAAATCCCCAAAAAATAGGAGCATGTAATTGGGCCATCATTTTGGTAAACTAGAAGGTGTGAATTGGCCAGATGAATGTAATTGTGATTTAGAGCATTTCAGAAAAAGAATCAGGTCAATAGGCCCCACAGTTTGAAAGTTATTGTAGTTTTTTGGGTTTTGGAGACCTCCTAAGAATGCTTCAAAGTCAGGTTAGGGGCATTAAATGACCTCGAAAAGGGTCAAAAAATGGGGGATGAGCGAAGTTTTGGAGACCTGCTAAGAATTCTTCAAAGTCAGGTTAGGGGCATTAAATGACCTCAAAAAGGGTCAAAAAATGGGGGATGAGTGAAGCTTGTCCATAGGGCTATAGAGCACTTTGAGAACTTTTTGGAAATGTAAACAGTTCATCAATCGGAGCTACGGTTCAAAAGTTATGCCTCCCAAAAGTTCAGTTACCATTTCTAGATTCTTCTAAATTTGCGCCGACTTCTACCGTAGCTTTCAGAACCTTCCATTTAGTTGGTGGGTGCTTATTAGCACTTTCTAGAATGTACTCCTAGTCCTTAACCCTCTAGGGTCTATTTAAGGAGATTTTTGGCATTGTAAAAGGCAGTTCGGAGTGGAGTTTGAGAGGAGGTACTAAAAGGAGAAATTATCCCCAGATTTATGCTATTGTAAGCCCTTAGGGCATGTTTCAAAGTTTATTTTCCGGTACTATTTGTACTAACTTATTTTCTCAGTTAATAGAATTTTCCCTTTCTGTTGTGTCCATTTTGTTCTTGGGTTGTGTCCCCATCACATTTTGACCAAAGAAAAATCCACCAAAACCCTAGGTCATGATGAACTCCAAAAGAAAACCCTAGCCGAGTGGGACAATAGAGGTTTGAAAATTAGCACCATTACTGATGTAGATTTGAGGTTTAGAATTCATGTAATTTCCCACAAAATTTATAGTTCTAGTTGTTTAAATAGTGTGCCATGTGAGGCAGTGGACTTAGCATTCAATGTCATGAAGAAAAACATGGAATTTGACCTATCAGAGCTACTACTAAAGCAACTAAACAAGAATATGGATAGTATCAGGACATCAAAGAATAATCCCTACAAATTTGGTTCTTTTTAATATGTCTTTTGTTTTATGTGCACAAATTGTTTCCATCCAAAGGTTCTATCATGTCGAGAAAGGATGTTCCCATTTTGTATCAGATAAATGAGTTTATTTTAGAAATGGGTGTAAAATTTGATAGTTGAATGGAAAATTATTTTCAAGACTTCAAAGAAAGAATGAATAATAGGTTAAGGATTCCTCCTAAACTTGTTGAGGATTATAAAGATGATGTATGTTTCATGGTAGACTGTGATAGAGTATACATTCAGGCAGTCAGGCCCCAAGTTGCATGGGTGAAACCTCTCCCTTATGAGGTCAATATTGATGAAACCAAAGACATCATTGAAGCACTGGTAAATGAATCTATAGATCCCAAGAAAGTAGTCTTTGGCACATATGATGAGGCAAAAGCCATAATTGAATTGGAAATCAAGCTACCTCAAGCAATCAGCAAAGGCAAGAGGAAGTTTGCTAAGATGAAAACTGCCACTAGTCCCTTAATGCTTGCCACAGGAAAAGGAGAGGATCAAGAAGAGAATCAAGACAAAGAATATGAACAACAAGAATAAAAAAAGGAGGTAGAGCTAACTAAGAAGAAAGGAAGGGTTATCATTACTAAACCTCCAAAGGCCTCCACAACTATTTTCACCAAGAGAGGCAAATGTAAAGGTAAAGGTGAAGTAATATTCAACAAGCCCCAACATACCTTCCATAAAAGGCTGAAACAGATGGAAGAGGGAGTTGGCATCACAAACTTCAAGGCTTTAAAGTTTGAAACTAGAACTAATGCCAAGAAGATGTAGATTGAGGAGCTGGTACTCACCAAAATGGGAAAGTGGAAGTATTCCCTAGACCAGATTGCTCCTCAGATCTCAAAAGAATTGTTAGTAAGATTGCAGCTGAGGTGGGAGTCAGCTGGATAGATAGCCAAGGACATCTATAAACAATCCTTGAGGAAACTATTGCCAAATCTTACTAATGCAGAAGTAAATGTAGCCATGAAGGATAATGAAGGTAAAATGATGATAAGATTCCACACATGTTTGATTTTAATTAAAGACATTAAGCATGTTGCAAGAGATGCAAAAAACATGTGGAAGAATATCTATTATTTGCATAAGCCTAGTGATGATATAGTTGAGATCAAGGATGATGATGGTGATAGTGATGATGAAGAAGATGATGGTACTCCATGTGCTACTATTGATGTTGAAGACTATTAGGCACTAAGGTTTGATGATGAAGAGAAAGAGGAAGAAGCTAAAGAAGAAGACAAGGAAGAGCTGGATGAAGAAGATGATCCAATAAAGATTACAACAAAAGCCATTACTTCCCTTCCTCACTCTCCACCTAAGCTAGCAACATCATTAGGGTTGGAGTCAGCTTCAATAGGATTAATTGCAACTACATCAGAAATATCATCTGCTCCTACCAACTCACAACTCCAGGTATCTTCAATGGAAGTATCAATTACTTCATCTATCAAGCTATAGCCCTCTTCATTGGCACCCAAGAAATCCATCATAGAAAAGTACATAGCTATCAGTTCTACATTTGCAAAAACTTCTTCTGCACCATATATAGTAAGTCTGCCAATTCATTCTACAATTTTGTCTACCACAGCTCTAACTGCACCAATTTTTGTTCTAGTTAGTTCTTCAATTATAAATATTCTAGCTTGTACATTACCTATTGGTACATCATTTTTGGGAGGCACACCAATTTTGGATACAGTTAGTACTTCTCTTAGTTTTCCTCTAGTTGAACCAATTCAAGTCTTTTATGCTAGTCCATCTACATCAACTATTGTTTCTATTTCTAAATCCAAGGAAGTAAGCACTGAAGTAAAACCAAAGACCCCTCTAAAACATTTTCTTATTGGTAAGACAATTGATGAAGATATAGACTTGGATAAAGAAATTATTATCCCTAAGATAGATTTGGACACTACCTTAGCCAATGAAATGAGATTGGTCAGTCAACTTTTAGAGAAAAAGGCAAGGCAGAAGTAGCTAAGAGAAGAGAGGGATAGAGAATTCACAATAATTGATAATGTCAAAAACATAATTACTAAAGCTATAGGTGTTGATGTTGATCCATCTCAACACATTTATTACAATTAGAAGAGGCTATAAATAATTTCAATGAGGACACTTTTGGCTAAGAGAAGCTCATTCAAAAGGAAGAGAAGAAATTCGATAATAAAGTGCTTGAGCACATTGTAGTAAAGCAGGTATAATTATCCACAATTTTGAGCAACCTTGAACAATCCTTTACAAATGTAACATTACTTTTTGGAAAGCTTTTTGATGTTACCAAGTATACCAAGGATATTAAGGAAAAATTAAATAAGATTGATGTGGACATGAAGGATAGTGCTCAAAAGTTACAGCTTGACCCTAGTTCAAGCTCATCACATCACATGAAGGTGAATTTTTTGCTAGAAATGTGGGCAGAGCTACTTAGAGAGGAAGCCAGGATTAGGTCTACACTAATTGACATTCAGAATATGATTCTTCTAGTTATGGACCAAATGCAAAAACATATTGCTTATTTAAAAACATTGGTCCAAGACAACAATTTTTCAATAGCAGATCATATGATTGAACTTTATGCAGAAGTTCAAGTGGCACTCTCCACCTACAAAATTTTACAAGATAATTAGGATAAGACATTGGCTCTTATTCTCAAGATACACTCTAAGTTTCTCTCACATTTTAGTATCTCTATTTGAATTTATACTCTTTGGCATTATTATCAAAAAGGGGGCATATGAGATGAACAAGGGAAGAGAACAAGGGAAGTAAAGAGACTTGTGGAGAAATAAGGAAGAAAATAAATTGATATATGTATAGATGAAACCTATGTATATATTATGCCATATGTATGGGGGAGATATGTAAGATATGTATATATAGTAGCTTTACAAAGATCAATTTTGAAAAATCAAAATCAAAATGTTAGTGAACATAAGTTTTGGCTCATAAGTGTTTTTATCACTAATGCCAAAGGGGGATATTGTTGGCATTATGTTGTATTTTTCATTAGTGACAACACTTATTCAATTCTGAATACTTATTGAGCTCATCACTTAGTCTATAGTTTATACCAAGCATTTAGTGGTTACCTTGTAAGTTTAGTAGTTACATAGTTCACACCAAGTATTTCTGAAGCTATCGAGTGAATATGTAGTTCAATAGTATTTATTAAGTTTATAGTATTCACTGAATAGATAATGGTTACCAAGCCTTACAATATCTACTAAGTTATCAATTTGCATGACATGAAGTCAGTTTCTACCAAGCGATGGATGTGTAGTGTTTACCAAGTGATAGCAAGGTAAAAAAAGGTTTTAGTATTCACCAAGTGACACTATATCTACCATGTCTCAAATGGTTACCGAGTTCCAAGCTATGTTGTGTGATTAGTATGGAGTGTATTTCTACTTCTACCAAGTGCATGACGATGCGGAGTAACGCAGTGGATGTCGAGTGTTAGAAGGTCACCAAGTCAGCTTGAAAAGCCTAAGTTTTCTACTATTTGTGTCATGTCCCCTTTTCAAATAATTAAAAATAATAATCTTTGCTAAGGCAAGCAGGCCCAAAAAGGTGAAGTTTCAGCAAAAGGGGATAATCTTTGAAAGCAAATGGACTAATAAATAAAAATTATTATTAAAATATGTTTTATTAACCCCTCTTGGACGTGAGTTAGGGTTATTCCCTCTTTTAATGGGTTTGGAGGCATTCTGGGCTCATTCCAGAACTTGATTTTTGCTCATTTCTTTGTTATTCTTCAGAGGCTGCCAAACCTGTGGAGAAGGAGACCCAAGAACGGGAGTTTGTAGGTTTCCAGGGAGACCCAAGAATGGGAGTTTTTAGGTTTCAAAGAAGGCTAAGGATGGGAGTTTGAAGCCATTCCATGTGCATGCTCATGCAAAGTTTTCCTTTGTGCTGAACAGTGCATATTTGTGAGTTTTCGGGTGTATTTTTTGTAAGAGTTTAGTGTTTCCGGTTGAGTATTTCATATCAGTTTGGGTTTCTTCTATATATCAGACTTTTAAATGTTAAAATAGAGTTGAATATATGTATTGGGATGTGGTTAAACTTCTGAGATAGTTTATTAGTGTTTTTGTGATGTTTCCGGGCATGTTTGTGTTGTTTTCGGGAGCCTGATGAGCATAGTTTTTGTCCTACATTTGTGAGCTATTGTGTAGATGATATACAGATCTATAAATGTCATTTTTAGGCCATTATGCTGCTTAAATTTTTTTGAAAATGTTCATTTTTAGATTTATTAAGAATATGTGAAGTTGTGAAGTTTTTGGCACTATTTTCGGCATACCCGATTTGGGGTTTATTGAGAAATTGGTGGATCTTTGTGATATTGGTTGTTTGATATTAAAGATCTTATTAGAGGTTGGAAATATCATAAAAAACTAGTAAAGGGAAATTTTAGTGGTATCAGAGCCATGATCTTGCCAGCCTGAGGGTTTGTAGAAGCTTGCATGTCAGTTTTGACAACTACCCAGATCTTGCATGTCAATTTTGACAACTACCCAAATCTTGCATGTCATAATTTATCGTTGCATGTTTCTTCTATTTAGTTTCATGTCAAAATTTATGGTCACATGCAACTAAGTGAAAGAGAAAAAAGATATTTGCAATGAGAAAAGCATAAAGAAATTTTGATCAAACCTCCAATTGAAAGTAAAAGTACAAAATCCAAGGAAGGGAAAAGTATGGCTGATCTAGATGAGATGGCAAAGAAATTCTTCCAAGACATCCAAAATACTTAGAAGCAAACAGTGGATAGTTTGGCAGAAACTAGAGAGGCTTTACGAATATTGACAGAAAAACTACAAGGAGTTGCATCTATTAATGAGAAAGGGAGCACTTCAGAGGAGCCAAGAAATATGAAATCCACACCATCTAAATCAACCAAAACTATTTTCTTGCCTGCAGATGAGCCACCAGTATCAAATCCAACCATTAATCCCATGGAAGAGGTTTCAGGTAACTTGATTACATTAAGAGCTACTTACAATGGCTTAGATGATGACTCTCGTAGTTCGGTTCCTTTGAGAGAATATGTGGATATGATGAACACTTTGATGCCCTAGAAACAGTACAGAAGGGAGCATGACATAAGTGGAAGAGAGCTCAAAAATAAAATAAGCAAGTTTATAGCACCTACTTTTGATGGAACAAATAAAATTTCAGCTAGAGCATGGCTACAAAAATTATAGACCTTCTTCACACTTAACCCCATGAAGGAGAGCGATGTTGTTCAAATTGAAAGTCTACACTTGGAAGATGCAGCCTATGATTGGTGGTATCATGGAATGACTACTCAAGGTCATGATCAGGTAACTACATTTGATGATTTTAGTCAAAGAGTGATAGATAGATTTGACCTCAAGGATGATGATTATGAGGATGTTGTTGTGCATGATGGTGAGATACCTGGTGGAGATGAGCAGACATTGCGCATTCATGAATTTTCTAAGAGAGAGTACCAGGCACAGTTAGATGCTTCGTCACATGAGGTTGAGGCTTGTAGTACTTCACATGATTTATCCCGCCAGCTAAAGGTGAGTGAAGACAGTATTGTGACTACATTATCTCATCATGACAGGTATGTGGAGTTAGTTGGTATTGGTCATATTAATCAAGTGAGGATTTTTCTTGAGTTACCAGCTGATTCTAGTTTACAGATATGGACTTGATATTGTTATATTGGCATTTGGGATTCAGTTGACTATAAATCTTTAACACTTTTTGGTAGTAGTGAATGTTTGGTTGCTATCATGGATTTGATTAGCAGATTGCATGGTGTTGTCTTTTCTTGTACCAGGAGATTATCCGATGTTGGTATTAGTTTTTATACATCGGTGTTGGGCTTTGTTCATATATCTAGTCGACCATACTTGCTAGAATGTGTTGATGATCTTTCATATTTGGCAGTGTGTACAGATGAGTCCCAGGATCATATTGGCATTGATGACATCATGGAGGATGCAGTGGGCAATTTTGAAGACTTATTTTCCTTGGGTACAGAGGAGTTAGATAGTAGTGCTATAGTTTTTGATACTCCGTATGTTGATATGAGCTTTAGAGTTGATTCACAGGATATGGATGGTAATACTCTAGAGACTAGTAACTTTGAGGATACTCCGTTAGACAGTGCATCAGAGGAGGTTTGTAGGAGACAATCAAGCTAGTGCCATCATGTGTCTAATCAGTTGAGAGTTAGTGACCAAGACATTGTTGTCACTTGCTAGCATTTCGATGCTGCTCGTCAGTTGTGAGAAGTTTATGGATGGGGTTCTCCTACTAGTGATGAGTAGGAAGGCAGTTATCTTTCCTTCACAGAGATCCACTCTTTATGCAAGGCTATTTGGATTTTGAGACAAAATTATATGCAGTTGGTAGCTAATAGAGATTATCTTATGGAGTGGGGCAGTACAGCATATGATGCATTTTTGGCCAAGGAAGATGAGGTGAGTGAGCTTACTGAGCAACTTGAGGTGACTTCTAAGATTCTTGAGAGTACACAGTTGGCTTTCAAGGAGTCATAGTTTCATTTGGCTAAGGTGACCATGGAGTTAGAGTGGCTATAGTCTTCACCTGATTCTATACAGTCACAAGCTGTGGTGTTTGGTGATCCAAGGATGTCCATGGCCAAGATTGTCAGATATAGTGGAGATGGGGATGCATCCATCCTTGATACTAACATTGGCATATCAGGTTCATTCCCACTAAAGTCAGGTTTAGTTGAGTTGAGTGTTGTAGTAGATTTCTGTATGCCTGACATGGTGGTGGCCTCTAGTATTGATGGCACAGAGACTAGAGATGTATCAAAGATCATGTGTGATGTTGGTGAGTCGGAAGTTGGCATGGTTCCTACTAGTAATACTACTCCCTTGGTGATATCTTTGGAGGTAGTAGTTAGTTCCAACATGGTTAATGATCAATTGTAGTTAGTTTCATCTGGATTGTAGTCTGAGCCACTGACTAAGATTGATGGATTCTATCGGCATTACACTATGAGGTATGTTCATCAATCTACCTTTGATGACCATGTTGATGAGATGATGATACAGAGATGTAATTTGGTTCCTAGTGCTTATCATCAATTATGGGATAGTTTGATGCCTCAAGATGAGAGTTGTGTTGACTGCAAGAGTTGTACAGTGTGTGGATTCTCCATACTTGGTATAGTTTTATTTGAAAGCATTCACCATTGTTGTAGAGTTGGATTGTACATTCCATATAGGCCAGTGGGATGCATTGATGGTATTTATTGTGTTGACAGTTTGATTTGTCCACCTTACTTGGGTTCTAATATTCTAAGAGTTTGTGTCTCGTGGGTTTTTGATTGTGGTAGTGGGGATTTTGGAGTTTGGTTGATTTTTAATTGTCAGTTTGATTATGGATTCCTCTTGGTCATATTGCAGAGGATATTGCAGGAGCTTGTGTTAATTGGCAATAGTATAGTTCATGACTACATTTGGGATCCAGGTGGATTGATTGGTTTATTTTTCAGCCATTGCTTGAGGAAAAGAAATATTTGGGAGGGGAGGACTTGTCATGTCCCCTTTTCAAATAATTAAAAATAATAATCTTTGCTAAGGCAAGCAAGCCCAAAAAGGCGAAGTTTTAGCAAAAGGGGATAATCTTTGAAAGCGAATGGACTAATAAATAAAAATTATTATTAAAATATGTTTTATTAACCCCTCTTGGACATGAGTTAGGGTTATTTCCTCTTTTAAGAGGTTTGGAGGCATTCTGGGCTCATTCCAGAACTTGATTTTTGCTCATTTCTTTGTTATTCTTCAGAGGCTGCCAAACCTGTGGAGAAGGAGACCCAAGAACAGGAGTTTGCAGGTTTCCAGGGAGACCCAAGAATGGGAGTTTTTAGGTTTCTAGGAAGGCTAAGGATGGGATTTTGAAGCCATTCCATGTGCATGCTCATGCAAAGTTTTCCTTTGTGCTGAACAGTGCAGATTTGTGAGTTTTCAGGTGTATTTTTTGTAAGAGTTTGGTGTTTCCGGTTGAGTATTTCATATCAGTTTTGGTTGCTGCTGTATATCAGACTTTTAAATGTTAAAATATATCTGAATATATGTATTGGGATGTGGTTAAACTCCTAAGATAGTTTATTAGTGTTTTTGTGATGTTTTTGGGTATTTTTGTGTTGTTTTCGGGAGCCCAATGAGCATAGTTTTTGTCCTACATTTGTGAGCTGTTGTGTAGATGCCATAAAGATCTGGAAATATCATTTTTTAGGCCATTATGCTGCTGAAATTTTTGTAAAAATGTTCATTTTTAGATTTATTAAGAAAATGTGAAGTTGTGAAGTTTTTGGCACTATTTTCGGCATACCCGATTTGGGGTTTATTGAGAAATTGGTGGATCTTTGTGATATTGGTTGTTTGATCTCAAAGATATGATTGGAGGTTGGAAATATCATACAAAACCAGTAAAGGGACATTTTAGTTTGGCTGACTTAGTAATGTTTTGTTTACTTGTGTTTTAGCCGACATTGCAAATCTTATTATTGGAATGGTATATATGTAGTGTATTGTATCATTTTCTATCATCAATACTATTATCATGGAATATTAAGGAATGTACATGTAATGTTTTGAGAAGAGTGAATGCAAATTAGCAACAAAGAAAAGTATTCAACAAGGTCAACAAGGAGTAGCAAAGACATATCAATCACAAGAGGTGATCTATACTTCAAGATCTATTCAACAATTAAGTTGTAAGTTAGATCTACTATTTCATCATAATAGGTGATTCAGTTATCCAAATCCTTTAATAGCGTAGACTTAATAGTCTTTTTATAAATCTCCTAATAGAGTGCATACTTCATTGTATGTTTGAAAAACCTCTAACAAGGTGGACTTAGTAGTCCAAATTTCTCTTAGCAGTGTATATCATTAGAAGTGGTCAATGTAAGCCCTAAAAGGCCAAATTTATACTATAGTAGTGAAGTTTTGTGGGTATCATCCCCACCATAGTTTTACTTTCTATTTAGAAGGTTTCTAGGTCACTAAATACTGTGTTCATGTGTTATGTGCGTTTATCTTTTCTCATGCATGCAATAGATTAAAAGAATGAATAGTGAATGATTTATATGGTTAAAGTGTTAGATTAATTTAAAAGTTTTGATGTTACTGATTCACCCCTCCCCTCTCAGTAACCTAACTAGTCTTGATTATTTCCAACATATAAATACATACAAATACTAAAGGGGTTGTCTTAAGGAGAGGTCCTAAAAGGTGGTACTAAGGGGATGTCCTAATAGGTGGTCTTAAGGGGAGGTCCTAAGAGGTTGTCTTAAATGATATATCCATGTCTAATTTATATAAAAATAACAAAACATGTGTAATTTCACATATCCAAGATAAATGATCCAATATATAAAAATTTATAAAACAAATATCTTGTCAACATTAAATGTGAAATTATAAGAGCCATATAGACATAGCTGAACCAGAGCTCCACAATAAGTACATAGGTAAACTAGAGCTCCACAAAAAATGTATTTTTATGATCCACTCTAATTTTTATTATCTCTAGAAGGTTTTCATGTTCTTCAATAGATAGTTTCCACTTTTGATGTCCGCAACGTCCTCTTCTTTGTATTGCTTCAAATTGTAACTTGGTTGCTATAACATGGTTACTATAATGTAAAACTTTTCCTCTAGGCTTGTATTCAATAAATTCAATACCACTATCAGTTACCCTTGTTTGTTGATAATATGTTCCTTCAATAACAACTGATCCAATTGGATATGACTGTTGATCAACATCTATAGTTCCTCTAGAAACTTGTGGTTTTTTTTGTGCATCTTAAAAGATAATAGTCCACATTTTCCGCATTATCTAGTAAGGCTTGAACTGTAAAAATATCTCCTACATGTATATAAAATAAAGATAAATATAAATTGATTTTAAAATGAATATACATGTATATTAATTTATATATATGTATATATGCACACAAACCTACCATAACTAAATCAGAAATGTGCTCATAATCAGCTGAATATATAGGATCATTAATGTCAATGTCAATGTTAGCATCTTCAAAAGGAGGCTTTCTAACTATCTCCTTCAAATCCTAATGTGAAACATATCCATTCATAATATTTTCAGATGCACTCACTAGATTGTCCTTAATGTAGTCATCACAAAAACATATTTTCTCTCTTACTTTATTTATTGGAGGTTAATGGTTTCATGTAGTCATCACTTGATGTAAACTTCTAATACCAAGGATTATTTGACAATTGAAAGGATTAGATAGGTCTATATCTGTTACAAATACAAAAAATAATTGTCATATTTCAAAATATTTATATTTAAAAAAAAACTCAACAATTTGAAAAATATATTAAAAATAAATATAAGTTAGTTCACCTTTCACTACCCAAAAGTAATGATTATTGTATTTAGTATCAAGAATAGCAAAATGAACTGTACACCATTCAACAATTTCATTTGCACTCTCTATCCTATTTCCTATATGTAGATACAATATGCATATATATAAAACTTAAAAGTATATATGCTACTAGTATTAAACATGCACATTAAATGCATATATTTACCTTCAACTTCATGTTTTTTAAGTACACACTTTATACATTCTCTTGCTCCATCATGCTCCCCTTTTTCGTGTCCACTTTCAAAGAAATTCCATAAAAACCTAACATTGGTTCTAGCATGTTGCATTGCTAACCAATTAAATGCTTTTGCGGATTTGAATTGTCCTGTGAACATGAAACATGATAAGTATCTACAATTATCTATGTATATGTATCAAATTGAAATAGGCATGTACAAATAAATTTAAGTTAAAATAAAGTTAAATAAATGTGTAAGTTCATGTATACTAACCTCCACATCCATCAGACCAAATCTAGTGCTATAAAAAAAGTATTCCATGATTTCTGAGATCTTCAAAAAACAATGCAAACCAATGAGCCACATAAATCCTATCATGAACTCTATCATCACTAATATAGAAATGAACCTCTTTGATGATGATCCATTCATTTTCATCTAACCTTTCTATCTGATCCACCTTAAATTATGCATGTCTATAGGTCACTTGCACAAATATTACAACTTGTTGAGAATGATAATATTGCCCTTGAAGCTTTATTTGAGGTGCAAATGTATAGTTCTCCAAAAAATCTACAACTAAAAGTATAAAACCAGGTGGAAAGCAATTTTTGGAATCATGAAACTATTTAGCTTGTCATCATGCACCATGACAATGTTGGATATGTGGATATATCAATGGATAAAACTTGGTCATAAACTCATGATAATGCAATTCACTCTCCTTCAATAAAATTTTGATGGATTCATCTCCTACCTTATTTCAGTATGTGTCATATTCATATCTCATCCATGAAATTGGTGTGGATTCATTAATATTCTCAATTTTCATATAAGAAAATTTGCATAAATATCCACAATCTTCACACTAATTTTTGATTCATTGTACTTTGAACTCATTTGAATCTTCTAATTTATCACATAATATGGACTTCACAAATTGTGTTGTACTACTAGGGATGACCAAATTAGGATCAAGTACTGCCATAACATTTTTATATGATTGCAACTATAGATCAAATTCAACATGATTTTGACAACAAGTTTCATGTGTCTTATTTATGTGTACAAAGGAGGACCTAAACTCTCAAACATTCTTTGTCATATTTTGACATTTGAAAATTCTTTCTTGAATGTTCGAAATAATTCACTTTGAGTTATATCTATGAAATGTTTTGGATGTACAATTTTGGCCCTCGTCTCTTGATCTTTAATTTGTATAGTATTAAACCTATTGGAAGAAACATGAGAATGTGTGGTCCAAAATTCAATAACTTTTCTTTTCACATCTTCAAAAAAAAATTCTTTTTGAGGAACTCTACAAATATTCACCTAGTGATTCTCGATGTTATCATCTAGCATATTTCTCCTCTTGATGTATCTCTGAATAGTTCTTTTAGATATATGTAGTACATCATAAATTGCATAGAAATATTTTCTATGTGTCAATTTTCTACTAGATATAGTAGTCATCAATGCTCTACGTGCATTACTCAAATCACCTCCTTGAGTTGTGTTGTCAATTTTGTTATAAGAATTTTGGAAGTTTTCAACTATTGTTTTATTAATATTATGCACATGGTTTTTCCTATTATCAACACCCAACAACTCTAAAATAGGTCTCATATCTTTTCTCCTAAATAACTTGACAAATAATTGTGCCTATCCAAGTATAATTTTATCTTTGAAATATTCATCTCGCGTGTTCTGACAATACTTTCTAATAGTGTTATCATCTATCATATCTCTAGATGGAATTTGGTTTAAAAGTAGTTCCTCAGCTAAATCTATCAAATATGTTATGCCTTCTAATTTGTTTCTATCAGTAGAACTGCTAATTTCTTCTTCTTCATTACTTTCATTCTCCTCATGAATCTCGTCCTATTCAGCAATTTCAGTAGGTTGGTTTTGGTTACATTTTGTATGACCTTTCATTTTGTCATCTCTTTTCCTATCATATTTCCTTGATCTTTTTCTTTTACTACCTATTAAATACTTTAATCTATAGAAATCAAAAAAATAATTTAAATTTTGAACACTAAACACCAAGTAATGCTTCAATTTAGAATACATAAAAATAAAAATAAGTAGACAAGAAAAAACACCTTTAAAATATTTGATCCTTTGTGATTCTGAGGATTTATGTGAAATAGTTTCTAACAATGGCTTCAAAAACTATTGTCTTCTGAAAATGCTCTTCTACTTTTCACTATCTTCTATATTTATTAAAATAAAGAAAACAAAAAACTTATTTGTTACACGAAGCAACTTCGAAACTAACTTTTTTTATACATGAAATTGCCAAACTAACTGCTTTTAGTTTGTTGGGCTGCTAGGGGTTCTGGCCTAAATACTTTCGGTTGAAACGGTTATGGCCAAAATGGTTTCGGTCGTAATTACCTATGTGGCATCCTAAGTGGCAGCCACACAAGCAAAAATGAGAACTTCTACAAACTTCTCACTTTGAAGGCCAATTTGACCTACTAAATTGAAGTTTTTTTAAAAACTAAAAATATACTTTTGTCAGTCTAAGAGTCAAGATTATGATCATATAGTTTTTTTAAAATTTTGATTATGGATAATATGTTATAATTTGAAAATATTACAAGTGGGTACTTTAAGATTCAAGAAGATGTCTGATCAAAAATAGGAAAAAAATAGTAAATCATGTTCAAAAATTAATATTTTTTAATGCTCCACTAAAGGAGAGAGTCTTCTTCAAGAATGTGTAATTTTTTTTATAAAAAATATAGATTTTATAGAAAAAGTTTGACGGGAGGAAAAAATTGTCAATTTCTAATAACTTTGACTTTGACTAGTTATAACTTGAAAAATATTAGCTGAATTTAAATTTTTCTTTTTTGGTGCACTAGGTATACATGTAAACTCTAACATATTCCAAAATCAGACCAAAATCTGAAAATTTGCATATATTTGTTTGACAGGAAAAAAAACTCTATATTTTCAACATTTAAAAAAAAATTAAAAATAGACTTAAAATTTTTTAAAATAAATAAAATTTTCAATCAATTTTTTTAAAAAAATTACAGACATAAACTTCATTTAATTTTACACATTTCATTAGTTTACACGATCTTCAAATTCTAAGACAAATGCCACTTTTATGTCATTAAAGTTGAAGACTTTAAATTCTTATATCACTTTTCCTTTATATAAGGTGAAACAGGTTTGTGCTTTTACCCCAACACTTAAAGGGGTGGATAGTTTTCTAGATGTTGTCATAAGAGGTGGAGCATATGTAGGTATGCTAGAAAGAGTGGTAAAAATTGGGATAGAAGGTGCTTGAGAACATTCTGTCAAAGACTTAGCTTGAGTATACATAAGGTGACATATACAACATAGAATAGAAATGTTATTATAATCATTACTAATAAGCTTCTTAAGAGCTTTGAAAGAAGCACCACTATTTGGATTCTAATTTTCTTGAGAAGGCCAAGTTTCCAATTAAACAAATTCACTAGAAAACTTATCAACTAGTGAAGGAGGAATTTCTAAAGAATCATCCTCATCATGAGATGAGTGAGAAGAGTTATTCTCTATGATAGGATGAAGATCATGAGAAATTTTTTTTGAATCATTAAACAAATTCATGAGTCTATGACTTGTCCTAACTGAAATGCTATATGTAGGGTTTCATGTAAGTAAGATCATAAAAGAGGAGATCACAAAAGGAAACCCTAATAAGATTTAACCAAACTAAATAACATCCAATATAAGAGAAAAGGATGTAAAAAATAACCCAACACCAAAAAGATAGGGCATTCCCATTCATAAAAATATCAAACTCCCAAAAAGAGGGTAAGAAGTTGGGTTTACCAAAAGAAGGTTAAAATGTAGAAGAAATAATCTAAATCCAAAAGGAAAGGGTTACGAGTTAGGTTAACCAAAATATTCAGTTTGGTGAAGTAGAGGCCAAAGAAGAGAGATTTCCAAAAGAGTAATATCTAACTCCCACAAAGAGGGTAAGAACGTCAAATTCACCAAAAAAATTATTTGTAATATTGAAGCACTTTAATATGATTTAGGCTTTGACTTTATGAACCATCAAGCCATTCAAATATGTGTGTATGAGAAAAATTGGGTGATTTATAGGTATGATTCCACTTGTGATCTAAATTAACTTAGCTAGGACCCAAAGGAAGAAGGGTTCTAATACTAAATATGGGTTGTAAATAACAATAAATACACTCCCTTAGGACCTTTATAGGATAATTTGAATGTGAAATTGAAGTATTTTCTTAGGAAATGTAAATCTAAATGCTACGTAAACAAAATCAGCCTAAAATTTGATGTAAATTTAGGGTAAAGATATGAAATGTAAAACACTCACCTTGAAATACATAGGGGAAGATATAATTTTTCTCAATAACTTTTAGATCTAAATATTTTTTGAACTTTCATTTATGAATCCTAGAATGAAATGACAAAAGGAACAAAACTCATAATTCTCCTTGGAATTCATGACTAAAGGACTAGGTAAAAATGAAAGGGTTTCATACAACTAGGTTGACATATTATGTGGCTTTGAAACTAATGAATCTAGAAAAATTGTGAACTATACTTTCTAGAGTTGCAATTCTTTTCACTCTCAACCTTCAAATCACCACTTAAAAAAAGGTTTGGGGGTTGGGGTTTGATGAGGGATTTCCTTGGTCAAGTCATCGATTAAGGAATTAATAGTAAATGAGAAATGTAAATGTAAAGGACTATAAAGAACAATATAAATTTTAGGATTCACCTTGCCTGTGTGTATGCAATGTGCTTGTAACATAGATCTTGAATTAGGAATTTAGGATATTTCAACACTTTGCAATGGATCTATCATAACTCTATCATGGTGTGATGGATATGTATATGTATCAATGAAGAGGATGAATTCTTCAATGCGGATCTCCTCCCTTGATGGCCAACAATACAATATATCTTGAAGAGGAAATGCTCACAATGGATTCCCCAAAGCTAGATAAAATATCCTTGCTTGAATACTTGACAAATACTTGAATACTTGAACTCCTTGAATGCAAAAGGATGAAAGTATTCACTAGAGCGAAGATATTGAGTGTATGAACAATGATTGAGATGAGATATAAATGAGATATGAAAATGAAGCCTCTAAGTTTTCTTACATAAGATATGTTGAGTGAGAAAAAAATGTAGACCAACTGGATAATGTTCATTAAATAATTAAACCCTTGTAGACTTTTAGGCCGCAAGATCTAGAACTACTAGCAGCAAGGTTGACCTAGTCTAGGAAGACAAGTCATGGGTGCCACAGAGAGCCAATGAAGATGTTAGAGAGATAAGGTAAAAATATGGAAGGGAGAATAGGAAATGAGAGTGAGAATGAGAATATCAATTGTTTGAAGAGGGAATCATGAAGAGGAGTGAGGTAAACAGTATTAAAAGGCAAGTGTATGCATCTTAAGATGGTACCTTTATTATTTTATAAAGCAACCTATAGATATAATTATAGATGACATCTCTAGAATGATGAAAGATTTTCAAGAATAAATGAAATAGAGGGGTAGGATACTTCATGTTATTGTGGACAAGTATAAAGATGAATGATAATTTATGGTTGAAATAGATGTAACATGTATGGAAAATGTTGAACCTAGAGTGAAATTCATTGACCTTATG
This sequence comes from Cupressus sempervirens, assembly GCA_028749045.1. Classification (NCBI taxonomy): domain Eukaryota; kingdom Viridiplantae; phylum Streptophyta; class Pinopsida; order Cupressales; family Cupressaceae; genus Cupressus; species Cupressus sempervirens. The sequence goes on along the minus strand of CM053792.1, from coordinate 356,007,932 downwards.
GGTTATGAGATGAGTGAGGAAACAATTGAAGGATATGCTAATATAATCATTGAATCTAAAAGGGATGAAGAGTGTCCTATATGGGGCACATATGAATAAAAGTTAAGTGAAGTTCAAGGTTAGATTTATAGTAAGAAAATAAGGAATAAAGTAGACATGAAAATGGATGATATACTCAAGGAGTTGGGAATAAGTAGAGAATGATATAAAGAGACATTAGACATAGATAAGGTAGTGAGATCTATTGGATATTCAAAAACTTTAATTTCCAAACCACTTGCATTTGAAAGTGGACCTTCCATTATGATCATAGTTACAACACCATAAGCACAAGCACCCCTAGCACCATATGGAATTGTAGATCTTATGCAAGAGCAAGAGATAAAATTAAAAAAAGTTCAATCAGCCATTGTAGTATAGAGAAGATGAACAAGAAGTACTTCAACAATAATGCCAATTGAGATTAAGCAAGAAATGGAAGATTCACCAAAGCCAAAAACAATGAAAGTGTTACCTACTGGACCTAGGAAAAGGCTGAAAATAATAGTCATCTGCATTAGAAAACAAAACAAAAAAAACTCATGAAAACGAAATAAAATTAATGAAAAGGATGAAAATACAAGGAGAATCAAAATCCAAGAAACGTAAACTAGAGGATAGTAGTGAGATTATAAAGAAATGGAAGCCTAAAATAGATAACATGAAAAACATGATGATAAAAAAAGGAAATCACGCCAACTTTTAAAAAAAAATAAAAAATTATAATATCTATGACATTTTTGAAAAGTTGCAATTAGAGAATGCTATAATTAGATATATGATATTATTTAGTCAAAAGTTTATAAACAGTCGTGGACAAATACCAAATAACTTATATGAGAGGCTAAAGAATAGAAAAGAGAGTTAAGAAAGAAGACAAATCAATAAGAGAAATAATTTTTCAAAAAATTTGTGACAATGAAAGTGAAGATAATTTTGGGAGAATCATGAAGAGCCTAGAACCATTAGTAAGAAATAAGAGAAGGGAAATTTTGATTATGGGAGGAAAATATGAATAAGAAAACAAGGAGATAGAGGAAGATATTATAAAGGTAAAGATAAAGTATAAAGACTCAACTACACGTCAAACAAAGACATCAGAAGACAAAACAATTTTGGATACAATTGAGCCTAATCAAGACGAAGGAAACTCGATGATAGGGTAGGAGTAGAAACACCAGTTCCTACTACTACAGAGATAGAGACAAAGAAAACTATAATGAGAGATCAAAAAGTCAACAAGGAATTTTGAAGTAAATGCTCAAAATTTTACTTTTGTGCCAGCACAAATAAGTATTGTTGATAACACCATGGGGTAAAAGTACAAAGTTGTGTCACCTTTAGGGTTGACTTGTCAAAATAACTAAATCTGAGTATTTCTGTCTAAATGTCTATTTTGTTAAAACATATGATCTAGATAAATTCATTCTAAGTTATATATAGTCTCACAATTTTCCAATTGTAAATGTCTATTATAAGCATGTTTTATACTAGTTTGTATCCAATTATTAATGAAATAAGAATTGAGGGTTTCGTGAACCATATTTAACACTATACCCTCATTGGCTCCCATGTTATCCACATTAAACACAATAGTGGATATTATTGAAACACTTACCAAGGAACAAAATGTTGCTCTTCACTGGCATGACCAAATGCATTCAATGTTTGATGATGGGTTGAACTATGATTAGGTTACGGCCCTAAATATAACTAAAGATGATATAGTTAGATATTTTGTGGACCCAAAAATTGGTAAACAAGTAGAATGCACAAATCCTAAACTATCCATTAAATGGTGTACAAATGAGGCTATGCATGAAAATTTTTGGAATCATTGGTGGATGGTTTTTGACATCCCTCCACACAATAATTTAGAGGTGCCACTTTATTTCATTAGAAAATTGTATACTGAATTTATGTTGGGCCTCAAGGTGAACTATTGGAACATGAGGCCCAACATGGGTGTAGGAGGAGGAGATCCTCAAGATAGACCCTTTTCCTAGCGGAAGAAAGCTAGCACTTTTGTCCTCCCTATTGATGTCTCCCCCTTCCTCCAGTGCAACATCCTAATATCATTGCAGAGGCTAGCTCTTAGACTATTAGAGTGATCCATAGATTGAGTAGCCTATTGATATCCTAGGCTAGGTTAGTTTTTGCTCCCCATGTTGATGATGTTGGCATGAGTTCATCATCGCCAAGATCATCACATGTTTGTGTGCCCCATACTTGCATAACATGCACGAATATTTGTCTAGGTCCCATAGATGATCTTTTTGAGTATCAGTTTGTATTTGCGGAGGAGACACCAGATGCATGTAGAGAGGCTACACACCCTGATGTGAGAGAGGAGGGGCATGTAGAGGCATGGAACCCTTCTATGTTGGTATGTGTATACATTTTTTTGTTACAACATATGCGATTCAAAGTTAATGTTTATAATAGAGTAACTTTAATTTTTAACCCATACTGACTTATACATGTATATGATCTTCATTTATGTTTAGTTGATGACTGAGGAGGAGCTTAGATAGCTTGATAATTTCAAGCTCTCAACTATTTTATTTGGCCTTGAAACATCTTCAATATATTATGTTGTGTTCTCATTTTTTTTTCTATTTGAATTGGAGCATATATGGTTTCTAATCTTTATTTTCTCTTGCAGGTATCCCCTTTTAGTGGGGGCAAGAGTACAGGGGATGAGGCACAACCCATTGACAAGGGAAAGGTAATTAGGTTCTTTTAAAGTGATTAAATATCAATGCATTCTCATAAAAAAAAAATTTAATGAAATTTGATTACATTTTTTATTGTATAGGGCATGGCTACTAGTGATGAGTCTAGGTTGATTTCACAATTCAGACACTCTTGCATTTCCAATCATAGTGAGAGCCCCATTATATGTATAAATATCATTTATTTTTTATTTTTCTTATTTTCATAAATAATTTCAAAATTGATTTCTGTGATATTAACAACTAGTATTTTGTATCTCATAGGAAATGCCTAGTGGACATGAGGTTGGATGCTAGAGTTTTGTATCTTTGCTGATGCAACCATTATATTCAGATTATGAGTCGACATAGGTAAGTTGTAGTTTGAATTCTTGATTATATGTTATAAATTTAGTATGCTATGAATTATAATGTTATAGTTTAATTTGTAGATTCATTTGACAAACATACTTGAACATACATAGGCTACAATCAATGAGGTTCAAGCATTGTTGAGGACCTATGAGAGGACTCTTAACTAGCACAAGAGGTCGATGAGAGAGGTATTTATGATGAAAGTTTAATAATTTAAATATTCATTAAAAAAAGTATCATTATGCATTTGAGTAATTCAAGTTTAGATACATAGAATCATATAAATCTAGTTGTATAACTTTGAGTTTTCCTTTTTTGTTTATGTAGGAAGATTTGATTCACCTAGTGTACCAAAGAGGCTACATTTTGATCATCCACCAGCAACATAGGATAATATACTTGTCATATTATGCATCATGAGACATTTTGAGATGGCATATGCCATATTGTATATAGAAACGTTGATATTATAAATATTCTGATTTCATGATCAACCACATTTTGTATATGCATCTTTGTATTTTGATATATATTTGCATAATTTATTTATGGATACATGAACTTTGATATATATTTGTGTAATTTGTCTATGGATACATGTATTTTGATATATATTTTTTCATTTATGTGCACAATGATATAGATATTAATTTAGCATAGCATCGTTCAATTCATCATGGATCATGTGTATTGTTCATGTTTATGGAATATCATTCATTTTGATCATGTTTGTGAATAACATTTTAACAACATTTATTATCAATTTTTTATGCAATATTTAATTTGAAATAATCTTTGTAATCCCTTAAGATGTCACTATGGTTCAACCACCCAAACACACTTAGAGCACCATGGAAATGAGATAGGTTTTTGTAGGCCTCGACATGATCATCCTATATCATTCAATGTTTAATCAATAGCCCTCATGAGCTCTGAGTTGTGACCCTCAAACGATCAACCTCAAAATGCATTTAGAGAACATTGGAGACTCTTTGGTATATGGTGACCACGAATGATGGAAGCTTTTGTGGTAGGAACAAGGGTGTCACTAGGGTTCACCACCCCCCCCTAATCTGAAGCTAATGGCACCAATGATTCGATTCCAAGATCAATGGTTTTAGAGTTATTCTATGATGCACCTATGAACTGAGGCACACTACAAGTTTTGGCATAAAGCAAGATCATTGTGTCGAGTCCAAATGCAATGTGATCTCTCAAAAATGAGATAGTTAGGCCTTGGCATGAATATGATATAGGGTAAAAGCACAAACTTGTGTCACCCTTTGTGATATCTAGAGGAGTTATAGCTGAAATGCTTACGACCATACAGGTTATAGTTGAACATGTTTTGATTGTACATACATGGTAGGTTTCTCTGTCAACCTAGCCTGTACCATTATGGTCAAAACCCTTTTGGCCAAAAGGATTTTGTCCATAACCTTGCCACTTTATATAAATGTCAAAAATCAATTTTTGGCTATCATTTTCATTGTAGCAATTATGAGATTCTTGGAGAGCAGTTAAGGTGTTTCGGCCATAACAGGTTAGTGAGCTTTTTTTCATTTTTAAAATTTTTTTAAGTGTATTTTGATTAGTAAATGTTTTTGATTAAGTAAAATAGGTTTTACAAGGATCTTGAAACCTGAAAGTTTTTACAACATATCAAATATAGAAATATTTAGAAAATTCCAACATCAGCAAATCTACTTAACAAATGCTAACCCTAAATAATAGGCTTGTGACCAGGAAACAAAAAATAAGCTAAACTAGGACAAGAAAAAAATAGCTACACAAGGAAAGTACAAAATGGAAAAAAAGTACTAACTTTCAATTCTCTCTATCAATAACCTGCAGGATCTCTGTAGCTTCATTAGTCTTCTTGTTGACAACATCCTCCTAGTCCTAGTTTTGAGCCTCTCCCTAGTCCCTAGTTTCTTTCAGATCATCCTCTGCCTGCTCAATTTCTAGGCTAGTCTTCTCCATCTTATCCCTTCCAAATCCAACACTAATCAGTGAATCACCCAGACTGTTAATGTTCTCATTCAAAGAATTCAAAGTGGCAATCACCTAATTTGCTAGGTTTTGATGAAAAAACTCCATCCTTTGGACCCTTTGTTCAACCTTGGTGATTATATCCTCCTAGTCTGGCCTATGTTCCTAGATGTTGAAGAGCCATTGGCTTCCATCCTAGCTTTTATACTCTTCATTGTGCCCCTGGTCATGATTGATATTTTTTTTTTCCTTCTTGGCTTCTTCTCCCCTCAAGTTCTTCAATCTCATGGAATAACCATTTGATAGACCAAAAGTTGTCTATCATGCTATTCCAAACATTGTTCGATAGGTTAAGCCTAGTTTCCCTCATATTGTCAGAGATCACAACCAAACCAGGTTCAATGAGATCATCATATTGGGTTTTTTTAATTAATGTTCTCCATCACTTGACTATTCACTAGCTCCCTGATAATCCCTAATTTGGTTGTATTCAAATTAAAATTCCTCCAAGACCTCCTCCTATTTTTACAGTATCACTTCCCCACTCTCTTTTCCCAAAATAGATGGGGAGGAAGTGGGGCTAGGGCCTAGAATCTTAGGAATCTAGTCTTTGGTATAAAAAGCCTCATTTACTTTCCTGTTCTTAGGATTCCCTGACACATCAACTAAATCCTCCTCCTCCTTTTCACTTTCTCTCCCCTTCTTATCCTCCTCATCCTCCTCCCCCTTCTCTTCTTCCTCCGAGTCAGTATCCTCATCATCATCATTATCCTCCTCCTCTTGAGGCTCAGGCTTAGGGGGGATGGGGGGTAGACCTCTGGGGCTCTTTCTATAGGGAATGTAGTAGAGGGTTTCATTTCTTCCTTGAATTTAGTGGAGACAATGTCCTCTTCTTTTGATTTTATGCTCTGCACTTCCTCAGAGTCTAAGCTCCCCATTTCCTTGGACGCACACCTAGTATCACCAAGGGATTTTCCCCTGGTTTGAGACATCAGATACTCATAAACTAGGAGGAGTAATCCCTCATGGGGAGCTATGTTAGCAGTAGGTTTCCTCTTGAAAACCTCAATACCCTTGCTCATGGAGGTGAAGAGATAAAAAGGAAATGAAATTTTGATACCATGCCTAAAGAGATTAAGCAAGACAAAATGATGTGTTCTTAACCTATCAAATCTAGGGTATAGGGAGATATATTCAATGATAATCCTAAGAACCTACCTCCATAGCTTTTTAATTAATTCCATCTCATAATACATCTCCACCTTGACAAGCTTATTCAACTCCTTTTTGTCCTTCACAAAAACTTTGACATCATTTATCGACATTTTCTTATCTCTGAAAAAATGACTTCCTTCTAGAGGAATTTTTGCAACCTGAGCTATCAATTCTGCATTGACATGGTGGGTGACCCCATCAATTTTGACTCTCCCATTTTTCCAAAATCCACCATAATCTTGGTGATCGCGTCATCAAATCCATGGAGCTTCTCCAGGAATCTAGTGATTCTACCCTTTTCCAATTTATGCCAAACCTTGGGTTTCTCTTTCCAATTCTCTTCTTCTCTCAATGACTCCCTCTTGCTTCTCTCCCCCACCATGGTTTCATCTGATACAATATGCCCCCTCTTGTTTTTAGAATGCTTACCCCACCTACTCATAGATTGCTTACAGACCTCAGCCTCCTTCAAATTGCAGAATTGGAAGACATTTTTGAAAATACTAGTATTATGATTAGTCAATGTTAATGGTAGTCAAATTAATTATTTATTACATGTTTTATTAGTGAATTATTTAGATTTTTTAATTTTTTAATATATTTAAATTGGTTTTTAGATTTGTTAGTAAATTATTTAAAATACAAGCAAGAATGTAGTCAAACATTCGGTAAAAATGTAGAAAAAATTTAGGTAAAATGTAGTCAAACATTAAGTAAAAATTAACAAAATTAACTTTGTTATATTCAAATTTGAGATTAAAACCTATCATTAATTTCTAAAAAACTATACAACACTTGTACATTTATATGAAACTTAGAAAAATTGTTTAACGCTGTAGCTAAATCAAAATCTAATTTAGTAAAAAACTTAAGTTACATGTACACACTTCATTATAATTTAATCAAGAATTTTATTTTTTTATCGCATATACATGTACATGTACGGACATTTATTTTCACATTTTCATGAGCATGTTAAAATACATTAGATATGGTCTCTAAGAGAATTTTTTTAAAAATACATGTACATGATTGAATAGCACCATACATTTAATGTTGTGTATTTATATAAATGTGTTTCAAATTAAATTTAACTTTTAATTATTTTAATTTATACACTTGTATGTTTGTATGTGTATATATATGCATGTACAGATCTCTATATTTTTATCAAATTTTGTCTCTTGTAGCTTCACACTCATATCCTCATACATTATATACATATATACATTATGGCATCTAGTTTAGGGAATCATGCTCCTGCATCCTCAGGGGATGCTAGTGTCCATAGAGGGGCCAGAGTACTAAGTCTAGTGTAGCACACACATCCACATCCTCCATTAAGGATAAACATTAATTATTTAGACATACACTTGCCAGATTATCTCATGCTATAGAGGTTCTAGACTCCTTTCTTTCCTCTTCTACCACCCTCCCTAATAGGGAGAACATTATAGCAATGTGAGAGGTGTTGTTTCATATGATTCATACCATTGAATCATACAACCCTTTTGATTTTTGATTATATTAGTATTGAGACATTTTATTCTACTCTATCTTACAATGTCACTAGCATTGTGAAGTATACATAGGTTGACACTGAGGTCTCCACTACCATGGTGAAGACCATGTTTCCATTTTATACAAATAGAGCTAAAGTTAGAGGCTACTCTGCGATGAAGTGTATTGATGAGCTCATCACACCATTTATATAACCTCATTGGTTGGCTACTCATCATAGATGGCCACAAAAGGATGAGTTCCCTCTATATTTCTACAAATAATTATTTGCAAAATTTTATTTACATCATGATGTTGATTACATAGATTATCTATGTCATGTTGGGCAAGGTCTAGGTAGACTTTCAAAGAGATTCAGACCTGGGGCACTCTTGTGCCCATTAATAAACTAGAAATGGTGGGTTCAAACCTTTTGGTTATGCTGAGAATTCTAGAGATGGTTGATGTAGTCCTGACTATTCCTGATGACATAATCAGGAAAAATATTTGTTTGAACATTGCCACCTTTGCTACACAATTATAGGAGATTTCTTCTAATCGGTGTGGCAGATATATGTTATAGTCTCAAGGTACCATTCCCATAGCTACATCATCTAGGATAAGTGTTGATGATGCATATGGGGTAGTAGACATACCTTCTCCACTAGAGGTTTTTGTAGTTTCAGATGTGGATGCATTACATCATTTGGGATCCTATTTAGCATATGATCTTTTGGATTCATATTGAGCATTATCTACAATCACAAGGATTCCACTATGACATCAACACTGAGATTAGTCATATTCTATGATGTATAGTAGCATCATAGGGTTCACAGAGGTAGGAGGACATTCATGCACCTTCTACTACACTTGTTGCTACACAGGGCCCTACAACACAAGCCCTAACTACCTAGGACCCTGTAGCATCATCCCCAGCTACTCAGGACCCTACAACACCCACCTCCCCCCCCCCCCCCCCCACTCATGATTCCACTAATAGATAGGCCTACTTACTTCTATGCTTTTAGATTACATTATCAACTTGGACACTATTTGAGGCCTCGCCCCCAACCCATCGTAGCATAGTGATACATTACTCTTATTTTGTTATCCGTGACTCGAGATGTCGAGACATTATCTGATGCTTAGAACATATTTTATTATTTCATGTTGTGTGATGTTATTTCTAGATATATTTGATGATTGTCATTTAATGTTCATGTATATGTATGTTGATGAAATCAGTAGATGTAGGATTGAGATGTGATTTAAGATATTTCAAATGGTTAAGAATTATAAAGGATGAAGAAACTTTATTGATGTATGTTTTAAATTATAAAAATTTCTAATACATATACGTTTATATACATGTGATTTTACGGGACTACTGATGGGTGCAATGAGTGTGCAGATATTTAGCCAAGGAACCCTATGGAGGAACAAAACTGATCTCCATGTGCTAAAATTTGGAAACCCTATTGTTCGTAATTGTGTTCTTTCAGTGTCGCTTGATACTCGTAAAATGTTTATGTGCTTAATTTGCTACTTAGAGTTGTTAGATGGACCTATTTTATTTCTAGATTTTATTTTGTCTCTAACCTCTTCCCAAAGGCTTTAAGACATGTTTTTTTTCTAACCTATGGGTGTGGGTATGGGTTAAGGGTCTTTTCCAACCCCTAAGCCCCTAGCTTTGACTTTTGAGGGCACTCAAAAAGTCCCTTTTTGCCTTTGTGCGAAAATTGCAAGTGGTTGTCATGAGTTGTCTTACCCCACCTCCTCTTAGGGTTTAACCATGGTGTAGGTTGAGTTAGGAGGTTCTAGTGTGGATAGTGGGTGGAGATAGTTATTGCTTCTTTTTGGGTGGTTGAGTTGGAGGCTTATTTAGAGGCCTTCCTTGGTCTAGTGGTGGGGGTTAACCAATCTCTACATTTAGAGAAGATTTCTTGAAGCTTGAAGGAAGGAGGGACACTCTACTCAAATTGGTTCATTTCCATTACCTCTTTGTGAAGGTAGGAAACTCCCATCTCCCTTATTCAGTTTTATGATTTGTTTCATGTTCTTGTTACCTTGTTATTGTTTAACTGTTGTATGGTTGTGGGTATGTTGGGAAGTTTTGTAAACCTTGTTATTTTGGTTGCTTTCCTTTCTTGTTTAAGTTTAAAATTTTGAGTTTCCTTGCATGGGTGTTTTGGTATTACTCACCCTAGGAGAGGGCAGAAGTGACCAATTTTGGGAGAGGTCTGTTTAGTTGGACTCCAACCTGTGTAGAGTCTCTTCTCAGGATGAGAAGAGGGATAAAGGGTAGGGTGTTATGGGCCCCTACCCATCAGCACAAACTTGGTATGAGTATGGAAAGTTTAAATGGAAGAATGGAAGTTCTTGGTTATTGGCCCCGATTGGGCATCTGAATTGGTGTTGTGCTTGACTTCTCCAGTTGGAAGAATCCACCTCTCCCTAGTCTTGATTCACTGTGAATCTTATTGTGTAAACCATGTATGATTATGCATGCTTGATGTTCTTTTGGTTCTACTTGGTTGTCACCCGATTAGTTATTGGTTTCAGAAAACATTACATATTCCTTGATTTGATCATGAAGAAAATTTGATAAAATTATTGAAAATTGGGATTGAGATCCTATTGTAAATTGTATTTTTTTTACCTTATTATATATGGCAACGAAGCTAGGTTTTCTTCCTGATTCTTTCCCGGCTGAGCCTTGAATCAGGTTGATAATAAAATAAGTCATTGAGTAAATTTACTTCTCTTAAAATTTTCGTATCCTATGTTGTCATATGAATGTGTATCAAAGATAAGATGCAACCATGATGTTCAATTATACATGATTCAATTTGGGATGTATGGTGATGCCTCTATTCATATGGACTGTAGAGAGAGATGTTGCTAATCCATGTAAATGTATGGTGTCTTTATCAAGTTTTGAAATGATTTAGTTCATGGTTGATTGTGTTGAAAATAAATTTGCAAGAACGTGTAGGAAGAATTATGTCAAGATATCCAAACTTAAATTTGAAAACATGATAGAGGAAAGAACTTGGTGTGTTTTGATACTCTCATCAAAATGAATAGAGCATTATCATTTTGATCCCTTTACTTTCTCTATTGCCTTAAGACTAGTTTAGTCACTATGTTATTCCAATTTTGCTCCATTAGTTATAATAGATAGTTAAATGAATATGTAGATGATTATTTCACGTAATGTGGTATCATTGATATGCATAGTATTTAGGGATCATGAGAAAAAAATTATCAACCCGAAATTCATAAGAGATTTACGTAGGTTTTGATGATCTTGCAATAGTGATTTTGTTGAGCATGATACATAATAGGTGATAAGTTAATATCATTATGTATTAAAAACACCAATCCTATAAAATTCCATAGCAAGACTTAAACTTACAAGAAAGTTTCAAATGCATGAAAAAAATAATAATAAGGCCTGTAGTAGCACATAAATCATTCTGGAAATTGTATAGGAAAAAAAAAAAGAGTTCATACCTATTACAGTCTAATATTATAATGGACCCTCTATAATTTAAAAACAATATTTGGAAAAAAAAAAAAAGGAAAATCTAAATATCTTAAAACTACCTAATTAACTTTATTGCCTTCAATGCATTTCATCCTTGCATGGACACAACTTTTCAACTTGCATTCTTTTAAAGGTTAGTTTTTTTTTTTGGGTGGTTGATGGAAGGGGGACGTCACCTGTCCCCATCCCATCATCCCCTCTCCCTCCTTGGCTAGCGTTCACATCTATTTTCTGCATGGAGATTGATGTAATAAAGGCAGGGAAATCAAGTGACTTTTATCTAAAATTTTAAACTTCCTCATAATCTCGATGAGCCCTTGCCTTGGGAGGAGCATGGGTTTGTTTATTATTTAAAGTTTTTGGCTTATTTGAATGCAGGCCGCACGTTTTGGATGGAGGTCTGCCTTAGTGCGACCTCGGGCAGAGCGTTGTCCCAAGTGCAGCGCTTGGGAAGCGCTCATGCCTATGGAAAAGGTCGATTTGACCTTGGGGTAGGTGTTGTAGGGAGGTTAAGATGGGGTTAGATTAAGTTAGGATGTTAGTTTTACTGTTTAGTTAGTTATTAAGTTAGCTTAGTTTTCTTTTGTATATTGTTTAGATTAGTGAAGTTTAGAGTTATGAAATGCTAGTTTTCTTTGTTGTTAGTTTTAGCTCTAAGTTAGTTTAACATTAAATAAGTAATATAGTTTTAGATTTTAATTTAGTTATCATTTTTTTTTAATATATATATTGTAATATAATTTAGTTACAATTATAGTTGTAATAATATTTAGTTAGTTTAGTTGTTTTAATATTAATGTTAATTAGACTTGGAACATTATTAGCTTCAATTTAGATATATGTTAAATTGATTTTTGTATTTAATTTAAGTTAAATTTTAGATTTTAGAGATGTTAGTAAAGTAGCTTAATTTAAGGGTTATTGGCTAATTAAAACAAGTTTTTAAGTAGATTTTAACTGCTTAGATATTTGACCCAACAATCTCATAGTCATCTACACTTTTAATTTAAACAATTTCAACTATGATGTTGTATAAGACATGTAAGAACATAGGTTACTATTATAAATCTTAGGACAAGGTTTTAATATCTTAACAATGTAATCGTCCTCATGTTGTTATTCTAAGACGTAATGTAGAGAACCTGTACTTGAAATGTTATCTCAATCTTTTCTCTTAGAGTATTTTAATTAATTAATTTTAAAAAAAATAAAATAAATTATTATATGTTTTTGCCCTCGTAGTTTGGGCATGACACACTGATAATGCTTTATATTTGCATAATTCAGATATCAGTTAGATCATCAGAGCATTACATGATGCTACAATAAATATGTCTATATATTTAAATTTATTTTAATCATGGTAAAATTTACACTTAAACATATAGGAAACAACATATATTCTTTATACAATCTAATTTGTGTGTACATATATGTATATATGTGTTATAGGGTCTAAGTGATAGTATGTTATATTTTGGTGATCTGCAGACACCAACAGATCCTACAAGTCATGAGTCTTAGGTATGTTACAATTTAAATATATATTTGATTTATATGTATGATATAATTTGTTTGTACATAATTTGACACTATCATTTGACACAGGGTTCAAATGTAGCTGATAGACCCTTTTGGGGACATGGATCAAGAGGGGGATATAGTTGATTAGATGGTATTTTATTTTATATGTTATTTTGGATACATTTGATATAGTATTTTGGATGTACATGTTTATATGGACACTTTGATGTTTAATATGTTATTTGGATACATGTTTATATGGAGACTTTGATGTTTTATATATTTTATTTGGATACACGCTTGATATGATATTTTGAGATTTTTGATACATTATATTTTTATAAATTTGATATGGGTACATTACTCTACAGATATATTTTATTATATATTTGTACATGTCTTAGATGTTATTTCATAGATGTATATGTACATATGTTCATGTTGAATGTGCATGCATGTTTTCAATATTCATATTTTTATTAATGTTTATGTACATGTTATTGATCTTTTAATGTCAAGATTAATCTTTTATGTTTATTTATGTCTTATTCATGTTTCTATATATGTTATTTATCTTAATGCCTTATTCATGTTTATGTATATGTTATTCATCTTAATGCCTTAATGTAAGTGTAATTAACTATATTTAATGACATGTCTTAAGGGGAGATCCTAAATTATACATAAGAATATAGATCAAAATGTACATATTTTATTTCATAGATATATGTACATATATGTTCATGTTAAATGTAGACATGTATGTTTTCAATATTCATGTTTATGTATATGTCATTCATCTTAATGCCTTAATCTAATTGTAATTAAATGACATGTCTTAAGGGGAGATCTTAAATTATACATAAGAATGTAGATTAAAATGTATTTTTTATTTCATAGATGTATGTATATATATTTTGTTAAAAGTAGACACGTATGTTTTCAATATTCACATTTTTATGTATATGTTATTGATCTTAATGTCTTTATCTACATGTAATTAACTATATTTAATGACATGTCTTAAGGGGAGATCCAAAATTATACATAAGAATGTAGATTAATGTATATTTTATTTCATAGATGTATGTAAATATGTTCATGTTAAATATAGACATTTATGTTTTCAATATTCACATTTATGTATATGTTATTGTTATTAATGCCTTAATCTAAGTACAATTAACTATATTTAATGACATGTCTTAAGGGGAGATCCTAAATTATATATATATATATATATATATATATATATATATATATATATATATATATATATATATATATATATATATATATATATATATATAAGAATGTAGATTAATGCATAGGTAAGAATATAACATATACATGTACATAAGAACATATAAAGAGTATGACCTAAATAATATATGCTATAACATTTAATTAATCAAAGTTAATACATATAAGAACATAAAGATTATATACATAAATACATAAGAGCATTAACAGTCATAAGAAAACATAAACAATGTATATAAATACATACAAATACTAAAGGGGTTGTCTTAAGGAGATATCCTAAAAGGTGGTACTAAGGGGATGTCCTAATAGGTGGTCTTAAGGGGAGGTTAGGTACTAGGTGATCTTAAGAGGATGTTGGGTAATAGGTGGTTTTAAGGGTAAGTTAGGTAATAGGTGGTCCTAAGAGGTTGTCTTGAATGAGATATCCATGTCTAATTTAAATAACAATAACAAAACATGTCTAATTGTGCATATCCAAGATAAATGATCCAATGTATACAAATTTATAAAATAAATATCTTGTCGACATTAAACGTGAAAGTATAAGAGCTATATAGACATAGTTGAACTAGAGCACCACAATAAGTACATAGGTAAACTAGAGCTCAAAAAACATTGTATTGTCAGGATCCTCTCTAATTTTTATTATCTCTAGAAGTTTTTCATGTTCTTCAATAGACAGTTTCCATTTTTGATTTCCACGACATCTTCTTCTTTGTATTGCTTCAAATTGTAACTTTGTTGCTATAACACAGTTACTGTAATGTAAAACTTTTCCCCCAAGCTTGTATTCAATAAATTCAATACCAGTATCAGTTACCCTTTTTTGTTGATAATATGTTCCTTCAGTAATAATTGATCCAATTGGATATGATTTTTCATTAGCATCTATAATTCCTTCTAGCAACTTTTGTTTTGCTTTTGTGCATCTTAAAAGATAATAGTCCACATTTTCCACATTATTTTCTAAGGCTTGAATTGCAAAAATATATCCTGCATGTATATAAAAATAGATAAATATAAATTTATTTTAAAATGAATATGCATGTATATGCACACAAAATTTCCATAACTAAATCAGAAATATGCTCATAATTAGCTGAATATACAAGATCATGAATGTCAATGTCAATGTCATCATTTTCAATAGGAGGCTTTCTAAGATCTCCTTCAAATTGCAATGTGAAACATATCCATTCACAATATTTTCACATACACTCACTAGATTGTTCTTAATATAGTCATCACAAAAACATGTTTTCTCTCTTACTTTAATTACTAGAGTTTTATGGCTTCCTGTAGTCATCACTTGATGTGAACTTCTAATACTAGGAATCATTTGACAATTCTAACAATTAGATTGATCTATATCTATTACAAATATAAAAAGTAATTATCATATTTCAAAATAAATATTTAATAAAAAACTTCAATTTGAAAAATACATTAAAATATATATAAAGATCACCTTTCACTTCCCAAAAGTAATGCTTATTGTATTTATTATCTCAAGTAGCAAAATGAAATTTGCACCATTCAACAATTTGATTTGCACTCTCTATCCTATTCCCTGCATGTACATACAACATGCATATATATATAATTTAAAATATATACCATATTTACCTCCAAGTTCATGTTGTTGAAGCACATGCTTTATACATGCTCCTGCTCCATCATGCTCCCCTTTTCCATGTCCACTTTCAAAGATAATCCATAAAAACCTAACATTGGTTCTAGCATGTTGCATTGCTAACCAATTCAATGCTTTTGTAGATGTGATTTGTCGTATGAACATGAAATGATAAGTAGAAATAATTATCTATGTACATGTTTTAAATTGAAATAGGCATGTGCAAATAAATATAAGTTAAAATAAAGTTAAATAAATTTGTAAGTTCATGTATACTAACCTACACAACCATCAAACCAAATCTAGTGCTCTAAAAAATTTATTAAATGACTTCTAAGATCTTCAGAGGACATTGCAAAACAATGAGCCACATAGCTCCTATCATGAACTCTATCATTACTAATATAGAAATGAACCTCTTTGATGATGATGAGTTCATTTTCATCCAACCTTTCTATCTCATCCACCTTGTAACACTACCACTAACAAAAAAAAAACAAATAAATTTGAAACCAATAACAAGTACAATGAACGCAATAATTTTTTTATTTAATTCAACTTATTACAAGATCAAGTACAAAGATTGAACCACTCTCAATCTGGAAACCTTAAAATGAAAGATGATATCATCCAAATATGTTTCCATTAACATGCTAATACATAAAGAGTTCAGTACAATAATGAAGTACAACATCATTCTTAAATACCTATGTCCAACATAGGGACCCTAAATGCTATTTCAAAAGGTAACTTCAATAGTCATCCTTAGCTACTTGCTAAAAAACTTGAAGCACGTGGAAAAACACATAGAAATGCAACACAACACAAAAGGGGGCTCAAAAAACATTGAGTTGAAAAGCATAATCCAACTGCATACATGTTAGAACAAACATATACATAACCATAATGCAGATATCTAATTCACTTTAACATAGTGCAGTTCCATAATTAATATGCAAGCAGTAAACATTTACTTAACAATACAAAATTAAACTCGCACTAAGAATAATTCATAAACGAATCATATATATACTTAGGTTTCATCGTTATGGCACTAAGATTCTGCATCCATGTATGGTATGCTCATAGTCAACACATAACGGTATTCTTTATTATACTTGTCAATGACAGAATAGAGATATGCCTTGTTCTTCCTTGTTCTTCATACTTAACCATATAGATTAAAGTCATAGGTAAGGCCAATTATCTTTTTTAAATGTAATTAACCCACCCAATTCACTTTAAAGTTATTGCTAAATTAATTAACTTAATAGGATATACCAAATTCAACCACCTCGATATATGTTCATCACAACTATTCTTAAAATACACATCAAACAGATTTACAAAAGAATGTACATGCAATGGATATAAAATCAATATACAACATGATACTACATCCTTTAATCCATTCGTAATACATCTTATTCTGCCAATTTCAAAAGTAACCTAGTTTACTATAACAACAGGAACAAAACTTTAATATTAAGATCTCATAAATATAATTAACTAACATATCACCTTAACAATATTCACCAAATCTTAATACTACACAATTGAACCCTACTATCGTAATAAACTAGATTAATCTTCAAAATGACCTAGATAATAGAATTAGAGTAAATATGGCATTCTTGTTTTAAATGACTTTCATCAAACAAATATCATAAAACTAACTTTATTTGAAAACAATTTCCAACTCAATATTAGATGAAAATAAAAAAAACTTCATCAGAATAACAAATCCAATTCATATACATATATATATATATATATAAATTTCATACAGTTAATATTTCAAACCCATTTAGTTCCAGTATATAATGGTGTTTATTTCAACCTCTACTGACTTATATTTTACTATTAAAAAATATCACCTACTATTCCATATAATAGTTTCCTAAAAAATTCTAATAAACAACTATTCAATCATTACAAATATTATCCTACAAATATTACTTAATCAATAATGCTAAGCTTTTATTTATCTTATTTCAAAATCCCAAATTGCAAATTCTACGTACGGTCAGCTTACTGATTTTTACCAATTTTCACTAATACATAAACATGTTCGACATAACTACTACCCAGTTCCAATTTACCAAATATCATAAGATAATTGAAATCCCAACAACATAATAAATTCCAAAACATATCATATCAAAATGTCCGATTACACATGGTATCGACTGTTCCCCTACCAACTCCTTATATGTTGATAACCATAATAACTATGTTGACAAAATAGAAACTCAACTATGTTTTAAATTGCAAAAAAATTCTACAATCATAATGTCTAAGAGTGGTGTTAGATAACATTAACCATATAATTTTCCAAATATATTATGAACACCATAACAATGGACAAGTCATTCAATCCATGACCTTTGCTCATAAACATCCATTTAAATTACCTCACATTTCCACAAGTTTGCTAAGTCAGAGAAATAGATCCGAACCAATGATAGTTCACAACCCCAAGTTATTTTCAACAAATATCAACTAAGTGACAATATTAAAATCACATCATAACATTCTACAGTTACATGCTAATTAACATAATTTAGATTTCATCCTAACTATTTGATAAAATGCCTCGGCTCTTGACTACTATCATGAGCTTGAAATTTAAGGAAACTCGAAACTGAGGTTGAATCTCTCACACCTTTATTATATAAGAGAGTTTTGATTCATTGGTGCTCACAGAGCTCGATGGAAGTTTTAAAACATAAGTGTTATTACACAATCCGCGAGCATGCTAACTATCGTGACCATGTATTTCTCACACAGCTCGACTCTAAGGAATACACAAGTATGTTTATATTTGTATATATAAATCGTTTTACCCAAAGACCAAGCTCAAAGATAACCTATTCTTATTTTAACTATGTCTCATGTCGTATTCTATGTGTATAACAAAATATCAACAACATACATGGAAACAAAACACACAAAGAACCACAGACTTTTAAAACTAAAAATGGAAACCCGTATATTAAACATTAACTAAACCCAGATGCAAATAAAAAAGCATGCAAATATATGGATTAACCATATCCAAATATGAATATATACAAAACTCAGCAAATCAATTGCCCAATCCTGCATACACCCATACTTGGGTATCGATAAGCATATTTTAACCACAGATTTCTTATTTTCTTCAACAAACTAACACTACAAGAACTGTAAAGGATTTAAGTTAGAAAATGCTCAGTGCCTTAAATCAAAGTAGGTGGAAAATGCCAAATAAACTTGATAATTTCCAACTGAAAGCAATCTCCACAAAGCTACCACACAAAACTCGCAACCGACCTCCACAATGAAAGATAACAATGAAAAATCAAACATCAAATAGCAAATAACTCCCCCTAAGAAATCTCCTTGCTCAACTTCGTAAGAAAGGATTTCTTTCCCACCGAAACCCTTCATGATGTCGATACTCTAGTAAGAGAACACAAATTTTGTGTGTATGTAGAGCAATGAGGCAAAATTATTGGCAATGCTTCCACAGAGCCAATGCTTGAAAATTTATGGCGATAAAACCTCCAATTCCATTAAAACCTCATTTACTTGCATTTAATCCATCTGTGACACATCACAGACCGAGTACATATGAAAAACCCATTACCACCACCATATTTTGGCTTTCAAAAAAATGAACACATTACAATTAAACATAGCATTCGACACCCACTTAGGGTTACTTGATAATAAGAGGTAACAAAAAAAAAGATTTAATAAGAAAATTGAAAAATGTTTTTGCCAATCTCAATTTAGGGTATTTAAACCCTTTCAAAAACAAGTATATCTATATGCAATTCCCACTGTAGTTAGTAATGACAAGTCAATATAAGTCAGATAATCAAAACCAAAGTGATAATTCAACTTAGAATGTAGTTTACATCAAGTTTGAAACATAATAAACATAATCGATACCCAAACAACATGCAATTATAGTTTCACATCATAACATCCTAAGTAACCTTCAAAACTAAACAATTAGTTCTAAATAGAAAATATGTTCATCATAAGTCTTGAGTTCCAAATGACTCAAAATATAACCAAGCTCTGTAATTAAAGACAACATATCTATAGAAATAAACTCTAAATAGAAAGGTCTAAAATGTTGATGAACAGAAGTAGTGGTTAGGCATGACACCCTCCCCCACTAGGATTCAACTTTCTCTTGGAAGTTAGTAAACAAGTGTGGATGAGCTACTCTCATTATTTCAGTGTCCTCCTAGGTAGTAGATATTTCATCATTAGAGTCCCATAGGACCTTTACCTTCCTTATTTTTCTACCTCTTAAACTCATAGTTCTACTTTGCATGATCTGCACTGGTTCCAGCATGATTTGACCATCCAAAATTTGCAAATTTTTCCAATCAAGTATGTGAGCAATATTAGGTATATATTTATGCAAAACTAAAACATGAAATACATTATGTATATGAGAAAGACTTGGTGGCAAGGCAAGTTTGTAGGCAATAGGTCCTATCCATTCTAGAATAGAGTTAGAATACACTAAAATATCATCCAAAAATACCACTACGAACTTGTCTAGGTAAGTTTTAAATGCACCATTCATTAGGCGCATAAAGATAGAAGGTGCATTTGTTAACCCAAAAGCTACTACTATGAATTCATAGTGCCCATAACTGGTGTGAAAAGCTATCTTGTAAATAGCAACTTCTTGGATCCTAAGTTGATGATACCCAAATTTCAGATCAATCTTCAAAAAGACTCGGGCACCCTTGACTTGGTCAAACAGGTCATCAATTCTAGGCAAAGGATACCTGTTCTTAATAGTGACCTTGTTTAGCTGTCTATAATCTATGTAAAGTCTTAAGGATCCATCTTTCTTCATTACAAAGATTACTGGAGCACCCCATGTCAAAACACTAGGATGAATCAAACCTTTCTCCAAAAGCTCCTCCAACTAAAATTTAAGTTCAACTACCTCTTGAGCTATCATTCTATAAGGATTCATGGAAATTGGTTCCATTCCTAACACTAAATCAATTCAAAAATCAATTTCTCTTCTCGGAGGTATTCTAGGAATCTCTTCAACAAAAACATCTAAAAAACTCTGCAAGACTGGATGATCAAGAGAAGATCTCTTAAGCATAGAATCTTCTAAATTGTTTACTAAAATGGCAAACAAGCTATAGCCTTTTTGAGCACACCTTGCCAATTGCTTGGCAAAAATTATTTTCAAAGAGATGGGTCTCTTGATTCCTCCAATAACCCTAGCTGATCCAAAATCATCAACACAATAGATTGGCTTATCCTTGCAATCCAAAATAGATTGATGTTGTTCTAACCAATCCATTCCCAAAACTATGTCATATGATCCTAAAGGTATAACCCTAACATTCGCTGAAGTAGTAAAATATTTCATAGGAATCTTATAGTCAGGAGCAAAAATATCAGCGTTCACCCTAGAACCTGATGCTAACTCCACTTGCCATATGTTCCTTGCCCTAACCATAGGTATTCCACTATATGCAACTAAAGCAAGAGAAATAAATAGGTCTGTAGCTCCAGAGTCAAATAAGATAGATACTTTCATACCTTGAGTATTTCCCTGAGCTTCAATAACCGTGTTCTGGTGTTCGGACTACTTCTGATCCAAAGTTGCAAAAATACGGTGGTTCCTGGTAGAATCACCAATTGTCACTTCTGAGCTAGCTAGCTTAGGTCCAACCTTCAACTTATCCCAGTTAGGGAACTAAGACTTATAATGACCTAACTATCCACAATGAAAACACTCAACAAATTTCCTGAATCCCATGTTCTGACCAGAAGGATTAGGAGATGGTTTATTGCTCTGCACACTTCAAGGTGGTTGAGATGGTCTAGGCTATTCTGAACCCTTGGAGTCCTTATCAAACTTCTTCTTCTTGAATTTTAGTCCTAAAAAATCATGATTTTAAACTACTCTGCGGAGGCTTTTGACTCTTACTGACATTTGGAGTAGGTGGATTCATGCTAGTTTTTTATGAAGCCCATAATAGCTAGACTTCATCTCAATAAGCTTTGCTTGCTCCTAAATTTCCTGCATAGTTAAAGGTTAGAAATTTGTCACTTCCTCCCCAATCTTGGGCATAAGTCCTCTGATGAAGTGTTGTATCATGGCCTTATCATTTTATGCCCAACCAGAAAACTTTTTAAACTCGTAGATCCTACATTCATAAGCTTACACTGTAGAGCCAGACTATATAATCTAAAAGAACTCCTCTGCACAGGCCTGACGCCAATATTTAGACAAGAACCTCTCCTTTAAATGTTCTACAAAGAGTTCCCACGTAACAAGACAAATGTCAATGCCCAGCTTCTCCAACTCCTATTCCCACCACAAGGAACCAAATACCCTCAAATGCATAACCGTCCATCTTACTTTCACGTTACTCAAGTAACGATGTAAGACAAATCATCGCTCAATATTCGGCAACCAAGCTTCTGTCATTGTACCCTATTATGTACCATAAAATAACAACCCTTTCATCTTGGAAAGATCCTTGAGCTGAGCTCTTGCCACTGGATCTTCTTCTACAGGAAGGTTAATACCTTGCACAAGAGGTCTCCTATTATTCACTCCCCCACCAGGAATCTGGTTGTTAGCCTCAATATTATTGAGATGTTTTATAATCCTCTAAAGAACCATAGCTTGATTTTCCTGGTTATCCTAGTTTTTTTGAACCCCAACATTCTGATCAAACTGATCTTTCCCAGAAAAATTTTGTTGCCTAGGATATCTACCACAGCCTCTACCCCTACCTCTACCTCTGCCTCTGCTAGCAAGGTTATCCTCAGGAATGCCATGTCCTCAAGTTCCTCTAGTGATGGGAGACATGATAGCAACCTAAAAACAATTAACTATTAATATGCATCGATAACAAGTTAAACCCTATAACCCAAGAGTCCTGGCTATTCTAACCCTGCTCTGATACCAAATGTAACACTACCACTAACACAAAAAAACAAATAAATTTGAAACCAATAACAAGTGCAGTGAATGCAATAATTTTTTTATTTAATTCAACTTATTACAAGATCAAGTACAAAGATTGAACCACTCTCAATCTGGAAACCTCAAAATGAAAGATGATATCATCCAAATATGTTTCCATTAATATGCTAATACATAAAGAGTTCAGTACAATAATGAAGTACAACATCATTCTTAAACACCTATGTCCAACATAGGGATGCTAAATGTTGTTTCAAAAAGTAACTTCAATAGTCATCCTTAGCTACTTGCTAAACAACTCGAAGCACGTGGAAAAACACACAAAAATGCAACACAACACAAAAGGGGGCACAGTACACACTGAGTTGAAAAGTGTAATCCAACTGAATACACATTAGAACAAACATATACATAACCATAATGCAGATATCTAATTCACTTTAACATAGTGCAGTTCCATAATTAATATGCAAGTAAACATTTACTTAACAATGCAAAATTAAACTCGCACTAAGAATAATCCATAAATGAATCATATATATACTGAGGTTTCATTGTTATGGCACTAAGATTCTGCATGCATGTATAGTATGCTCATAGTCAACACATAATGGTATTCTCTATTATACTTGTCAATGATAGAATAGAGATATGCCTTGTTCTCCATACTTAACGATATAGATTTAAGTCATAGGTAAGGCCAATTATCTTTTTTAAATGTAATTAACCCACCCAATTCATTTTAAAATTATCACTGAATTAATTAACTATATAGGATATACCATATTCAGCCACCCCGATATATGTTCATCACAGCTATTCTTAAAATACACATCAAACATATTTACAAAAGAATGTACATGCAACAGATATAAAATCAATATACAACATGATACTACATCCTTTAATCCATTCATAATACATCTTATTCTACCAATTTCAAAAGTAACCTAGTTTACTATAACAACAAGAACAAAACTTTAATATTAAGATCTCATAAATATAATTAACTGACATATCACCTTAACGATATTCACCAAATCTTAATACTACACAATTGAACCCTGCTATAGTAATAAACTAGATTAATCTTCAAAATGACTTAGATAATAGAATCAGAGTAAATATAACATTCTTGTTTTAAATGACTTTCATCAAATAAATATCATAAAACTAACTTTATTTGAAAACAATTTCTAACTCAATATTAGATGAAAAAAAAACAAAACTTCATCAGAATAATAAATCCAATTCATATATATATAAATTCCATATGGTTAATATTTCAAACTGATTCAGTTCCAGTATATAATGTTGTTTATTTCAACCTCTGCTGACTTATATTTTACTATTAAAAAATATAACCTACTGTTCCATATAATAGTTTCCTGCAACATTCTGATAAACAATTGTTCAACCATAACAAATATTATCATACAAATATAACTTAATCAATAATGCTAAGCTTTTATTTATCTTATTTCAAAATCCCAAATTGTAAATTCTACGTACGGTCAGCTTATAAACTTTAACCAATTTTCACTAATACATAAACATGTTCGACATAACTACTACCCAGTTCCAATTTACCAAACAACATAAGATAAATGAAATTCCGACAACATAAGAAATTCCAAAACATATCATATCAAAATGCCTGATTACACATGGTATCAGTTGTTCCCCTGCCAACTCCTTATATGTTGATAACCATAATAACTATGTTGACAAAATAGAAACTCAACTATGTTTTAAATTGCAAACAAATTCTACAATCATAATGTCTAAGATTGTTGTTAGACAACAACAACCATCTAATTTTCCAAATATCATATGAACACCATAACAATCGACAAGTCATTCAATCCATGACCTTTGCTCATAAACATCCATTTAAATTACCTCACATTTCCACAAGTTTTCTAAGTGGGAGAAATAGATCCAAACCAATGATAGTTCACAACCCCAAGTGTTTTTCAATAGATATCAACTAAGTGACAATATTAAAATCACATCATAACATTCTACAATTACATGCTAATTAACATAATTTAGATTTCTTACTAACTATTCGATAAAATGCCTCAGCTCTTAACTACTATCATGAGCTTGAAATTTAAGTGAACTCGAAATTGAGGTCGAGCCTCTCACACCTTTATCGTATAAGAGAGTTTTGATTCACTGGTGCTCACAGAGATCGATGGAATTTTTAAAACATAAGTGTTATTACACAATCCGTGAGCATGCTAACTATCGTGAGCATGTATTTCTCACACAGCTCGACTCTAAGGAATACACAAGTATGTTTATATTTGTATATATAAATCATTTTACCCAAAGACCGAGCTCAAAAAAAACCTATTCTTATTTTAATTGTGTCCCATGTTGTGTGCTATGTGTATAACAAAATATCAACAACATACATGGAAAATAAACACACAAAGAACCACAAACTTTTAAAACTGAAAATGGAAACCCGTATATTAAACATTAACTAAACCCAGATGCAAACAAAAAAGCATGCAAATATATGTATTACCCATATCCAAATATGAATATATATAGAACTTGGCAAATCAATTGCGCAATCCTGTATACACCCATACTTGGGTATCGATAAGAATATTTTAACCATAAATTTCTTATTTTCTTCAAAAAACTAACACTACAAGAATAGTAAATGATTTATGTTAGAAAACGCCCCCTTCCTTAAATCATAGTAGGCGGAAACCCCAAATAAACTTGATACAAAAGCTTGAAATGTCCAATTGAAAGCGATCTCCACAGAGCTACTACAAAAAACTCGCAACCAACCTCCACAATGAAAGATAACAGTGAAAAATCAAACATCAAATAGCAAATAACTCCCCCTGAGAAATCTCCTTGCTTGACTCTATAAGCAAGGATTTCTTTCCAACCGAAACCCTTCATGATGCCAATACTCCAGTAACAGAACACATATGTTATGTGTATGTAGAGCGATGAGGCCAAATTATCAGCATTGCTTCCACAGAGCCAGTGCTTGAAAAAGCATGGTGATAAAACCTCCAATGCCATTAAAACCTCATTTACTTGCATTTAATCCATCTGTGACACATCATAGACCGAGTACATATGACAGACCCATTACCACCATCGTATTTTAGCTTTCAAAATAATGAACATATTACAATTAAACATAGCATTCGACACCCACTTAGGGTTACTTGATAATAAGAGGTAACAAAAAAAAAAATTAAATAAGAAAATTGAAAAATGTTTTTGCCAATCTCAATTTAGGGTATTTAAACCCTGTCTAAAACAAGTATATCTATATGCAATGCCAACTACAGTTAGTAATGACAAGTCAATATAAGTCAGATAATCAAAACCAAAGTAATAATTCAACTCAGAATGTAGTTTACATCAAGTTTGAAACATACTAAACATAATCAATACCCAAACAACATGCAATTATAGTTTCACATCGTAACATCCTAAGTAACCTTCAAAACTAAACAATTAGTTCTGAATAGAAAATACATTCATCATAAGTCTTGAGTTCCAAATGACTCAAAATATAACCAAGTTCTATAATGAAAGACAACATATCTACAGAAATGAACTCTAAACAGAAAGGTCTAAAATGTTGAAGAACAGAAGTAGTGGTCAGGCATGACACCCTCCCCCACTAGGATTCGACTTTCTCCTGGAAGTCAGCAAACAAGTGCAGATGAGCTACTCTCATCATTTTAGTGTCCTCCCAGGTAGTAGATGTTTCATCGTTGGAGTCCCATAGGACCTTTAATTTCCTTATTTCTCTTTCTCTTAAACTCATAGTTCTACTTTGCATGATCTACACTAGTTCCAGCATGATTTGACCATCTAGAATCTATAAATTTTTCCAATCAAGTACGTGAGCAATATCAGGTATATATTTATGCAAAACTAAAACATGAAATACATTATGTATATGAGAAAGACTTGGTGGCAAGGCAGGTTTATAGGCAATAGGTCCTATCCATTCTAGAATTTCAAACAGACCAACAAATCATCGTGCTAACTTGGATCCCTTTCCATAATGAATTGGACTCTTGCATGGTCTTACCCAGAGAAACACTTTATCTCAAGCCAAGAATTGACAGTCAATTCTATGCTTATCAACATATTTATTTTGTCTATCTTGAGTAGTAATAAGGTGCTCTCTGATCCTCTTAACCTGCTACTCCAAATCTAGCAACATATCAGGTCCTAAAAGAGTCCTGTCCTCCAAATTATCCCAACTGAGAGGTGTCCTACAAGGTCTACCATACAATGCTTGAAATGGTACCATACCTATGGAACCGTGATATCCATTGTTATAGGAAATTTTTACCAAGTGTAGATACTCCTCCCATTTATTCTGTCTATCCATAATGTACATCCTAAGCATGTCTTCCAAAATCTAGTTGACACATTCAGTTTGTCCATCAGTCTCTGGGTGATAAGTTGAACTGAAATTCAGCTAAGTACCTAACTCACGCTGCATGGATTTCCAAAGAGAAGAAGTAAACACTAGATCCCTATTAGAAATAATCTTTTTAGGAATTCCATGTAACTTAACTACTTATTCCATATAAATCTTGGCAATTGTTGCTGCATTATAGGATGATCTAACAAGAATAAAGTGAGTAACCTTCGAAAATTAATCCACTACAACCATAATAGCATCATGCCTATGAGCTATAATATGCAATCCAGTAATAAAATCTATAGAAATGGTGTCCCATTTCCATTCTAGAATACTATGTGGCTGCAATAAACCTGTAGGGTGCTGATGTTCAGCCTTGACCTGTTGACATTCCAAAAATTGAGCCACAAAATCTGCTATGTCTCTCTTCATTCTAGGCCAATAGTAATGCTGCTTAAGGTCACCATGCATTTTCTTGACACCCGAATGAGCTAAATATGGTGCTTTGTGGGCCTCTAATAAATTCAGATTTCTCAAATCACCCAACTGAGGAATGTACACACTCCCTCTATACAGCAATAAACCTTCAAGATTTATCAAATATCCCTCAAAATGCCCTTCTATGACGCTGCCACTATCCATAACAACCTTAACATCCTAGAAGCAATGATTTGTGAAAAGGTTCTATAAAATCTTATCCTTAAGATCCACTGTTAGGATTAGAGAAGATAATTCATGTTGCCTTCTTCTAAGTGCATTAGCAACCACATTATGCTTCCCTTGCACATATATGATCTTGAAGTCATATTCACACAAGAACTCCATCCATCTTCACTGCCTAGTGTTGAACTCTGGTTGTGTGAAAAGATACTGAAGGCTTTGATGATTAGAATGTAACTCAAATCATTGACCCAGAAGAAAATGCCGCCTCTTGGTCAAAGCATGCATAATCACAGCAAGTTCAAGATCATGAGTACGGTAATTCACCTCATGACTCTTTAGCTTTCTGTACTCATAAGCTATAACACATCCATCTTGCATCAATACTGCCCCTATGCCATCCAATGATGCATCAGTGCAAACCACAAACTCTTTTGCTGAATCGGGGACTGCTAGAACTGGTGCCCTGGTCAAACATTTCTTAAATTTCTGAAATGCTACCTCGCACTCATCTATCCACATAAATTTCTTCCCTTTTCTCTAAATAGATATGATAGGATGTGCTATTCTAGAGAAGTTTAACACAAATCTGTGGTAATAGCTTGCTAAGCCCATGAAACTTCGAACCTCTAACACATTCGTAGGTACTGGCCAATCAACAATAGCCCAAATTTTGGATGGATCTATAGAAATTCCATTCCCTAAAATGATATGTCCTAAGTAACAAATCTTTGATTCAAAGAATTCACACTTCTTAGGATTGGCATACAGTCTGTTCCTACAAAGGTATTCAAAAACTTACTCTAAATGCTACTTGTGCTCCTCAAAAGAGTTAGAATACACTAAAATATCATCCAGAAATACCACTATGAACTTGTCTAGGTGAGTTCTAAACACACCATTCATTAGGATCATAAAGATAGAAGGTGCATTTGTTAACCCAAAAGGTACTACTGTGAATTTGTAGTGCCCATACCTAGTGTGAAAAGTTGTCTTGTAAATATCAACTTCTTGGATCCTAAGTTGATGATACTTGAATTTTAGATCAATCTTTGAAAAGACTCAAGCACCCTTGACTTGGTCAAATAAGTCATCAATTCTAGGCAAAGGATACCTATTCTTAATAGTGACCTTGTTTAACCATCTATAATCTCTTTAAGGTATTAAGGAGCCGTCTTTCTTCTTGACAAAGATTACTGGAGCACCCCATGGTGAAACACTAGGATGAATCAAACCTTTCTCCAAAAGCTCCTCCAACTGAAATTTAAGTTCAACTAGCTCTTGAGTTGTCATTTTGTAAGGAGTCTTGGAAATTGGTTTTATTCCTGGTACTAAATCAATTCAAAAATCAATTTCTCTTCTCAGAGGTATTCTAGGAATCTCTTCAACAAAAACATCCAAAAAACTCTGCAAGACTGGATGATCGAGAGAAGATCTCTTAAGCATAGAATCTTCTAAATCATTTACCGAAATGGAAAATAAATTGCAACCTTTTTGAGAACACCTTGCCAATTGCTTAGAAAAAATTATCCGCAAAGAGTTGGGTCTCTTCATTCTTGCAATAACCTTAGCTGATCCAAAATCATCAACACAATTGATTGACTTATCCTTGCAATCCAAAATATCTTGATGTAATTCTAACCAATCCATTCCCAAAACTATGTCA
This sequence comes from Cupressus sempervirens, assembly GCA_028749045.1. Lineage (NCBI taxonomy): Eukaryota > Viridiplantae > Streptophyta > Pinopsida > Cupressales > Cupressaceae > Cupressus > Cupressus sempervirens. The sequence continues at coordinate 355,978,390 of CM053792.1, read as the reverse complement.
TACGATCCTAAAGGTATAACCCTAAGGTTCGCTGAAGTAGTAAAAAATTTCATATGAATCTTACAGTCAGGAGCAAAAATATCAGCGTTCACCCTAGAACCTGACGCTAACTCCACTTGCCATTTGTTCCTTGCCCTAACCATAGATATTCCACTATATGCAACTAAAGTAGAAGAAATAAATGAGTCTGTAGCTCTAGTTTTGAATAAGATAAATACTTTCATACCTTGAGTATTTCCCTGAGCTTCAATAATTATGTTTTGGTGTTCAGCCTACTTCTGATCCAAAGTTGCGAAAATACGGTGGTTCCTGGCAGAATCACCAATTGTCACTTTCGACCTAGTTGGCTTAGGTCCAACCTTCAGCTTATCCCAGTTAGGGTACTGAGACTGATAATGACCTAACTGTCCACAACGAAAACACTCAATATATTTCTTGAATCCCATGTTCTAACCAGAAGGATTAGGAGATGGTTTATTACTCTACACACTTTGAGGTGGTTTAGATGGTCTAGCCTATTCTAAACACTTGGAGTCCTTATCAAACTTCTTCTTCTTGAATTTCCTACCTGAAAAATCCTAATTTTGCACTACTCTGCAGAGGCTTTTGACTCTTACTAACATTTAGAGTAGGTGGATTCATGCTAGTTTTGTATAAAGCCCCATGATATCTAGACTTCATTTCAATCAACTTTTCTCACTCCAAAGCTTCCTGCATAGTTAAAGGTCGAAAATTTCTCACTTCCTCCCCAATCTTGGGCATAAGTCCTTTGATGAAGTGTTGTATCATGGCCTTATCATTTTTTGCCCAACCAAAAAACTTGTTAAGCTCGTAGAACCTACATTCATAAGCTTCCACTATAGAGCCAAAATGTATAACCTGAAAGAACTCCTTTGCACGGGCCTAACGCCAATATTTAGACGTGAACCTTTGCTTGAAATTCTCTACAAAGGGTTCCCATGTAACAAGAGAAATGTCAATGGCCAGCTTCTCCAACTCCTATTCCCACCACAAGGAACCAAATCCCCTCAAATGCATAACCGTCCATCTTAATTTCATGTTACTCAAGTAACGATGTAAGACAAAGCATTGCTCAATATTTAGCAACCAAGCTTCTACCGCTATACCCTATTCTGTACCATTAAATAATGACCCGTTCATCTTCAAAAGATCCTTGAGCTGAGCTCTTGCCACTGGATCTTCTTCTAAAGGAAGGTTAATACCTTGCATAAGAGGTCTCCTATCATTCACTCCCCCACCAAGAATCTGGTTGTTAGCCTCAATATTATCGAGATGTTCTATAATCCTCTGAAGAACCATAGCTTGATCTGCCTAGTTATCCTGGTTGTTTCCAACCCCAGCATTTTGATCAAACTGATCATTCCCAGCAAAATTTTGGTGCCTAGGACCTCTACCACGGCCTCTGCCCTTGCCTTTGCCTCTACCTATGCCTCTTCTAGTAAGGTTATCCTGAGGAATGCCACATCCTTGAGTTCCTCTGGTGATGGGAGGTATAATAGAAACCTAAAAACAACTATCTATTAATACACATCGATAATAGGTTAAACCCTATAACCCAACAGTATTGGTTATTCTAACCCTGCTCTGATACCAAATGTAACACTACCACTAACAAAAAAATAAAATAAAATTTGAAACCAATAACAAGTACAATGAACGCAATAATTTTTTTATTTAATTCAACTTATTACAAGATCAAGTACAAAGATTGAACCGCTCTCAATCTGGAAACCTCAAAGTGAAAGATGATATCATCCAAATATGTTTCCATTAATATGCTAATACATAAAGAGTTCAGTACAATAATGAAGTACAACATCATTCTTAAACGCCTATATCCAACATAGGGACCCTAAATGCTGTTTCAAAAAGTAACTTCAACATTCGTCCTTAGCTACTTGTTAAACAACTCAAAGTACCTAGAAAAACATAGAGAAATGCAACAGAACACAAAAGGGGGCTCAGTAAACACTAAGTTGAAAAGTGTAATCCAACTGCATACATGTTAGAACAAACATATACATAACCATAATGCAGATATCTGATTCACTTTAACATAGTGCAGTTCCATCATTAATATGCAAGAAGTAAAAATTTACTTAACAATGCAAAATTAAACTTGCACTAAGAATAATCCATAAATGAATCATATATATATTGAGGTGTCATCGTTATGGCACTAAGATTCTGCATGCATGTATGGTATGCTCATTGTCAACACATAACGATATTCTCTATTATACTTGTCAATGACAGAATAGAGATATACCTTGTTCTTCATACTTAACCATATAGATTTAAGTCATAGGTAAGGCCAATTATCTTTTTAAAATGTAATTAACCTACCTAATTCACTTTAAAGTTATCATTGAATTAATTAACTGAATAGGATATACAAAATTCAGCCACCCTGATATATGTTCATCATAGCAATTCTTAAAATACACATCAAACAGATTTACAAAAGAATGTACATGCAATAGATATAAAATCAATATACAACATGATACTACATCCTTTAATCCATTCATAATACATCTTATTCTGCCAATTTCAAAAGTAACCTAGTTTTCTATAACAACAGGAACAAAACTTTAATATTGAGATCTCATAAATATAATTAACTGACATATCACCTTAATGATATTCACCAAATCTTAATACTACACAATTGAACCCTACTATAGTAATAAACTAGATTAATCTTCAAAATGACTAAGATAATAGAATTAGAGTAAATATGATATTCCTATTTTAAATGACTTTCATCAAACAAATATCATAAAACTAACTTTATTTGAAAACAATTTCCACCTCAATATTAGATGAAAAAAAAAAGACAAAACATCATCAGAATAATAAATCCAATTATATATATATATATATATATATATATATTCCATATGGTTAATATTTCAAACCCATTCAATTCCAGTATATAATGGTGTTTATTTCAACCTCTACTGACTTATATTTACTGTTTAAAAATATCACCTATTGTTCCATATCACAGTTTCCTACAACATTCTAATAAACAACTGTTCAATCATTACAAATATTATCATACAAATATAACTTAATCAATAATGCTAAGCTTTTATTTATCTTATTTCAAAATCCCAAATTGCAAATTCTACGTACTGTCAGCTTACAGACTTTAACCAATTTTCATTAATACATAAACATGTTCGACATAACTACTACCCAGTTCCAATTTACCAAACAACATAAGATAACTAAAATCCCAACAACATAAGAAATTCCAAAACATATCATATCAAAATTCCTGATTACACATGGTATCGGTTGTTCCCCTACCAACTCCTTATATGTTGATAACCATAATAACTATGTTGACAAAATAGAAACTCAACTATGTTTTAGATTGCAAACAAATTCTACAATCATAATGTCTAAGACTAGTGTCAGATAACAACAACCATGTAATTTTCCAAATATCATATGAACACCATAACAATTGACAAGTCATTCAATCTATGACCTTTGCTTATAAACATCTATTTAAATTACCTCATATTTCCACAAGTTTGCTAAGTCAGAGAAATAGATCCAAACCAATGACAATTCACAACCCCAAGTTTATTTCAACATATATCAACTAAGTGACAATATTAAAATCAAATCATAATATTCTACAATTACATGCTAATTAACATAATTTAGATTTCATACTAATTGTTCAATAAAATGCCTCGGCTCTTGACTACTATCATGAGATCAAAATTTAAGTGAACTCAAAATTGAGGTCGAGCCTCTCACATCTTTATCGTATAAGAGAGTTTTGATTCATTGGTGCTCACAAAGCTCGATGGAAGTTTTAAAACATAAGTGTTATTACACAATCCACGAGCATGCTAACTGTCGTGAGCATGTATTTCTCACACATCTTGACTCTGAGGAATACACAAGTATGTTGATATTTGTATATATAAACCATTTTACCTAAAGACCAAGCTCAAAACTAACCTATTCTTATTTTAACTGTGTCCCATGTCATATACTATGTGTATAAAAAAATATCAACAACATACATGGAAACAAAACACAAAAAGAACCACAGACTTTTAAAACTGAAAATGGAAACTCATATATTAAACATTAACTAAACCCAGATGCAAACAACAAAGCATTCAAATATATGTATTACCTATATCCAAATATGAATATATCCAAAACTCGGCAAATCAATTTCCCAATCCTACATACACCCATACTTGGGTATCGATAAGCATATTTTAACCACAAATTTCTTATTGTCTTCAACAAACTAACACTACAAGAATAGTAAAGGATTTAAGTTAGAAAATGCTGCCTACCTTAAATCACAGTAGGCGGAAAACCCCAAATAAACTTGATACAAAAGCCCAAAATGTCCAATTGAAAGAAATCTCCACAGAGCTACCACACAAAACTCGCAACCGACCTCCACAATGAAAGATAACAACGAAAAATCAAACATCAAATATTAAATAACTCCCGCTGAGAAATCTCCTTGCTCGACTCTATAATCAAGGATTTCTTTCCAACCAAAACCCTTCATGATGTCGATACTCCAATAATAGAACAAAAATGTTATGCATATGTAGAGCAATGAGGCTAAATTATTGACATTGCTTCCACAGAACCAATGCTTGAAAAAGTATGGTGATAAAACCTCCAATGCCATTAAAACCTAAGTTACTTACATTAATCCATCTGTGACACATCACAAACCGAGTACATATGACAGACCCATTACCACCACCATATTTTGGCTTTGAAAACAATGAACATATTACCATTAAACATAGCATTCAACACCCAATTATGGTTACTTGAAAATAAGAGGTAATAAAAAATAATTTTAAAATAAGAAAACTGAAAAATGTTTTTTCCAATCTCAATTTAGGGTATTTAAACCCTTTCAAAAATAAGTATATCTATATGCAATGCCAACTGCAGTTAGTAATGACAAGTCAATATAAGTCAGATAATCAAAACCAAAGCAATAATTCAACTCAAAATGTAGTTTACATCAAGTTTGAAACATAATAAACATAATCGATACCCAAACAACATGCAATTATAGTTTCACATCGTAACATCCTAAGTAACCTTCAAAACTAAAAAATTAGTTCTGAATAGAAAATACATTCATCATAAGTCTCGAGTTCCAAATGACTCAAAATATAACCAAGTTCTGTAATGAAAGACAACATATCTACAGAAATGAACTCTAAATAGAAAGGTCTAAAATGTTGATGAATAGAAGTAGTGGTCAGGCATGACACACCTCAAATTGTGCATGTCTATAGGTCACTTGCACAAATGTTGCAACTTGTTCAAAATGAAAATATTTCCCTTAAAGCTCTATTTGAGGTGCAAATGTATAATTCTTAGAAAAACCTACAACTAAAAGTATACAACCAAGTAGAAAATAATTTTTTCAATCACAAAATTGTTTAGCTTACCATTGTTCACCATGACAATGTTGGATATGTGGATATATCAATGGATGAAACTTGGTCATAAACTCATCATAACGTAATTCACTCTCCTTCAATACATTTTTTTAGGATTCATCTCCTATGTTATTTTGGTATGTCTCATATTCATATCTCATCCATGAAACTGGTGTCACTTCATTAATATTCTCAGTTTGCATTGAAAATTTATGTAAATCTTCATAATCTTCACACTAACTTTTGATGCATTACACTTTGAACTCATCTAAATATTCTAATTTACCACATAATATGGGCTTTACAAATTCTGTTGTATTGATAGGGATGACCAAATTAGGATCAAGTACTGCCATAATTTTTTTATATGATTGCAAGTGTAGACCAAATTCAACATGATTTCGATAACAAGAAGTTTCACTTATCTTATTTATGCATACAAAGGAAGGATGCAAACTCTCAAACATTCTCTGACATATTTTGACATTTGAAAATTCTTGCTTGAATGTTTAAAATAATTTACTTTGAGTTATAACTATAAAATGTTTTGGATATTCAATTTTTGCCCCTGTCTCTTGATCTTAATTTGTATAGTATCACATCTATTGGAACACAAGAATGCATGGTCAAAAATTCAATAACTTATATTTTTACATCTTCAAAAATTTTGTCTTTTCGAGGAAATCTATAAATATTCACCCAATTATTCTCAATGTTATCATCTAGCATATTTCTCCTCTTGATGTATCTCTAAATAGTTCTTCTAGATATATTTAGTACATCAAAAATTGTATGTACCTATTTTCTATGTGTCAATTTACTACTCTATATAGTAGTCATAAATGCTTTACATACATTACTCAAATCACCTCCTTGAGTTGTGTTGTCAATTTTGTTATAATCTTTTGGCAAGTTTTCAACTATTGTTTTATTAATATTATGCACATGGTTTTTCCTATTATCAACACCCAACAACTCCAAAATAGGTCACATATCTTTTGACAATGCTTTGTAATAGTGTTATCATTTATCATATGTTAAGATGGAATTTGGTTAAGAAGTAGTTCCTCAACCAAATCCATCAAATTTGCTATGCCTTTTAATTTGTTTCTATTATTAGAACTTCCAATTTCTTCCTCTTCATTACTTTCATCCTCTTCATGAATCTCATCCTCTTTAGGAAATTTAGTAGGTAGGTTTTGGTTACATTTTGTATGACCTTTCATTTTTTCATCTCTTATTCTATCATATTTTCTTGATCTTCTCCTTGCACTGCCCATTGAATACTTTAATCTATAGAAGGAAAATAATAATTTAGATTTCACTAAGTACTAGCTAATGCTTCAATATAGAATACATAAAAATAAGTATACAAGAAAAAAACACTATAAAAATATTCGATCCTTTGCAGTTGTGTTTAAATCCGCAAAATAGTTTCTAAAAATGACTTCAAAATTCATTGTGTTTTGAAAGTGCTCTTTTATTTTTTTACTGTTTTCTATATTTATTAAAAGAAGGAAAAAAAATTAGTTTATATGAAATAACCAAATTAACTGCTAGCAGTTTGATAAGCTGATGGAGTTTATGACGGAAACACTTTCAGTTATAATAGTTTTGGCTGGAAGGGTTTCAGCCGTAACTATCTATGTGGCATCCTAAGTGGTAGCCACACAAGCAAAAGAAGAAATTCTACAAACATCTCACTTTGAAGGTCAATTTGACCTACTAAAATGAAGTTTAAAAAAAAACTAAAAATATACTTCTATAGGTCTTGGAGTCAAGATTATGATCATATAATTTTTTTTATTGTTTTGATTACAGATAATATGTTATAATTTGAAAATATTACAAGTAGGTATTTTAAGGTTCAGGAAGATGTCTATTCAAAAATAGAAAAAAAATAGTAAACATGTTCAAAATTTATTATTTTGTAATGGTGCACTAGAGGAGAGAGTCTTCTTCAAGAATATGTAATTTCTTATAAAAAATATGTCGATTTGTTGGAAATAGTTTGACGAGAGAAAAAAATTGTCAATTTTTGATAACTTTGACATTGACCAATTGTAACTTGAAAAATATTAGCTGAATTTCATTTTTTCTTTTTTGGTGCATGAGGTACACAGGTCAACTCTAAAATATTCCATAATTAGACCAAAATATGATCATTTGCATATATTTCTTTGACAGGAAAAAAACTCTATATTTTTAGCATTAAAAAAAATTAAAAATAGACATTAAAATTCAAAAATAAATAAAGTTTTAACTCAAATATTTTTAAAAAAATTACAGATATAAAATTCATCCAATTTTACACATTTCATTAGTTTACATCATCTTCAAATTCTAAACACATATGAAATTTTATGTTCTTAAAGTTGAAGAGTTTAAATTCTAATATCACTTTCTTTTATAAAAGGTGACACAAGTTTGTGCTTTTACCCTATAGCATTTGAAATTTCATGAATAGCCGTCACGAGCTCCAAGTTATGACCCTTAGAAGATTGACCTCGAAATCCACTTAGAGCACCTTGGAGACTCTTAGGTATGGGGTGGCCACGAATGATGGATGCTTCTGCAGCTAGAACAAGGGTGTCACTAGGGTTCACCCACCCATATAAAGCTAATGGAATTGATGATTTGATTCCAAGAATAGTAGTTTCAAAGTTATGCTATGATGCACCTATAAACTAAGGCACATTGCGAGTTTTGGCATCAAGCAAGATCACAGTGCTGAATCCAAATGGAATGTGAGCTATCAAAAATGAGATAGATTATTTTAGGCTTTAGCATGACCAACCTATAGAATTCAATGATTCATCGATAGCCCTCACAAGCTTTGAGTTATGACTCTCAGAAGATTGACCTTGAAACATACTTAGAGCACCTTGGAGACTCTTTGGTAAAAGGTGGCTATGAAAAATAGAGGGTCTCTACCACTAGAACAAAGGTATCGCTAGGGTTTACCCATCCATCTGGAGCTAATGGCACTGACATTTCATTTCCAAGATTAGAGCTTTCAAAGTTATGCTGTGATGCACCTATGAACTAAAGTACACTACAAGTTTTTGTATTGAGTGAGATCACTATGTTGAATCCAAAAAGAATTTGATCTCTCAAAAATGAGATAGGTTATTTTATTGCTCAGCATGACTATCCTATAGAATTTTATGTTTCATTGATAGAACTCATAAGCTCTGAGTTACAACCCTCAGAAGATTGACCTTGAAATGCACTTAGAGCACCTTGAGGACTCCTTGGTATGGGGTGGCCATAAAAAATGGAAGCTCTCCACAGCTAGAAAAGGGTATCACTATAAGGGTTCATTCACCCATTTAGAGCTAATGGCACTGATGATTCAATGTCAAGATTAGTGATTTCAAAGTTACACTATGATGCACCTATGAACACACTATGAGTTTTGGCATCGACCAAGATATTTGTGTTGAATCCAAATGAAATGTGATCTCTTGAAAATGAGATAGGTTATTTTATTCCTTGTCATGATTTTCCTATAGAATTTGACATTTCATTGATAGTCCTAATGAGCTCTAAGTTACAACCCTTGAAAGATTGACCTTAAAACATACTTAGAGCACCTTTGGGACTCCTCAGTATGGGGTGGCCATGAATGATGGAGGCTCTTTGTGGCTAGAAAAATGGTTTCATTAGGTTTTATCCACTGATCTAGAGCTAATGGCACTAATGATTCAATTCCAAGATCAACAGTTTCAAAGTTACACTGTGATGCACTTGTGAACTGAGGCACACTGCAAGTTTTAGCATCGAGCAAGATCATTGTGCTGAATCTAAATAGAATATGATCTCTTAAAAATGAGATAAGTTATTTTAGCCCTTGATATTACCATCCTAGAGAATTTGAAATTTCATTGATAGCCATCATGAGCTTTGGGTTATGACCCTTGAAAGATTGACATCAAAATGCACTTAGAGAACCTTAGGGACTACTCAGTATGGGGTGGTTGCAAACAATGGAGGCTCTCAGTGGTATGAACAAAGGTGTCACTAGGGTTCATTTTCCCATCCAAAGTTAATGGTGATGATGATTCGATGCCAAGATCAACGATTTCAAAGTTACATTGGGATGAACCTGTGAAGTAAGGCACACTACAAGTTTTAGCATCGAGCAAGATCGTTGTACTAAATCCAAATTGAATGTCATCTCTTTCAACTAAGATATTTTATTTTATTTCTCAGCATGACCATCATGGAGCATTTGAAATTTTATTGATAGCCCTCATGAGCTCTGAGTTACGACCCTCGAAAGATTGACCTCAAAATGCACTTAGAGCAGCTTGGGGACTCCTCAATACAAGGTGGCCACAAAAAATGGAGGTGCTCTATAGTGGGAACAAGGGTGTCATTAGGGTTCATCCACCCATCTAGACCTAATGGAATTGATGATTTGATACCAAGATTAACAGTTTCAAAATTATGTTGCAATGCACCTATGAATTGAGGCACACTATGAGTTTTGACATTGAGTGAGATTGTTGTGCCAAATCCAAATGGAATGTGATCTCTCAAATATGAGATAGGTTAAATTATTCCTTAGCATGATTGTCCTATATCTTTCACTATTTCATCAATAGCCCTTACGAGCTCTGAGTTACAACCCTCAGAAGATCGACCTAGAAACACACTTAGAGCACCTTGGGGACTCCTCAGTATAGAGTGGCTGCAAATGATGGAGGCTCTCCATGGCTGAAACAAGAGTGTCATTAGGTTTCACCCACCATCTAGAGCTAATGAAACTGATGATTTGGTTTTAATATTAGTGGTTTCAATGTTACATTGTGAGTTTTGGCATCAAGCGAGATCACTGTATTGAATACAAATGGAATGTGAACTATCAAAAATGAGATAGGTTGTTTTAGGCCTTAGAATGACCATCCTATAACATTCAATTTTTCATCGATATCACTCACAAGATTCGAGTGATGACTCTCAAAAGATTGACCTCAAAATGTAGTTAGAGCACCTTGGGGACTCTTTGGTAGAGGGTAGCTGCAAACAATGGAGGCTCTCTACCACTAGAACAAGGATGTCACTAGGGTTTACCCATCTATATAGAGCTAATGGAATTGACAATTCAATTCCAAGATCAGTACTTTCAAAGTTATGCTGTGATGCACTTGTGAACTAAGGCACACTACAAGTTTTGGCATTGAGTGAGATCGCTATGCCGAATCTAGAAAGAATTTGATCTCTCCAAAATGAGATAGGTTATTTTATTGTTTAGCATGACTATCTTATAGAATTTTATGTTTCATTAATAGCCCTCATAAGCTCTAAGTTACAACCCTCTAAAGATTGACCTTGAAATGCACTTAGAGAACCTTGAGGACTCCTTGGTATGGGATGGCCATAAACAATGGAAGCTCTCTACAACTAGAAAAGGGTGTCACTAGGGTTCATCCACCCCTTTAGAGCTAATGGCGCTAATGATTCAATGTCAAAATAAGTGGTTTCAAAGTTACACTGTGATGCACCTATGAATTGAGGCAAACTATGAGTTTTGGGATCAACCAAGATCTTTGTGTTGAATCCAAATGAAATGTGATCTCTTGAAAATGAGATAGGTTATTTTATTCCTTGGCATGATTGTCCTATAGAATTTGACATTTCATTGATAGTCCTCACAAGATCTAAGTTACAACCCTTGAAAGATCGACCTTGAGACACACTTAGGGCACCTTGGGGACTCCTCAGTGCGAGGTGGCTGTGAATAATGAAGGCTCTCTATGGCTAGAAAAAGGGTGTCATTAGGTTTTATCCATTGATCTCAAGCTAATGGCACTGATGATTCAATTCCAAGATCAATGGTTTGAAAGATACACTATGATGCACTTGTGAACTGAAGCACACTGCAAGTTTTGGCATCGAGCAAGATCATTGTGTTGAATCTAAATAGAATATGATATCTTGAAAATGAGATAGTTTATTTTAGCCCTTGGAATGACTATCCTAGAGTATTTTACATTTCATTAATAGCCATCACGGGCTTTGACTTATGACCCTTAAAAGATTGACATCGAAATGCACTTAGAGAACCTTAGGGACTCCTTGGTATGGGGTGGTTGTGAACAATGGAGGCTCTCAATGGTACAAAAAAGGGTGTCACTAGGGTTCATTGGCCCATCCAAAGTTAATGGTGTTGATGATTCGATGCCAAGATTAGTGGTTTCAAAGTTACATTGGGATGCACCTGTGAACTAAGGCACACTGCAAGTTTTACCATCGAGAAAGATCACTATAATAAATCTAAATAGAATGTCATATCTTTCAATTGAGATATGTTATTTTATTCCTCAACATGACCATTTTGGAGCATTTGACATTTCATTGATAGCCCTCATGAGCTTCAAGTTATGACCCTCGAAAAATTGACCTCAAAATGCACTTATAGCATCTTTGGGACTCCTTAATACAAGGTGGCCATGAATGATGGAGGGGCTCTATAGTGGGAACAAGGGTGTCATTAGGGTTCATCCACCCATCTAGACGTAATGGAATTGATGATTTGATGCCAAGATTAGCAGTTTCAAAGTTACATTGTGATGCACCTATGAACTGAACCACACTATGAGTTTTGGCATTGAGTGAGATTGTTGTGCCAAATCCAAATGGAATGTGATCTCTCAAATATGAGATAGGTTAAATTATTCCTTATCATGAGTGTCCTATAGCTTTCACTATTTCATCAATAGCCCTTATGAGCTCCGAGTTATGACCCTCGAAAGATCAACTTAGAAACACACTTAGAGCACCTTGGGGACTCCTGAGTACAGAGTGGTTGTTAATGATGGAGGCTCTCCATGGATGAAACAAGAGTGTCATGATGTTTCACCCACCATCTAGAGCTAATGAGACTGATTATTTGGTTTTAATATTAGTGGTTTCAAAGTTACATTATGATGCACCTGTGAACTAAGGCGCACTGTGAGTTTTGGCATTGAGCGAGATCACTGTACTGAATCCAAATGGAATGTGATCTCTCCAAAATGAGATAGGTTATTTTAATTCTTGGCATAACCATCTTGTAGCATTTGATTTTTTATCAATAACCCTCACTAGTTCCAAGTTACAACCCTCAAAAGATCAACCTCAGAATGCACTTTGAGTAACCATGGGACTCCTCGATATGGGGTTGCTACAAATGATAGATGATATCTATGGCTACAACAAGGATTTCAATAAGGTTTATCCACCCAACTAGAGATAATGGCACTGAAGATTCAATGCCACAATTAGCAATTTCAAAGTTACATTGTGATGCACCTATGAATTGAGGCACACTATGAGTTTTTGTATTGAGCAAGATCACTATGCCAAATCCAAATAGAATATGATCTCTCAAAAATAAGATAGGTTATTTTTTTCTCTATATGAATATCTTGTAGTATTTGAAATTTCATTGATAGCACTTATGAGTTCTAAGTTACGACCCTGAGAAGATCGACCTCGAAACACACATAGAGCACCTTGGGGACTCCTTGATATGGGGTGATTGTAAATGATGGAGACTCTCTATAGCCAAAATAATGGTGTCACTATAGTTCACCCATCCATCCAAAGCTAATGGTACTGAAAATTCAATTCCAAGATCACTGGTTTTAAAATTACAATAGGATGCACCTATGAACTGAGGCATATTGTGAGTTTTGCCATTAAGTGAGATCATGGGCTGATTCAAAATGGAATGTGATGTCTCAAAAATGAGATAGGTTATTTTATTCCTTGGCATGACTATCCTATAGATTTTCATGTTTCATCAATAGCCCTCATGAGCTCCAAGTTATGACCCTTAGAAGATTGACCTTGAAACATATTTAGAGCACCTTGGGGGCTCCTCAGTATGAGGTGGCTATGAATGATGGAGGCTCTCCATAGCTATAAAAATGGTGTCACTAGGGTTCACCCACCCATCTAGACCTAATGGTGTTGAAGATTTGATTCCAGGATTAGTAGTTTCAATGTTACGCTGTGATGAGCCTCTAAACTAAGGCTCACTACAAGTTTAGGCATCGAGTGAGGTCACTATGCCAAATCCAAACATAATGTGATCTCTCAAAAAATAGATAGGTTATGTTATTCCTTGGCATGACCATCTTGTAGCATTTTAAATTTCATTGATAGCCCTCATGAGCTTTGAGTTATGACCCTAAGAAGATCAACCTCGAAATGCACTTAGAGCACCTTAGGTACTTCTTGGTTTGGGGTGGCTGCGAATGATGGAGGCTCTCTACAGCTGGAAGAAGGGTGTCACTAGGGTTTACCACCCATCTTAAGCTAATGGTGCTAACAATTTGATTCCAAGATCAACGATTTATAAGTTACACTGTGACGCACCTATGAACTGAGGCACACTATGAGTTTTGTATCGAGTGAGATCACTATGCCGAATCCAAAGAAAATGAAATCTCTTGAATTGGCATAAGCATCTTATATCATTTAATGCTTCATTGATAGCCCTCACCAACTCTGAGTTACGACCCTCAGAAGATTGACCTTAAAATGCACTTAAAGCACCTTGGGGACTCCTTGGTATGGGGTGGCCGTGAATGATGGAGGCTCTTCATAGCCAAAAAAAGGGTGTAACTAGGGTTAGTATTAATTAAAAACATTATTTTTTTCCTCTCTCAAGTTTTTTTCATTGGACATAGTGCAAGGTTGGTGTTAGTATATATTAAAATCATCATTTTTTTGTCTCTCCACATAAATTGCATTAAGTAAAATCATCTTTATTTCTTACATTAAATAAAAAAGTTTACATTTAAAACATCTCAATTGTTTCATCATTATTGCATCAATACACAAATTTCAAAAATTGTAGTGTAAACAATAGCAGTGTCAAAAATTGTAGTGTCAAAAATCGTAGTGTCAAAAATAGAATAGATTTTTCTTCATTCTACTCCTTATTTAGTTTTTAATCTTCATGCATGGCTACTCTTCATGATGTACCTACATTCTAATTTCATAAAAAATATTAGTAACTAATTCTATTAAACAAGATAATCATTGGTTCACTGAATCATTATGAGCAAACATAAGAAGTAAATATACCTAGTCGAGTCTTCTAGTAGGGTTCTCTCTCTATTCTAGGGTCTCCAATAGGGCTTTATGATCAGCATTAGTAATAGTAATAATTTATTTTACTTTTGGTCTTCCTTGATGCTTCAATAATTTCACATTCATTGTTATAATAAGATGAAAATATATGAGAATTGTTTTGTGCTTCTGATAGTCTTTGAATGCAAGAATTCCATTCCTTCTAAGCATGTATGTCTGTAATCATGTTCCAGCAACAACCACTAAACTAGTAGGATATGTGAATCCATCATCATATGTGATCAATTGTGAAATCTTTTTTTTACCTCTTACACAATGTACTAACCACTAATCTAATTTATCATCATTCCCTTGTGGTGCAACAAATGCAAAGACATCTCTTGCTTGAAGAAGATCTGATAGATGGTTATGCTCAAGTGAACTTTCCATGTCATCATTTCTGATAGAGGATATAATAGACAATGGAGTAAGATAATGTGGAGCCCATGTGTCCACCCACTCACTGGACTCACAATGATCCCAATCATACTAGAAACAACTAGGACAAAATTAAGCTAGTTGTCATGTCCAAATGGTCCATGTACTAGAATCAAAGCTTTGAAATGAATGCATTTTTTATGAGTCTCTCACTATAGCACAATTTGATCTATAACCTATGGACCCTTCCTCAAACAATCAAAATAACCTATGTATTACTAAATCAAGAGTCCCCCCTCTGATAATGCTGAACTACACCAATCAATAATACTACCAGCATCAAGAAGTTTTGCTCCTGAAATATTCAATTGGTCCTTAACTTGAGCTCTCTTTACACATACCCCTACTCCATCATGTTCCCCTTTCCCATGGACGAACTCAAAAAAACTCCAAATATGAGGTACCCTGCTCTCTACATGCATCCTACACAACCAATAAAACATGTTACCATTCTTAAATTGACCTATGCAATTATTTAACCAAATGATATGTCTATCCATAGCAATGTCATGCTCCTATAAGAAAGAAAAATAATTCTCGAAACAATGTTGCACAAACTCGTAAGAGTGAGATCTATCATCACTCATATGAAAATGGTACTCTCTAATAATCTTCCAATTATCTTCACACTATCAAGAGCATGTCGATATGTGATGTGGACAAAAATAGCACTCTGAATGGAGTTGTAATACTGAGTTTGTGTCTCATTTTGAGGCTACAATGTATAGTTCTCAAAAAATTCAACAACTGATATAATAGTGCCAATGGAAAAAGTCTCCTTGCACAATCTAAATTGTTGACCCAACCACTGAGACCTATGACTATGTCTTGCATACTTGTAAAAAATATTTGTCTTGAAATTTGAAATAAAACAAGCCACACTAATTCCTTTTGCAACCAGTTCACATCTAGATCCCTCACTTGTACTCTTCAATGTATATTTCACCATTTCATATACCATTTTTTTTTACTATTTTCTTCCCAAGATCGTGTTTGAACCCCTCATGGAATCATGTGTCAAACTTGGATAAGCCACCACATTTTGAACACTTCTCATTTAAGCAAGAATCTCTATAAAAGAAACAACCATCAACTCTACAACATAAAAATTGATCTAGCAAGTCTCTTGATGATTTTCGAAGCCCACCAACACCACAATTATCTAACATTTGTCTAAGTTATGCAAAGTATAATGGATGGAGCTTAATAGTTCATGATGCATAGAAAAATTGACATGTTATTTGCAACAATATGTATTTCAAATTTTAAGTGGCACACAATAAAATGACTTCAAAGATTCAAAAGACCTTTGTGATATATGCAATCTTGGATGAAACTCTCTAAATTCTTTGAAAAAAATAATTTGACTTACCTCCAAATAATGTCTAGGATGTGGCATGGAGTCTCTAATGCTAATTCTCAACTTTAACACTTCTTTAGCATTGGGTGATACTCTTGAGCTAGAGTGCCAAAATAGTGTAATTTCTTCCTTCACATCATCAGATGGCTTTTTATCAAAACGTGGAAGTCTCCTACCAAAAGCTCATGTTTTTTGAAGAGGATAATCAATTCTCTCTTGAGATCATCAATTCTCTCTTGTCTACTAGGTGCTCTTTTCAAAGTAGTATGATTTAGGTTCAAGTCAATACAAGTTTGTCTCATATATATACTCTTTCTCAAATGATGACTTACCAAAGAGGTTGTAATAACCCTTTGAGCAACTCTCTTATCCTTCTCCTTGATATTTTTTCCAATGCTATTGAGAGCACTAAAAAGATTCTTCACAATAATGACATTTCTTTCCAATTTTTTATTGACATGAATCTTCAATTTGTAAATGATAGGTCTCATCTTTTGCATCTTTAATAAGTGCATAAAAAGTTGAGACTACTCCACTACTGTCTTGTTGTCAAAAATCATCTTATATAGTCTTTAAGCCCATAACTGAATGGTTCTTTGTGATTTTTTCCCTACCAAATTGGTAATAATCATTTCATCAATTTAAATTATCCATTTTGGTATTCTAGAACCTTCATGTCAATTATAATAAGGAGATTTGTAACATTCCTATGCATTGACACATTTCGATGCATTTCGTGACAACATATGTCCCTAGTTTCCCTAAGACCCCTAGGGACCAATTTGGTTGGTTCGAATGCATCAAAAGATGTTAGAGGTTAACCTATGACCCCTTTCAATGCATTTCATGACAAAATATGTCCCTAGGGGCCCTAGGACCCCTAGGGACTAATTTGGTTAGTTTGAATGCATCGATAGGGGTCATAGGTTAACCTATGACTCCTTTTGACAAATTTTGTGACAACATATGTTGCTAGGGGTCTTAGGAGCCCTAGAGACCCATTTGGTTGGTTTAAGTGCTTTGAAAGGGATCATAGGTTAACTTATGACCCCTTTAGATGCATTTCATGATAGCATATGTCCCTAGGAAGCCTAGGACCCCTAGGGACCAATTTTGTTTGTTCGAATGTATTGAAAGTGGTCAAAGGTATGCCTATGACCACTTTCGATGCATTTCATGACAACATATGTCCCTAGGGGCCCTAGGACCCCTTAGGAATGATTTGATTGGTTTGAATGTGTTGAAACGGGTCATAGGTTAGCCTATCACCCTTTTCGATGCATTTGATGATAACATATGTCCTTAAGACACCTAGGGAAGATTTGGTTGGTTCTAATGTGTCAATAGGGGTTAGAGATTAGCTTATGACCACTTTTGATGAATTTCACGACAACATATGTCCCTAGAGGCATTATGAACCCTAGGGACCAATTTGGTTGGTTTGAATGCGTCGATAGGGGTTATAGGTTAACCTATGACCCCTTTTGACACATTTTGTGACAACATATGTTGCTAGGGGCCCTAGGAGCCTTAGGGACCCATTTGGTTGGTTTGAGTGCTTTGAAAGGGATCATAGGTTAACCTATGACCCCTTTAGATGCATTTCATGAAAACATATGTCCCTAGGAAGCCTAGAACCCCTAAGGGCCAATTTGGTTTGTTTGAATGCATCGAAAGGGATCAGAGGTATGCCTATGACCACTTTCGATGCATTTCATGACAACATATGTCCCTAGGGTCCCTAGGACCCCTTAGGACTGATTTGGTTGGTTTGAATGTGTTGAAAGGGATCATAGGTTAGCCTATGACCCTTTTCAATGCATTTGATGACAACATATGTCCCTATGACACCTAGGGAAGATTTGGTTGGTTCTAATGTGTTGATAGGGGTTAGAGGTTAGCTTACGATCACTTTCAATGAATTTCATGACAAAATATGTCCCTAGGGGCCTTACAAACCCTAGGGACCGATTTGGTTGGTTTGAATGTGTCAGACCCCTAGGGACCAATTTGGTTAGTTTGAATGCATAAAAAGTGGTCAGAGGTTAATGTGTGAACCCTTTTGACTCATTTTTCCCTTTTGATGCATTTTGTGATAACATATGTGCCTAGGGGCCCTAGCACCAATAGGCATTAATTTGGTTGGTTCAAATGCATTGAAAGGGGTCAGAGGTTAGCCTATAAACCCTTTCAATGCCTTTCATGACAACATATGTCCCGAGGGGCCCTACGACCTCTACTAACCAATTTGGTTGGTTCAAATGCATTAAAAGGCATCAGAGGTTAGTCTATGACCCCTTTTGATGAATTTTGTGACAAAAAATGTCCCTAGGGGTGCTATGACCCCTATGGACTAATTTTTTTTGCTCGAATGCATCGAAAGGGGTTAGATGTTAGCCTATGACTCCTTTCAACTTTCAACCAACCAAATGGGTCCTTAGGGGTCCTAAGGCCGTTAGGGACATATGTTGTCACGAAATGCATCGAAAGGGGTCATAGGCTAACCTCTAACCCCTTTTGACGCATTTGAACCAACCAAATCGATCCCTAGTGGTCCTATTCAAACTAATCAAATCAGTCCCTAGTGGTCTTAGGACCACTAGGGACCGATTTGGTTGGTTCATATGCATCAAAAGGGGTTAGAGGTTATGACCACTAGGGACTGATTTGCTTGGTTTGAGTACATCGAAAGGGGTTACAGGTTAACCTATGACACCTTTCAATGCATTCTATGACAATATATGTGTGTAGGGGCCCTAGGACCCCTAAGGATCGATTTGGTTGGTTCGAATGCATTGATTGGGGTCAAAGGTGAATCTATGACCCATTTCAATGCATTTCATGACAACATATGTGCCTAGGTGCCCTAGGAACCTTAGGGAATGATTTGGTTGGTTCAAATGATTCAAAAGGGGTCAAAGGTTAACCTATGACCCCTTTCAATGCATTTTGTGATAAAATATATCCCTAGGGGCCTTAGGACCCCTAGAGACCCATTTGTTTAGTTCGAATGCATCAAAGGGGTCAAAAGTTAGCCTATAACTCCTTTGATGCATTTTGTGAAAACATATGTCACTAGGGGCCCTAGGACCCTTAAGGATCCATTTGGTTGGTTCTAATGTGTCGAAAGGGGTTAGAGGTTTGCCTATGACACCTTTTGATGCATTTTGTGATAGCATATGTCTAAAGGCTCCCTAGGACCCCTAGGGACCCATTTGGTTGGTTCGGGTGCATCCAAATTCCTTTTGACATATTTCTTGAGAACATATATCCCTAGGGGCCCTTCAACCCCTAGGGAAAATTTTGGTTGGTTTGAATGCATCAAAATGTGTCACAGGTTAGCCTATGACCCCTTTTGACACATTTTGTGATAGTATATGTGCTTAGGTTCCCTATGAACACTAGGGACCAATTTGGTTGGTTTGAATGTGTAAAGAGGGGTTAAAGTTTAACCTATGACACTTTTCGATGCATTTCGTGACAACAGATGTGCCTAGGTGACCTAGGACCCCTAGGGACCCATTTTGTTGGTTAAAACAAGTTAATAGAGGTCAAAGGTTAGCCTATGACTCCTTTCGATGCATTCCATGATATAATATGTCTCGAGCAGCCCTAGGACCCCTAGGGACTAATTTGGTTAATTCAAATGTGTCAATAGGATTTAGAGTGTACCGTATGACCCCTTTCGACGCATTTTGTGACAACATATGTCTCTAGGAGCCTTAGGACCCCTAAGGACCAATTTGGTTGGTTTTAATGCACCGAATGGGGTTAGAGGCTAATCTATTACACTATTTCATACATTTTGTGACAACATATGTCCCTAAGGGCCCTAGGACCACTAGGGAACCATTTACTTAGTTTGAATGCATCAAAAGCAGTCAGCGTTTAACCTATGACCCGTTTTGATGTGTAGGGACCTATTTGGTTCGTTTGAATGTGGGTTAGGGATAAACCTATGGCTCATTTTGATGCATTTTATGACAACATATGTCCCTAGGGGACCTAGAACCCCTAGGTACCCATTTGCTTGCTTCAAATGCATCGAAAGGTCTTAGAGATTAGCTTATGACCCCTTTCGACACATTATGTGATGACATATGTCCCTAGGGGCCCTAAGAGTCTAGGGATCGATTTGTTTATTTTGAATGTGTCAAAAAGGGTCAAAGGTTAACCTATGGCCCCTTTCAATGTAGTTCATGACAACATATGTGCCTAGGGGCCCCATGAACCCTAGCAACTAATTTTGTTGTTTCAAATGTGTTAAAAGAGGTCAAAAGTTAGCCTTTTACCCCTTTCAATGCATTTCATGACAACATATGTCTTTAGCGACCCTAGGACCCCTAAGGAAGGATTTGGTTGGTTCAAATGTGTCAAAATGGGTCATACTTTAACATATGACCCCTTTCGATGCATTTCATAACAACATATGTCCCTAGGGGCACGATGACCCCTAGGGAATGATTTGGTTGGTTTGAATGCATCAAAAGGGGTCAAAGGTTAGCCTATGACCCCCTTCAATGAATTTTGTGACAACATATGTCCTCAGGGGCCCTAAGACCCCTAGAAAATGATTTGGTTGGTTTAAATGCATCAAAAGGTGTCATAGGTTAGCCCATGACCCCTTTCAACACAATTTTTGAAAAGTTATGTGCCTAGGGGACCTAGGACCCATAAGGATTGATTTAGTTTGTTCAAATGTGACTAAAGGAGTCAGAGGTTAACTTGTGACATCTTGTGACACATTTCATGACAACATGTCTCTAGGGGCCTTAGGACCCCTAGGGACCAATTTTTTTTGTTCGAATGCATTTAAAGTGTTCAAAGGTTAACCTATGACACCATTTGATGCATTTTGTGACAGCATGTCCGTAGGGGCCCTAAGACCACTAGGGACCCATTTAGTTGACTCAAATGTGTTGAAAGTGGTCAGAGCTTAACCTATGACCCCTTTTGATGTGTAGGGACTGATTTGGTTGGATTGAAACATTGAAATGGGTCAGAGATTAACCTATGACCCCTTTCAACACATTTTGACTCAACATATGTAAATAGGGGTCCTAAAACCCCTAGGTACCCATTTGGTTGGTTTGAATGTGTCAAAAGGGGTTAGAGGTTAGCCTATGACCCCTTTTGATGCATTATGTGATGGCATATGTCCCTATGGACCCTAGGACCCCTTGGGATTGATTTGGGTGGTTTGAATGCATCGAAAGGGGTCAGAGATTGACCTATGACTCCTTTCAACACATTTCACAATAACATACATGCCTAGGGGTCAGAGGACCCCTAGGAATCAATTTTTTTTGTTCAAATGTGTTGAAAGGGTTTGCAGGTTAGCCTTTTACCCCTTTTGACATATTTCATTACAACATATGTCCCTAAGGTCTCTAGGGCACCTAAAGAATAATTCGGTTATTTTGAATGCATCAAAAGGGGTCGTACCTAGGACCGCTAGCGACCAATTTGGTTGGTTTGAATGTGTTGAAAGGGGTAAAAGGTAAGCTTATGACCCCTTTTGATGCATTTCATGACAACATTTTTCCATAGGGGCCCTAGGACCCCTAGGGAATGATTTAGTTGGTTTAAATGCATTGAATGGTGTCATAGGTTAGCCTTTGACCCCTCTCAAACATTTTGTGACAATGTATGGACCTAAAGGACCTAGGACCCCTAGGGACCAATTTAGTTTATTCAAATGTGTTGAAATGGGACCCCTTTCGATGCATTTTGTTATAGCATATGTGCCTAGGGGCACTAGAACCCATTTGGTTAGTTTGAAAGCATCGATACGGGTTAGAGGTTAGCCTATGACCCTTTTTCATGTATTTTATGACAACATATGTCCCTAGATACTCTAGGATCCCTAGGGATTGATTTTGTTAATTTGAATTTGTCGATAGGGGTTAGAGGTTAGTCTATGACCCCTTTTGACGCATTTTGTAACAATATATGTCCCTAGAGGCCCTAGGACCCCTTGGGAATGATTTGGTTAATTCAAGTGCATTGATAGGGGTCAGATGTTAGCCTATGACCCCATTCAATGCATTTCATGACAACATATGACCCTAGGGGCCTTAAGACCCCTAGAGACTATTTTTTTAGTTCAAATGCGTCAAAAGGGGTCATAGGTTAACCTATGACACCTTTTGATGCATTTTGTGACTACATATGTTTTTAGGGGCCCTAGGACCCCTAGGGATTGGTTTAATTGGCTAGAATGCATTGAAAGGGGTTAGAGGCTATCCTATGACTCCTTTCAACATGTATTTACCAATTTGGTTGGTTTGAATGCATCAAAATGGGTCATATATTTAGCTATGAACTCTTTTGACATATTTTGTGACAACATATGTCCCTAGTGGTCCTATGACCCCTAGGTACCCATTTGGTTGGTTTGAATGCATTAAAAGGGGTTAGAGGTTAGCCTATGACCCTTTTTGATGCATTATATGACAACATAAGTCTCTAGGGGCCCTAGGAACCCTAGGTACCCATTTGGTTGCTTCAAATGCATGAAAGGGTGTCAAAGGTTAACATATAACCCCTTTCCATTCATTTCATTAAAACATATGTGTCTAGGGGCCCTAGGACCCCTAGGGACTGATTTAGTTGGTTCAAATGTGTTGCAAGGGTTTAGACAATAGCATATGACCCAATTCAATGAATTTCATTACAACATATGTCCCAAGTGGCCCTATGACCTCTACAAAATGATTTGGTAGGTTAAGATGCATTGAAAGGGGTCATACGTTAGCTTATGACACCTTTGGATGCATTACGTGAGAACATATGTCCCTAGGGACCCTAAGACCCCTAGGGACAAATTTCTTTGGTTCAAATGCATTGAAAGGGGTTAGAGCATAACCTGTGACCCCTTTTGATGCATTTCATGATAACATATCTGCCTATGGGCACTATGATGCTTATGGACCTATTTGGTTGGTTCACATGGGTCGATAGGGGTCCAAGGTTAACCTATAACACCTTTCAACACATTTTGTGACAACATATGTGCCTAGCGGCCCTAGGACCCCTAGGGATCCATTTGTTCTTTTAGAATGCATTGATAGGGGGTCAAAGATTAACCTATGACCCCTTTCGATGCATTTTGTGACAACATATGTCATTAGGGACCCTATGACCCCTAGGGACCCATTCAGCTGGTTCAAATGAGGTAAAAGAAGTCATAGATTAACTTATGACCCCTTTTGATGTATTTCATGATAACATATGTCCCTAGCAGCCCTAGGACTCCTAGGGAGTGATTTGGTTGGTTCAAATGCATCAAAAGGGGTTAGATGTTACCCTATGACCCCTTTCAATCCATTTTATGACAACATATGTCCGTAGGGGCCCTAGGACCCCTATGGACCCATTTGGTTTGTTCAAATGTAAGGGCCCTACGACTCCTAGTGACCAATGAAAGGGGTTAGAAGGTAACCTATGATCCCTTTTGATGCATTTCATGATAACATATGTTTGTAAGGACCCTACGACTCCTAGTGACCCATTTTGTTAGGTTGAATGCATCAATAATGGTCAGATGTTAACTTATGATCCCTTTAGATGCATTTCATGACAACATATTTTCCTATGGGCCCTAAGACCCCTAGGAGCTCATTTTATTGGTTCAAATGCATTGATAGGAGTCAGAGGTTAATCTATGACCCCTTTTGATGCTTCTCTTGACAAAATATGTGCCTATGGGCCTTAGAACCCCTAGGGACCAACTTGGTTGGTTTGAATGCTTTGAAAGGGGTAAGGAGTTAACCTATGACCCTTTTTAATGTATTTTGAGACAAAATATGTGTCTAGGGGCCCTAGCACCCCTAGGGACCCATTTGGTTGGTTTGAATGCATCGATAAGGGTCAGAGGTTAGCCTATGACACCTTTTGATGTATTTTGTGACAACATATGTCCCTAGGGGGCCTATAATCCCTAGGGACCAATTTGGTTGGTTCAAATGTTTTGATAGGAGTTAGAGGTTAACCCATGACCTCTTTCGATGCATTTCATGCCATGTGTCCCTAGGGACCCTAAGAGTTGTTGGGACCAATTTGGTTGGTTTAAATGCGTCAAAATGGGTCAGAGGTTGGGTAAAAGTACAAAGTTGTGTCACATTTTAGGGTGACTTATCATAATGATTGAATTTGAGTATATCTATCTAAAATTCAATTTTTTTAAAACATATTATCTAGATAAATGCATTCTACCTAAGTTATATATGGTCTCACACTTTTCCAATTGAAAATGTCTATTAAGTGCATATTTTATACTAGTTTGTATCCAATTAGTAAAGGAATAAAATTATCTTAGAAAAGTGGCATTTCAATAACTCTTACTATTTTTTATGATTTTTTTTTATAACATATAAACATCATTTTATAGAGCTTAGAGTCAAGAATAATCTCATGTAGAGTTTATAGTGTTTTAATTAGATATAGTATATTGCAATTCAAAAATTACACAACTACATGTTTTAACACTTGAAAAGATGTCAATTTTGAGAAAGAAAAAATAATAAATCATATTAAAAAATCTAAAAATTATATGACATTCTAGATTAGAGAGTCCTCTTCTAGAATGTATAACTTTTCTTCTGGTTAGAATAGATTTCTTTTGAAAAATGTGGTGGCAGATGAAAACTATCAATTTCAGGTGAGTTGAAATTTTAATCCATATAAAAGAGAAAATATAGGTCTAAATCTGACTTCCATTTTTTATTGTATTGGATATATATGTTAGCTATAACATAGTCTAAAATGAAAGGGAAACAAGTTTATTTCCATATAGTTTTGTGGTGGGAACTAGAACCCTAATTTTAAGCATTTTTAGCACCTAAAAAATTGTCTAAAAAAATTAGGAAAATATATCAATTCTTATTCCAAATTATTATTAAAAATTTTAATCATAAAATTCATCAATTTCTACACATTTCATTAGTTTACTTCATTTTCAAATTCAAAATAATAATACCAATTTTATGTCATTGAAGGTGAATAGTTATACTTTTGTTAGCCTTTTTATTTACAAAAGGGTGACATAGGTTTGCGCTTTTACCTAGTTAATCTATGACACCTTTCAATGCATTTCATGACTACATATGCCCCTAGGGACCCATTTGGTTGGTTTAGATGCATTGATAAGGGATAAAAGTTAACTTATGACCACTTTCAATACATTTCATGACAACATATGTCCCTGAGGACCCTACAATCCCTAGGGACCAATTTGGTTGGTTCAAATGCATAGAAAGGGGTCAGTGGTTAACCTATGACCCCTTTCAATGCATTTCATGACAACATATGTTCCTAAGGGACCTAGCACCCTAGGGGATTGAGTTGGTTGTTTTGAATGCATCGAAAGGGTTCAGAGGATGGCTTATGACCCCTTTCAATGAAATTCATGAAAACATATGTTCCTAGGGGCCCTAGGACCCCTAGAGACCCATTTGGTTGGTTCAAATGCATCAAAAGGGGTCAAAAGATAACCTATGACCCCTTTCAATGCATAAGAACTAGTTTGGTTGGTTTGAATGCATCAAAATGGGTCAGAGATTAATGCATGACCCTTTTTGATGCATTTGTGACAAGATATGTCCCTAGGGGCCCTAGGACCCCTAGGTACCCAGTTGGTTAGTTTGAATGTGTCGAAAGGGGTTAGAGGTTAGCCTACAACCCCTTCAATGCATTTTGTGACAACATATGTCCCTACGGGCCCCAATACCCCTAGGGACCGATTTGGTTGGGTTGAATGCAACAAAAGGGGTCTGAGGTTAGCCTATGAACCCTTTCAATGTATTTTGTGACAACATATGTGACTATGGGCCCTAAGACCCCTAGGGAATGATTTAGTTGACTTGAATACATCAAAAGGGGTCATAGGTTAGCCTATGACCCCTTTCAATGTATTTCATGATAGCATATGTGCTTAAGGGACCTAGGTCCCCTAGGGACAGATTTGGTTTTTTTGAATGCATCAAAACTTTCGATGTATTTCATGACAACATATGTGCCTAAGGGCCCTAGGACCCCTAGGGACCCCTTTGGTTAGTTTGAAATTGTCAATAGGGGTAAGTTGTTAGCCTATGACCCCTTTCAATGCATTTTGTGAGAACATATGTCTCTTGGGGCCCTAGGACCCCTAGGGACCCATTTGGTTGGTTCAAATGCATCAAAAGGGATCACAAGTTAACCTATGAGCCCTTTTGATGCATTTGTCCCTCAGGGTCCTAAGACCCCCAACGATTGATTTGGTTCATTCAAAAGCATTGAAAAAGGTCAGAGGCTAACCTATAACCCCATTCAATGCATTTCATGGCAACATATGTGCCTAGGGCCCCTAGGATCCCTAGGGACCCATTTGATGGGTTTGAATATGTCGATAAGGGTCAGAGGTTAACCTATGACCCCTTTCAATGTATTTCCTCACAACATATGTCCCTAGGGGCCCCAAAATACCTAGGGACCCATTTCATTGTATCAAATGTGTAAAAAGGGGTTAGAGGTTAACCTATGACCCCTTTCAATGCATTGCATGACAATATACGTACCTATAGGCCCTAGGACCCCTAAGGAACCATTTGTTTGGTTTGAATGCATAGATAGTGGTTAGAGCTGACCCTATGGCCCATTTCAATGTATTTCATGACTACATATGTCCCTAGTAGCCCTACAACCCCTAGAGACCTATTTAGTTTGTTCAAATGTGTCGAAAGGGGTCATCAATTAACTTACAACCCATTTCAATGCATTTCATGACAACATATGTCCCTAGGGGCCCTAAGACCCATAGGGATAGATTTGGTTGGTTCAAATACATAGAAAGGGGTCAGAGGGTAGCCTATGACCCCTTTTGATGCCTTTCATGACAACTTATGTCCCTAGGGACCCTAGGACCCCCACGGACCCATTTGGTTGGTTAAGATGCATCAAATGGGATCATAGGATAACCTATGAGCCACTTCGACTTGTTTCTTGACAACATATGTCCCTTGGGGTCTTAGGACCCCTAGGGACCAATTTGGTTTGTTTTAAAGGGTTGAAAGGAGTTAGAGGTTAACCTATGAACCCTTTAGATGCACTTCATGACAACATATATGTCTAGGGGCCCTAGGACCCCTAGGAATACTTTTGGTTAGTTTGAATATGTCGAAAGGGGTTAGAGGTTAACCTATGACCCATTTTGACACTTTTTGACACATTTCATGACAACATATGTCCTTAGGGGCCCTAGATTGGTTGATTCAAATATGTCAAAAGGGGTCATAAGTTAACCTATGACCACTTTCAACACATTTCATGACAACATATGTCCTTAGGGTCCCTAAGGCCCCTAGGGATGAATTTGGTTTGTTTGAATGTGTCAAAAGGGGTTAGAGATTAACTTACAACCCCTTTAGATACATTTTGTGACAACATATATCACTAGGGGCTATAGGACCTATAGGGATCGATTTGGTTTGTTCGAATGTGTTGAAAGGGGTCACATGTTAGCCTATGACCACTTCCAATGCATTTCATGACAACATATTTACCTAGGGACCCATTTTCTTGGTTCGAATGCATCAAACGATGTCATAGGTTAACCTATGACCACTTTTGACACCTAGGGATAGATTTAGTTGGTTTAAATACATCAAAAGGGGTTAGAGGTTAACCTATGACCTCTTTTGACACATTTTGTGAAATTATATGTCCTTAGGGGCCCTAGGATCCCTAGGGACCCAATTAATTGGTTTGAATGCATTGAAAGGGGTCAGAAGTTAACCCATGACCGCTTTCGATGCATTTCATGACCACATTTGTGCCTAGGGGCCCTAGGACCACTAGGGATATTTTTGTTTGGTTCAAATGCATTGAAAGGGGTTAGAGCTTAGCTTATGACTCATTTTTATGCATTTTGTGACAACATATGTTCCTAGGCATGCTAGGACTCCTAAGGAATGACTTGATTAGTTTGAATGAGTCGAAAGGGGTGATACATTAGCCTATGATACCTTCTGATGCATTTCATGACAACATATGTCCCTAGGGTCCATGGAAACCCTAGGAACCAATTTGGTTTGTTTGAATGCATCAAAAGAGGTTAGAGATTAACCTATGACACCTTTGGATGCATTTCATGATAACATATATCCCTAGGGACCCTAGGAATGTAGGAACCAATTTGGCTGGTTCGAATGCATTGAAAGGGGTCAAAGGTTAGCCTATGACCCCTTCCAATGCATTTCATGATAGTATATGTCCCTATGGGCCCTAGGAATACTAGGGATCCATTTGGTTGGTTTGAATGCATCGAAAGGGATTATAGGTTACCCTATGACACCTTTTGACACATTTCATGATAACATATGTCACTAGGGGTCCTAGGACCCCTAGGGACCAATTTGGTTGGTTTGAATGTTTTGAAAGGGTTCAAAGGATTTTTTGTGACCCATCTTGATGCATTTTGTGACACCATATGTCCCTAGGGGCCCTAGGGCCCCTAAGGAGCGATTTGGTTGGTTTGAATGGTTCGAAAGGGGTCAGAGATTAACCTATGAACCATTTCAATGTATTTTGTGACAACATATATCCCTAGTGGCCCTAGCACCCTTAGAAACCCATTTGGTTTGTTCAAATGCATTGTAAGGGGTCATAGGTTATCTTATGACTCCTTTTGACACATTTTGTGACAACATATGTCCCTAGGGGACCTAGGACATCTAGGGACCCATTTGGTTCATTCTAATCTATCGAAAGGGGTCATAGGTTAACTTATGACCACTTTCAAAGTATTTCATGACAACATATGTCCCTAGGGTCCATAAGACCCCTAGGGACTAATTTGGTTTGTTTGAATGCATCGAAAGGGGTCAAAGATTAACCTACAACACGTTTGGATGCATTTTGTGACAACATATATCCCTAGGGGCCCTAGGAATGTAGGGACTAATTTGATTGGTTCAAATGCATTGAAAGGGGTCAGAGGTTAGCCTATGACCCCTTTCAATGCATTTCTTGACAACATATGTGCCTAGGGGCCTTGGGAATTCTAGGGACCCATTTAGTTGGTTTGAATGCATCAAAAGGCCTCATAGGTTAACCTATGACCCCTTTTGATACCTAGAGAACAATTTGGTTGGTTTGAATGCATTAAAAGGGCTTACGGGTTAACCTATGACCCCTTTCAATGCATTTCATGAAAACATATGTGCCTAGGACCCCTAGGGACCCAATTGATTAGTTCAAATGGTTCAAAAGGGGTGAAAGGTTAACCTATGACCCATTTTGACACATTTCATGACAACAAATGTGCTTAGGGGCCCTAGGACCCCTAGGGACAAATTTTGTTGGTTCAAATGTGTCAAAAGGGGTCAAAGGTTAGCCTATAACTACTTTTGATGCATTTTATGACAACATATGTCTCTATGGGTCATTGGACCCTTAGGGAATGATTTGGTTGGTTCAAATGCATTAAAAGGGGTCATAGGTTACAATATGACACCTTTCAACACATTTAATGACAACATATGTTCATAGGGGACCAAAGAACCTTAGGGACCAATTTGGTTGGTTTAAATGTGGTTAAAGGGGTCAGAGGTTAACCTACAACCCATTTTGATGCATTTTGTGATGACATATTTACCTAAGGGCCCTAGGACCCCTAGG
Source organism: Cupressus sempervirens (assembly GCA_028749045.1). Lineage (NCBI taxonomy): Eukaryota > Viridiplantae > Streptophyta > Pinopsida > Cupressales > Cupressaceae > Cupressus > Cupressus sempervirens. The sequence goes on along the minus strand of CM053792.1, from coordinate 355,948,324 downwards.
GACCCATTTGGTTGGTTTGAATGCATTGATAGGGGTCGAAGGTTATCCTATGACCATTTTTGACATATTTTGTGACAACATATGTTCCTTGGGGCCCTAGGACCCCTGAGGACCCAATTGGTTAGTTTCAATGGGTCGAAAGGAGTGAGAGGTTTTCCTATGACCCCTTTCAAGGCATTGCACGACAACATGTCCCTAGTGGCCCTAGGACCACTATGTACTAATTTTGTTGGTTTGAATGCATTAAATTGGGTAAGATGTTAACCTATGACCCCTTTCAATGTATTTCATGACAACATATGTCCCTAGGGACCCTAGGACCTCTATGAAACCATTTTGTTGGTTCGAATATGTCGATACGGGTAAGAGGTTAACCTATGAACCAATTTTGATGCATTTTGTGACAACATATATGTCCCTATGGACCCTAGGACCCCTAAGGACTCATTTGGTTATTTTGAATGTGTCTATAGGGGTCAAAGTTTAGCCTATGACCAATTTCAATGCATTTCGTGACAACATATGTCTTTAGGAGCCCTAGGAACCCTAAGGACTAATTTGGTTGGTCCAAATGCATCAAAAGGGGTCATAGGTTAGTCTATGACCCCTTTCAGTGCATTTATTGACAACATATGTTACTAGGGGTCCTAGGACCCCTAGGGAACCATTTGGTTAGTTTGAATGCATCAAAAGTGGTCAGAGGTTAACCTATGACACCTTTCATCGCATTTCATGACACCATATGTGCCTAAGGGCCCTAGGACCCCAATGGACCCATTTGGTTAGTTTGAATGCATCGATAGGGGTCAAAGGTTAACCTATGACCCCTTTCAACACATTTCATGACAAAATATGACCCTACAAGTGCTAGGGCCCCTAGGGACCCATTTGGTTAGTTCAAATACATCGAAAGGGGCCATAGGTTAACCTATGAACCATTTTGACATATTTCATTACAACATATGTCCCTAGGGGCCCTAGGACCCTTAGAGACCAATTTGGTTGGTTCAAATGCATCGAAAGGGATCAGAGGTTAGCTTATGATCCATTTCAATGCATTTCATGACAACATATGTCCCTACATGCCTAAGACCCCTAGCTAACCATTTTCTTGGTTCAAATGCATCGAAAGGGGTTAGAGGTTAACCTATGAACCTTTTCAATGAATTTCATGACAAAATATGTCTTTAGGAGTCTTAGGACCCCTAGGGTCTGATTTGGTTGTCGAAAGGGGTCAGAGGTTAGCCTATGACCCCTTTCGGTGCATTTTATGAAATATTATATTTAACAATAATAGTATAATACTATACATTTTAATATTAAAATAATATATTACTAGATTATATAACAATAATAATCATATATATTACAATATTATATACAATAACAATAATATTAAAAAAAATGTTAAAATTATATGGCATTCTAGAGGATAGTGCACACTTTCAGAATGTATAATTTTTCTCTTGCTTAGAATAGATTTGTTTTGAAAATGGTGATGGGAGATGAAAACTACCAATTTTAGGTGAGTTAAACTTTTAATCATTGTAAAGGAGAAAATATAGGTCTAAATCCAATTTTTATTATTGATTGTTCTAGCTATATATGTTATCTATGACATAGTCTGAGATTAAAGGGAAATAAGTTGATTTCCATGCATCGAAAGGAGTCAAAGGTTAACTTATGACCCCGTTCAATGAATTGCATGACAATATACATGCCTAGGGTCCCTAAGAACCCTAGGGACTGATTTGAATGGTTTGAATGAATCAAAAGGGGTTAGAGGTTAGCCTGTGACCCCTTTCAAGGCATTTTGTGACAACATATGTCCCTAGGGGCCCTAGGACCCCTAGGTACTAATTTGGTTGGTTTGAATGCATCAAAAGGGGTCAAATTTTAACCTATGATCCCTTTCGATGCATTTCATGATAGCATACATCCCTATGGGCCCTAGGACCTCTAGGGAACCATTTGGTTGGTTCAAATGCATCAATAGGGGTCAAAGGTTAATGTATGAGCCCTTTCAATACATTTTGTAACAACATATATATCCCTAGGGGCCCTAGGACCCCTAAGGACCTATTTGGTTGTTTCAAATACGTTGATACTGGTCAAACATTAGCCTATGACCCCTTTCAATGCATTTCATGGCAACATATGTCCCTAGGGGCCCTAGGAACCTTAGGGACTAATTTCATTAGTTCAAATGCATTGAAAGGGGTCATAGGTTAGCCTATGACCCCTTTCAATGTATTTCATGAAAAATTATGTCGCTAGGTGCCCTAAGATCCATAGGGACCCATTTAGTTGGTTCGAATGCATCAAAAGGGCTGAGAGGTTAAACTATGACCACTTTTGATGCATTTTGTGACAACATGTGCCTACAGGCCCTAGGACCCCTAGGGACACATTTGGTTGGTTCAAATGGATCGATAGGGGTTAAAGGTTAACCTATGCCCCCTTTCAATGTATTTTGTGACAAAATATGTCCCTAGGGGCCCTAGGACCTATAGGGAACCATCTAGTTTGTTAAAATGCATCAAAAGGGGCCATAGATTAATCTATGTCCCCTTTTGACTTATTTCATTACAACATATGTCCCTAGGGGCCCTAGGACCCCTAAGGACCGAATCAACTGTGTCAAAAGTGGTTAGAGGTTAGCCTATGACCCCTTTCGATGCATTTCATGATAACTTATGTCCCCAGGGTCCTACAACCCATAGGGACTTATTTGGTTGGTTCAAATGCATCGAAAGGGGTTAGAGGTTAACCTATGACCCTTTTTGACTCATTTCATCATAACATATGTCCCTAGGGGCCCTAGGACCCCTAGGGTCTGATTTGGTTGGTGTGAATGCATTGAAAGGAGTCAGAGGTTAGCCTATGACCCCTTTTGATTCATTTTGTGACAATATTATATTTAGCAATAATAATATGATACTATATATTTTAATATAATAATAATATATTACTAGATCATATAAAAACAATAATCATATATATTGCAATATTATATGTAATAATAATTCTATGATATTACTATATATATTTAATAATAATAATCATATATAGTACTAGATTATATTTAGTTATTGTTGGAATTTACAAGTGGGAAGATTTACTTCTAAGAGGGGGGGTGAATTAGAAGTAAAAAACTTTAACCTCTAAAACTTTTAACTAAGATCATACACATGCATCTAAAATATCTAGTTAATATGAAAATAAAGACATGCATGGAAATATATAACACAAGATTTTGGTCACCCATAAACCCTTCAAAATAAGAAGGTAAAACTAGGGTGTGGATGACACCCACAAATAATCACTATAGCAATATGTAAATGGTTAAGGTTACAAAGTTTGACCACTTCCAATGGTCTGCCCTGTGAAAGGCCTATCATGTGAAAGGCTTTACACTCTATCAAAAGTTACTTGTCTAAAGGATTTACAAACACTTACTTGGAATGTTACCCTATTGAAGGATTTACAACCCTGTTAAGGATCTACAATATGACTACTAAACCAACCTATCATCATAGGATTTTCATTCTCACAATACAATGGTTAGAAATTATAGTAGAATTTCTTGACCTAATGACTTACAATCTTCAATTATTGATTCCATATCCTTATTCTACTCAATCTGATCTAATCCTTCCTTATCTAGTAACTCTCTTTTTGAAGTGTTGATGCTCTATTCTAACCAACTAGATTCTACAATGTTGTTCCTTCTCTAAGTCTTTACACCCCTCTGAACTTTTCTAGCATCGTGTCATGCATTCCATATATCTCTCTTATATACACAAATTATTGGGTTTCAACCTCCTTATAAAGGCTTCAAAGACTTAGGGTTAGGTATGAATCCATGATCGATATTCGTTGATCTTTTCCTACTTAAATCTTTACACATTTCCTATTGGTTGCATGCTTTCTCCATTTTTTTGATTGGTTGCATGTTGATTACATAGGGAATGTAAAAGATTTGATCTTATATTTAAGATCCTTTGAGATTCATCTTGAGCTAACTCAAAAATGGTTAACATCTGAGTTTGTGAAGGCACAAACTCATATGTTGATTATATGTTTCTCAGCACTTACTAACTACTAATGCTTAGCACATATAGGAATTTTGTCTTGCTCAGCCTCTATAGTAACTCTGTCTCACTTGACATCTATACTTTGATCGAAACCTATAGTAACTTGGTATCACTTATCAATTAGCACTTGATACTTGCTCAGCACTTGAAGTTCACTCAACACCTATTAATTTTTTTGCTTGACACATACTATAGCTCGATATCTATATCATACTCTGCATTAACTTAGAAATTGGTTAAGTGTGTTGAAACTAAATTGTCAAAACCAATTTGAGACCAACAATCTCCCCTTTTGACATGAGTGTCAAAAACACTTAGCTAATTATTATGAATCTAATCTCTATGAGTATAATACACATCTTGTTCGGCATATGTACAAAACTTGTTCAAAATTTTATAGAAGACTATATACCTCAAAAAATTGTAACCCCCCTAAGCTAATGTGCCATTTTTGTATTCAAAATTCCTTAAGTTGGATTTTTCTCATGCTATTTCCATTTTTCTCATTTTTTTGCTTCTATTTCTATCTACTCTATTTTTGCTCCCCCTTTCACACATCTTCCTTACAGTTTTTGTATCCTTTTGGCTTTATCTCCTTATCACTCCTCAAAACTCAAAATTTGAAAATTTTATTATCTTCCCTTTTGGGTATATCTCCTCCTTTGAGTTTCATTTTTTATTTCCCTAATTTATTAAATCTCCCCCATATCTTATTATCTCCCTCTTTTTGACACTTATGTCAAAGGGTCCTATGAATGAATTGAATACTTAGCCAAAAAGGTTTTATTTACCTCCATTATGATCTTCAAAGAAGCAAACCAATTGTCTAATATAATTTCCAATGCTTTGAGTTGGATGGCTATCTTTGTTGCAAGGTGTATCAAGCCTTCTAATGTAGAAAGATTGGGATCTTTCTTCAAAACATTCTCTGCATAGGCCATTTCTTCATGCAAAAACTTGCATATGAGGTGTTATGGAAAATTGTATCTATATCAACATGGCCTTGATGTTAACCTCATCTATTGTGAGTACAACTAATTCCTTTTGAGTGTGAGGCATTGTAGCAAAATGCTTCTCAATTTAAGCTGGATCCTTTGGTAGTTGTGTGCTAGATACCTTGAGATTACTTTCCAAGCTCAATATCCTCTAGCTTGTTTCTTGTATGAAGTATGAGGTACACAATTTGGAGTACAATATTCTTAGCCTGTTCAACTTGAGAAAGTGTTCTTTCACTAGATATTTTCTCATTTACTTTCATTTGGAACTTCTTTTTAGACCATTCAAGTAATTTGTAATTTTGTACCTGGTCCACTATGTTGGATAGTTGCTCCATGATGGGCTTTGTCTCATTAGGTACTGGCAAGCTGAATGCATCAATAAAGATGTCTTTGAATTCAATTAGTGCTTGCCTTTGCCTATACTCATTCTTTAGTATTTCTTGCTTCTTCTTCTTCTCTAGTGCCTCTTGCACTTCATTGATCTATGCTATGTCCATAGTGAAGTGTATGGAAACTCAGGTGCAGAAACAACTTCCTACACTAATCTCTTAAAAGAAGTATGGTGCAAATCCTATTAAAATCTTTTACACTTACAGATTCAATATCATGTAAACAAAAATATTACAACAAACCAAGCATAGAGAAAGTAGACAGAGAAAGAAACACATAACACAAAGATTTTTTGGTGGGGAAAAACCTTTCGGTAAAACAACCCCACCCCTCCAGAACCTACACAATGTATCATCTTCAACACAAGGTTACAATACACTTGCAATGCAAGTTCAATGGCAACAATAGAAAACTCTAGTAGCAACTCACAATAACAACAATACACTTTTTTGCATACCACTTTTTTGCAACCCAAAAAATGCTTATAACATGTGCTTCACTTTAGGGCTACTCCCAAAGGTAACTATATTAGGGTTTTACCATTCTCTGCAAAAATAGGAACCCTAAAAAATTTTGTACAGTACTCAAATTTATTAGTTGCCACATGTCTTCATCTGTCATTGAATATTCCTGACATAGCTCTTATGTGTCATAGGAATCCGTCATAGCCATTTTAGTGATGATCTCCTTATACATAATTCAAGATGCCAACACATCAACATTATTTGCAAGAAATACATTTTACAAAACAAATAATAAGAATAGCAATTATCCAAGGTTGAGACACCTTATTCCTAACATTCTCCCACTTTTCAAACACCTTGTAAGAGCAATAGGAACATAACAAGAACTAACTGCTATAGGCCAAAAGGTCCATAGACTCCAAACACCATCTAAACTTCCGAGTGCTCACTGGTTTTGTTAATGCATCTGCAAAATTCTTCATAGTATCTACCTTCTCCAAATTTATCTTTCCATCTTCCACCATATCTCTCACAAAGTGAAACTGCACATCAATGTGCTTCGTTTTGGCATGGAAAGTTGGATTCTTCGCAAGGCAAATAGCACTCTGACTGTCACACCAAATAGTAATCTATTTTGCATCAACACCAACATCAGAACATAATCTCTTAAGCCAAATGTCTTCCTTACAAGCATGAGTAGTAGCCATGTACTTAGCTTCTGTAGTGGATAAAACAACCACAGGTTGTCACTTGCTCATCCAACTAATGGAACCACCAAACATAGTGAACACATAAGCACTCATGGATCTCCTACAGTCAATATCACCTGCCCAATCTAAATCCACAAACCCACAAATACAAACTAAATGCATAAATCCAGAAGAGTTACCATGATAAAAAATGGAGTAATCTAATGTACCCCTCAAATATTTGAATACTCGCTTAACTGCATCCCAATGTACCTGTCCAAGATTAGCTATAAACCAACTCAGGAATCCCACTACTTGGGCAATGTCTGGTCTACCATAGACCATAGCATACATAAGACTGCCAACTGCACTAGCATAAGGCACTCTACTCATGTCCTCCATCTCACTAGGAGATTTTGGAAAATCATCTATAGATAACTTTGATCCCACAAAAATAGGAACACATAGTGGTCTACAATTTGCCATGTTTAACCTATCCAACACAAACTTCACATACTTACTCCAACTCAACCAAAGTTTTCTGTTAGACCTATCTCTACTGATTTCCATACCCAAGATGTACCTAGCTACCCCAAGATATTTCATCTCAAACTGTGCTAACAATTGAGATTTAAAATTAGAAATCATACCCTTACCCTTCCCAAACAACATATCATCAACATATAATGCAACAATAAGAAGGCAATCATTTTCAACTCTATAATAAAGACAATGATCTGATTTTGATCTCACAAATCCAATCGATGACACAAAGGTATCAAACTTAAGGTACCAGATCCTAGGAGATTGCTTCAAACCATATAGAGATTTATTTAATCTGCAAACTAAGGATTATTTATCTTTAACAATGTAGTGCTCAGGTTGTGACATATAATTCTCTTCCTCCAAATCACCATGAAGGAAAGTTGTCTTCACATCCATCTGTTCTGCCTCTAAATCATATGATGCAGCAAGAGATAACATAAATCTAATGGATGTGAACTTTGCAATAGGAGAGAATATTTCACCATAATCTATTCCCTCTACTTGTGAATACCCCTTTGCAACTAATCTAATTTTGTACCTTTCAACACTGCCATCTGCGCAAAATTTCTTCTTGAACCCCCGTTTATAGCCAAAAGATTTTCTCCCTATAGGAAAAGGTACAAGGTCCCAATTTTTTTTTTCTCTAATGAAGCCATCTCATCATCCATAGCCTCAATCCAAGAACCTGCATCTTCCATGCCCAAAGCCTCTTTTACAGATCTAGGCTCATCAATGTTAGTAATCAAAGCAAAAGCACAACTGGAATCTAACATAGAATAACCAAACCTTTCTGGTTGCTTTCTTTCTCTCATGGATCTCCTCAAGGGCTGTCGTTGAGGTTGTTCTTCCTCTTCTTTTGAACTATTATAGCTACTAGAGCTCTCCTCATCATTAGACCCAACATGGTCTCTCTGTTCAGTCTTCTTAGGGGTAGGAGGCAATTGAACATCTTTTTCCTTTTCTTTTTCATCTGGTTGTAGCACAATAGGAGAAAATGTTAGCTCTCTAAATATAACATTTCTACTATACAACACCTTGCTAGTCATAGGATCCCAAAGCTTGTATCCTTTCACACCAGCACTATATCTGATGGAAATACATTTGACAACTTCATTTTCCAACTTAGATATTTTCTCCTTTGGAACATGTGCATAAGCTTCAAAACCAAAAACATGAAGATGTCTAATTGAAGGCTTCTTAACAGACCACACCTATATGGGTGTCTTACCAACAAGGTCTGATGTAGGAGATATGTTAACCAGATTGCAAGCAATGGCCACAGCTTTGGCCCAAAACCTTTGTTCTAAACCAGCTCCACTAAGCGTACTCCTAGCCTTCTCCATCAATGTCCTATTCATTCTCTCTAGAACTCCATTTTTCTCTGGGGTATAAGGAGTTGTCTTATGCCTCTTGATACCTTGTTCTTTATAGAATTGTTCAAACTCTACTGAGCAACACTCACCACTATTGTCATTTTTCACACACTTAATCTTCTTACTAGTTTGATTCTCTACAAGGGCTTTAAATTCCTTGAATCAACTAAAGACTTGTGTCTTACTTTTAAGGAAATAAATACATGTCCTTCTACTATACTCATCTATGAAAGATACAAAAAATATAGACTTGGAGATTGAAGGAACTTTTATAGGACCAAATACATTAGAATGAATAAGATCCAAAACATCAGAAGATTTGTGAGAACTAGAGTAAAATTGAACATGATTTTATTTACCATAGACACAGTGTTCATAGAAGTCAAACTCAAGATTGCAATCATTTAACCCTCAATGAGATTTTTATTTTTTAGGGTTCTGAGACCCTTTTCACCAATGTGACCAAATATCAAATGCCACAACATTGTCTTTTCTGCAAGAAGCTTACCTTCCAAAGTGTTTGCATTGCCATCAGAACCAATAACCACAGTATTCTTCATTGCTCGTTTAGATGGTAAAGATGAAGAACTATTACATAGAGGAATACATGTATCTAGCTGAAATAAGGTACCTCTCCTAGTACCCCTTGCAAGCACTATCGATCCTCTCATCATCTTGCATCCTTCTTTTGAAAAAACAACTTGCACACCTACATCATTCAACATATTTACAGATAATAGGTTTCATGCCAAACTTGGAATGTGCATAACTCCATTGATTCCCTTTACTTATCCATTAGGAAATTTGATAGTGACCCTTCCACATCCAACTATCTTTAGGTGACAATCATCACCCAAGTACACCTTTCCACCATCAAACTCTTCATATTTTGAGAACCAATTTTGATGAGAGGTCATGTGAAAAGATGCACCCGAGTCAACCAACCACACATCATCAGATGCATGGGCTACTAAAGCTACAATGAATGCATCACCATCTTCTTGAGATCTTTCTGAAGCTGAATCTAAACCTTTCTTCTTCTTCTTCATCTCTTTGCAATCTTTACAAAAGTGCCTAGTTTTATCATAGTTCCAGCATCTTTCCTTGGACTTATTGGAAGTCTTTGACTTCCCACGGGATTTGGATCTACCCTTATTGTCAGACTTATTGTCATTTTTCTTCCCTCTTTCTGTGGATCTCCCACATACAACAAGGACTTCTTTTTCTGAAACAGAAGCCTTTCTCCACATCTCCTTTGATAGCAATGAAGACACCACATCATCCATTTTGAAAGTGACTAACATGCTTCTAAGAGCCATCACAAGATGGTCCCATGAATTTGGTAAAGAACAAAAAAGTGTGTAGCAAAAATCCTCCTCATCTAACTTGACACTAGTTGATGTCAACTGTGTAGCTAGTAGATTAAATACATTTAAATGATCCATTAAGGATCCACCTTCCTCCATTCGTGGAGAGTACAAATTCTTCCTCAAGAACAATTTGTTCACCAAAGATTTGGCTTGATATATGGCCCCAAGAGTTTCCCACAAACTATATGTAGTTTTCTCATCTAGAACATTCAGAAGAACTGCATCGGTTAAATAGAGTCTTATGAGACCCTTAGCTTTACGGTCTTTGATATCCCAATCTACTTGAGCTACAATTGTTAGTATTGTAGCATTTGAAGTCACTTCTCATAGGTCACAATCTTCCAACATTTCTTCCATCTTGAGTTTCCACAACTCAAAATTAGTGCCATTAAATTTCTCCACCTCCATTCTCCCATATGATGAACTCTCCATCTCAATCTGCAAATAAGATTCAAGATGCTCTGCACAAGACTCCCACTCAACTTGAGATTAGCTCAAAAAATCCTACCCAACAACTAGGATCAAAAGTTGATCAGGCTCTGATACCACTTGTAAGGAAACTTAGGTGCGGAAATAGCTTCCTACACTAATCTCTTAAGAGAAGTATGGTGCAAATCCTATTAAAATATTTTACACTTACAGATTTAGTATCATGTAAACAACAATATTACAACAAACCAAGCATAAAGAAAATAGACAAAGAAATAAACACATAACACAAAGATTTTCTAGTGGGGAAAAACCTTTTGGTAAAATAACCCCACCCCTCCAGAACCTGCACAATGTATTATCTTCAACACAAGGTTACAATACACTTGTAATGCAAGTTCAACAGTGACAATAAAAGACTCCAGTAGCAACTCACAGTACCAACAATACACTTTTTTGCATACCACCTCTTTGCAACCCTAAAAATGCTTATAACATGTGCTTCACTTTAGGGCTACTCCCAAAGGTAACCGTATTAGGGTTTTATCATTCTTCGAGAAAATAACTAAGGTAACCACTATTGGGATTGACTGTACAGTAATCAAATTTATTAGTTGCCACATGTCTTCACCTATCATTGAATCTTCCTGACATAGTTCTTACGTGTCATAGGAATCCGTCATAGCTATTTTAGTGATGATCTCCTTATACATAATTGAAGATGCCAATACATCAACATTATTTGCAAGAAATACATTTTACAAAACAAATAATAAGAATAGGAATTATCCAAGGTTGAGACACCTTATTTCTACACTAATACATTTGGCATTGATTTGTGACCGCTAAGTGTCACAATAACGATGGTAATGTGTCGCCACTGCGACAGTAATAGACATCATTGTTTTTTAGTCGCAAATTATGACGTCTATCCTCTACCATCACAATTTTGATGCCAGTCCATCACAAAATATCCACTTAATTCTGACATGAATCTCGTTGCAATTCCTATAGAGTACATTGCAATTTCAACATCTTCCCCAAGCATTGCGACAACATCGCGTTAGCATCTTGCCATGTGGTCGCCGTGGGGGCAGCCATCCCATTAACTCCTTGGATGTCACAATTGAAACTCTGGTGCAAGAATTACAATGATCTCATGACGGCACCTGGTTGTAGGGTCGTTGTTACGGCCATGCCGCTGGCCGTCACAATTCTTGCACCAGAGTCATAATTGTGACATCCAAGCAAGATTTGCGATGGCCACACTGTGTTTGCGATGCATGTTCCATCGTAATGATTGGGAAGATGTCACAATTATGATGTTAGTGTGAGCAAAGAGGTGAGGCCACTCTGGTAGTGATGCCAACTATCATCGCTGCCACAAAAACCCCATCGCAAGCATATTCATCCTGTTGCACCTTCAACCATGGTGTTTTTGGTACTTTTGGCTAGAAATATTACCATTCTCTAGGTGCTCACCAGCTACAAGTTTACCATTTAAATCATTTTTTGGAAGTTTAGTAGCATGATGCCGAGTAATAATACCTGTCAAATTATTTGTAAAATGTTTGACATTCTGATGATCTGTTACCATTAATTTTTGAATAAGCTTCAGAATTTCTACCAATATAGTTCTCATTATCATTGCTCACATCATAGTGCCGAGAATGTCTAACAACCATAATATTAAAATTACCCACAGAATCAGTTCCCTTTATTTTAGATTCCTACTTCTTAACATTATTACTAGACCCATTCGATGTGCATCCATTACTTATGGTATGACTTGACTAGAAGACATTATTTGTTTGAATACCATTGGTTCTTGGAGGCACCATCTGTAATGTAGCATCATGATCTGTTGATGATCTGGATTTACTGCATGACTGGCCAGAACTTGTGTTCTTTTCTAGACTTTATGAAATGAAATTGACATTTGACAAAGTTTCTACCTATTGGGATATCTTGTTTACACTTGCAATAGTAAAAGAGATTGCTCTCATTTGGAAAGAATGCATGTTTTCTGTCACCTAGGGGGCATATGAATCTTGTAAGTGGTTTTCCTTTGGATGTCCAATGTTCAATGACACCCTCTTCTTTAGTTTAGAGCCATTATAGTGAGATTCAAACCCACCTACTATTTGAGTGCTATTTTTCTTATCTCGTATATAGAATAGCATGTAAGCTTTCTGGGAAAGCACACTTTTCTCACTAACTAAATAGACCTAGAGTACAAAATGTCATAAGAATAACTTCAATCAATCTAAGCAACTTTAGTATAATTAGTGTTACCATATAAAGAAAAGGTTCTACATAAAATTGTAGTTCTTTTGTGTATTCTATTATACACAAATTATAATGAGCTTGCTCCACAAAATTAAACATGTCTTCACAACTGTAGCAAATGTATACTCGATTATCATCTAAAGCATGCCAAATGCCTGTGGATGAATGAATAAAGAAGAAATAATGACCAGAATGTGTGCTCTAGCCATCATGAACAAGAACACCATAAAGAGTGTTCTTAAAATTGCCCTCCTATGATTGATCAATAGACAGAGAAACTAGAATATCATTCAAATGTGAAAAATTTATTAAAAAAATAGTAGATATTACAAAAACTATATTATTAGATTCCACTGAAAATGTGATCCACTGGAAAATAATATTGTAAGGGCTACTTACATGTGAACTGCTAACAAATGGTTTGAGATCCAACGTACAATCAAAGTCTATTTTTTTGTCAATTTTTCCTCCAAATCCAACTACACTAAAGTTCTTGAGATGAATTGCAAGAACATGTGGTGCTTTATCAATTTTTAGTCATTCTAGAGCCTTCATTTTTACTTTGCATCGTTCACATTGATCTCTTTTCACACCCCCATCTAACTGCTCCACTGCCGTGTAATGGGATACTGCTTTCAACAAGGAATCTGCTCGATTGATCTCTAGGCTCAAATCTAAGAAAGGATCAAATTTATTTGAGCAATAAGAACATTGTGTGCACTTCACCTACAAGCCAGGTTGAAGCAATTGTTAATGAATAAAATACTTTTCTAAGACTATAACCTAGAGTTCCCAACATAAAAATAATTTTGAAAGGTTTAAGTGACTCAAAAAACAGTAAATAATGACCAAAATGTATGTTGCAGCCATCATGAACAAGAACAACATAATCAATTATTTTCTAACATATTTTTATTTTGTTTATCATGTAGTGCATCATTCTATTTATGGATGATTCTGATTGTTGAAAACAAAGTGAATATTGTTACCAGTCACAAAAATTGTTTCCAGTGTTGAACTAGAATATACAACAAACTATGTGACTTGACTTCTATTAGTATATAAAGCTTTCACAAAGCTTGCTCTTATCATATGTAATATGTTAGGATACAAAGCAATCCAAATTAATAATTTAAGAAACAAAATGGCTAAAGAGATGAAATTCAACTGCTTCAAAAATTTAGCTGGGCATATAACAAATGTAATGTTGTAATACAGAATTGAGCCAGCCTGGCATAATGAAAAAAGAATGGGAAAATAATATAATCCGCTAATTCTCAAAAAAAAGTGCAATTTCTAGGATATTTCAATACCCTTTTACTAATTTTAATAAGTACATGCATAAAACTGAAATTATAAAAACAAAAATATGTTAGTTCAACCTAAGAAATGAAATTAACTTGGCGTTTGAGTAAATGAGTTTTTAGCAAATGTATGAAAATGTAATTCTACATCATGCATCTCATTGTATATAAGATCAATATCTCATATTCTGGTGTTGATGGATAGACTTACAACATTCACTCAACCATGCCTGAATTTCATAAATAAATAATCAGCAAAGTTTATTTCCCCTCCATGAATTTTTTTGACTTGGAACTTTTGATAAATCTGGGTAATAAAAATCTAGAGAAAATAAATGTTGTTTCACATGTAAAAATGAATGCTTAGTGTTCTTTTAATAAATTAATATCTTCCATGACCTATATTTACATATTTTGATATCTTAAAAATGTGGCTAACTTTCATGACTAAAAAACTATATGGACCATATTCATTATAAACACTGCTTTATATCAATCAAGAGTTGTGCTCCTCACTATAATTCTATTTCTTTTGAACATACCATTTTATATTAAAATAGAAAGTAATAACATGGTATTTAGAATTGGTTGATGGCCTGTACATGTCATTAAATTCTAAATTCCTACTACACATTCTCATCTGTATTGCATGATGTCTACCCTACAAAGATATAGCTTATTTGACATTTGATAAAATGATGACGGCAAATGAAATACAATAAGAAAACATTAATATTTCTTTAAAAATGAGAACATTCAATGAAAACCTGTACCTAGTAAATTTAGATCAGTCAAAAGTCAGCTTCAAAAAGCATGATAGTTGGCCCAAATAAAACATATATAATAGATGATGAGCAAGCTTACCCTTCCAAAATTTTCTCCATTTCTTGGATTCACTTCTCAGAGGACAAGAGAGACTCCCGTGCACCAACTAAATTATCAATACTAGACCTTAGAACCTCAAAATCATGCCTAACTTTGCAGAGCTCCTGCTCATTTTCTGTTGCATGTTGTCTTTGTCTTGATGTTTCCTATTCCATATCTTCAATCTTTTGCTACATTTCCTTGAGGACACCACTGGTACCCCTGGAAACCTTCTCCATTTCTTCTACTCATGCCCACATGCTCTCAATCTGCAGTGCCTTTTGCTTCACTTGATCCTAACTATCAAAAGCTTTTTGCTTCCCTAAAAGCTGAAATGTTCAGGGAGAAAAGTGGGAAAGATAGAGAGGAACAGATAAAGAGATATGGAGGAATAAGGAGAAGGGGTGATAAAGAGATATAGTAAGGAAAGCATACAGTAAGGGTCACATCAAAGTTTTCATTGGTAAGGAGAAACCCAGCAAATTATCGACCATATTACATGGGCCTAAGAAAAGCTTTATGCTTGACCAAAGGAAAGGCACCTGCAGCTAAAAGTTAGGATGATTGAACTGGAGTGAACAATGACTTTAGAGAAAACACTTCAAAAACTTGTTAAGAAAATCTATCAACCTGCAATAAGATTGTATTAAGACTAGAATTATACATATCCATATTATTAAAACTTAAAATACTTGTCATTATTAAGTGTTCAAAAAAGCACACACTGAACACCTCTTGGAATTTTCAGGGCCTCCATAACCTTTGCTACAATAAGAATGAAATCCAAATAATATTAAATCTTTGCTGAAACTCCAATTCAAAAGGATGTATAGTTATGTTCTAATAATCAAATACTAACAGTCAAAAACACAAAGCTGAAATGGATATGTCACTAGTTTTTCTCCATTCATTCAGAAAACAAGCTTGATACTAAAATGTAAGCATTTTCTCTTTAAATTATATCATGCTGATCACAAATACTAATCACAGATTAGTTATCCAAAAGGGTGCAATAATGACAGAGGAGCCAAATACTAAAAGATGCAATGAAGAGTTATGATTCTTCAAATGATATTAAAAAGGCATCAATAAATAGTCCAAGGACATTATTTAGATAGAAGACGACTTTATATTCTATACAGACATAAGTGGTAGTAATCCACTAGACATCAGAAAGCTAGATCCCATGAGTACAATGACTAAGATCAGGAATAGTGACATATATATCACATAAGTAACAAGAGTTACTTCAGAAATTGCAACAATACAGATCACCCATCATTGGGTCATCACCATTACAAAGATATTATATCAGACGGAGATCAAATAAATATCCAACATCTTTACAAACCAAACAGAATCAATCATATCACATTTCAATAAGGCAGATATCAAAAATAGTGAATAACTTCAAACCAGTATGGTACATATCACTTTTACATTATGATAAATCTGTAATAGTGATTATTTGGTCTTGCAAATTTCTCTACAGAAATTCTAATGATACTTATTGTAGATCAGTAATCAACATTAGATCATCAGGATCTATGAAATTAGGTCATTTAGTTGACTATCACTATACTTCCAACTTTAATATATATAATCCTTGTTTAGTCTTTGATATTGATTGGATTGGGAATTTTCACAAAGTCATTTCCATCATTATTGGAAGTGTTTTTGGTTATCAAAGTTTGATTGAAGATATCATAACTACTTAAAAAGACATTTTCATATTGTTCATCTATATTCTTTACCAAAGATCAGTTGCATCTCTCTAGTAGTGAATTAAAGAAATATCAGAAGCATGGGTGATATTACTTGTACATAACATCAAGATACATGCACAATTGCATTGATATATCTACCCCGATAAAATATTGTTATTAATACCTAACCTTTATTTGTGGCAAAATAAAGAATTGAGTATAAGTAATAATAGAAAGAAGTTTATTGTGATTTAAAATATAAGGATTTAGTCACAGACCCTTAGGAGTCATATAAGGGAACATCAAACATTAGCTCTAACCTCAAATAAGGGATTATTAACAAGCTGAAAGTTATCCTTGTTTCTGAAGTCAAATCTCTCTTCTTCCAAACTTTCCTTATCTGATTTCTCTGGACAACATTTCAGGTCATAGGTCTTAGCTAGGTTGTCCACTTTATCATTTCTTCCTTTGTCTTTTACTTCCTTGAAGTGTTTTGTTCCTACACCTTGATTTTCTATTTTTTATGTTTTCATGAACATCTATCAACTTATCATTTTTTTGCTTATATCAATCCAAGGTCCTACAATATATAGCTGTTGATCTATTCTTGCTTACTATCTTGTTACCTCATCCTTAAAGGACTTCAATGCTATATGTTGAGATTTTTTACAAGGTAAATGTGAGTGAAGTTCTTGAAGCAATATTTGAATTACAATACTTAGTTTGAACAATCTCTCCTATTCAATTTTTTGCATCTTCTCTCTTTCTTGTGAAGCTATCATCTTGGCATGCCTAGATATCATAGAGCTCTTTCAACATCTTCAGCATGATCCCTTAATTTCCCTAGTTCTTCACTTGCCATAGTTTCATCGAAACATTTTCTCACCTACTTTTTCCTATCCTTCACTATCACATCTCTTTGTCTATCTTCCTCGAGGTGATTAGATTTGACACACAATGTATTTTTTGATTGACTAACATTAGAAATATTACTCTTTTCATGCACAAACACTGACATTCTAGTCAATGTCATGTACTTTTTGAAAGGTGAAGGATAATTTTGATCAACATCCTTATCTCCAAGCAGCTTCACATAATCTGAATGATGACCCCTAGATTCAATCTCTACTATGTCATCCTCAATGTATGACCTTGAGATGCAATAAGAACAATCTCATAATCATCATCAATCCACATATTCATTTCATTTGTGACAGAAGGAGGACTCAAAAAATTAACTGCTTCTATTCCTTCCAAGTGTCAAAAACTATTTTCTCTCCTTGTATCTTGTTACCACTATTTTTGGTGGTCTATTAAGGTTAGATTCTAAAAATCTTCCTCCCATTCACTTCCTAACTTGGTTTTTTCTCGTTCTTCCTTTTTCAAGTGAGGCTTAAGTTTTTCCTCTTTCTCGGTTGCAAAAAAGAAACACACCATTCAAGAATGGACAATGTTTTATGATACTATAATTTATTTGTTGTTTATAAGATTATGAAGATGAAGATGACTAGGCCTTCCTTCTCAACGGGTACAAGAGTAGATCAATCCCACAAGTGAGGGAAGAGTATCAACAAAGAGAGGGGATGCAAGAATGAGGTGAAGGTCCAAAATGCCATCCAAGAAATAACCCATAACTGAGCATTTGGTCATCAAGTCTTGGGTTGGGATTATTGGCCTTGCTCGTCCTTAGTCATGTTGGGTTATTCTTGGTCTCCTTGACCATCGTGGGGAGGTATTCATTTCATTTCTTGACTTGTTATATTATTAAATATTTTCTTGTTAATGTGAATGTTATTGAGACTTAACTGTATTGATTATGGAAGCTGAACTAGTTGGGCTTGCATACATAACACTTCATCTCCTAATGACCAGAATTTTGGTTGCACACTATGCTAACAAGTAGTGTGTCTTAAAACTACTCCAAAGGATTCACAAGATTGTAGCATGGAGTTCTGACATGTTATGCAGCATTCTCCTCTAAGTATCAAGAAAAAATAACATTCTACTAAGTTTCAAACTGTGTGCTAATGTGCATGGATGTAAACATGGCACAAAAATCAAAGTTTCCCACAAATCACTATGGCGTTATACTTAGCACTATGCAAGTTGTATGTGATGCAAATTGTTGCACTAGAGTTGGGAAGTGTTTTTGGAGTTGCACAACATGATTCCAAGTATTGAGTGAGCAATACATTAAGCAAGAAGTTAAATGTGGGGATGCCTATGGTTCTTCGAATTTAGCAAGTTGCAAATGAAGGAAGCAGTTACACATAAGGTTGCACAATACTATGCACAGGACTGAGGTTGGCATATGGGCTTGCATAGTTGCACATGGACCATTCACCCCTTCTTAGAAGATAATTATTCCAATTATGTTGAAAGATACTTGTCCTATTTGATTTGGTGGTTGTGCAACATATTTGACTCATGGAATCACTTTGAACTCTAATATCTTTTACAATTTCCTAATCCGGTGATGCCCAAAGGATTAGCTATGTAAACACCTTGTAGATGATGCAAGTACAGACACCCAAGGATTATGTAACTAGGGTCATTTGGCACAACATTACATAATAATTCCTCACAAAAGGGCAAGTAATATATCATAAAAAAAATTGACATCTAACACGTTCAACTCTAGTGCAATAAAAACTAATTCATCTTAAACTATTAGGCTATGGATGAGGCATGGTCAATAAATTTAGGTACACAAAGGTGACTTCAAAAATGAGGTTCTTATGCTATTTCCATTGACCAAATAACCGACGATTACCCTTGCACCTATATAACCTACTTCTACATTAGTCCAAATGTTGTAGTTGTTGTATGGAGACAAGTAGCTTTAGGATTTAAATTCTCCATCTCTAGCTCATGGAAACCCTTTGCTTCTACATATGCACGAATCGATCTTTTTTACATAGCACTATGCATTGGAGTGGCAGTTAGATTTGTACTTTTTACACCACTTACCAATATTTGGCATGAGTAAATTTGTCTTGTTTGCCCAAAAGTGTTGACTCCTTAATGATAATCTATAGCATAGCTTTAATTTTAATTGAATGAATGGGAACAAGCAGCTAGAACATTTGAGAACTACCAACTGCACTAACTCAAATGCATCCAACTTCACACACAGGCCAGCTAGTAATGTTCTTATTGCAGTTGCACCATTCAATGTAGCAATCATCATAGACATCTTTAAGATATCATTCATCCTTGACAGCTTCCAAGAAGTTCTCCAAATTGGCATAGAAATTCATTTTTTCTAGTCCTCTCACAAATCATGGGCTCACCACCACTTCTCAACAAGTGAAGAGACATTTAGAGGAGCAATCATTTCATCAAAAAGGCCATTTGTAGATACATATGAATTGAACTAACTTGACTTATTATTTGCTATGTCTACATATATTTACCATCAAATAATAGGAATGTCTAAATTCACTTGGAATCTAGGAGAAACTCAATGACCAAAGGTTTTCCATGAAAATGAAGCCAATAAAACCACCCATTTATCCTCATCACTACCTGCATCAGAATTCACCTCAATAAGGTATGCCTTATCCTTACCAAGAGAGCTATGTCCAGTTTCCAATTTTCTTTGCAATGAAAAAAAAGATTTGATCTTCTTAACTCATTACTTGATTCTTTTCCTAACTTAGGAGATCTGACTTTAGGCTGATTAGGAGCCTTCACATCTGATTCATCATCTGATTTTTGATTCCTAAAGTTCTTATTTTATTGCTCAGAAGGAGGTGTGACTTCAACATCAAGAGCATGGTAGAAAATTGTATTGCCTTCTCTTCTATAGGCTTGAGTGCCAAGAAAGATTCTTATTTATGAACCCACGACCTGGCTGATATTTCTTTGGTTCCATTGAAAATTGGTATATTATTTCTTCAAGGCATCTTTATACTCAATTAGCTATAAGCTTTGTCTAGCTTGTCAAAGCATGAAGCCTTAGATACATAGGACAACAGTCTAAACATAAGACAAAATAGAGAAATATTTAGTATCTTATTGAGCTTCACTTTGTTTTGAGAATAGTTAAATATTCTCTACTAAACAGGGCCAACCACGTAAAGGTGGAAGCTCATTTGGCCCCATGCCCCTCCCCCTAACATCACTCTACATTCCCTGTTAACATCTAACATTCATTCTTTCTTTCAACCATTAATAAAATGTAACATTCAATCAATATCACATGATAACATTCATTAACACATTAGATTCGTTAACATGCAACATTCATCAATATTCTGCATTAACACATAATTCATGAACATTCATTAGGACATAATTAAATTCATTGAGACATAAAATTCTGTCATTATCAATTAAGGTATGTAGATGACAATCATTTCTTTTTTTTCTTTCTATTTCTTTTTTCTATGCAAGCTCTACGAGGAGCATCAGTGTCATCATCAATTCCCCCCTCATCAGTTGTTCTGTTCTCTATTCTTGATGATCTCAAATTCCTATGCTTTTGCAAAGTGGGGTCCTCTGCAATAACAAATAAAATAGTTAAATTAAAAATAATTTATTATAATTGTTACAAGTATTTAATAATTTTAAATAACATAATTGTGGCACTCTTTACTTGATCTGACCACATCATTTTGTCTGGACTCAATGTCAACATAGTCATGAACATCAACCCGTCGATCCTCTATAGCTACTATACAAAATGTTACGTTAATCCAAACACCAATTGCAATTACATATAAAAAATTTAATAGAAAATGTATACCTCCACTACTGGGATGCACATCATGTGAACCTTCGGCATCCACAGATTATGTAGAAGGATTGTCAAGCTGCATTCTAACATCCTACACATTGTTATCATTGCTTTCTTAAAAAAGATATACTCACTTTATATTGGAACTTAACATCAAATAGACTAATTGGTAAAGTATTGAATTTGAAATAAATTTCAGTTGGCTTATTTACCTATGGCTCAGATGCAACATTATTAGAACCTTCCACACTGATTTCAGCTCATAGTCATTTAGCCATGGCTCTATAGCCTTGTTGGAAGCCAATTCTCTCATCCTCTTCTGTGAGGCATCTATTGAACTCTGAGCCCTGCATTTTTGCGTGGTATGGTCATTTTACTTGCATTGTTTCATCAACCAATTGAGGGTAGTTAAAATATCAAAAGGAAATGGTAAATAGTTAGCAGGGTTTCCAACCCTTGTTACACCTTATTTTGGTCATGTTGGATTTGCTCTAAACTGTCTTTGGTCTTTAGGAGTCCTAGAGGATCCAATTTTACTCTTAGTTGGGTGTGTAGAATAAAGGTCAAGTGCTGCAATCTACCCTATCACTGGTAATAGCAAGTTTGCCTTAGACCTGATTTGTTTTGGGTTGTGTTGATGTTTGTTCTGGTTTCCATTTATGTTAGAGGGTTGGAGTTGTCAAAAAAACTTGGTGTCAAGGTTGGGTGTATGAGGCCTTGAATGGTACAAGGGAGAAGTAACTAGTATGCTGCCTTATGTGATGAGTTGGGTCCATGAATTAAAGGATCAGATGTTGTAACAATAGATTAGTTCTTAGGCCTAAGAATGGTTAATGGTTATTAAATTAATATGATGATCATGACTAATCTTGGATCCTCAAAATATGTGAGGATAAAAAGCCTATAATATAGGATTAAGGCATCTATCAAAGTTGCCAAGTGTTGTAAGAATGTTGTCATAACAACATTTTGCACCTATTGCAAATATTCCATGCAGCATGGATAGCCTTGGATTCATTTGATTGTGGGAGGTTATTTTCGACCAAATAGGCCCTAGAATGGTGGAGAAGACACCTAATGGAGTGATGTCTTGAATCTCCAAGCATTGGTTGCATATTGTAAAAAGTTTGAGTTAATGAAGTGGCTAGAAAACTCTATTTTTGAAGTGATATTTTGGTTTTTGAAAGAACAGTTATACTTGAAGCCTAAAATGTGTTGATATAGTGGCTGAGACATGTTCTATAGTCATTTTGAAGACTTTTTCATGTTATGTGTTTTCCAAGGTGGAGTTTTCAAGGTGTGACTCTTGTAGTAAAGAGTGAATAGGATTTAGTTAATGATCTAATCCTATTAGGAGATCCTATAGAAGCATAGGATACTAGGAGATAAGAGAAATCTCTTGGTGGAAGTGGAAAACTAAGCCTAGGAGTTTTATCTTACACCAGTGCTTCCAAAGCATGTTACTCTACATCATATATTGGTGTGGAGGAACACTGAGATCCAAGTTGAGGATTAGGAGCATAGACAAGCTAGTCTATCCTAGCATTTCCCATCACATTATATAAAAAATTTGATACTATTTTTCATTTACTAATACTTACAACTCTTGCTTGAAGTTTCAAAAAACCACCAGAGCTGAGCTTGAGTGTCCCGTGCTTTTCTAGTCTTGCCTTTTTTTCCTTTGATGTATCAAGCAATCTATGAAAAGTTTGAAATATGTTAGATAGTATAAATATAGAGTTTAATTAGTACATAATTAGATTCTCAACAGTATCACATACATTGCTATACTCTCCACTGGTGTAATATTATTTTTCTTAGTCCCTTTGGAAGGTTGTTAGTATTGCCTTGACGACCTTCACGATCATCAATTACACAATTAGTAAACAAAAATCACAATAGAAATATATAAATTACAAACATAAACCATTAGGTGGAATGGCATTACCTTGATGATTAATTCTATTATATTCCAAATTCCATAGGCGATGTGTCATTCTTCGTGGCTTTGATGTACTCTCTTCTTTCCCATTGAAAATATATTTTTCCATACTTCGATACTTAAGATTCCTATGGAGAAAGTGTCTACACTCATCAAACACCTGCTTTCCTAAACTTTTTGAATGACGAGATTTCATCTTTGGACCACAAACTAGACATGCAAATTTTCCCTTTGTTTGAAGACCTACAAGATAATGATATAATTGAATTATTAAATATGTTTATTTTTATAATTAGAATTATTGTGTGCAACTTGAATTCACTATAACATACCACAAAAATGTGTTAGCCCTGGGGCATCATGGATTGTCCATGCAAGTATTGCATGGAATTGAAATTATCTTTGTCCTATTGGTCTAGACACGTCATACATAGTGACACCATTCCATAACTCCACCAACTTGTTGCTAAGAGGCTCAATATATACATTCATATCTTTTACTTGATATTTACCTGCTTGAATGAACAGTAACATTATATAATTATTGTGACCATTTTACTGTAAGATTTGTAAGTACATGTAAATTAATAACTATCAAATGATAAGATACCTGGAACATTCATTGCCAACATAATGTGCTCCCTCTTTACTGACATCCACGGAGGAATGTTATTGTTGATAACAAAAATAGGCCACATCGAGTAAACAGATCTCATCTCTCCAAATGGATTAACACCGTTTGCTGCCAATGAAAGCATGAGATTACGAGGTTCTTCTTTGAAGTGTTGCCACTTTTCCTCTATGTGCATAAATGCAAAACCATTCGTAGGGATTCAAATAATGTCATCTCGACTTCTATTGCATGCATGATAATCCATAAATTGAGCCAAGCTACTACACCTGAATAATTGTCACATCCATGGAATAATGGGGATGTAACGAAGAACCTTTTGAGGCACCTTTTTTGTTAGTCGATCTATTCGATATCTACTCATATGACATACAGGGCATTGTGTTGCAAATTCATGTTCTTTATAATATATAATATGATCATTGGGACAAGCATGTATTGCTTCATACTCCATTCCAATATCTTTCATAACAGCAGTTAATTCTCGATATGAGCAAGGTAGAATATTTGATGATGGTAACAGAAACTCGCCTATCAATCTA
Source organism: Cupressus sempervirens (assembly GCA_028749045.1). NCBI lineage: Eukaryota > Viridiplantae > Streptophyta > Pinopsida > Cupressales > Cupressaceae > Cupressus > Cupressus sempervirens. Next base: position 355,923,949 of record CM053792.1, on the reverse strand, counting down.
TAGCAAAAAATATAAGTTGTTAATATAAACAATATTAATGGTCCATTATTCACCCTTTGTTAACTATAAAGACATATGTGACATACCTTAACATACATGACATTTTTATGTTGGATAAACCATTCATAACCTTCAAGTTCAACAACAACAATACAACAGAGAGAAGAGTTGTTTGGGAGTCTTTGTATAGGGGCTTTTATGCCTTCTGAAGTAGAGGTACCTCGAGGCTATCATCACCATCATAATTTGATATGCTTGGACTAGATGTGTCATGGATTAATGTATTTATACCATCCTCTTCAATTGTGTTTTCTGGCGCATGATCGTCATCTTCCATGGGATCATTATCTTCACCTTGGATATTTGCACCTCCATGTTCCTCCACTTCGAAAACCATATTCTTCGGATTGTTGTGGTTCATATCATGTACTTCCCTGGGAAAATCAACCTATATAAAATTGATTAACATAAATAAACCATGATCATCAATTCATCATCAAGTGATTTCATATGTATATAAATTGTTAAAATGATACAATGAATGACTTACTAGTGGATGATAGTCATGCCCCCCTTCAATGTGACCATTCTCCCTACAATGTCTCTTAACTATTTTGATTAGTAGTCTTCGATGGTTTAAGCCCTTACAAATATTGCAAGGACAATAACATTTTCCATCACCTTTACTTTTCAAATTAGACCACAATCTAGCGATTATCTCCCTATTTTGTTCTTCACTTATATTATCTAACATGATCGTTCTTTGTAGGAAGCAAAAATCGGGCTATGAAAACTTCGGTCTACAACTTTCACAAACTAAGAAAAATTGTCGAAAGTACACAAATCTTCTTAGATCTAGCTAAATACTTTAATATTTTAAAAATACTTTCTTTGACTTTATTCCTAAGATTATTTGTAAAACTTTGACCAACCACCTGCAGGTCTTATTTCAAGATACCTTACCACATTACGCCACTAAAAGCAATTTCAAAACATATAAGCTAAAAGTATAGTTAAAATATACATTAGAATAAAAAATATACAATTTTCATACCTGAGCATGAGGCTATAACTCGTGCAACTGCCTTCTTGCTTAGCTATAGAAGCTCTCTAACAATCAAATTATACAAACTACAAGGCCTAACAAAAATTTCAAAACATATAAGCTACAAGTCTAGTTAAAATATACATTAGATTAGATTTAACAATAGCAAGCATTGTTATTCAGAATTAGATTCAACAAACCTTAGCAGTGTAAATAGCCATCTCCTCTAAACTAGACTACAGACACGAGGGACACGAGGGGGCATTCACATACTCTTCCCCTAAAGGTGTCCTGAAGAACAAAAGCCACTATTTTTGAGTTTGTGAATTGCACCTTGAGATGAATGAAGCTTAAAAGGAATGAAAATTGTTCTCATACATTTAAATTAGGATGTAATATTTATTCATAAATATATACCTTGCAAGCACTTAAAATTGTTGTTATATGTGTTGCAGGAAAAGAAGAAGTTTCAAGATAAGTTTACATTGTTGTTATATGTGTTGCAGGAAAAGAAGAACTTTACATTGCTTTAAATTGCCATTGATGAGTATCATCTAAGACTTTTACACACTTTTATATGTATGTTCAGTGAGCACAGATCAAGAACAATGGTAAATTTTGAAAATAACAAAACAAATATGTCATCAAATGGAATCCATAAGAGTGACGACGAGATAGTGAGATGGACTATTATAGAAACTCAGAGATGATAGGACATGACAAGATCATGTAAATTTACCATTTTCTAGAGGAGCATCATCATCAGAGGTTATAGAAGAGCTATCAACAATGATATGAGTAGATTTAACGACATTAAAATAGCAAGATCGCAATTAATTTTAGTGAAGAAGAAGATCAAAACTATGATAAATATTAGAGAGCATGACTCATATGATGAGGGGTAGAAAGAGAGATAATTTCACCTTTTTGTTAAAGGTATTTAGAGTGTTTGCAAGGCGATTCACTATCCTTGGATACATTCACAGCTTTTATTTGAAGGATATTCACCATATAATGATCATCAATTTACTATCTTGTCTAAGGGGTCCAAGCACTAATGTCAAAGACCATTTTCTATTAATAATGGTATCCTTGTTGCACATTGCCTTTTCTTGTAAAAGGGGATCTATGCGATGTTGTGGATATTGTGATTTGGTATATTAATATATTGGGATATTTCTTGGTAATGTGAGATCTTATTGAGATCCACCCTCTTGCCATGTTGGCCAATGGAGTTATGTTATTATATTGTAGCCTTCCAACAGATTCTTCCTCAAAGTTCATATATGCATTCATTATACACGATGACCTTCTATTATCAATATGAAGTGATGCATACATTCATACGATATTTCTAAAGAGCAATATTCTAATCATTAGCACTGATCAATAACAACTATGTCCTTGTATGTATTCAGTCAGATGCCTAGGTATTTTTGCTGTAGTAATTCAGGGATTCTCATAATAATCTTCAAATTTATCCCACTATGTTTGATAGTCACTATTCCTTCTCCAATCATTGCGTAAAGGTATGTACAGCTACACACGACATGTATATATTTTAATCTCTAAAAACTAGAGTGTTTAAAGTCTTTTCTGTCATACTCTCCAAGTATAGTTATTTGCAATGATGATGTGGGAACTACTGCCTTTTGCTCACCGCTTCACGTCCATCTGCATATTTGAGCAATTGTTATGGATATCTTATACTTGTTTTGGTCTTGTCAATATTTGTCGTAGGTAGAGATTCATATTTCTGTGTATTTGTGGAAAAGTCTACTTGAATTTTTAGAATTGATTGAATTAAAGTCAAATGACAAACAAAATTCCCATATTTGCTGACTATAGTGTAAGAGATGCTGAGCATGTAATTTCATGCTGCCATTTTTTCCATACCAAAATGGAAGTTCACAATCTTCTTCCTTAAGTTTCTCTCTTTCCAATATCTGACTGTGTGTTAATAGTTCCTTTGGTGAATTTGATCTATATGAAGAATTGCATAATATGTTGCCATACTATGCTGGTACATATGTTTCAATAGACCATCACTTGAAAAACTTAACATGAATCCTCCATCGTTAATTATGCTTAGTTGTAATATAGGAATTGCATCTCTTCTAGTCCTCATTTTGACATTGATGCTGACACTTGTGATCTAGCTCACACTTTTGACATTAATAGCAATATTTAATCATGAATCTCTAACATTCTCTTAATCAGTATATTGTTTGAACATAAGTAGTGGGTAAGATCTAAAAATTGATCATTGAGTGCATGAATCAAATTGGTTTTTAGGATTTAGAATGACGAAAAAATGAGGATTTACATACTCACACATGAAGATTTTGAAAGATTTCACATAGCCAAATACTTAGCGGGACTTCACATGCTTGTGAAAGATTTTGAAAGGGTGTGCCTTGATCAGCTTGTGGAATATTTTAAGAGGTTGTGCCAGATGAATGAAGGCAACAAAGAGAAGCTACAGATCGTCAACATTTTTGAAATGGGTGGGGTTGGCAAAACAACTCTGTTCGATGTGAGGGAAGCCTATGGAAATATAAGTTTTTCTTCTTTACAAATGAAATTCATCAAAGATCTATTCTAGATAGATCCATTCCATTTTCAATCTACAAAGAAAGGAAAAACTCATATAGTGAATTTCCTAGATAGGAGCAATAGGCTAAGTTTCCTAATCGTTCTAGATGATATTGATCAGGTGCAGTAGTTAGATGCTCTACTTATAACAAAAATTGTAAAGAAGTTGGTTTATAGCCTTGTAATAGTTACAACTTGTTATGTGGGGGTGCTTATAAATGCAAAAATTAGTGTTGCTTATAATCTAAAAGGGGTGGATATAGACAATGCCAGAGAGTTGTTTTGTTGGCATTCCTTTGGACAATCCCGTCCAGCTGAGGGTAATGAGAATCTGGTTAACTCCTTCTTGAATGTATGCAAAGGATTACATCTGTCACTTCAAGTTCTTGGCAGTCATGTTTGTGGAAAAGATTAGAATTATTGGAGGTTAGAATTGAATAAAGTTACCAAGACATTGCCTTGAGACATACAACCAAGCATAATTGTGTAGGTAATGTTACTTTTTTAGCGGGTGGCAACTGAGCCATTCAGTCCCAAGCATATCTTAAATCTCTTTTAACAAAGTCTGAACTGTAACATATATGCTTTATTTGTATAGAATCTTTATCTTTAAAAGGTTGTTTGAACTTCATGCTATATTATTGCTGTCAATAAAATGACAGTGTGGAGGAACGAGGTTGATGAGGTGCAAGGGTGAATTCTTTGAATCGATAAGATAGGTACCATACCAGGTCACATGTAGAACATACATGTAAGTTTGAGATAGATAGTTAGACTTTTAACTATAATCGTACTCATATTCCCTCTTCTTTGCAGGAACCCATGGACAAGAATCCATGTATATTTGATCAAACAAAACCACGAAAAGTTGTCTCAAATTGCATAAAACTGAGATATGATAAATCAGTCATGATTTTTCTCACATAGGGAATTTATTGAAAAAAATGCCAAATACACATTACAACTATGGATGATTGGTGGGGTCTCTTTTTTATTGGTGACATTTTGGTTATGGGAGCCAAGTTTAATCCTATTTTGAAGGGTTGGGGATCCTTTAAAAAAAATTGTATTCTTTTGGAGATCCTCTAAAAATCCCATTATGGTTGTGGGATCCAAAATAAATCCCATGGAGGTTTGGGAAGTCTTCTTAAACCGTAGAGTTTCAGATCACTTTCTAATGATCATTTCTATGAGGTATGTGATTTTTAAAAGAATTGGGAATCCTATTAAAATAATTGTGCAATCCAATTCAAAATTTGGGAGCATTCGGAAACCCCAAAGTTTTAGTTGGATTTTGATGATTGATCTTCTAAGGTTGTGGGTGATGATGTTTTTGAGAGCCATGTTAAAACCCATAGTAGTGGCTATGGGAGCCAAGTCAAAACCTAATGATGAGGTTCAGGGAGCCTTTCTAAACACTGTGGGTCTCCTTGATAGATAGAATAATTATGTTATGTGTGGCTTTAACATTGTGCTAACTTTTGGGCAAGTGGATCTTGGTTTAACTTTATTTTAGTTGTCAATTGTTTTCTTGTTTTGGGTTGTTGTCTTGTAATACTTTTTCTATTGTGGCTATTTATTTTAGTGGGGTACCAGGTCCCCTTAAACATTTTATTGTAAAGGGTTTTGGATCCCCTTCAAAGACTAGTTTTTCCATAATAAAAAATATTCCTTAATGTTACAACTCATCCACTTGAGTTATCCTACATTTGAGATTCAAACTTAATCAACTAATTACCATGGAGACTTGGTTCTAATGACTACATATCCATCATGTATTGATTTGCATCTATAGACTAACTTTCAAAGTGTGGAAATCCTTAATTTTGTAAGGATCAATAATTACTTTAGTGTAGATTAGGCTTTTATTTGTGAAGAGTAGATTCAGAATTTTACTGTAATGTTCCCTTGCTATAAAGACTTGTGAACATACGATGATTTCCCTTTAAACTAATGATATTAGAGTTCCTTCCTTGATTTTTTTTAGTGTCCCAATGAGTCACAATCTGATTTGTCAATTTGATATTTGTCTAGTGATATGGGTTTTGTACAGAATGGCAAAAAATACCTCTCATGCGAAAAATCTTCAAAAAACCTATAGGAGATATACTCATATAAAGTTCTAAGAGTATTACTAAGCACGATTTTACAGAAGCATTTTTTTAGAAGGTTTAGATTTTTATGAACATGGCATTGATATAGCAGAAGTAATGTTTTGAAATTCAAAGGCATCAAGTAGAATTTCTTATAATAGAACTATACTGATGCAACTGATTCCATGGCCTTGAATACGTGCCCTTGAATCAGAGAGAAAGCCGATGCATTTGCACTTCAATGGGAGCTCCGAAGGGAGATCATGACACATGAATCAATCGATTCTTTTGCATGAATACTGGAATCCATAGAGTCAATGCTTCTCCTAAAATCTTTGCACCCTCTTGCTTGTTTGCCTGTAATTTCCCCTTACTCCACTCAAAATGCTCGGCTCTCAATGGTGGCACCTTCCTTCAGAAACTCTGTCGCTCCATGTAGGGACCCTTGATCAAAAACTCTTTGCGCCTACAACCCGAGTATCTGCATCCCCTGAGTTGTCACTCGGATTCCCTCTCCCCTCTACCGAAGTTCCTTTCCCCTTCATGAACTCCTTCTCCCACTACATTCTCATGTCTTCTTTTCGTGAAGTGTATAATGACAACCAATGCACCTTTTTTTTTTTCTTATAACCCGACGACATCACAATCGTGACACTTGACATTGCAATTGTGACGTCGTCAAGCTATAATTCAAAAAAAAACCAAAAACAACATAACATTTTCCCACTGTCGCAAATTGGCATCGCAAATTGACCCCTAATCTATTAGTGCTAATATGAAGTACCCTTGCTCCCTTGGTAGAACTTGATCCTAATGCTGATATTTGCAATGGTACTACATCAGTACTTAGTTTCTTATTAGGAGTCCCTGTAGTAGGAAAATTGACTAACATTTGTATTGCCTCTTGTTCTCTCTCCTTGGGGGTCTTCTCCTCTTCCTTGTCTTCTTTAGTTCTTCCTTAATGAATTATAGTGATCAGAGGAGGTATAACTTGACTTTATGTTGTAGGAGCAGAGGTATCCCTTTGTCTTATTTTCTCCTTTGCTTGCTCCTTAGCAGTTGTAGTTATTGTCACCATGGAATCAACCTTATCAGATACATCTTATGCTTGTTTCTCTTGTGGTTTTCCACTTTAGTTGTTGAAATTTATGAAGGTGGTTCTTGCATATTCACTTTATCCTTGGTTATCTCAGCTACTGCCTTCTGAAGTTCCTTTACACTCACCAGAATAAGATTGGTACACAACAATAATTGTAAAGTTGTTTGGTGAAGGATCTTTATGAGATCTTCTATAGTTAATAGGTTGATGTTTTGACTTGAAGTATCAGGAACATCCTTCACAATTACCTTTTTTGTAGGTGTAGGTGTTGCATGTGGAGGACTAGGTGATGGCAATTGTGTGTCTTGCATACTCTATTCTTTTTGCTACTCTTCAGCTATTGCCATGTCACCTTTCTATGTTTCCTTCTCCATTGTTACTTCTTCCTTTTCTTTCCCTCCTTCTTCCTCCTTTTCATTTTTCTCTTCTTCTTCATCACTATTTCTTCCCTCAAAGAGATCTTCTTGTCCTTCCTTCATTGCAGTTAGCTCATAAATTAATTTCCACATTTGTGTGGACCTTTTCACAACATTCTCAATTCTATTTTGCAAAATGTTGAAGGCTCTATATTTGGGTGAAAATTTGCTCCCATATTTCTTACTAGCCTTAATTATTTGACCTTTAGTGAGGTTAGGCATTACATGAGCCAATGTTAACTCCCTTATTTCTTTCTTCATGTTTAGGCACTAATGCCATTTATTTTCAATAATGGAGTATAGCTCTTTAGGCATGGTATTGTCTAGTTCAAGTTGAGTAATCTTGAACTTGGCCATCATAGTGTAGATTGATTCTTCCACTATGTTCTACTCCTCTCTACTTAACTTATTGAAATCAATAGTTTTCAAACCAGTTAAATCTACATTATCCTTAATATTTTCATAAACATTTTCTAGGTTAGATTTAGTGGGGTGACTTACGACTCTAAATTATTCATTATCAAAATTTGTTCTTTCCTCATCTAACTTTGGAGGTGCCATATATTTTCTTCTCTTTTTCTTTGCTAGCCCTCCTTGTTCTATAGCTTTCTTCTTTTCTTGTTCTTTGCAACCTTAGTTGTAGCCCTTGTATATTCCCTTGTGGTAGGCTTTTCTGGGCTAGGCTTGACCATTTTCTTTTTACATTTTGGCTATGTAGCAGGCTATTTTGTGCTTTCCTCTTCTTGGGTTCTACCTTAGGTGCTTCCTGCTCAACACCTTCTTCTTCTTTAGCATCTTTACCCATTTCTTGGGTTAATGCTAGTGGCCCTTTCCCTTGTTCTTCTTCATCTTCATCTATGTCTTCATCATCATCTTCCTCTACCTTTGTTGTACCCTCTACAAATTTGGCCTTGAGCTTTCTCACCAATTTATCCTTTTTCTTTAAAGTAGAGCCATTCTTTAATTCCATATCTACCTTTGATCTCACCACATAATATGTGCCAAAATATGGTGCACTCTTGTTTACTTCTTGTGCTAGTAGAGCTATTATGGCTGCAGATGCCTCATCAATGTTTATTTCATAACCAAGAGGTCTAAGCCATCTAACCTTTGGTATGGCTGCTTGGATGTAGGTATAGTCAATATGTATAAGAAAACAAACATCATTCACATGTTGTTCAACTAATGAAACAAGTATCCTCAATCTCTATTTCATGGATTTCTTGAAATCTTCAACATAACTAGTCATTAATGTCTCAAAATTTGCCCCCATTTGTTCAATATATTCATTTACCTAGGCTACAATAGTCTTGTTTGTCTTCTAGCTAACTTTTCTAAAAGATGGGAATTCATTCTATACATAGAAAAATATACAAATCAAAATTGCACCAAATTTACATTGTGCTCCCTTAGTTCTCCTTATTGCTCCTAGATTTTCATTGATTTGCTACAATTGCAGTTCAACTAGATCATATGTATGATCCTTTTTAACTAGTTTGTAACCAACATCTACTGCAATGCATGGAATACTGTTGAGTTTGCTAGATTGGTAAAACTTGTGGGATATGACTCTAATAGCAAAATCAACAAGAGGATCCTTGATAGTATCTATGGTCATGCTTTTCTTGTTCCATTTGGCTCATGTATTCTTCTCAATAGCTTTCCTAGATTCACTCCTTGGGGTTTTTGGTTGATCTAGGGTTGGATACCCTGGTACCCTATGAACAATCCTCTTTGATATCTTAATCGATCCATCTTCTAATTATAAACTTCCATTATGAATCCTACTCAACATAATTCTGATTCATTCAATATTGAAAATAGTAGGGAATTCTAGGGCACGAGTTAAACCCTTCCTCTCAACAATTTGAAACTCTTCCTTTAAGACTTCATTTTCACATAATTTATCATATGCTTCCCTAATCTTGATATCTCCTGTAGCACCTATCTTGTAGTTATAACATCTCCTAACATCTTGCACCATTACTACCTTAGGAGGAAGTATAGATAGGGCACTGACTAGGTCATTTTGTAGGCAACTTTAGGGATAGGCTAAAAATCATGTTGCTTAACTTCATTTGACACTAATTAGACTTCAAACAACTCTTTCTATTGAGGTTTCCTAGAATTGGAGGCCATTTCTTCTATCTAGGGCTTAAGCATGAAGAAATTTTGAAGTTTTGTAACTCAACACTAGTATAAATACCTTGAAATTGATGAAGTTGTGCTAAATCTACATAGAAATATGTTCAAATGCTTGGAATACCGCTTGGAATTTGTTCAGCTCTCTTCTTTGTCTTTTCTCTTTGTTCATGATGAGGAAAAAATGATTAATAAATGCAACATATACCCATTTTTCATAGCATTTAATGCTTAATGTGTTTACTGCTATCCACTTGGCTTCTTAATCATTTCTACTTTACTCAGCTTCCATTGGTTTTCAACCACTCGGCATGCACTAGAGTTCCCCTTACTTGGCTTCAACTAAAATTTCCCTTCACTTGGCATCCACTACTAGCTTGGATGCAACTAACAACTCGACTTCTACTTATTTTGGTAGATAACTTGGCACGTACTAGGATTTTTACTCGGCATTTGAAGGCAACTCAACAACACTTGTAAAAACTTGAAGTTTTAACTTTGCATCCCTATTCATGCTAGTCTCTCCTTTTCAGTACTTACTTTTCTTGGAACTAATGTATGATAAAGCTTTGTATATCAGTCCCACATGCCCTCTTTTTCTTAGTTGGATGAAGTGTGACCACTTGACCTTTTGGGTGAAGTGATCCCTTCATTGGATGTGTTGCTTCCATCTTTATTCTTTCATGTCTTATTCATTTCTCTTTTGATGTGTTCAACATCTATCTTCTCTTTTCCTTTGTTGAACTTTGAGTTGATTGCCTTTGACCTTGTTGGACAATTTTTACTGATAAGACTAGTCTTCAAACAACTTAAATGTGTGGTTTGGCTCAACCATCTATTGTAGTTTCCACTAAAATGTGTTCTTATGTAATTTTCAGGGATGTGTCCATATTCTTGATAGTAGTGATAGTTATATCTAGTGTTGTAGTCCCAATTATAGTGATGTCAATGATTATTTTCCCTTGTTGGTTGATTAGGTGTCCACATAGGCTTTGATTTGCACTCAAAAGAATATGTCCACACTTCTTGCAATTGTAGTAGTGACCTTCAAATCTTGGTTTCCTGATAGTTCTAGTGCTACAATCATGTGCTTGATGTCCTTATTTGTTGCACTTGTGATAGTGACCCATATTTTTAGGTTTGTCATGTTGATGAGTATTCTTTCTCATGCACACATTAGAAGTATGTCCTTTTGTACCACAAAAATGACAAGTGGATTTAGTGTTCTTACCTTTGTCACTTCTTTCTTTTGGAGTCTTGGATGACTCTCCTTTTTTTAGTGTTGGTGTATCATAGTCCTAAAGTATCATTCTTGGCTCTTGGTGATTTTGGTAGCTATTCAAGATACTTGATAACCTCATTGGGTTTTTTGAAGCTTTCTACAATCTCCTTCTCTCTTTTGAAGTCATTTTGCAGTTGTTCATTTTGCATCTTTAGAGTGGAGATCTCAATGTCCTTGACATTTAGCTCATGATGCACATTCATCATCTGACGTAGAGTGTCTAGCTACATGTTGGAAATTCTTGCAAGTTGAATTGAATTTTCTTCCAACCTATTGCCAAGGTTTCTCTTTTCCTCTTCTATCATAGACTTATCTTCAATGGCTCTTTTCTTCTATTCATTCACTTCAAAAAGCATCATGGCTTGAGATTCTTGTTCAAGCTTTAGATTTCTGATCTCTTCTGCTTGAGCTCTATTCTTCTCCATCAGATCTGCTATTGCTGCATCAAACTCTTTGGAATATCCATTTTCAAATACTTTTGAGGTGTCAATATCCTAATATTGTGTATCATTCTTAGCTATGGAAATCTCTCTTCTTCTCTTTACGAATTTTCTCAGTTCTTCATTGGCTTCTTACAAATTGTGTAGAATGTGTTGTATATCAATCACTTGGTTTTCTATGATCTTCCCAAGTTTGTAGACTTCCATTTCTAGATTTTTTTCTCCAAGTTGTAAGGCTTCTCTCTATGAGAACTTAGCTCTAATACTAATTGTTGGAATTTACAAGTGGGAAGATTCACTTCTAAGAGGGGGGGTGAATCAGAAGTAACAAACTTTAACCTCTAAAACTTTTAACTAAGATCATAAACATGCATCTAACATATCTAGTTAAAATGAAAATAAAGACATGCATGAAAATAGATAACACAGGAATTTGTTTGCCCAAAAACCCTTCAAAATAAGAAGGTAAAACTGGAGTGGTGATGACACCCACAAATTATCACTATACCAATATGTAACTAGTTAAGGTTACAAAGTTTGACCACTTCCAATGATCTGCCCTATGAAAGGCCTACCCTATTAAAGGCTTTGCACTCTGTTAAAAGTGACCTATCTAAACGATTTACAAACACTCACTTGGAATGTTACCCTGTTAAAGGATTTACAACCCTATTAAGGATCTATAATATGGCTGCTACATCATAGGATTTTCATTTTTAGAATACAATGGTTAGAAAGTATAGCAAAATGTCTTGACCTAATGACTTACAATCTTCAATTACTGATTCCATATCCTTGTTCTGCCCAATCTGATCTGATCCTTCCTAATCTGATAACTCTCTGATCAAAGTGTTAATGCTCTATTCTAACCAACTAGATTATGCAATGTTGTTCCTTCTCTAAGTCTTTACACCCCTCTAAACTTCACTAGCATTCTATCATGCATTCCATATATCTCTCTTACACAAATTATGGGGTTTCAACCTCCTTATAAAGGCTTTGAAGACTTTGGGTTAGGTATGAATCCATGATCGATATTCATCCATCTTTTCCTTCTCAAATCTTTATGCTTGTCCTATTGGTTGCATGCTTTCTCCATTTTTTCGATTGGCTACATGTTAATTACTTAGGGAATGTAAAAGATTCAATCTTATGTTTAACATCCTTCAAGATTCATCTTGAGTCAGCTCAAAAATGGTTTACATTTGAGTTTGTGAAGGGACAAACTCATATGTTGATTCTGTGTTACTTGGCACTTACTGATTGCTGATGCTTGGCACATATAGGAATTCTATCTCACTTAGCTCCTATAGTAACTTTGTCTCGCTTGGCATCTATACTTTACTCAGAACCTATAGTAACTCAGTATCACTTATCACTCGGTATTTGATACTTACTCGACACCTAAAGTTCACTCGACACCTATTGATTTTCTAGCTCGGCACATATTGTAGCTCAACATCCATATCATACTCGGCATTAACTTAAAAATTTGTTAAGTGTGTTGACACTAAATTGTCAAAACCAATCTGAGACCAATAGTTATAATAATAATCATATTTATTACTATATTTTATTTAATAATAATAATTATAATAACTACTATATATAATAACAATAATATAATATTACTAAATATAATAACTATTATTATATAAAATAATAATAGTTAATAATAATAATCATAATCATATATAATAATAAATAATAATCATGCCCACACCACCCAAATTTTTGTTTCCCTCCAAAATTTGGTGGTTTCCCTCCAAAATTAAAATTTCCAAGGCAATTTCTTTTTGGGTACCCGGTTAGTCTTGGTATTTACCAAAGTTGTTTGGTCAACTCAAAAAACATGTTTGGGAAAGGTTTCACTAACATTTAAAATTTGAGTACCCATTTGACAATATTATTTTGATTGAAATTCAATGAAATGAAAAGGATTTTTTATAAGATTCAAGATTCCATCGATATAATTGCTGTCAAATTTTGAGTTTGATAAGTATTTATTAGTTAACTTTTAATGAAGATGTTTGTAAAGTGTTGATTGACATACTAACTGAAAAATAGGTGTAACTTTCAAATGGTATAACATTTTTCAAATCCAAAAGTTGCATCACATTCTATGTTTCACCTAGTATAAGGAAATTTTTTTATTAATTTGGTAAAGTTTATGATTAGTTATGATTAGTTATTAATGAAGATGTTTGTAAAGTGTTGATTGACATACTAACTGAAAAATAGGTATAACTTTCAAATGGTATAACATTTTTCAAATCCAAAAGTTGCATCACATTCTATGTTTCACCTAGTATAAGGAAATTTTTTTATTAATTTGGTAAAGTTTATGATTAGTTAAGGTGGTCAAACACAGGAATTTTTTTATTCTCAAAAAGTATATTTAATTATTTATTTGGAATAAAAATACCCAAAAAATATGCAACACATCCGAACATGAGTCTGCTTTTTATATCTATAATTATATTTAAAAATATTATCATTTGATTTTGATTAAGGTTGTTAGAATACATCTACATTTTATTTTTGCCTTAAAATTTTTGTAGTACTCCATTAAAATCCAAAATTTTGACCAATCAAATAATGTTTCCTCTAGCTAAGGCTTAGTAGTTCAGAAACTATATTCAATTTTCTATAGATTATTTTCTTACAACATTTCAATATAAAGTGTAGAACCACTTTAAAATTATGTGTCAAGTTGACTTGACCCTGATTTGCTAATTTTTCACTGCCACTTAAGGCCATAGTTTGGTTGACCATGATCCTACACATACCCTAAATGATATCAGAAAAATAATAAAATTATATGACATTCTAGAGGAGAGTGCACTCTTTGAAAATGTATAATTTTTCTCTTGGTTAGAATAGATTTGTTTTGAAAAATATGGTGGGAGATGAAAACTACTGATTTAAGGTGAGTTAAAATTTTAATCAATGTAAAAGAGAAAATATAGGCCTAAATCCAATTTTTATTATTGATTGTTCTAGTTATATATGTTATCTATGACATAGACTGAGATCAAAGGGAAATAATTTAATTTCCATATAGTTTATTGAATGTGCCGAAAGGGGTCAAAGGTTAACCTATGACCACTTTCAATGCATTGCATGACAATATACGTGCCTAGGGGCCCTAGGACCCCTAGGGACCAATTTGGTTGGCTCAAATATGTTGATAGGGGTCAGAGGTTAACCTATGACCCCTTTCGACACATTTCATGACAACATATGTCCCTAGGGGCTCTAAGACCCCTATGGACCCATTTGGTTTGTTTTAATGCATCAAAAGGAGTCATTAGTTAACCTATGAGCCCTTTCGACCCATTTCATGACAACATATGTCCCTAGGGGCCTTTGGAACCCTAGGGATCGATTTTGTTGGTTTGAATACATCAAAAGGGGTCAAAGGGTAGCCTATGACCCCTTTCATGACAACATATGTCCCTAGGGGCCCTAGGACCCCTAGAGACTCATTTGGTTGGTTTGAATGCATCAAAAGAGGGCATATGTTAACCTTTGAGCCATTTCAACACGTTTTGTGACAACATATGTCCCTAGGGGCCCTGGGAACCCTAGGGACCAATTTGGTTGGGTTGAATGGGTCAAAAGGGTTTGGAGGTTAACTTATGAACCCTTTCGATGCATTTCATGACAACATATATCACTAGGGGCCCTAGGACCCCTAGGGACCCATTTGGTTGGTTTGAATGCATGGTCAAAGGTTACCCTATCACCCCTTTTGACACATTTTGTGACAACATATGTCCCTAGGGCCAAAGGAGCTCTAGGAACCCACTTGGTTGATTTGAATGCATTGAAAGGGGTCGTAGGTTAACCTATGACAACTTTCAATGCATTTCATGACAACATGTCCCTAGTGGCCCTAGGACCCATAAGGACCCATTTTGTTATTTTGAATGTGTCGACAGGAGTCAAAGGTTAGCCTATGACCCCTTTCGACATATTTCATGATAACAATTGTCCCTAGGGGCCCTAGGACCCCTAGGGACCAATTTGGTTGGTTCAAATGGATCGAAAGGAGTCATAGGTTAGTCTATGAGCCCTTTTGATGCATTTTTGGATAGGATATGTCCCTAGGGGCCCAAGAACCCCTATGTATGCATTTGGTTGGTTTGAATGAATTGAAAGGTGTCAGAGGTTAACCTATGAACCCTTTCAACACATTTTGTGACAACATATGTGCCTAAGGGCCCTAAGACCCCTAGGGACCAATTTTTTTGGTTTGAATGCATCAATAGGGGTTAGAGGTTAACGTATGACCCCTTTCGACGCATTTCATGAAAAAATGTCTTTAGGGGCCCTAGGACCCCTAGGGACCTATTTGGTTGGTTCAAATGCATCGAAAGGGCCATAGGTTAACCTATGACACCTTTCAAAGTATTTCATGACAACATATGTCCCTAGGAGCCCTAGGACCCTTAGGGACCGATTTTGTTGGTTCAAATGCAACGAAATGGGTCATAGCTTAGCCTATGTCCCCTTTCGACACATTTCATGACAATTTTATATTTAACAATAATAATCATATATATTAAAATATTATAAGTAATAATAAACATATTTATTACTATATTATATTTAATAATAATCATAATAATAAATATATATATATTACTATATATAATAATAATAATCATAATCATACATAATAATAATAGTTAATAATAATAATAGTTGATAATTATAATAATCATAATCATATATAATAATAATAGTTAATAATAATAATGCCCACACCACCCAAATTTTGGTTTCCCTCCAAAATTTGGTAGTTTCCCTCCAAAATTAATATTTCTAAGGCAGCTACTTTTCGGTTACCTGATTAGTCTTGGGAATTACCAAACCTGTTTAGTCAACTCAAAAAGGATGTTTGGGAAAGCTTTCATTGACACTTAGAATTCCAGTAGCCATTTGACAATATTATTTTCATCAAAATTCAATGAAATGAAAAAGGTTCTTTTATAAGACTCTCAAGATTTCATCGATTTAATTATTGTCAAATTTTGTGTTCGATAAGTATTTATTAGTTAATTTTTAATGAAGATGTTTATAAAGTGTTGATTGACATACTGATTAAAAAACAACAATAACTTTCAAATAGTATAACATTTTTCAAATCCAAAAGTTGTGTCACATTCTATGCTTCACCTAGTATAAGGAAAAAAATACTGATTTGGTAAAGTTTTCAATTAGTTGAGGTGGTTAGACATGGGAGTTTTTTTATTCTAGAAAAGTTATAGTAGAAAATTCATATTTTATTATTTATTTGGAATAAAACCATCCAAAAATATGTGACACATGCAGGCATGAGTCTAATTTTTATATCTTTAATTATATTAAAAAATGTTTTTCATTTGATTTTGATTAAGGTCATCAGGAATACATATACATTTTATTTTTGCCCTAGAATTTTTGTAGTACTGCATTAAAATCCAAAATTTTGACCAATCAAATAATTTTTTCTCTAGATAAGGCTTAGTAGGTTAGAAACTACATTCAATTTCCTATAGATTATTTTGTTACAAATTTTTGATATAAAGTCCAAAACCACTTTAAAATTATGTGTCAAGTTGACATAACATTAATTTGTTGGCTTTTCACTACCAATTAAGGCCATAGTTTGGTTGACCATGATCCTGCACATACCCTAAATGATATCAAAAAATTATAAAATTATATGACGTTCTAGACGAGAGTGCACACTTTGAGAATGTATAATTTTTCTCTTGGTTAGAGTACATTTGTTTTGAAAAATGTGGTAGGAGATGAAAACTATTGATTTCAGGTGAGTTAAAATTTTAGTCATTGTAAAAGATAAATTATAGGTCAAAATCCAATTTTTATTATTAATTTTTCTAGCTATATATGTTATCTATGAAATAATCTAAGATCAAAGAGAAATAAGTTGATTTCCATATAGTTTTGTGGTGGGAACTAAACCCCTAATTTTCATCATTTTTCAGCAACTAAATAATCATCTATAAAATTTAGGAAAAAAGTACCAATTCTTATTCCAAATAATTATTAAAATTTATAATCATAGACTTCATCCATTTCTATGCATTTCATTATTTTACTTCAACATCAAATTCTAAATAATAATACCACTTTTATGTCATTGAAGGTGAACAATTATACTTTTTTTAGCCTTTCCATTTACAAAAGGGTGACATAGGTTTGTGATTTTACCCCATGAACATTGACAGTACACACATCACTGTGGATGAGATGGAGGATCCATTCAATGATCAAAACACTATTATTCATAGTTTTTCTATTGAGAATTTAGTTGATTATCATATCTCTGATGAAGAGAAGGAAAAAGGAAAAGAGATGGAAGAAGGTGGAGAAGAGAAGGGAACAAAGGAGATAAAAGAAGATCTTATGAGGAATGAAGAGGTTACAAAACCTTAATAGATCATACTTACTTCAAAGGTTATCCATTTAATTGCTACCCCACAAGTAGCCACAAAGAAAGAAAAACATAATAGAGAAAGAGGATAGCCAAAGTTTTCAATTATGATTGGTGACTCCTACCAAGGATAAAAGAAAATAAACTCCTATCTCATCTAAATCACCACTAAAATCACTCTTAGGAAGCATGATGAGTAGAAAAACCTTGGTAGCATTAAGAGACCCTAGGATTGATATATTTAGTCATATTCTAACATTTCCACTAGAAAAAAAATATTGAAAAGAAGGAATCAAAAGAACTCAGTAAATTATTGATAACATGACTAATGAATTGTAGGATATCATTCTAGTCCAAGTCAATAAAGAAAATCTAGAGAAAAGAGAAAAATATGTAATTAATGCTATTGATAATTAGTTGAATAGCCTTTTGGAAGTTACATCTACCAAAACACAAGTTAGCATGATGCATAATTATCTGACACTATATGCAATAATCTCAGAGGAAACTTAGTGAATCTTGACAAATAGTTAAGAAGAGGTTTCACTAAGGGAAATATCTTGTATGGCCAATGTTCTTTATCATACAATTATATCAAAAATATCACATAAGAACTAAAGGGAAAACATGTAGAGTTGTAGAATATTGTGAATGAGCCCCATATACCCAATGTCTAGATGAAAGACTTAGAGAGAAAATTGGGAAAATGAGTGATGATATCAGTTTAATTGAAGAAGGGAAACAATAATAAAAAGATTTTCATTGTTGAGAGAACAACTCATTCTAAGAATTAGTCATACTCAAAAGCATTTGGATGAATACCTTAAACCTTAGATATCATATGAAAAGTTTGTATATTCATATTTGAGTGCAGTTGAGTTAGCATCCTATGGACTATGTGCCCTTATCAGTGTATTAGAGTGAGTCTACAACATGTGGGATAAATAATTTGAAAATTTGAAGACAAAATTTTATGATTATATCTCATGCCTATCAAATTATTTAGATTAAAAATCTAGAAGGAAAATTTTCAAAATTTTGATTTGTATATAGTTCTTGACTCACTTTGTCATTGATGTCAAAGGGGGACTCTATTGTATGTAAGTGTGAGGAGGTATAAGGTAGAGTATAGACTAAGGGGAGCATGCATAATATAAAAGATGTTTTATAATATAAATGATCCATATTTTGAAAATTTTGTATGGCCATGTGAAGAACTTCACAATTTTGTAAACTAATTTTGGAACTTAGCCAGTGTCCCATATATTTCCATCAATGCCAAAGCTGGAGGTCATTGTCAATTTCGCTGAGAGGTGAATATATAAATAACAAAAGCTTTTAATTGATAGCAACATATCATCTATATTAAGTAAGTAAGTTTTGAAGACAAACTTTTGGTTTGAAGATTTAGAAATTTTTTAAAGTTCTACAAAGAATAACTAATAGCAAAGACACCTTTTTGATTTGCAAAGTTTACAAATAGTGAATTGGAACATGCACACTTGAGGGAAGATAAAACTATGTATGATGATCCTACACCTCAGAATGCATGTCATGATGATTTTTATGGACACATATATCAATGACTTACTAGGTATAGGTTTACAAAGGTAGAACAAGATAGAGTTGAGTAAATTATATTTTCTGTTAATGAATTATTATTTTTTAGAAAAATAATTACTTAACTAAACAAGTAAAACATCCTATATGTTAACCCTAACTTCAAAAAAAGGCAATCTTGTGTTTTGGGACATGTGTGAAGACTTGAAGGCTAACATGATGGATTTGAATGGTATAAAGGAAACACTACTATATGAATAGTTGTGTGATGTATTTGGACATTGAAATGAACTTGATATATTATATGAAAATTATGTCAGAGTAGACTAAGGTTAGTACATGTGAAGTTGTGTACCAAGGGCTACAAAGGACAAATCAGATATTGAAGATATCAATATTATCAAGAGTTATTTGTATCTATGACTTTTGTGTACATAATATATAATTGTATATGAAACTTTGATAAATGGGATAATCTTGCTACTTTTTAAATTGCAATATCAAATACTAACAAGGTTGAGGCTTCTTAAAAGGCCTAGTCTTCTAACAAGGATAGAGACACTATACAAATGTTATAGACTACTAAAATAGTCAATATATTTCACAAGATACTTTTGATTAATGATCATTTGATGGGTGCCATCCCACCAGGGTTTTTCCTTGGCCACTATTTCCCTAGTTAGCAAATAATGGTGTTACGATTTGCTATGTGTTACTAATATATTTACTCTTCAGTTTAATCTTATGTGCATGTTCTAAGATTGTTAATGATATCCATAATTGGGAGAAAATTTGTGAAATATTGATTCACTCCCCCCCCCCCCCCCACCTTCCACCCCCATTATTATTTCCTATTTCTAATAGCTCAATCACCCAATTTGTGACTATGTATCGATCTAGGATGGTGTACCCTCCTCTGGAGACTAGGTGGCTAAATAATTATGAAATTTCTAAGGGAACTTCACTAGGTGGTTGAACAATTATTATACGATACTTTCCCCTATACCAATACAATATTTAGTGTTGGTACTATACTTCATCTCCTATCATACGACTAATGGGTGGGTCTAAAAGAATAATTCATAACACTATGATACAACACTTTGTAGATATTAGAAATATTGTACAATAATTTTCACAATAGTGGTATGATATTTCAAAACTATCTTCTATGTTTTTTGTCTAGCCTACTTAAAACACATTAAAAACACACAAGTGCTCAAAATTCTCAAAAATAGATCGCATGTTAGTAACTCACTAGTGGATCATACCATGGGGATCAATTGTGTAGCTAGCTACACTCAAATCGATGCCTCTCAATCAGAATCCCATCTCTCTCTCTCTCTCTCTCTCTCTCTCTCTCTCTCTCTCTCTCTCTCTCTCTCTCTCTCTCTCTCTCTCTCTCTCTCTACTCTATTGTCATAATGTCTAATATGAAAAATGATTTGAAAATGACTCCTTGGGCCCCTTACAAAACATTTTGACCTAATTATAGAAGTCCTTAAATTTGTGCAAAAATTGCACCCTCACCTAATTTTGATGTCTTCGATCCATTTTTGGGATCACAATCAAAATATAGGTTCATTTTGATGGACAAAATTGTATTTCAAAATTTTTCCTTCTTCTATGCAGTTGGTTGACCTTCTAAGGCTTAATCTTCAAACTTTTCTAAGGGATTCTTCATTTATTTATCATTTCTACACCCTTCTTCTCTTATCATTCATTTCATTTCACATTTCCCCTCATTTTGACCTATTTTTTATGCTTTTTTTTCTTGGTCAAATTTAGTCAAACTAGGGCATATCATCATTGTTTGGATGTCAATCTTTGGTATTAATCACTTATCTATCATTATGGACCTTGATTTATCTTGATTTGATCAAATCTCACCCATTTCTACATCTCCTCTACCTCATTTTTATTGCAATCATGAGGGGGAAGGAATATTCTACCATTTTTTTTGTTTGTTTCATATTGATTCTACCATGGCTATATACTCTCTTAGGAACATATGCTTGACTATTCCATTTTCTCTTGATTTGGATATCTCTTGAGAGATTATGCTTGACCTTTCCATTTTCTCTAGGTTTATTTCTCTCCTAGTGTTTAGTTTTGTTGCTAACTAATTATGCATTAAGGATCTCCTATCTCTTTGTTATTCATTCTTTGGAGTCCAACCTCTTTATCAACTACTATCCTACACTCTTAATTCTTTGACTTCAAGTGTTCCTAGATCGATCACACATTAGTTAAAGAGGAGAAAATATAATCACCCAAAAGTGGTCATCTAGACTATAAGCCTCATTTCTAGCAATTTTTGCTAAAATTACCTATCATTTATTACTTGATCAAATCTTCACTTTTCTATTTATTGAATCATAGCCTATGGTTTGACCACTCTATCTTATGTCTTTTATTTAGTTTAAAGAACTTTATCCCATTTAATTCCCCAAAACCCTCTTATCCTAAGTTTGCACATGAAAAACATTATTCCTATTTTAAAAATAAAAGAAAAGGCTATTTGTCTCATACGAGGGGTACACCTTTCTATGTGAGAAGATTATTTATTTTTAAAATAAATTTAATTATCCTCCACACATCTATTGCCTATAAAATTCAATCATTGATCTTTCTTAGGTGAGATTCTTGTGCACATGGATCACTCAAGGTTCAATTCTCCACCCTTGATTATGCCTCTTGATCTCCATCATTCATTTTTCTTTTAAAGGAATCTCTCTTTGCACCCTCTCATCTCTTCTTCACTTATGATATTATTATGCTATAGGTTTCCTTCATGGTTTTGGGGCACTCATCTTGCATTTACTTTGTACACACATTTCATTCACTTAGTTTACTTGCATTCTAGCTTCATGGCATTCTTATCTTAGTTTCCTTTATTCTCTACCATTGATCACATCGATTAACTAGGAGGTTTTGTAGTACTTCATTATTTTTAGTTTTATCTTTAGATTGCATTGGCATTTCATCTCATCTTTGATTCTTGGATAGTAGCATACTTGGTTTTGTCTTGGAATTTGCCATTCTATGGTGCAGTTTGCAAGGGTTGTATGCTAGGTTAATTTTAGAGCCACTCTCATAGATATTGCACATATTAGATAGAGAGCTCTAAGTCACTATTCAAGGTTCCTAATCTATTGCATCCCTTTGATAAAATATTTTAGAGAAGTGTACTTATTTTTTGTGTACACCAATAACCTTTCAACACTACTGAGGATGAGGAGGATTTTGACAAAGAATCCCCATGTTTCAAAGCTTTTGTAGAGAAC
The DNA here is from genome assembly GCA_028749045.1 of Cupressus sempervirens. Classification (NCBI taxonomy): domain Eukaryota; kingdom Viridiplantae; phylum Streptophyta; class Pinopsida; order Cupressales; family Cupressaceae; genus Cupressus; species Cupressus sempervirens. The sequence goes on along the minus strand of CM053792.1, from coordinate 355,901,542 downwards.
ATTATCCATGTTGTGTGTACTGATACTAAGAACTCACCTTTGAAAGCTTTCCCTAAAGAAACAAAATCAAGGAATGAGGAAAATAACAAAAGGATTTTTCTAGTTGCCAACCTTGTCAATATGAATCAGGTTAATGTGAAGGTATTGGTAGATGACCTAAAAGGGGTGGACATGTAGCCTCCTCTAGGTGTTCTACAAAAATTGAAGGATATTTCAATGTATACCTTTATAATATAACAATGAACCTTATTAATTCCATTAAAAAGCTTAGTATAAATTATAGAGCCCTAAATGCCAAAATGGAAGAAGTTGTGAATAAACTAAAAAAGGGACCTAAGAATGATGTTGTAGGGTATGGCATGGAGTAGAAAAAAGTTTTGTAGGGTTTGGTAAATAGAATTGAAAATCTAGAAAATGCCACAAATAACAATGTTAAAAATTACAAGAATCTCTTGGAGTTTGAAAAATAATTATTAGCAATATGATTTGAATTCTGGCAAGATGATGGTGTTGGACTTGATTGATCCTAAGGTAGTGGAAGAGTCTTCTGGTAGTAAAAAAAGAACAAGGTCTATGACAAGAAAGATGAAGACCAAGAATTATGAGCTTAACAAAGAGGATGTCAAATTGGTTATGGATAACATCAAAGAAATGCATAAGGAGATGGATCTTGAGCCAGCTCAATACTTGGTTAGTTACTAGAATTTCTTAGTGTCCTTTTGTTAGATTTTTTGAGTTTAGGTGGTGGGTCTATAGTTGTTCTTCATTGGCATTTCTCTATTTAAGTGTGGTCTTGGTTATGTGGTGGGTTATAGGATGTTAGGAGTTATTGCTTTTCATTTTAAGAACTATTTCAACTGGTAAATTTTATATTGTTAATATTTTGCAATTATTAGTGGGGTTTTGGGTTCCCTATATAAAAAAAAACCTTTTTTAACCCTTAATCAAAAAACAATATTGCAATATCACATGATGGTCCAAGGTAGAGAATGAGGGGAAGACTCAATAGAAAGAAGGTGACCATGGCTCAGACAAATCTCATAGATAATCCTGAACTAAGGATAATTCAGGTTGCTAAAGCTCTTAAAGAGCTAGTTTAGGTTAAGGTCTTTCTATTTTATTTCCTTTTTTTTTGTATATTGGTAGGTTTGGTTTAATGCTACTTCAATTTACTAGTTTGTTTGATGTTATGCAAGCTTCTATATTTTGTCAGCATCATTCTTCTTTCAGACATTTCAATTTATATTTTGTAATTTGATACTTTTTGGGTTTTGGGTCCTTGTAAAACTTGCTTTTACCTTAATCCAAAAACAATATTACAAAATATATTTTAGATATCTCTAAAGCAGCTCAATCCCTTTTTCAGTTCTAATACATAAAATATTATCTTTAATAAATGTATTAAATTACTATTATAAAGGGCGAAAGGAGAATCCATATTAGGAATACAAGCCTTAATAAAAAAATAGGCCAACTATAGATACATTTGACAATTTGTTGATGTCAAGTTGCACTAAGGGTATCCTCAAAAATATTTTTCATTAGAATAAAATGACATATCCTTGATCTATTTTTTAGAATGGAGGGAGTGATCAATCTCTTTATGGGTGCTATAGAAATCATCCTTTTATAGCTAGCCTAATAAAAAATAGCCATATTATTTAGCTTCTCCTCCAACTTTCCTTTTCTTTATAAATTCTATTCCTAGATAAGAAAATTCCATCAAAACTATGAAAATTGTTTTATTTTATAATTTAATTAATATATCAAATTCAAATTAGAGTTAAGAAATATTTAATTAGTGAGACCAAAGGTAAGAAATCTTTAATTAGTGAGACTGCATACTTTCTACAACCTCCATACTTAGTAAGGTTGGAGGAAGGAGGAACCATTTCTTTTTTGCAACCCTATAAAGACTCTAAAAGAGAAACTCATCTTCAAGCATAGTTATCATAATTAATAAAATATTATAAAAATGAGAGCTACAAATGAGTAAATAATTATATGCCTCAAAATCCTTGCTCCATTCTCAAACCTTGCTAAAAGTTTACAAGGACACCTCTTTAATATTGCTTTTTATGTGTGGCGTTTGCTTGAATGTCTCTATATTTAAGGATAAAGAATGCAACTGCCAAATGAAAAATATCTATATAATTATAGTTAAAAAATTTTAAAATAGAATACACCATTTTTTGGTCATCAAGAGCAAGGCAGACTATTTTTTTTTGTTTTGATACAAGGAGTTAGACTAGATTAGTGAGTTACTTCACCATGCTCTAGTGAATGCAATTTCCTCTTCATATTGGACATCATTCATGCATTGATCCTCCTCTTTGAAGAAAATGCTTTTTCATTATTGATATGATTATAGATAAGATCAAACAAATTAATAGTAGGAGAGTTATAAAAATAATATTGTTCTAGGATCTTGAGAAAAAAAAATTCTACGTTACTGGAAATCTATGATTTGATACAAATGAATTTATGCTCTTTTCTACAATTTCTTTCTTGGATGACTTTTAAAATTAAAAAATGAGTGGAACGATCAAATTCTAGTGTCATGACAATATAGATGCCAATAAATTGTAAAAAAATACCAAACAGTTTACTTGGAATAAAAAAGAATAGGAATGATGAAGTATGCATACTTTGAACTCATTTTAGTAATTAAAATGATGATATATGGAATAAGTCGAGCACAAGATACTAAAGTATTACTATTTTCAAATATTGTCATAAACATACTGAGTGTCATTGCAAGAAACAAAGATTCGCATGTGTCAAATATACCAAAAAGTATGAGCATTGTCCCTAAAAAGAAATACACTCTTCCAAAAGCAAATGAATTCATAGGATCTTCGTCAAACTAAAATAGAGAAGTCTTGGATCTTTAAATAGCGCTTGAAGAGCACATCATGGAAATTAAATACATCTTTCAAAAACTCCAACCTAGGAAGAATGTCGTTATTGAGGCTAGGGTTCACCATCAATGTAAAGTGTGATGAGACACAGTTAGTCACAACTATCAAGGTTTTTAAAGTATGTTAATTAAATCCCCAACCTCATCTTTTGTCTAATTTTCCATGTAGGAAAATAAAAAGATCATTGGGAAAAAGTAGCTTTACCAATGGAAAAATAGGAATTTCTTAGTAGGAAAGTTATTTTAATAGATGTAAATAAGGCAACCATAGTATAAAGAAAATATTTGACATTTTTTTTGTTATCAAGGCTTGATCTATTGTAAAATAAAAACTCAATAATATTAGTCCCCACCTTAGATAGTAGAAACTAATAAGTTAATTTTAAATTTTATATATATATATAGAGTCCAAAGTCATCATAAAATGAAAAAAAATAGAAACATGAGATAAATTTAATTTTTAGTTGTTTCCTCACATCTATGTTAATTATCTTATAATAATACATTAATAAGAATGAACCATATAAATGATGAAAATTAAGGATTTATGTTTGATATTAGGTGAGAAAATTATTCTCTATTATAGAACACTATAGAAGATCTTGCTCCATATGACTATTATAAACTAATATGTGACACAATAAAAAAAAAATATGAAATAAGATGTGAAATCATTTGTATATGTTTTTACATGTTGGACAATGAAGCATTGTTATATGAGTAATAGCTTTTCTTTTTGAATGTGAATGGTTCATGATTTTGGATTTAACATTCTTACAATTCACAGTTAATCTGTCTAGTTTATGTTACTATTATGAAAAATGAATAACGAAGAGGACAGAGTTGGAAATAATAAAAATTTCTATTTATCATTTATCATTTAGAATGGTATACAAGCATCCGGCGCAAGGTCTTATAACCGAGTGTCGTTGAGGGAAAAACATGAATCGGAGACTCGGATTTCCTCCCTGACAGACCTATCATTAATGAATATGACGCCGCCCCCTACAGACTCTTTAACAGTTTCTCCCTACTGAACCGGAGTTGTAGGACTGCCTCTCATGCACACCACCAGATTTCCTTTTACCATATTTAAATCCAACGCGCCTCGCATGCACAAGTTTCAATGTATGAGGGTCATTTGCGAACTCTAGTGCTTCATTCACCATAGAGAACTCTTATGTCTCCGAGCTTCAGATTGGCTACAAAATGTCTGTCCATGGAACTCACCCCTGCCGTCGTGATCCATGGTTAGACGTTGTGAAGATTCAAAGGTTCCACCGACCCGTTGTTCCCCGCTGCGCAGCTCATGAAGATGCCTCTTTCCACCACACGAAAGGTCCCAAATGTGATTTCGTCCTGATGAAAGTGCACACCACCGCCACCAAGAGAGAGCGAGAGCACATCCATGTCTGCGAGAACATGTAAAGACTGTCCCCATAAAATCAAAGTCACGACAGCAATTTCTATAAAATATGGAAAATTCAATGCGAGTCAAAGCTAAGGAATATAAACCAGTCAAAGTAGTTGATTAATTATCATTAACTTAACAAAAATGATACATATACATATATGCTCAAATCTAAAAGAAACTATAATTGCATTACCAAAATACCATAATGTATTGATTATGTCGACCATTTCAACGGAGGCTCCAAAACCTATCTAAGAACACAAGGGTGAGAATATTTTAGTAGTGCTTTACCACCCTATCATGAAGTTCTTAAGCTTCCCTGAAATCTTTCTTGATATAAAAGATACCCAACCCAACAATGAGGAAGACTAAAATAGCAAAACTACGAGTAGTAATGGAATTGTGTAGCAAAATAGTCTCATGAATTTTCAAGTGTTACTAAACATAGCTCAACAACATAGCAAAACAACCTTGAATGGTGATGGAAAGGGAGCATACCTTCAATAATGACACATGAAATATCAAAAAAGATGGCAAGTCTCCTTTCCTACACGTGGTCACAGGAATGTGGCGCTCAATAAAGGGTTTTTCTGGCATGTTGGGATGTTGATTAACATTTATGTTCTGACTACCATGAACATTTATGACTGTAGTAAAAGGATGTAGAGGGGGGATTTGGAGAGATTTAAAGAATGATTTTGTAATAATCATAAAGATAGGTTGGTTAATTCTCACAATTGGTACAACTAGCGATAGCCATTTGCAATCGGAAACGTACTAACCAAATGTACTATTTTGGGTATTTTTGGTTTTTTGGGAAACATTGTGGATTCATGATGACTACACAATACCTTTTCATTTTCTCCATTGTGGCTTGGCATTTTATATTTTGCAACTCCAAAACTTGGTGCAAGGCTATGTCGTCAGAGGAGTTGGTTGTGGACCTGGGCGATGATATGGGCACTAACGACCATATTGAACCAATGGGTGTGAAGGAGTGTATCAGTAGTAGTGAAGCTATAATGGTCTACTTGGAGGAGAGGGGCCTTTTACCCTATATGCAGGGCATGCTTAAACACAACGAGGTCATCTCGATGCAGTTCTATCAAACTTGGAAGGATAGAACAATTATGGTTAATGGCATGAGCTTTGAGATTTCTAAAGAAAACATTGCAAGGGTTGGGGATTTTCTATTGGATGGCAAGAAATGGCGGAGGAAAGCTAAGATCAATGAGGATGCAAGTTTGCAAAAATTCTTCAAATCCTTGAGGAGCCAATGAGATTGTGTGGTGGGTTTGCATGGGCTACCCTTCCTAAGCCTTGGGATACCATTTGCTATGCGATTATAAGATACATTACCTTGGAGGACCATTTTCAAGTACCATATTATTATCATTTTCTTATCCTGAATTATTTTAGAAATCTAGATCTTATATCCTTTCCATTTCTATTAATGCATTCACTGGAGGATAACATCTTTAAGGTTAGAAGGAAACACAAGGAGGGGAAACCCATCTACCTTATCCACCAGGGCCTGATGAATAAACTTTTCATCCAACACCTCACTCAGAATCCCCCTCTCCTACTTAACTCCCTGGCCTCTATCATCCCTCAGACCTCCCTAAACCCTAGCGCTAGCTCTACTCTTAAAAATCCCAAGAAAGGTCATGTCATTAAGGTCAAAATTAACCCTGAGGCTAAAGTTAGCATTATTGAGTCAGACTCAAATACCAAGAAGGGAAAGTAGTGTGCTAGGAGAACTAACAAGCATCTCTAGATGGAGAAATTTAAGACCCCCCATAAGTACAAATCCAACTTTGCCTCCTCTAATAGTGTGGAGAAATCTACTAAAAAGAAAAAACTCCACTAGAACATCAAACCTAGCTCGAGCTCCACCATCTCATCCAATGTCTTAGATACCCTAGAAGCTACCCTAGCTTGTAGTTGGGGGGAAGTCATCACTTCTCCTAGGAAGGCTAACCCCAAGGTTGCTAGAAAGAAAGACAAACATAGTCACACCAAGATGCGGTTGGAGAGGCTTGAGATGAGTATGCCACAGGTTCAAAACCCCAGTGGAGTTTTCCACCAAGGTTATGCACTTTGTGGCCATAACTCTCTACTTCCTATAGGCTAACAAAGAGAAATAGGACCTCAAAAAGATAATTTAGAAAACTCAATCCATTTATGGGTTCTTGGTGGAGGATTGGCTAAAAACCATTTTGGACAAACTAGTGAATGTGGAGGAGGAGGATGTAGCGGGGGAAGCTTCTAAGGAGAAAAAAAATGGTAACCAGGAGAAGGAAGAGGGCATCTAGCCTGGGTTCTATTGTGTTTTATTTTTGTTTTTATGATAATGTCTCTGACCTTTACAACCCAAGAGGTTTTTTGGACTATGTTGATTAAGTGGACCAATGGAAGCGATGTCCTTAAATGATGCTAGTTTATTATACAGTTTCTTATGACTAATAGTTTAAGGATTGTAATTAATGAAAATTTGGCTCTTAAAGTTTTATGGTTTTTGATGGTATAGGTTAGACTACTAGGAGGTAACCTCTAGTTGGTTCTCAACCTTATTGTAGTCTGGGGTCAACCCCCCATTTTTTTTTGTTTCTATCAACTACTTCAAAAATGACCTTGTCCTTGGTTACCATTTTAGTGTCAATCTCATCTCAAACACTTAAAAAAAGTTAGCATTGTTTATCCAACATTGAAGCACATAGTATCCCATATGAATGTCCCATCATTATTCATGGATAACAATTCAAAAGTCATACATCAATAGTTATATCCTCCAAAAGTGTTCTACTTTTAACACCTCTAAAGACAATGTAAAATATGCGTAAAGAAGAAAGTCATCAACATTCCTTAGTCAACATATATAGATCTATTTTCTATCACATTCAAATTTCCACTATGCACTGCCAACATATAGGGATACAATTAAACATACTTTCTAAAAATAATGTAAATGCTTTAATGCATACATTTAACTGGTCATGTTTAACCAACACACTAGAACCATTGACTTATAGTGGTTAAGAGTGGGCTAATCACTCTTAGACAATGGCTTGGGGCCATTGTTATGCATTGGTTCTTTAAGTTGTAATCAATGTTATTTGACACAATGTATATTCAACACACTATATTCAATTGATGATCAACATAACAAGGTTGACCACACCCTACAACACATGTTTGATGGCATACTTTATTAATAAGAAAGGAGAATTTTTGTAAGAAATATCAACACCCATACCATAACATGGCACAAGATTGATATATAGATAATATGAAATATTATTCTTATCTCTATATGAGTATAGTCAAGTATGTTGCTAAGTTAATTTGACCATAACTCATAACCCTTCTTATTGTTGTGGTTGGGATATAGTGATTGCATAATCATCTTAGATATAATGGGTTGTAGGGTAGTCCACTGTGTATACAACACATTGTAATCTCCAAAGAGAACATATCAAGAGTGTCAATGTAGCTTCTACCTTAACCATAGATTCATTAAAAAAGGGTATAGAAACATGAATTCATACTCACAACATCCTTTGTGTGAAAACTTACTAAGATTCAACAAGAGGAGGCAATTAAAATTTAAGGAGGAATTGGTTAAATATCAACAACACACTTTCAATTTGTAAAAACAACCATGACAATAGCAAGCATATCTCACATACAAGTTTTCTCGCACTATAACCAAAAAGATCTCTCATTAACATTGATCAATGATTCTCCAAAGTGTTTTTCTTGAAATAAGTAAATTATTGTATTTGCATAGAAAGAAAGTTTTTAGTTCCTATGAAGCAAAAAAAAATGGTACCAAAAAATCACAAAGATCTCACACAACTAATTTTTTTGTAAGGCAAAAAATCAAAACTATGCAATTTAAAACTTTGTAAAAAAACAAGAAAGAACTTAGACATTTCAACAATTGTCAACTCTTCTTTCTATCTCTCTATCTATCCTTGTGCTTCTATCCACCTCTTGTGGGAGCTTCAATAAGTAATTACTACTATACACATTTGATATAGAGAAAATAAGTTGTAGCTTCCATCCTCTCAAATCTCCAGTCGCAGTAGCAGCTCCAAACTCAAATTTCATGTTTATAAAACATAGTTGCAGTCATAGTAGCAATAGTAATACTAGTAAGGCGAGAGAAGGCATTGATTGATGTGTTTATCTTGACTGAAAGTGTCCTATACTTGTGCTTTAACAGTCTTCTCATCAATAATGATTGTCCTGTTCTAAAACTCAACTCCAATTGTGGACTTGGATTCCAAGCTAAACTCATTCCTTGCAAACCATGAGAATATTTGTGATTTTCCAACTGTGGAATCTCCAGTCACAACCACCTAAATATGTAGTCAATTTTATGGTTATAATCTCCATCTCTACTAGCCATTTTCTACTAAACCCCCTCCAATTCACTAAAATCCCAATCCAAATTTTGAGAAGAATGTGAAAGAGCTTCAAGTTTTTCTACAAATGACATTTGAAATTGGCAATCTGAAAACCCCACAAAAGAAATTCAATATCTAATGGTCAAATTCTACCAAAAAGTGAGCAGGGAGCTCACATTTGCCACTTTATCAATCCTTGAGGCTAGGATTTGACCAAAACACTGGGTGTAAATTCAGCCCAATTTGAAACACTCTACCCAAAAGAAATTCACTTTTACCCAAAAAATTATTTCAAGAAGATTGTAGTGTGGAAGACCCAATGCCAGAGCAATTCAAATAGTTAAATGATTTTTGTTCTAGTTGAAAAGACAACCAAAACAACATGTTCCTAGCATGAGTGGTTAGAGCACTTGAAGAAAGAAAAATCTTTATTTAATAGGCTAGGGGCAAGTTTATGTGGACCAAATTTGGTGCATAACTAAACAAATTCCCCTTAATCCCCACTACTCCATTCCAATGGTTTCTTGATCAAATCTACCTTTGGTAAATTATATAAAACAATATTTTTAGTAGACATTAGAAATCCACATGGCAAGAGAATGGTCAATAAATTTAGAGGATAAAAATATGGGTTCAGATGTCTGGCATATGTCATCCTTATAGACCTTATAAATGACAATGTGAGCGCCTAGAGCCATCCCATGTACAGTTTCTTGCACATTGCCAAAAAGTATAGCAATGGCCATAGGGATTTCAATGATCATGGACATAGTGTGACTGTCATGTCCATCTGAATTCCTTTTCATTTCATTTATGAAGATTCTAGCTAACTAACATAAATAAATAATAGTCCAAAAAAACATAATATTCGCTACAAAGAGTGTGATAATGTTATAAATATGCAAACCTTCTTGAGCTCTACACACCTATCCAAAAATATAAAAAAGGGAAAGAATATTATATGAGTTCTTTTCCATCTTATCATGAATTGAAGCATTACCAAAAAAAAAAGATTAATATGAAAGTTACCAAAGGCAAGCTCAAGGAACTCTAAATAGGAAAATTATTGCGATGTAATAGAATTTGTGCTCTTTACTAAAAGAACATTCAATTGCTAATAAAATGATACTATGATAACACACATTATTTATGTAGTTTTAGAAATGATAACAAGAAGAAATATTGCTACTAAAAAATCATTCAACACCTCATCTCTATTTTAAATACATTTATTTTAAAAATGTACTAATATTAGAAATTGATCTTATGAAAAAAAATAGATTACATCAAAACATCTATTCTTAAAAAATGAATATACGCACGCACGCACATGCACACACGCACGCACACACACACACACACACACACACACACACACACACACACACACACACACACACACACACACACACACACACACACACACATATACACCTATTTATATACATACATATATGTATGTATACTTACATACATATATATGTATGTATGTATGTATGTATGTATATATATCATACATATATATGAGAAGAGCAGAGAATATAGTGAGAGGGTGGGGGGGGGGGGGTTGTGAATCAATATATTAATATTTTTGTCAATTTTAAACTTTTATCCAAATAATTATTTTTAGATACAGAAACCAACAATTATGCACTTAACACAAAAACACAATTTTACGTGGAAACCCAATGTGGGAGAAAATAATGGAAAATAATTTCTTTTATATAACTTTGAATTCTTTTACAATATCTTTGTAGGCTCTAACATACAAGAGGCTCCAACCTCAATTTTATGAGCACCAACCCATTGGAAGCTACAACTCCCATAGTCTGTAGGCTTCAACCCACTAGAAGCACCTACTCCCACTTCTAATATTAAATTTAAAACTCCACCTTTGTTCTTTGTTGAATTTACAACTAATGATGGAACTATGTAATTTCTTTTGTCTTTGAAGTCGGCCAATCTCTCTTCAATTGATATATAAGTTTGGACTCCCCACTCTTAAAAACTAACTTTGATTAATATATATCAGATTAGGAATATCTAAATATATTTATTTCTGCTCCTCTCTGCCAAGTTTCTCAAGCTACTGCGTTATTTTTTTGAATCATATCTCTTAATAATAACAACTCTTCCTTAATTAAAATAATTTCTTTTAATATAGTCATAGTCCTTAAATAATTTAATCATTTTAGCTTTTAATAAGATTACCAGGTTCTTATATTGTCTCACTCATATGCTAAATTTCTATATAATTTTTATATCCACAAACTATTGCTAGCAAACTTCAGTGATATGTCCATATTTCATTACCATACGTTTATTCATTTCCATGAATTTTATGTTTAATGATTTGATTTTATTGACTAACACACACAAACACTATAATAACATATCAACACTTTTGATTTTTTGTGTGAATACCTTCTAGGTTAGATGGTCTGTGATAGACATTATTCTTCATGATGTAGACATTAGGCATATGTTTACTCCACAAACTCATCATTATTGTCTTTAGTGTGAATTTCTTTTCTTTATGGCACCATCTTTTGATACTTTTGTGATACATATACTTTTGAAGACTATAGACGTCATCATTTCCATTCAAATGTTTTCGCACTAATCATTGTTTCTTTCAAACTTAGACATAGCTACCAATATATACGGACATGGTTCTTACACAAGAAAGGATATAATATAAATAATTTTCATATAAGACTTTTGTAAATGTTCATGACTTTTGTTTGCTCCTTAATAATTCTTTCATATCACTATATATATTCACTTCTAATGTTACTGATACTTTTCATTTTATATGGTCTTCATACTATCATTTCCGCATATATTTTTATCAAGTCCTTTGAGAACACAAACCATAATTAAGACCTAATATGTCCATCTGTAGTTAGGTTATTGCACATACATTTATTGAAATTGAATAGGGTATTCACTATCTGTTATATTCTCATCACCACTTCTTATCATTTTAAATATATTCACATTATGGCTTGTCCCTAATATTAATCTTCTTCTTATTTAAACAATCTTGATGACATCAATGACAATATCTCAACAATCTCCCCTTTGGCATTGATGAAAACTTCAAATATGTGATCTTCATTATGCAATCCTCCCCCTTAGTTTGTTGCTCCCCCTTTTTCCAATCTCTCCCCCTTTGTCATTAATGGCAAAGGGACTCTAGGGCTAGAAACATGCCCCCCCTGAGATCATGATTCTTATGAAACTTTTTGTGAATAGATGAGAGTGATACTACTCCCAACTTCTCCCTTAAGTATTCAAAGGTCTCCTTTGGAAGGGGTTTTGTAAAGATATCTACAATTTTCTCCTTTGTGTTGATGTATTCCAACTTGAATTTCCTCTCAAGTACTTGTTCCATTCGAAAGTGGTATTTGATTGAAATATGCTTTGTTTTGGAGTGCATGACTACATTTTTTGATATGTTGATCGCACTTGTTTTGTTAGAAAATATGGGAATAGGATGCTCAAATTCAATATTTATATCTCATAAAGTTTACTTCATCCAAAGCACTTGTATACAACTAGCTACTAGTGTGACATTCTCAACTTCTGTGGTAGATAAGGTGACTATTCCTTGCTTCTTGCTTAACCATGATACTAGATTGCTACCATGGAAGAACACACCTCTACTTGTACTTCTTCTATCATCAATATTGCCCCCCAAATTTGCATCTATGTAGGTGGTGGGATTGAAATATTTTCCTCTTCGATACCATAAACCAAGATCCATAGTTCCTTTTAGGTACTTAAATATTATTTTAATTCCTAGAACATGAGTTTCTTTTGGCATCACTTGAAATCAAGCCACTGCTGTAACAACTTGCAAGATATTAGGCCTTGTAGGTGTTAAATATAAAAAACTTATAATGATGGATGTATATTCAGATTGATTTACACTTGGTGATTAATATTCCTTACTAAGCTTGCATCCAGTAATCATAGGGGTAACAATAGGATTACAGTCTTCCATTCTAAAAAATTTCAGTATTTACTTTGAGAAATGAATATTCTTCTCTTTGTTTTCTCTATTTGCAATCCAAGAAAGAAGGATAATTCTCAAAGCATGGACATCTCAAATTATTGTTGCATGTTCATGGAAAATTATTTACACATTTTATCACTTGCTTCTCCAAATATTATGTCATCTACATAAACAACTACTATCAAAAGTTTATCATTTTCAGATTTGATGTATATATTACTATAAGCTATACCTCTTTTGAAACCTTGATCTTGAGGATACCAATCCAATCTAGAATACCAAGCTCTTGGAGCTTGTTTTAGCCCGTAAAATGCTTTTCGCAACCTACATACTTGATCTCCTTTTCTTGACAATTTAAATCCTTTAGGAAATTCAACATATAATTCCTCTTCCAAGTTTCCATTTAGGAAAGCTGATATTACATCCATTTTGTAAGCTTTGAATGCTTTATGGCTTACAAATGCTAGAAACATTGGGATTGACTCCATTCTTGCAACTAGAGTAAAAGTCTCTTCAAAATCCACTTCTTCAACTTGAGCATAACCTTTATAGATAAGTCTTGCTTTGTTCCTAGTTACTTCTCCATTTTCATTCATTTTATTTCAAAATATCCACTTGGTTTCTATGACATTTTTTTCTTTTGGTCTTGGAACAATTTCCCAAGTGTCATTCTTTTCAATTTGGTTCAATTATTCCTTCATGGCTTTTACCCAATGTTGGTCTTCATTTGCTTCTTTGAAGTTCTTTGGTTCTATTTTTAATAAAAGGCAAAGGTATGCATGCTCATCATTGTTTTCCATTCTTCTTTGTGTTTGAACTTCCTTTTATAGATCTCCTATTACCAACTCTTTAGGATGATTTCTCTAGACAAATTTTGATGGTATTTTTACCAGTGTCTTTAAATGAGTTTTCATTGGTGTCTTAAAGGAGTTTTTTCTGGTGTTTTCAAAGGTGTTTGTTGAATCTCTTCTTTATCTTCTTCATCTTTTGGATGTTCTTCCTCTTGACATGTACTTGGTATAACTGTTGTCTTTTCTTTTACCTTTTCAAAACCTTCATCAAGTTTTGCATTTGCACTTTCAACTATCTTGTGGAGTCTTTTATTGTAACATCTATATGCTTTGTGCCCAAAAAGATTGCATGAATAACAATAACCAAAAAATGTATAATGAGGTTTGTGTGCATCCTTAAGTTTTTCTTCTTCTTTTGATGTATTTTTTTTAGTAGCTTCACCACCTTCTTTGATGAATCCTTTGAAAGAATTACTATTTTAATTTCTTTGGAAACAAACTCCTATTTTGTAAGAAGAGGGTTTTTGACTATCTATGATTTCAATTAGGATTTCAGAACTTTTCCCAAACTTAATATTGTCTTTCAATTTGATAGTGCTTTCCTCCAATTTTTTTTTTAAAATTCAACTTCTATTTCAAATTTGGCACACTCTCATATTTTGGACATCAACATGACTTCAATTTTTTTATTTACTTGTCCAGGAGTTTTTAATGCTTCTAGTGCTTTCTCAAATTTATCTCTGTCCTTGGTTATTTTCTTCTTTAATTTGATATTTTCATTATATGCATAATTGAGTTCTTCTTCGAGATCAACACCATTTTCTTCATCACAAGATTCATCTTCTTCATTACATGATTCATTTTCTTCATTCTCATGAATGTTGCTTAGGTTAGCTTCAACCATAAAGAGAACTTCATCCTCCTCATTACTTGGCCATTGCTCATTGTCTTCATCTGAAGAGCTGCTATCCTTTTTGGACTAAAAACTCTTTTTACCCTTCTTCTGAAATTGTTTCTTTTTATTATATTTGTTGTTCTTTATCCATTTCTTCTTTTTGAAAGCTTCATTTTTATCTTCACTAGAGTCACTATTGTTAAAAGGACATTTAGATGCATACTGGCCTTGTTTTCCACAGTTAAAACATTTGAACTTTCCTCTATTTTTACCACTCTTTCCTTTTTGGTTTCTCATGAAGTATGCTTCCTCTTTACTTGATTCACTATCCAAGCTCTCACTTGAAATTTTCTTTTTACTTTTATTTTTCTTAGATTCTTTAAATGCTATTTCTTTCTTTGACTCATTGCTTCTGATTCTCATTTCATAAGTAGTAAGAATTCCATGCAATTCATCTTTTGTATGTGTATTCTTTGCCATGAATTTTATGTTTGATGATTTGATTTTATTGAATAACACACACAACCACTATAATAACATATCGATACTTCTGATTTTTAGTGTGAATAGCTTCTAGGTTAGATAGTCTGTAATAAACATTATTCTTCATGTTGTAGACATTTGGCATATTTTTACTCCACAAACTCATCATTATTGGCTTTGCATGAGTCCAAATTATTCAACCTCAAGACATGATAAGGACTGTAGATTGAATAATAAATGACTATTAATACTTTAACAACTTGTTTAACCTATTGCCCTCCATCAAAAGTTTGTCTAAAATTACTATACAATACTTTTATCAGGTATGTAGTCACTCATAAATAATAAATGGCTAGAAACTATAATTTTTAATTTCTTTTCTTTACAGCACCATCTTCTCATACTTCTGTGATACATATGCTTTTGAAGACTGTAGACGTCATCATTTCTATTTAGATGTTTTCATGCTAATCACTATTTATTTCAATCTTGGACATAGCCACCAATATATACTAACATGGTTCTTACACAGGAAAGGATCTACTATAAATAATTTTCATATAAGCTTTTGTAAATGTTCATGACTTCTGTTTTCTCCTTAATAATTCTTTCATATCACTATATATATTCACTTCTAATATCACTGATATTTTTTATTTTATATGGTCTTCATACTATTGTTGTTGCATATATTTTTATCAAGTCCTTTGAGAACGCAAACCATAATTTATACCTATAATATGTCCATCTATAGTTATGTAATTGCACACAATTTGTATTGAAATTGAATAGGGTATTCACTATCCATTATATTCTCATCACCATTTTTTATCATTTCAAGTATATTCACACTATGGTTTGTCCCTGATATTAATTTTCTTCTTATCTGAACAATCCTAATGACATCAATGACAATATCTCAATAATATGATGTACATACATACGTACGTACGTATGTATATATGTATGTATGTATGTATGTATGTATGTATGTATATATGTATGTACATATGTACATACATGTACATTAAACATATGTATATACATGAATACACACATATACATATACATGCACATATATAGATATATAAATACATATAAATATAAATACATACATATATATATATATATATATATATATATATATATATATATATATATATATATATATATATATATATATATATATATATATATATGTATGTATGTATGTATGTATGTATGTATGTATGTATGTATGTATGTATGTATGTATGTGTATGTGTATGTGCATGTGTGTGTCTGTATATATAATCATGTCTTATATTATCATTTTCATTACTCAATAGTCGATAAGATCAATATAGAATCATATACAAATTTAAATGCAAAGAAAACTTAAAACCTTTAAATATTTTGTTCAAAGACTATGTTTTTTATTAAGGGCTAAAATAGAACTTTTATAGGACTTAAAACTCAAAAAAATTTACAATTAAATATTTTTCCTAGAAAACACTCCACTATAATTTAGAATTGTAAAGTGAGTCCACTATGTATGTGTATATGTATAGATGGATGTATGTATGTATGTGTATGTGTATGTGCATGTGTGTGTCTGTATATATAATCATGTCTTATATTATCATTTTCATTACTCAACAGTTGATAAGATCAGTATAGAATCATATACAAATTTAAATGCAAAGAAAACTTAAAACCTTTAAATATTTTGTTCAAAGACTATTTTTTTTATTAAGGGCTAAAATAGAACTTTTACAGGACTTAAAACTCCAAAATTTTTACAATTAAATAATTTTCCTAGAAAACACTCCACTATAATTTAGAATTGTAAAGTGAGTCCAACAAGAATATAACACAATCGACAAGTTTGTGTGCTATGTGTTGTAATGATCTCACAAACCTTGAGAACATACAAGCTGTAATATTTTGGTAAAAAAGGAAAGATAAGGCATCAAATTTTTCATTTTTCCTTTGAGATAAGGAGCATATAATTAGTAGATCTTATATTGAGCCCAACAAAAATGATTATGCTAGATTAAGTGTGCATATTCTTTCAAAAAGTTACTTTTGTAAACGTTGAAATATTTTAATTTAACTTAAACATTCTCTATATATTGCTCTATTTATGTGAAGCTTGGATGGATGAATTTCAAGAATGAAATTTGAAAGTATTTAAATTAAAACTCACTTTCCCATCTCTCTCTTTTGATTGAAACATATTTGTTTGCATAAATGGAAGCATCTGGCAATTTCTTGCATCATATTTTGCCACTTCTCAAGAGTTCAGATGGAATATATGTTAAAATATTATACATTTTCTTGAAATTTATCAAATTTAAACATATGTTTTTGAATTAGAATAATTTAAGCTTCTTTAGATTAGTTTTTGTATGTTTATGGTGAAATTTGAAATTATGGTCTTGAGTTCAATTTTTGGTCTAGCTTTTATCGGTGTTTGGGACATTTGAAAAAGATATCACAAACAACATAGTAATATCAATTATATTTGCTAATCTGTATTCTTCATTCCCCATAATTATGTTTGAAGTGGAACAGACTACACCATCCTCGAGTAACATTATTTAATTTAGCTCTATGTAAGTGTTGTAATTGCAATTGATTTTATTAGTCTTTCGAAGAATTTTTTCTGTTCATAACACATAATATTATTGATTATTTATATTTATGGTTTGGTAGATTTCCTATTCCAAATTTGAATCACTTTTTCTCCTTTACCTATTACATATTTGACAGAAAAGAAACTACATGAAAGATATTTAAGGACAATTTGTTTGTACCTATCAGCTGTATACTTGCACCCTACCCCTGTACAAGTGCTAGTATATTAATTAGTAGCATACTTCATTATAATAAGAGTTCAAATCATTATAGTGAAAGTACTAATCATTTCAATGTTTTAATAGTTCACAATCATAGATGCCTTTACATGTCTCAATATTCAAGCATTATAGATTAATAGAAATAACAAAATAACTCTTTTGACTTCCTCAATTTCCCTCTATCAAAATATTATTCTTCTATATGCCTAAATTCTATCCTTGAAAAATACCCTCTCGACATTAATTGAAATCATGCATGGAGCAATTGGCATGGCCACCTCACATCAAGAAATTAAAGAATATGGGTCAAGCAATAAAAGCACCTAGTATAAGTCCCTAAGATTTTAAAGCTATTTTCTAAAAGTTTGTCTAAGATATATTAAAATAAGATTGAAAAGCTATTTTCTAATATAGTTTATCATATATATTAAAAAAATAGAAACTTTAGGATCTTGTGATGGTTTGAATTTTCTCCATCTCATATATGAAGTCTACTCTTTCTTGGTCTAGTAGACAAATAAGGTTCATAGTGATATGTGGAAAACCAAATGGATGAGGATATATTTACATCACAAAGGAAGTTTTGACTAATATGTAGGGAAATAAGGTCTAAAGAAACATTGCACAATCCTTAGGGGTTTTGTCTCAAAATTTCTTATAAGTATTTAATGAATCATTGTCCTATTTTCTAGCTTTAGCTCTCCTTGCTATTTGAACAAACCTCAATAAGTTTTGTCATCTATAACTTTCTATAAGTCACTTTTGAGAGTTTTCTGAAGCATTGGAAAATGCATATACATCTATTGTTCAATATTTTAGTTTTGTTCCAATTCTAGAATCAAAATTTCAAAGAAAAATCACAATTAAAAAAATTAAAAGTGGTCAACGGTTGGAATGGTTATCCTTAATTTAAGGCTACACCATTGGAATATCCATCTCCAAAAGTGATAGAAATAAATGTGTATAGAAGAAAATTGTGATAGACAAATTTGTATATGACTATTTGATAGTGAAGTTGATAATCAAAGCAAATATGCAATTACTCCTCACCATTGAAGTCACACTTTGGAAAAATCTATTCTGATAAAATGTGTATCTCTGTCATGTTTATTTGTGGGATAGATAGATATGAAATTGTGTACAAATTATTTTATTCATGGGAAATTAAAGTACATTAACAGTACAAATTAAAGTAAAAATTGGGTTTCTCAGTATTCCGAATAGAGCAAGAAGAAAGAAAGATAGAAAAATATTATCTTACAGAGATTAGAAAAGTACTTTATGTAATTCTGATTATAAATGTAGGGTTAATTAAATTCTCGTTTAAGGAAATTTTCATAACTAATTTCTCCTTTACTGAATAAAGTGGATATTGTTGTGCCACATAAGCCTAACTATTATTCAATAATAATAATATCTTGTCAGTTAGAGAGGAAGTTTATTAAATATTTTGGAGATTGTGGGTCAGTTAGCTATTAAGAGGGCATTATGGAAAAATAATAATACTATGATGGGGAACTTTTGTAAAAATATAAGTATTTGTTACATTGGGTTAAATAACATTGGGTAAAACTATTTATTCTAACAATCTTGAAACCTAAAAAGAAAATATTAACATGAATCAAACTTCGTCAAAGTGAACAAATGTTTTCATTAATTATTGAGTTCAATGCTAGCAATACATTTCAGCAGATTGTTGCTATCTTTTTTGTTTCATAAACGAAAGTAGTTTTTGCCATAGATTTCTACACTCTTTATGGCATTGTAGGAAAACTTGGACTCAGCAAGGGTGAAAAATTCAGATCAAGATAAAGCTGACAGACTCAAATAAAATTTTATTGAATACTTTGAATTAACTTGACGGATGGGTTTTGTTAGTAAATCTTGGACAATGTCCCTCTTCCTTTACTATGTGAGAACTTAGTTGTTGTTTGGGTGTTGTCAAAAAGAGGTTTGACCAACCTATTATACGGGTTGATATAAAATTAAGATTAAATAAGCTTTAGTGTATCTGATTTAAACTAAAATTCTTCAACTTACTTGAGAGAGGTTTTGTTGCTGGAACTTACCCAATACATTGACATCTACAGTATGATAGAATTTTTTTCATCTTATTTCTATGAAATCTTGGTGATGTGTAAATTTTTACTTGTGAGAACATTTTATAGGAATTATGTTAAGTTTTTAAAACATCTCTTGGATTAAAAAGTGACTTTGCTTCTTTAGATTATAATTGAGAAAAGTGTAGTCATAAGTAAAGATGAGATGTGCTTTATTAGCAATATTTTACTATGCTATAACATTCCATAGTGAGTGTGTCATTGTGCATTGTATACAAAAATTCGTTCAAATAACTATTGGTAATGATGATCATATGAACTCTTGTAATTAAGTAATTTTAGAATGCATGAGTTGATGTTATCATGTCTATGGATTCATAGTTTGTGATGGGAATATGTCCATTCATAAGTAATTAAAATGATGTTCTAATCGATTATGGGATAATATCTATTTCTTGTGGTTTGATTGTAGAAATTTTATTATTATTTTAGATTGTTGTGTACTTATGTATTGGTAGTACACTAGAAGTTATAAAACTAGGGAAGTTATTTCACAATCTCAATGGTATGATTGATGTTACCTTTTTAAGGAAGTTGTTACTTAATACTAATTGGTATTGCTTATGGATATCCATGTAAATGGTGTATACTTTTCAAAGAGACCAAATGTGTTTAAAATCTTGCTTGACTAGTCAAGGAATAAACACCATGCTTAATGGCATAGACTGAATGTAAGCATTAAGGGGTTGTGTTTTTTTTTACAATGTTGTTTTAACTATATGCCTATATGTTGGTAGTGCATAGTGGAAATTTGAATGTGAAAAAAAGAGATTTGTAGGTTTTTTCAAGTAATGTTGATGATTTAGTGAATGGCTATAGAGAATAATCTCATTAGGTCACAGTTCCATTACTCCTCAAAGTTTTACTTGTTTAGACTATCTCGTTGTTGGGCTAGGTATCTTTCATGTCAAGAAAGATTTTGGGGAAGCTTAACAACTTCATGGTAGAGTGGTAACAATATTCTCACCCTTCTATTTTAAGACAAGTTCCAGAGCTTTTGTCAGAATTGACAACATAATCGATATATCTTGGTATTCTAGTAACTGAATTATGGTATCCTTTTAGATTTGAGCATATATGTATATGTATTATTTTGTTAAATTTAATGATAATTAATCAACTACTATTGACTAGTCAATATTCTTGAATTTTGGCTCATGTTGAATTTTCATTTTATGCAGATTGCTGACATGGCATTTGTTTTGTAGGGGTAGTCTTTACATATGGTATCAGAGATCTTGGATCCACACTTGGGCCTTCAGTTCACTATGCTAGACACACAATTGTAAGCCAACTAGTTTACTTTATATGAGTTGATGACATGGGTTGCATGTTGTGCCTCTTAGCTATGATTACTTTTGGCATAGAAGGATATGATGTTCCTTATGCATGTCATGATTGTGTGTTAAAAATTACATTCCTTTAAAGATTGTCAAAATGGAAAGTTTATGGAATGACTGGTAAATTGTGTACCTCATATGTTTATGATTATATTACTTTAAATAATGTGATGGTATAATATGCATATTGAAGTATTAAATTTGAACTATTGAGATAGTCAAAGGATGGTTGAATTTTGCTCTAGGCTATGAGAGCCTACCAAATGAAGATTTGGCTTGTGATAGCAATGAAAAGTGTCCTTTATTATGTAAATGACATGTGATGCACATGTGGTACAATAATTTATTTCTATATTATGCAAAATTCATGAAGTTCATTGATTAACCTAATATAATAAGTAGGAAGAACATGGATTTCATTTGCAAAAGTATTGTATGTTTCATTATGCATTTAGAAATGTGTGATTGTCAAGATAAATTGCATGTGATGCATGTGAAGTTTGGTTATGTTCTTATCGATCCTTGGACACAAGGTATTGTTAAACATCTACTCCTCTTGATGATTAGTGAGAATCATTGTGCTTTAAGTGAATTGGGTTTTCATTTTACTATGTTAAATTTCATGGACTTGGATGTGATGAAGAACTAGCTTGAAATTTTATGTTCTTTGTGACCACTGAGCCACCAAATTTTGTGATCTATTTACTGTGACTATTGTTCACTTTTAATTTTTGGTTTTGTATCTCCTTTTTGGACTTTGAATTGAGAATTATGAATCTTATTTTCAAGACTTCTTTCACCTTGAGCTAGTTAGGGAGTGTGTGTGTATTTTGCTAATGCTAGTCCTATGGTTTGAAAGTGATGCCATCTATCATGTTTAGTGTGGAACATTGATCTGATGTTGAAAGGAGTAGATTGTGAAGAACATGCCATTCTTCCTTTTGCATTTATTTTATTTATGTTTTATTTTGGAAAGCTTACACTTTTTGGTGTGGGTGGAATGTGGACAAATAGGGAAGGGTAGGAGTGATGCTTTTATTTTCCACTCTACTTACCAGTGTAATACTGGCACTACAAAAATGCTTTGGCCAAAGCTATGTTGCCCATGTTTCATCTCCCTACCACATCCATGATTATGGCTACTTGGACATATGTGGGAAGTATTTTTTTTCATGGCTGCACCAGATACCCCCTATCTTTGGTACGGTATGGGCATTCCACAATTGGGAATTCTATGAGTTAGATAGGATCCCAAGTTAGTGTAAGGCTTAAAGGTTGGGCAATAAAGCACCCCAACTATATTTTATGTGATGATTGAATGGAATGAAGGCCATACATCACAACTTGTGCTTATATTTTGGTTAAGCACATTGTGGTGACAAGATGGGCTTGAGGGCCTAAGGTCACTGAATGGATAAAAATTAGAATTACTGATCCTTGCAGGTGATTGGTGAGCATACCTAGATGATTTAATTCATTTTTTTGATCATATGGTAGATAACATTGCACTTGTATGATGTGGTTATTGTTCCATGTTTGACATGTAGGTCAACATTTTCTATGATGCCATTGAGGTATGGTGCTTTAAATTGTACATGTACTTATTAAATCATGCATTTTAAAGGATGGATGATGTGTAGGTCAGCATCCTTAGATAATGTCATGTGTTCTTAAATGGATAATTATTTGTTCATCCTTGACTATGGTAATGAAATAGTTGTTGACTATTCAACTAAGGGTTTTTCTTGCTTATTTATGTATTCTTGCAATTTATAATGTTGCAATTTCTTAGCAAGACATGGTTCTTACATATGATAGAATAAAGTTGGACATGTAGGTCAACTTCTTCTGATATTTTCATTTATGGCATAGTCATGTGACAATATGTTGTGTTCAAGAATTTGGTTGACAATTGGTTATGAAATGTAAATTTTATTGCACCTATCATTTCGACATGTAAGGTGGAAAGTAGAATGAAGTTGCGAATTTAATTGGAAGATATTGTATCTACTTGTTGATTCAACTATTTGTAGATGACTTTTGACTAACCTAACTTGACTTTTTGGCCTATGTGGCAAGTGTATGGAAATGCTTTCTTCCTATGAGAATGCAAAAGGCTATGCATAGATCCCTCTTGATCTACTTTTGATAATATTTTTGCATTGGTGTTATGTATATGTGATGATTCACCATGCATGTGACTTCTACTTTATAGAAAGTTATTGACTCATTTTATTTAGTCAACTTGGTCAATGAATGATGATAAATGATTTGGTTATCTTGGGTTATCTATTTGACTCCTAGTCGATATGTTGTTTGATATAGACTTAGCCATCGTGAACCTAACTTAGACCCTTTGGTCAACATGTGTGTTTGGGATTTGGCTTGATTATCTATTGATGTATAACTTTGGGTCAATCTTACTGGACACATTTGACTATTTGGCTTTCTATTATTCATCTTCTTATCATATTGGTTGGATATATGTTGTTAATTTGGAGTTATACAATATGATGTAACTACATTGTATGTCAACTTTTGCAAGCATGTGTATGCATTATAATGATTAAAGGTTGATAAGTACATTGATGATTTTATATGTGAATTTCTTTATATTTTATGATGATTTAAATGATGACAAAATTAGATGTAAATTGATTACATTACCTAAATTATGTTCCATGGACATTAACTTATTGATGTGGACACTTACTCCCTTAGCGAGCACCACATGTAGATGGTACATATAGTTGATTATTTTGTTACTCATGATCAAAGATGAGTTAAAGGAAAATCATATTGACTCTTGACATTTAGGACTCAAAAAAATAATCTTCTTTACCTATTGACATTATGAATGAGCTAAAGGTATTGTGAGCACATGTTTAAAAGTATGGTAGGATGTGGATAAGAAGTACCTACTAGCAAGGGAAAATCCATAGGTGATGCCAAGGTATGGTAAGTAAGCATAGGTATGGGTGTGATATCATGTGATTTTAAGGTAATATGTTCCTTAATTTTGAGCCTTCTTGAGATAAGGAAGTATTTGATTTTATATTTCATTGGAAAATCAATTTGATTTATGATATATGATGTACTAAAATTTGGTGTTGTTCTTGTAATGCAAAAGAGGGAACGCCACATTATAAGAAAGGGAGTATATTGTTAGAGAGAGGTAGCCTAACCTTGTAAAACTAGAGAATGGTAATGGAATACACACACACACACATAGAAAATGTTGTTAACATTAGTATTTATACCTATGCTTATATAAAATTTGTGTTTCATACTTTAAAAATGTGCTTATTGTCTTTAAAAGATTATTCCATGAGACTATACATAGATTTTATCAGAATGCATTCAGAAATGTAGATTTCATATAGGGAAAAGAAAAGTTGACTTTATTATAGTAGCTGAAAATCTATAGTTTTCTATAGAACTGAATGTAGATGCATGTGGTATTGTGTAAATGGAAGTTAGGTCTTGATCTTGTGGATTCATTGCCTTGTATATATAATTGGATATGATTTTGAATTCTTATATATATATATATATATATATATATATATATATATATATATATATATATATATATATATATATATATATATATATATATATATATATATATATATCAGGACAATGCATTCTCTAAGTGGGGAAAGATGTCATAACCAATTTCTTCTTTATCGAATAAAGTGGATATTTTTGTGCCACATAAGCCTAATTATTATTCAATAATTAATAATATCTTGTTAGTTAGAGAGGGAGTTTGTTACACATTTTGGGGATTGTGGGTCAGTTAGCTATTAAGAGTGCATTATGGAAAAATGATAATAATACGATGTGGAAATTTAGAAGGGGGGGATATCTATTTGGTGATTTTTCTATAGCTCTATCATGACTATTGTTTCCTCCACTCAGATTGGAAATGCCAGCTTACCAGATTCCATGTATGTTGTTCCCTCGACATTGATCAACCAATCACCACTTCTGGGCATTCCTCTTTCTTGTGGAAGCCATTGAAAGATGCATAGGGTTTTCTGAATAGATGGAAATTTGCATGCTTGACTCTCTTTGAGACTTTTCCCTATATATTTTTTTTGCAGGTATGTGCCGTGAATCTCTAATAAAAATATATTGTCCCTTTTGTTGTAGCTTTATATTGATGTCCATTATTAGGTTTTTAGTAAAAGGTGGATCTCCTTACCCTTATGATATGTTTTAATCTAAGCCATGGGCTATATATTTTTAAGTCCCTAATGTTGTAAAAAAATGAGATTAGATGTGAATTTTCTTTAGATGTGCATCACAATCTTTGTTCACTGTAACCTTCCATTGCATCAAGAAAATCCTCTAAGTATTGTAGCTTCTTATAATCAATAAGACTTCTATTTTATTTTAAGAATCTACAAAAAAAAAACTTATTGTGTATCAGAACTACATTTTTTTTCTCATGTAAATTTTTCATGAACAAGCATGTGTTTCTGAATGGGCAGTATGTTGTTTCTTCATATATTTGCCACTATCTTTGACTTCTGATAAATCCTTAAGATGTACTAATCCATATAGGAACTAATTGTATTCCAATAATGTGTAATTTGAATAATTGTGAGATGTGAATGTCATGAATGATATCTTTGCCTCTAAGTACTGTATCCCATGAAGTTGGATGGAAATCTCTATTTCATTTATAAACTCATTTGTGAGCAATACTCAAAATTATGGAGTCTTTATTTATGAAATAAGTCTTATTTGATTGTAATTCTTCTTCACTATTGCATGTAGCTTCTTGGATTGACATTGAGTTGCTTTAGAACATATCTATCTACCTTAGCTTCATTTTTCTTCATAAATGTGCTTCTAGATTCGAGCATTCTCTTTTTTGTCATAGACAACCTGCTAAAAAGAATTAAAATAGGCTTCAAACCTGACATGAGAGCAAGATCCCTATGTCTTGTTTTAATCCTTTGTTGATTCATTTTGAAAAAATATAAGTATTTGTTACATTGGGTTATAACATTGGGTAAAACTATTTATTCTAATAGTCTTCAAACCTAAAAAGAAAATATTTAACTTGAATCAAACTTCATCAAAGTGAAAAAATGTTTACATTAATTATTGAGTTCAATGCTAGCAATATGTTTTAGCAGATTATTGTTGTCTTTTTTGTTTCATAAACGGCAATAGTTTTTGCCAGAGATTTCTATAGTCTTTATGCCATTATAGGCAAATGCGGACTCAGCAAGGGTGAAGATTTCAAATCAAGATAGAGCTGACATACTCAAATAAAATTTTATTGAATACTTTGAATTTAACTTGACCAATGGGTTTTGTTAGTAAATCTTGGACAACATCCCTCTTCATTTACTATGCGAGAACTTAGTTGCTATTTTGGTGTTGTCAAAAAGAGGTGTGACCAACCTATTATATGGATTGATATAAAATTAGAGATTAAATAAGCTTTAGTGTATCAAATTTAAACTAAAATGCTTCAACTTACTTGAGATAGGTTTTGTTGCTAGAACTTATCCAATACATTGACATCTAGAGTATGATAGAATTTTTCCATCTTATTTCTATGAAATCTTGGTGATGTGTAAAGTTTTACTTGTGAGAACATTTTATAGGAATTATGTTAAGTTTTGAAAACATCTCTTGGATTAAAAATTGACTTTTCCTTTTTAGATTATAATTGAGAAAAGTGTAGTCATAAGTAAAGATTAGATGTGCTTTATTAGCAACATTTTACTATGCTATAACATTACATAGTGAGTGTGTCATTGTGCATTGTATACAAACAATCATTCAAATAACTACTAGTAATGATGATCATATGAATTCTTGCAATTAAGTAATTTTAGAATGCATGAGTTTTTATTGTGTCTATGGATTCATAGTTCATGATGGGAATATGTCCATTTAGAAATAATTACAATGATGTTCTACTCCGTTCTAGGATCATATCTATTTCTTGTGGTTTGATTGTAGAAATTTTATTATTATTTTAGATTGTTATTTACTTATGTATTGGTAGTACACTAGAAGTTATAAAACTAGGGAAGTTATTTCACAATCTCAATGGTATGATTGATGTTCCCTTTTAAAGGAAGTTGTTACTTAATACTAATTGGTATTGGTTATGGATATCTATGTAAATGGTGTACAATTTTGAAAGAGATCAAATGTGTTTAAAATCTTGCTTGACTAGTCAAAGAATAAACACCATGCTTAATGGCATAAATTGAATGTAAGTATTAAGGGGTTGTGGTTTTTTTTACAATGTTGTTTTAACTGTATGCCTATATGTTGGTAGTGCATAGTGAAAATTTGAATGTGATAGAAAGAGATATGTTGGTGTCTTTGAGTAATGTTGATGATTTAGTGAATGGCTATAGAGAATAATCTCATTAGGTCATAATTCCATTACTCCTATAAGTTTTACTTGTTTAGACTATCTCGTTGTTGGGTTGGGTATCTTTCATGTCAAGAAAAATTTCAGGGAAGCTTAACACATTTGTGGTAGGGTGGTAAAACACTCCTACAATATTCTCACCCTTCTGTTTTAAGACAGGTTTTGGAGCTTCTATCAGAATCAATGACATAATCGGTACATCTTGGTATTCTGGTAATTGAATTATGGTATCCTTTTAGATTCGAGCATATATGTATATGTAATATTTTGTTAAATTTAATGATAGTTAATACTGTTGACTAGTCAATATTCCTGAACTTTGACTCAGGTTGAATTTTCCACATTTTATAGAGATTGCTGATGTGACATTGGTTTTGCAGGGGCAGTCTTTACAGAAATTCCTGGACTGGTATCGTTTGGAGACTTGACTGTGGACGTGGGAAATAATAACGATCTTTTCAGTTTGACAAGGAGCAATCATGTACCTTATGGAAGGGACTTTCCACAGAAAAAAATTACAGGCAGATTCTGCAATGGTTTGCTCGTTACAGACTACCTCGGTATTGACATTGAGAGAGTTTTCAAATCAATTAGAATTCTTTTCCTTCTTTTTCTTTTCTTAATTTAATGAACTTCATTCGTATGGCATTCAATATGGTTTTGTGATGGAATAGAGCAGCATCAATGCTAGGCCTAATATCACCAACGTTGGGGTACTTGAATCATGAGGCTCATGGAGAGAGGATTGTTACGAGCGTTACATTTGCTTCTGCATCTGGGATCGACGATGACACTGGAAAAATCTTTGTAAGCAAATGGGTACCAGCTGATTTATCATAATATTTATGCAATTTTGATGAAAATTCTGAATCTTTCTCATGTCGCAGAACGTTCTAAATTTAAGAGATCAGCTAAATCTATACAAGCACTATAGAGAGGATTTGCGTGAGGTTGTGGGAGCTGCCAATGCTTCACGCGGTATCTTGTATGAGGCTGTTTATATCATAAGCACGGGGACCAATGACTTTCTTCATTATTTTAATCTGAATATTTTATCAAATTTCCAATCCAATCGAAGGAAATTTAGGCAGCGCCTGTTGAGCACTTTATCAAAGTTTATTCAGGTAAATTTCCTTTATCATGCTATTTCATCATTTGAAATGACCAGGTAGCATATATTTCTGAAAGAAACTGTAAGTATTTTTCAGGAGCTCCAATTGTTAGGTGCAAAGAAATTTGGCACAGTGTCTCTTCCTCCATTGGGTTACTTGCCGTTTGTAAGAACATTGCACGGTGGACGAGCAAAAGGGAGTTGTGCAGAATATATGAATGAGGAGGCATCAATATTCAATATGGATTTGAAGAAACTCTTGACTAAGATGAATGAAACAGATGGTATCAGGATTGCCTACCTGGACAGTTATAGGCTGCTTCTAAGTGCCTCAACTCATCCAGCTCAGTACGGTAAGCTACATTGTTTTTTCGTTAATGAGTTTGCTTCTATTTGCATTTTGTTATGGAGTTTATGATGTTTTCTTTTGAGCACAGGGTTTGTTGAAGGCCGCAGAGAATGTTGTGGTAGTGGGTTTATAGAAGCATCGATTTTTTGTACTGAATTTTTGTTAGGCACATGTACAAACGCCTCAAAATATGTCTTTTGGGATAGTTTCTATCCGACAGACAGAATGAACTCCATTCTTGCTCGGTCTCTACTAACACAAGCGGTTCAACAGGGCCTTGCTTAAAATAGATCATTCCATTCTATACTTTAATTCATGCTATTATCTTCATATATTTGAGGTCTTACAGAAAATTTCAATTACAACCAAAGACATGAAGTGTTGGAACAATATTCTCTTTAAAGGTTGTAAGAAAAATGTTGAAATATTTTAATAACTTTGTAAAAATTGTAACATTTTATATATTAATCTTCTTTTTTCTAATAATGATATTGTTAATGGATTTCATTTACTAATATAGTTTTGAGTCAAATTTACTAATATGTGTAACTGTGTTAAAGTGAAGCTTTAAAAAAAAAACTAACTTCTGGAGTTTTGAATGCCTCACTCATAGAAATATTTTAATAGAAGGAATACATATATATAAGGAGGCCTTAATATTAATAGGAGGGAGGGTTTTTCATTGAGCATGACTATAATAAGAAAGACCTTCAATCAATTAAGATAAATGTAGTAGGGGGAGAGAATAGATATGGGGGACCGAATTCAACAAAGGGGCTTTGAGTCGAGAACTACATATTAGATGTCATTAGAAAAAGGTGTTGAATGGATGCATAGAGAGAGTTTGTATACAAAAGGGGCCTTGATAAACTAGTAATAAATTTTAGGTTTTTAATTTGTTAAAAGATAATAATGTATTTGAATTTTATATTTGATCAAAGACGTTCTAATTTCAAAGAGTCCCTACATTCTCTCATCTATTTTTGGTTAGAATTGTAGGACACAAACTATTTCAGTTAAAAATGACATTTTTTATTGTGTTATTTATTTATTTTGTATATATTTGGGTGTTTTGAGTACTGAGGATTCATTGTGATAGAGTATTTATTGATTAGTTGTATTTCTTTTCATCTAGAAAACATAAATATTTGTCAATTATTTCTATTTATAAAACTAGTCATCTAGAAATAGTATTTAAGACTATGTTCTTGAATATGCACATAGATTTTCTAGAGGTAGGAAGTTGGCATTAGAACCTATTGGTATATAATGTTGAAGAATGAAGAAGTTGTGAGAGCAAGTTCATCATACTGCTTTTTAGCCAATACAAATAAATTTGGGTAGAAGTTGCATAGATTTCTTCTAATGAAAGGTGAGTAAAAGAGCTCTTCGATAGGTGAATGTTATTAACTCCTAAATATTAGAGGATAGTAGTGAGAGTTGTGGGAAATATATTGAATAATGTAAAATAATTAATGTCTTTGATTAAGAAGAAAAATATAAAAAGATGTGATGGCTTGTAGTTGTTGGGTGTTGATGATTCTTATGTTAAATAAAGTGAT
This sequence comes from Cupressus sempervirens, assembly GCA_028749045.1. Lineage (NCBI taxonomy): Eukaryota > Viridiplantae > Streptophyta > Pinopsida > Cupressales > Cupressaceae > Cupressus > Cupressus sempervirens. The sequence goes on along the minus strand of CM053792.1, from coordinate 355,870,869 downwards.
AAAGAATAAATGGTTGAATGTGATTGATATGAAATAATGTAAGTTGATACAAAAGGAGGAAAAGGTTTTGGATGAAATTAAAAATAGAAATAGCAAAGGGACTATTTACACTAGTAGAAAAATGTTCATTGGAACATGTTAATGTGGAAGAAATGAGGAATCTATTCAAAGGAAAAAGTTTCAATGTGAGGATTGAAAACAAGTATTTAATTTAGCAGTGCATAAATTTGTAGCAGAAGTAACTCAGAAACTAATTGAGGAAATAAGACTCAAGAACTTGGGTATAGTGGACTAGAAGTTATTGGATGAAGGAAAAGCTTCATTGAAGGGGACAATACCTCAAATTTTGATATAGTGGAAGATATGTGGAAAAATGTTATGACAATAGAACATTATTTAATGTCAAAATTTTAAGGTATGAAGATGAAAGATATAGTAAAGGACATGTAAGATATAATTATTGTAGTATCATGTGAAAACCTCATAGATGAAGGGTAGCATAATTGAGTTGAAGCCAACTATCTTGAGGTAAATTTAGATGATTTTTTATGATATTAAGTTCCTTTCTACCTTTGTTTAAGGTAGGGGAAAATATAGTTATAGAGTTATCTATAGGAATTAGTTGACCAATTGGCTATAGAGTATGTAAAAAGTATCTCAAGGAATTAGTGGAAGTGGTCATTGTGTAGTAGACAGTATTTCATGGAGAAAAAGAGAAGAGTAGAGTTATTTTGGTGGGGAAGAAGAAAATACTTTAGAAGAGGACGATGTCATACTGTACTAGGAGTTTATCCAAAAGGATGAAGAGGGGGGAACAAAAACCTACTCAAGGAGGATGATAATGACCTCGGTTAAGTGCTCAAAGTGTAATGTCCCTCCTCGTATGTACTTATTAAATATGAATTTCTCTATTAAATCTGTTATAGGAGATTAGAATGGATATGAAGTAATGTTTTATGGTTTAGACATCCTAATAGAAACTAAGATCAGTTGATACATTCATGTTTTAAAATACTCAATGATTTGAGAACTACTACATTATCTTGACTATTTACTAATGATTATACAAGGTGTTTCACCTTATGATGAAGATGTTGATTATGGTACCATGATGGTTAGGTTATACCCATTCAAATAGTTTAGTATTCCTTATTGGTGATGTTTATGATGTTTAGGTATATGCATGTCGAATTATGATTATTCTTGTATTTTAATCTGAATTGAAGAATAAGTTATGTTATATTGATTATGTAATTATTGATGATTAAATGTGTGCATAAATGAGAAAGGGTTACTTAAATAAAAGTTGATGTTTTGATTTATGTGATTATCCAGATGAGTTTTAAATACAGGCATGTGATTTTTCTAGAGCTACTGATGTGTGAAATGAAGTGTGCAAGATTATTAGTTGAAAAATCTAATTAATAATCAGAACTCAATCCTATGTATAGTATGTGAAAATCAGGGTTGAGTATAATGAAAGATGCATACCTCGTTGTTTCATTTTTTATTTGTATCATAAATTGAATGTGTGTATCATTATGTAATTGTAAAGTGTTTAATGTTTTGTAACAGTGGTTTTACAGTGTCACTTGACACTCATAATCCATATATGCATATCAGTATGATAAGTAGGTTTAGCTGAGGAACCTAATAATTTAAGTTGGACTAGGTTAGTAACCTAATACTAATTAGTTAGTAATTGGGATTAATTACCCTAATCAAAGTTTAGTGATAAGTTTTCATTCCTAGGGTGTTTAGAAGGACCAAATATTTTCAATGAATTTAATAGGTCCCTAAATAGTCCTAGAGGCTAAAAATTATGAAAACTAAGTGCCTAGGGGGTATATGTATGGGTTGTGGGAATTTTCCACCCCACTAAATCCCCCTTTCATTGACTTTTGTGACCACCCAAATATCTCATTTTTGCTTCAGTGCAAAAACTAGAGATTTACCATGAGTTTGACAAGTTATACTCCACCATGAAGTTTTCCTTAATGATAGGATTAAGTTAGAAGACTCTAGAAGCCCTTAGTCAAGTGGGGAAGTTATTGCATTTTGAAAATGGTTGAGTTAGGAGCCTATTTAGTGGAAAATTTGAGGGTGGAAGATTGTTCACCCAACCTCTAGATTTAGAGAGTAAAATCAGGATTAAGGAGGAAGAAGGATAGCTATTCTCAAATTTTAGTATGCCATAACCATTTGTGAAGGTCGAAATCCTTCAAGCTCGTGTCTTCATTCCATATTTCATTTCTTAAAGTAGGTTTTGCATGTGTGTGCATACATATGTATGATGAACATGTTAGGGGTGGGATGGTGATGAGTTTTCTTTAAATGCTTTCCTTTGTGTTTTACATTTTAATTTTTGGGGGAAATTGTAAGGGTTGTGTTTTCATTACTCACCCTCAGATAGGGTAGAAGTGACTATGTGTAGGAGGATGGCTTTAGTTGAACTCCAGGCAGTGTAGAGTCTCTCCTCATGACTAGGAGAGGGAGAGAGTAGCATGTTATGGGCCCCTACTCATCAATACAAACTATGTTTGTGTTTTGGGAAATTAAGAAGTGAAATAATAGAAGTTCTTGTGATATTAGCCTTGCAAGGGAATCTATGAAAGAATGAAAATTCTTGTGATATTAGCTTCAAAAGGGCAGCTATTATGGTGTTGTGATTGACTTCTCCTACCTGCAAAAATTCACCTTCTTCCTAGTCTAGTTTGATGATGAACCTATTGTGAAAACCTAGAATGGGAGTAAATGGGTTGAATGTTTCTTCATGTTAAATCTATTTGTCTCCTAGTCATTTTCATTTTCTTCATGGGTATCTTGACAAAAAAAGTAGATTTTGTAGTGGCTATCTTGTTATGGAGCCAAGAAAGAATTCAAAGTTGTTGCTCCAATTCAAATATTTGGGAGATTTCTCCTCAGGATAATGATCCTATTGTAAAAAGTTATTGTTAAACTTATTTTTGAAACAATTATGATCTCGGGTTTTCTTCCCTAGTTTTTCCCAAGGGAGTCCTTGAATCAAATGATTCAATAAAAATGGAGTATTTTCTTTGCATATGACATTTCTTGTAATTAAGCTTACATGCACATGTTTATCAGAAAATGGATGCAATGATGTTTTACCTTTCCTATGGCATCTTATAGTTCAAATTGTATTTATTATATTAATGTTAATTAAATGAAATGATGATATATATAAAGCCATGCAATTTTGATTTTGAACCATGTTAAGAAAATTTGATTCTATGAATGAAATTTCATTTCATATTTTGTAATTGATTGAAAGAAGAAATAATCCTACGTTAATGTATCAACATAACATTAAACTCTATATTATAATCCAACTAGAAAAAAAAAATCCAACACTTCAAAAAAAATGAGGGACTTAAATTTTTTTTTAATCATCTTAGAGCTAAAAGCTCTCTGCCCTTTGTATGAGAGAATTGATTTAATCTCTTATGAATAGAGAATATTCTTTTAGATCCCATTAAAAAAAATTGATACTTTTTTTATAAGAAAATTATATGATTATAAAATGAAATTAAATAAAAAAGGAGGTTACCTATCCTAACCTATGCCTATCCTAACCACCCACTAAATTTTTTATACTATACCCTAGTTATTGCATTAAAGTGAAGTGACATCACCACTCCCCATGCCATATTTGACATTTTCCCTCATGTGGGCTAGACAAACCACTGGGAACCAACACCATATATGTTGGATCCAACACTAGGTACATTGGAGACAACTTAAATAGAAGGGGAGGGTTGGCACCTGATTGGTCAATCTCCCCTTGACCAACCCTCATCCCACCCCAAATGCATGACACATTGTCCTTGGGTGGCATGGCATGGAGATTTGAACCCATGTGCCCATGTGGGAGGAAGGGTGATGCCAAGGTGTGGAGGGGAAGTGCGGCAAGTTGCCAAGGGAAAAGGGAGTTAGGGAGTGGGTTGGGTAGGTAGGGTTAGCGAGTAGGAAATGGGTTGGAATTAGGTGGAAGTTTAGTTTCAATCAAGTATTAGTAAGGTTTGCATGGGGTTTTGTGTTAGAGTAAATAGTGTTAGATTTTAAGTAGTTTAGTTAGTAAGTTTAATTTAGTGATTAATGTTTAGTTAGCTTGATAGTTTATGTTTTCTTTAGGATTTAGTTAGTCAATAATTATATTAATTAAAAAGGTGTTAGATGTTAGTTTAATGTAATGTTAGTATAAGATTTTTATAATGTTTTTTATTAAGAAAAATAGGTTTTACAAGGATCTTAAAACCCAATAGTTCTTACATATAAAAGGGCAGTAAATTTATAGAAAATGCCCAGCAATAGAACAATAGCCAACAGAAAGGCTAGAACAAAGGACATGTAGAAAGGAAGATAAAAAACCTATAGAGAGAACAAAAGCCAAAGGGAGTACTTATATATCCTTCACTTGCTCCCCCACCCTCCTCTCAATATCCTGGATGGTCTCTATTACATCCTTGATTCTCTAAAACTCCTCCGCTAGATGTTCCTGGTCCTTCTCATAGCTTTGATTTGTTTAGCTTTGAATTATGTCCATTATGGTGCCCTCTTCCATCCTATCTTCTTTTTTATCCTTTCCCTCCACCTCTACAACATTCCCCCTAGTTTTCAGCTTGCCACTAAGACTAACAACATTATCATTGAGAGATTTGAGAATACTGAGCATCTAGTTAGCCATGCTCAAGTTGAAGTTCTCCATATTTTTCATCTTGTCTTCAAGCATCTTAATTTGATCCCCCAAGTTGATCTAGTTCCTTTGCATGTTCTTCTTCACCTAGATTTCCATCTACCCCAACCTTTCCTTTAGTTCCTCTATCTCATGAAAAAGCCATTCTATAGAGCTGAAGTTGTCAACCATGTTGTTTTTTGCATTGTTGAGAAAGTTCATACCACCTCCCTTGCATTGTCAAAAATGGCCACCAGCACCGGATCAATGAATTCATCCAATTGGACTTTCCCCTCTTTTTCTTCAAGGATTTGGGGATCCATAACTTCTCTAACAATCCCCATTTTAAAGCTTCTTGCATTGAAGTTCTTCTAGGCCATACATCTATCTTTAATTTCAACCACACCACTTGTGTCGCCTTCCTCCATTTTCTCAATTTATTTCTCTTGTGGGGGCTTGGGAGGGGAAGGTAGGAAAGATAGCTCCAATCCCATAACATTTTTCCCTTCCAAAGGTATATCCTCCTTCCTAATATTCCTTTGCTTCTTTTTGTGGGTAGCAACCAACTCCACTCTATACTCAACATCCACACCCTTGGTCTCCTCATCTATGTCCATGTCATATCCTTCCTCATTGTACTCATCATCCACTTGGCTAGACATTTTAGGCATCTAGCCCCTAAGGCTTTTCCTACAAGGAGCTTTTCCAAGAATGGGAGTTTGCTTGTCTTTCCCCTTGCATTTTCTAAGGAGAAATTGGAACTCATTGTCTCCTCCAAAGTAGCCACAACATGATGTAGGGGCTTACTCCTAGACTAGGCCTTAAAGTATTTAAAAAGTAGAAAAAGTAAACCTTCATGCAAGGTAGTGTAATCACTGGGGTTTTTCTTATACCCCAAAATATTCTTGTTCATAGAAGAATAAAGGTAAAAAGGAAAAGAAGCTTTAACACCATAATAGAAGTGATTAAGAAAAACAAAGTGGTGAGTTGTAACCCTATCAAACCTTGTATCTAGAGAAATAAACTCAATGATAGCTTGCAACACATACCTCTAGAGCTTCTTGATTGAGTCCATATCATAATAAGTCTCTATTTTCTATAGCTGCTTCTTCTCTTCCATATTCTTGGAAAAATCCTTCATCACATTCATTGAAACTTTTGTCTCCGTATAGAACTCCAAACCCATGGCAGGGATTTCAGTAACATGGGCTATGACACCCACATCCACATGATATGAAACCCCATCAATTTTAACCCTATCATCCTTCCAAGATTTAACTATGATATTAGTAACTGCTGATTCATACCTGTGAAGCTTGGCAATATAGTTAGAAATGCCTCCCTTTCTGAATTTCTCCCAAACCTTGATTCTCTACTTCCATTTCTCCATCTCTCCAACTGGTTCTCTTATACTCCACTCTCCCACCATCTCATTCAACTGGGATGTTGTCTATTGCATAAACATAGTTCTATTTGCTCCTTTGTTGATCCTCTCTTTACTCTGTCCAAGACCGCCTTTTCTTTCAATTCCAAAAAATTGGGAAAGAAAATAAGTAACCTATAAAGCATGTTGATTTGACATAAAAAGTATCATCTATTGGTTCACCCCATACTTTCCATAATTACATTAGCCTACACACACTTTTATTAGCCTACACACACTTTTACATTAATTTTCATAATTAAACTAGTTGGTGATTTCAGTGTGATTTCAAATTGATTTCACCCATACTTCCTTGGATCCTCTCTTGATCAATTAGATATTTTTTAATTGATGGAATATTCCCTCTAATGGTCCATATCCTTGCCATCTCATTCTTGACTACCTCATTGGTAAACTAGTCAGCCACCGAGTTGGATTCCCTATACTCATGGCTAACATGTACACTATCAAACTTGCCAAGGGTAGTGAAAATTTCTTCCATAATTTTTGCAATGGTCTAAGTAGAATGGAGGTCATCTTTGATGCATCTAATGATATTTTTTGAGGCCCCCTCCACGCATAGGTGTTTGACTCCCACTTCCAGTGCTAGTTTAGCAGTGTAGAGGGCAGCGTTGGCTTTAGTATAGTGATTTATCTGGTGTCCCAAGAGGTCGGAGAGAGCAACATTGCCAGCACCATGGATATTTATGATTACTTCCTCACATCTAGTAGGACCAGGGTTGGCTTTGCCCACTCCATCAAAGTTGGCTTTATGTCATCCTTCATGGGAGAGTTTCCACTTGACCCCCTATCTTTTCATTCTCCTCTCCTCTCTTTCCTTACTATTGCCCCCTTCATCAGGAATGCCACCCTTCCTAATAAGAAATTTTTCTCTCAAGTTGTTGTTTATTTTTTCTATAAGCACATTAGTAGGAGCCTCTCCATCTCTAAAGATTTGATTAATTCTCTCTTTCCATACTCCCTAGCAGAAGTGGGGAAAAGTCCATATGCTTGTACTAGGCAAAGTCCATATGCTTGTACTATGCAAATTCATACCTTTGAACATGTTATCCCACTAGCAGAAGAAGTCTAGGATATTCCTTGGCTTACACCAATCAACACTATAGTTCTTGGTGAGATTGTCCTAGATCTCTATGGAATAGGGGCAATGAATGAAGTGTGGTTGATTGTCTCCAAGTGATGCTTGCAAAGAATACCTCTATTAGGGATATACTAACCTCTTTTTTCCAAGTTATACAAAGTGAGAATTTTATCTTGAAGCAAAAACCAGAAGAAAATGTTGATTTTAGGTGTAAGTCTAGGCATCCAGGCCTTAGCCCAAGGCGGTTTCTCCTTTAGATTCCAAAAGGAACTATACCTCAAGGCCACTGAGTAGTATCCACTTGTATTACCTTCCCATATCATTTCACCCTTATTGTTGTTCAAAATTAAAGAGTTCAACGTCACCATTATCAGCTTGAGATCATTCAATATCAAGGATAGGTCTTTCCATCCTTGGTTCATTCTATAGTCACTTACTTTCAATTCAAAAAGCCTTATACAAGTGTTGGCCCAGTTATCGTAGATGGGATTATTAATGAGAGGGCCCTAAATCAGCCAATTGTCTTGCCAGAAGAGGATGTTCTCTCCATTTCCCACATTCTATTTGGCCTTGGAATTAGCTAGGGTTCTTGCCTTTAAGATCCCATTCCATATAACCAACCCAGTTGGGATGTTAGATTCATTGAGGAAATATCTTAGAGAGGGCCTCCTAATATACTTATCCACCAGAATATCTCTCCATTCTCTAGTGCTATTAAATATTTGCCAAATCTGCTTAGCTTAAAGGGTGCTATTGAGATGCCTAAGTTTTTTTATTACAAGGCCCCCATAGCACTTGGGGAGGCAAACATTATCCCAAGCCACAAGAGGACATCTCTTGTGTTCTCCCATACTAGAGCATAGAAAATTTATTTATATTTTTTCCATTATCTCAAAATATTTGATTGAAATCCCATAGAGACTCAAGGCATATGTGGGAAGGTTCTAAAGTGTGGGCTTCACCAGAAGGTATTTGCCAGCTTGGCTAAGAATGGATCCTTTCTATCTTGCTAGCTTCTTCTTGAACCTATCATTAAACCCCTTCTAGAAAGAATCTGGTGGCTTAGTCCCCAACAGTTGTCCAGGATAGCTCATACACAGGCTCCCAATCCCACAACCAAGAATACCTACAATTTTCCTTTGTCTTTCTACAAAGGTATTGATAAAGAATACCAAACTTTTTGTCCAATTTATAAGCTGGCGAGTTCCCCTAATGTACATATCCAGTAGGCTCCTAATCGATTTTGCCTCAAAAAATGAAGCTTCTCCTCCTATCCTCGCTATCCTACATGTCATAGTTGATTATCCAATAGCGGGGTTCCAAATTCCATACCTAGTTGGAGAATTCTAGAAAAAAAGGGGCCCTTAGAATAGTAGGGCTATGGGTGAGATTGAGTTCCCTTATAGAATTGTAGGTAGTGCCTTTAGAAATGACTGAATCTTTTGCTTCATAAACTACTCCCATTATTATGTCATCCACAAATTGTTCGTCCATGAATGATAACTACCCTACTGAAGGTTTGATTACTCTCAAGGATCCTTCTTGTCTTTTTCTTTGAATCAATCTACCAATACACTCTGCCATGATGATCAAGAGGATAGGAGAGAGGGGATCTTCCTACCTTAAACCTCTCAACAGGTTGAAGAAAATAGGAGCCCCATTAATAAGGATAGCTAGCGAAGAGGTGGAAACAAGTTGCGATATGAGCTTGCACACCAGATGGTCAAAACCAAAGGCCTAGAGAAGTATTCCAAGGAAAGACCAGTCTAGCCAATCATAGGCTTTAGAGAGATCCAACTTGAGTAGGAGACCCTCCCTACTCCTAGCCTCTAGAGAATAAATGACTTCATGAACTAGCATTACAGAGTCCAGGATCTATCTACCAGGAATGAAACTGGTCTGTTGTGGAGAAATAATCAAAAGGAGGACCATTCTGGTCATCAAAACTTTCAAGATGATCTTGCAGAGAGAATTTCATAGACTAATGGGCTTGAATTAGTCCATAGAATATGTCCCAAGGGTTTTAGGGATATGAACCAAAAAGGTACAGTTGAGCTCTTTCAGTAGATTTTTTGCCCTGGAGAATTCCTGCACCACCTTGACAACATCCATCTTGAACACCCCCCAATAAATCTACAAGAAGAGAGTTGGAAAATCATCCATCCCTAAGGCTTTATCAGTAGGAAGAGAGAATAGAGCTTGCTTCACTTCCAAATAGTTAGGTATAGCCCCCATTATTGCATTATGGTGAGGTTGAATTAGTTGAGGAAGAGAGAAAGCAATTTCCTTCTTATCTTCTATAGACAAAGAGGAATCCCTAGAAAGAAGAGAAGAGAAAACATTAACAGCCTCAGTAGAAAAGTCCTTTTCATTAATTAACAAGGAGTGGCTCTTCTTGATGCTTGAAATCTAGATGTTTTCTATGTGTTTAAGCATGGAAAGGTGTAAAAACCATGTATTATGATCTCCCTCTTTGAGCCAGTCAATTATGGATCTTTGTTGCCAGAAGTTTTCTTCTTTACTAATGATGTTGTGGAGGTCAAAGAGGATAGACATCTCTATGATTTTGAGGTATTCATTGTACCCTTCCTTTTGAACAATGTCCTAAATGGAAAGAAGTTAATCAATCACCACATCCTTGGCCTAGAATAATAAGAAGTTGATTTGTATAATGTTAAATAAGGAGTAGTTAGTATTATTAAGTTTTATAAAGCGGTTTAGGGACATTTGATATTAGAGGTTGTGTTAAGGTTTTAAAATTTGATGTTAGGGAATAATAATAATTGTTTTTAGATAAGATTTCTTAGTAGTTAAGATTTGGGTAGAGATGATAAAGGAGTAGATAGGGTTTATTAGTTAATAGTGTTTTGGTTTTTAAATATGTATGTCAATGAGATTATGATTCTAAAGTTTTCTACTGAAGAATTATTATTCAATGTCTTGAGGTTAAACATTCTAAAGATTTTTGGACAAACTTTAATAAATAGAAATAATTGAAGATGTGAGATTTAAGTTATAAATTTGAAATTAGAAGATGTTAATGTTTTGAGAGTGTTATTGATTAAGGATAACTAGATAACTTCTTTAGGGAATTAGTTTATGTTTTAAAACGATGTGAACATTGTGAGTAAATTAAATGAAAACTAGAAATGATTGAATTAATTCAAATGGCTATATTAGGATTTAAATGTGTAATGGATTTAAAGTTGTCTAGATGGCTTAATAGAATGGTTTGGTTTTTTATTAGAAGGTGGATTGATGTTGTGACTAGTTTTATGATAAATATTTAATGATTTTAATTAGTTATAAATAGGTTATAATAATATCCAAACTTAAGTATTAATGTGTTATGATAGATTAACCTTTAAATGTAGAATTAGGTTCTCCCATGGGCTTATCTATTATAGTATTAAAAGGGATAGCATCCTAGTTGACTTATAAACTTGGAAACCCTAAAGTGTATCTTGAACTTGATGTCATACCTTTGTAATTGAACCTAAAATGTTAATTGATCAACTCTTTCAACCAAAGCTACGTGTTTCTGTAGCATTAAAACCTAGGGTTTCAACTTGGTGCATTGTATGGGAATACTGACTCTACATCTTTATGATATGTGTTCAAAACTCACCTTAATCCTTGGTCAAATGTTCCATAAGGTTCTTTTGTGTAGCATGCATTTATATAGTGAATTAATTATTATAAAAAAATTGTTGGCATATTTTTTCTACTATTCTAGGCATGACATAAAGATGTTGAAGAAGAAACTATAGTTTTCTATAGTAGTGATTGAGTTCACTATTGGTCATTGAAATTGAGAGGGTATTTGTGCTACATAACTTAATTTGTGAGATATTGTGATGGATATTTCCTACCAAGTTAGTTGGATGTACAAATGTCCTGGGACAAATATTATAAACATCAATAGAAACACTTTTTTCCAATTATTTATTTAGTTTAACAATTGAGGAATAATGAAATTGAAATTGATGTCAATATATTTTCTATTTAATATAGCCTTGGCTACATCTATAAAGGTCATTAAAAATATATCCTTAATTATCACACAATCACTATTGTATTGGCATCTTCTTTCCTTTCTTCTATATTGAATTGGCTACTAATGTCTAATGCATACCATATAATTTTTAACTCTCAATGATGAAATACCATTTCCAATATATAATTTGAATATATCAAAGGTAAGTTTTAAAAAAAATCTCATGTATAATATGAAATTGGTAGAACCCTCTATAAGATACTTTACTAGGACCTATTATACCTTGGTGATTTTGAGGTTTTCATATTTTTCATGTGTTATTCTAGAAACCTAAATTTTCTCCCTCCACTTCATATCTTCCATCTCAATGTCACTTGTAATTTTGGACTCATTTCCTAAGGTACACAATATTAAAAACACTTTGTTCCAAGCATTTGAGTCCAAGATTTTTAACTAGGCTCAATATGAGGGTACTTAAGAGACTTTCAAACTTTTGGCCATCCTATATCTTATTTGAATCCTAAAACTATAGGGTGAACTATTAGAGGACCTTATATCTTTGTATTTTGAAATCATGATAATACAAAAACTAAGTGTAATAAGTATGGACATCAAGCTATCAAGTTTTCAAGTAATCAAGAGAAAGAGTACTTGGATTCAATATTTGAAGGAAATCATCCATGCTCAACATTTGAAATCTTGATTTCTTCACTATATCTATCAAGTTAAAGATAATATTATCTAATTGAAGAAATTTTCTTTCCCATAATGAACAAGTAGTGGAGTTCTCAATCAAGAAAGAATACTCTTCTCCCATTCAACTCTCTCATTCACTGTAAATAACTATCAAGCATATCGACATTCAAGATTTAGCAATGGAAATCCTAGATCCATGCATTTGTGAGGGTGATCCATGATTATAGACTATATTTTAGGGTTACCTATTTATATTCCAACTACATTTAATTGTATTTATTGGTATGATAAATTTTTATGTTCATATGTGATAGTTTATGAAAGGTATATCTACCATTTTCATTTTTGTATACATTCCAAGTTATACAATTTCATTTTATTTGCAATGTTGTTACTAAGAAAGGGTATGACAAAATAAAACCCAATTTCCCACATCTTTACATACTTTTTTGTGTGTAGGAAAAGGTTACAATGCCACGAGATGGGGATTAATTAGTAAGGACAAAATTTCTCAAAAAAATATTATCTAGATTTGTAAAGGACAAAATTCCATTGGCAATTATCTCTAGATATAGGATAGGTTTTGTCTTGTCCTTAGTACTTCCTATTCATATTTTACCTACAAACCATTTCTGAGCTCTAATTTTTATATTTTTACTTTTCTATTCAATACCATTATGTCTCTATCTAATATTTCTACTTTTCTATATCTTTAAGTAAATTGGGTCTTTAGGAAAGAGCCTACAACACAATGGTAAATTGTGAGCCTCTTATCTTGGAGGCCTTTGGTTTGACTCTACTTCAGCTTAATAAATATTAATTAATTACAACACATAAAAATAATTAATCTTGGCTTTGACATTTAATTGATTTAAAAAAAATGAAATTGGGTCTTTAATCATTTTAATCATGTAAAGTTGTAATGACCCCTTATTGGGATTTGCTTAAGTTGTTGGAAATATAAGAAGACTAACTTAGAGGGGAAAGGTGAATCAATTACCAAAAAAATATTTTAAAATCCCTTAAATGTCAATAAAAACTTCTTGCAAATTCAAATCCTTGTACAACTTGGTTAGAACTGGATAAACATTGTATCTTGGTTAACAAAGCAATCTTAAGATAATGAGCATGTTAATCTCTAGGAACTTAGTTGGAAAAAGATAAAGCAGTAAGAAAATAACATGAACACATGAGACACCAACATTTAACATGGAAACTCAATTTGGGAAAACCACCAATGCAACTAGTTACAACTTTTCACTCTTATGAAGTGAGACCTATTAGAAGCCAACCCTATTAAAGGTTACAAAATACACTGTTAGGTGTGATCCTATTAAAGGATTTGAATCACCATATTAGGAGTGACCTTGTTAGAGGTATTAAGACACTTTAATATAGAAATGCCACATTATTAGAGGATTTACAAAATGACTACTAAGCCAACTTTGTTAAGAGATTTCTTCATTGCTACAATTGTTAAAAAGTAATAATGATTGACCTAATTGAAAAAGCAACTAATTTGTAGATTCAAATCATTATTCCAGTTCATCCTTTGTATATCCCTTGATTAGAATATTATTTTTGTCTCCTTGGATGTTCTTCCCTTAATCAAATATCCTTCTTTATTTGCATCTTTTTCCCTTCCATATCTTCATACTTCAATCAACAACTTGACCTTTGAAATATATGAAACCCAATGTAAAGTTGGTCTGAATACCCTTTCAAAAAAATGATCAACATCCACTAGGCTGACTTGCACAAACCAAATAATAAACTAAATTATTTTGTTGTCACTTGGTTGACACTAAAACATAGTAACTTGGTTAACACTGAGTTCCTTTGGAACAATAAAATTGACTTGTTAGGGTTACAATTTTGATCATATTAAACGATGTATCTTGTGAAGGTTTTTTTCTCTATTAAAAGTTGTTAAGACTATTAGGTCTTACCTTGTGAAATGATTTTACACTTATAATGAAGTAAGGACTATGTTAGGAGATTCAAAATAGGTCTATTAGAATCACTATGTTAAGAGATTTTCCATGACTTGATCTACTAAAATAGATTACTTACGTGAACCTTAATTTTTTTCTAAAATATGATTACACATCTCCTATCTTCTAAAATATGATCTTTATCTTGTGTGTGTGTGTGTGTGTGTGTGTGTGTGTTCTTTCCTTCACTCCTCTTGTTGTACTATTTGAACTCCTTCGCTTTGTACTTAGCTTGCTTGCCCCTTCACTTCACTTCTCTTCACATCCACACTGATATATATAATTCACACACACCCTCATACTAATCCTTGGTCCTACCCTCCTTCAATAGATGATACTCTAAGGTTCTAGATTATGATCAACGATCCATATTTCATCCCTTTTTCCATTTTCCATTCTAATTTTATAATTGGTTAATCTGCTCGCCTAAGGATTAATACTATATGAAAAAACACATAATTTCCACCTTAATTATCTCTTTGACCCTTAAATATCATGTAGATGTTAGCTAGAATGATTTACATTAGTGTTTGTTTAATTACAAACTCATATGTCAATATTGGTCTACTCAACACTTGAATGTTCTGACACTTAGTCATAACTAACATTCATGCTGTCACTTAGCCTCGACATAATCTATTCACTCTACTATAACTAGCTTTTAGATTGCTCAGTCTTGTTGTGGTTTGTGGGTTAGCTTAATACCTTAATAATAAAGGATTGGACATCCTTTCATATTGACTACATGATTAGATAGAATCATGTATTTTCCTAGGAATAACATGCTGACTTCATTTTATTTCGTCAACTCAGGAGTTTAAGCTTGAGAGGGTGGCTGCAAAGTTTATGCTTTGATTCCTCTTTAAGTCATTACAACTAAAATAGAAAGGGAATGCTGAAGGAGACTTAAGCTAGGAACCAAAACATCTTATCTTAAAGCTTAGAGTAATGTTACAAACAGTAAATCTACCTATGCACCTATGTTGCAGGAAAAATAGAAGTCTACCTTATAAATAAACAAACAAGAAAATGAAATATATTCTAACAAAGGAGTTCTCTCACCAAGTGGCCCCCCTTGGATGAGTGAACAAAAAAGATAATCAAGATAGAAGATGGAAACTTGAACTTTGTATTCTATTCATTCATAGTAAGAGATTACATCTAATTAAAACTTTCTAGTAAAAATCAATCTAGTCTATCTTTCTCCCAGCAAAAACTTTTTTTAAAGCTACAATGGGTGTTATTTAAAGGAAAACTACAACAAATTTGTACGTCTAAAATCACTTCATCAATGAGGATCAATTAAAGATTCATAAAGTTTACAAAAAAAATATCATTAACTCCAAATTTAATTCCTCCAAAAATATAGCAGGTTGAGGGAGCTATATTTGTGTGCTACCATAATAGAAATCAAGCAATAATTTGCTTGTTTTGGTGATTCATCAATCTAGTCAGATTTGAATTAGCATTGAAATGTTGACTTTGAATATGTGCAAAAAGTACCTACAAGATATTGAATGAATACAACTTCCACATACATATATATTTATTTCATCATCAATGTTAGAAAAGGTAATATATTTAAACTATCACTCTTTGTAAATCCTATAGTTATACGAAGGAATCTACTCAAACCTATTATGGATGAGGAAACATTTATCAACATGCAATATTCCTTCATTATACTGTAGAAGTCCATAGATTCAAGCAAACATAGCATATCTAAACTATCTATGCTTCAATCTTCATGTCTTAACATATAGATAATACATTCATAAAAACACAAGTTCATTTTCTTAAACCATAAAGTCATAAAAATTTTCTACAAGATAATTGTCCAAAAAAAAAAAAAGGTTCTCAAAATAATGGCCTTTTAGAGGCTCATCATTCCCCCCAATTGATCTATTTCTAGTCTCTAGCAATCATGAAATTCTTGATTCAGGCTTGCACTCTCCAATCACTAGGTCTCCTTTCTCCTGGCTCATTCTTCACATAATCTAAGTAACCATAATTTGTCTTGAGCCTCTTCCAACACCGTACTTTAGTAGTCATGTCATAATCTTTTGCATTGTCATTTGTTGCCAATAGTGGCTACAAGAGAATTGGGGGTTGATACCTTAATGGAAACCTATTTTTGCACTAATTTCACCCCAAGTCAATATACAAAGGAATCCTAATTGTAGCAAGAGTCAAGTTTTTTGGAGAGTGGGATTCTCTTATTTTTAGATCACGTGACATTCTAATACATCACTGTCCTGAGGAAATAATAGCAAGAGTCAAGTTTTTTGGAGAGTGGGATTCTCTTATTTTTAGATCATGTGACATTCTAATACATTCTAATACATCAAATTGTCACCACATCCTAAGAGGAGTGTTTTTTCTAGTCTATAAAGGTTTTTTCTCTAACTAAACACACCTTACCAAGTCCTATAGGATTGCCCAAAATAGAAATTTAATATAAATATGTCCATCTAGAATGTTGAAATTTTGGTCTCATAAACAATTTTGCTATCATTTCACTCTCCCTATAAGGTACAATTTGATGTTCTATGCTTATTTCATTTTGTATCTATGACATCACTACTCTTAATTACACATCCCCTACATACAGGACTGGGTTCCACTCTATGTTATTAGGTACTGCCAGATTATGAAGATACAATTCACACAATAATTTTTTCAAAGTCATGGGAATAGAAAAAAGTGCATCATAAAACTCATGTGGTGTAGAAATGGAGGGATTAAGAACTTCCACAATTCTACTCAATTTATAATTTGCAAATTATTCTTTAAGAAATAAGGCATATACTAATAAAGGCAGGCTACATTCTATTAATTCACTAATCAATCTTATGATCTACTCAATTCTCCTCTTCAAGACTTCATTCCAATTTGAAATTTGTTTCAATTACTAACTCTGCTCATTAATAACATGTTTTGATTTTTTCTTTTTCCATTGAGCTCTCTCCCATAATAGTTGTTGAAACAAATTAATTCCTACAGACAAAAGTGTAAATAGATTGGGTGGCGGAAATGACTCTTGATTAAAGAGGTCTATCCATTCAAGTGCCAAATGGGGAGTTTTGTTGACACTCTATGGCGTGGAGCATTCTCCTTTTCATATGACATTTTTTGTCACCGCATTTTCTTCCCTATTGGATTTAGTGGCTGATGTAGCTATTGTGTCTAACCCTTCTTGATCTAGTTTTTCTATTACTTCCTTAACAATTTTGGGTCTGAATTCTAGATAATCCTCTAAAGGGAACCTTGTAGAATTTTCAATAGTATCTTGCATATCAAGGTTTTTCTCAAACTCCTTAGATATTTCAAGCTCATAGACTCCTTATCACTGTCAATAAGCACATAGTTAATGCTATAGTCAACTTTAGGTTGCAGATTCTGGAAATTTCATTATTTTTCATTGGGTTCATTTTGCTGCAATTTTCCCTCTATAGAGGACTCCTTTTCAAATTTAGAAAACTTAGGTTAACTATGGGAACAAAGGCTTTAGGAACCCTAATCTTGGAGAGTCTCACACTTCACCTTGTGGGTAGTGTTGACAAGCATGGAGGATTCTTTCATTTCCTCTTGTTTATAGGTATTTCCATCATAGGCAGTTCAAGAGGTTTTTATAGATCTTCCTCATCTTGAGAGTGCAAGGTTTGATTACTGTTACTTTGGTCATCTAGTTCTTGTTCTAACCTTTCTGCTTCAAGTTCCATAATTTCACATTTATTTTTCTCAATGGGAGACATATTCTTATTAGATGATGGGGCCTCAGGGGCACTAGCAATTTCTACATTTTTGCTTCTCTTTTTGCTAGCAATAGAGGGTTCAACTTTGAGAATCCTCTTCTTATTTAGTCTAGAACCATAGGGAGAGGCTTTGGGAGTATTTTCAACTCTGGGAACAACTTTATAGAAACAAGTGGATGTTCATTCCCTACATCCAACATCCTAGCCTCTAGGGCCGACCAACCTATGCTCTACCTTTGTTAATTACAAGAAATCCTCCCATGACCCAATTGCTTGCTTATTCAATTCCCTTTCTACCATTAATTTTATTAAGAAATGGTGAGAGATCGACTAATCCTTTCTTGATTGCACTAAAGATGCTTGCTTCTTTAAAATGTTAAATAGGAAATTCATAAGGTTTATCTATCTGCATTCATGCCATAGGTGAGCCAAAATCTTGAAATGTTGGGCATGCAAGTATGTGTAATGTCCTTTTCATGTAAGGTACTAGATGATAAACATTTTTACCTAAATAAACTCCATTGGCAAGGATAATCTAGAAGCACATTGTTTCTTATAAACATCTAGTGAAGGGTCTTGGTGAACACTAAATTGTGCCCTAGCTATCCTTAGGTCAAACTATTTTTCTAAATTTTCACCTTCCTAGGGAAACCCAGTGACCTTGGCTACCACCTCTTCTGTGAACTCAATTCTTAAATCCTTTAACTATTGCAATGTCATCCTTTAAAGAATTCATGAATTCAAGAGCAACCTCTTCATTAAATCATTTTAAACTAAGACAATAATCTTAACCATTGCCTTCTCTAAACATTTCAAAATTGACTACATCACCTAAAAGAACCCAGTGATCAACTAGCTCTTTCCTCTTGAGGCCTCCACCCATTGTTGATTCCAACTGAATTGTGGCAAAAACCATGATGTATTAGAGCTTGGTGAATCAAATTTTGCAATATTATGGCACTAGCACTGGTTAACTCAGACAAATGATGTGTACTTGGAGAGTTTAATGTACAATATCTCATAGTATCCTTCTTGCATCAAATTTTAGAATTTCCACTTGCATACAGGTCTATTACTCAAACACGTTGCAAGTTATCATTAAAAGTTAAGTAACTACTTTTAATGTCCTTAATTTCATAATGATGCAATCATAGAAGGATAATTCATCAACATGTGACATTAAGCATGCAATTATTTCCAATCATGTCAATGAACTTTTGAAATTACATGTGATTTGAAATTGATTTGAAAGAAAATATTAAATGTTTCCCTCCCCCAAACTAAGAAAAGGAATTGGTCCCACTAGGCCAGGATATTCAAGACTAAATAATTATAAATAATACCAAATCCTAATGAATCATGCAAAGTTATGCGATAGGTACCTAGCAACTACTATAGGAAAGATGTTCTAGAAAAGATCATCAGAATTGATAGAGTGATGGGATGGAATGGTAAGATGGGAGAGAGAAGGTGAAGTGGAGTGGATGTGAAGAAAGTAATTTCAAGAAGAAAGCATTTATTATCAATTCCTTGAACAAAGTCAAGAAGTATTAGGAGTGAGGGTAGGAGACTCAGACTCTTTGGCTACAGAAATGAAAATATCCTCATTGTGCTAGAATTGGTGCAAGAACTCTTCATGGCTAACTAGTTTATTGTAAAGCTTGAGGCAATGCCCGTTGACAAGTAACTTGAAGTAGAAAAGATCAATGATAGGTAGTTGAACTGCACCAATTGTAAATATGGAAATAATCTCATATGGTCCTAACTAGCTTGTTTGGAACTTTCCTAAATTATGCTAGTACTTTGAGTCACAAAGGAGTGACAAATCTCCTACAACAAACATTTTATGCTTGATAAACCTATCATGTCACTATTTCCTCTGATGTTGAATGAGCTCAATATTTTTCAATGCAAATTTCCTCCATTCATCACTTGATCATTTAAACTTAGGATTTGGTCCTTTTGTGCAATAGTTAGTGCCAACCTGAGCTCCAAGGCAGTCCTTGATATTTTATATTCAAATTCTGCAAGCCTTACTGTTGACTTACCATAGACAAGCTCAAAAGGAGTAAAACCAATTGTTGACTTCTAGATGCTTGTATAAGCCCAGAGAGCTTCAAGAAGGTGTGTGGCCCAATCCTTCCTATGGTGTGACATAGTCTTAGTGAGGATGGATTCCAACACCCTATTAGTTGTTAGGTACAATTGATTAATTGTTTATTGTCTTTGATGTTACACAAATGTCATATCATTATCAGTTAGCCTATTCCAAGCTCACTCGAGTAGTGAAGATAATTTTTTTTGTTTATCAAGCATTCCTATGTTTGCCTAGTTTAGAAGACAATGTCTACTAAGTTCACTCGTGCATTGAAGGAAAGTCTATAGAAGATGAGTGTTAACTGAGCTCACTTGGTTAATGAAGGAAATATTTCATGGTACCAGTGCAAACTGAGTTCACTTGGTTAACAAAGGAATTTTCCTGTTTGTAGTGTTAACCAAACTTATGTTGGTTAACACAAAGAAATCATATCTAAGTTAGTATCTACCGAGCTGGGTCGGCTAATAAAGGATATTCTTATTTTGTCATATTAAGCCTAATTGATTTATCTATTGGTTCTAGCCAATTAAGATGTTGAATGTTAATTATTCTAAGTTGTATTCTAGCCGACTTGAAAATATGAAAGATATAAGGTCAAGTTGTGAGATAATGTGTGATATGTGAGGACAATAATGAAGAATTCAAGAATTTCTTTAAGGAAGCGAATCTAAACATAAGAAGGATGTGTTTAAGGAGCTAAAAGGATACATTCGATCAAGAAGGATCAAGTACATGCCATAATAGAGATCTATAATCAACAAGTCAGTTGCATCTAAATCGGGTCATCTCATTATTACTCTTTAACCATTGTAGCAGTGATCTAAATCTCTTAATAGAATTGGCTTAATAGCTATTTGTAAATCCTTTAATAGGGTGACAATTCTATTGAATTGTTTAAAGACCTCTAATAAGGCCACTCTTAATAGGTTGATTAAATTTTCTAACAGGGTCAAACTGAATAGTGTATTTTGTAACCTTTAATAAGGTTGGCTCCTAACAAGGCTCACCTCAGAAGAGTGAAAATTAGTAACTAGTTGCAATTGGTAATTTTATCAAATTGAGTTTCCACATTAAATCTTGGTGTCAAATGTGTTTGTGCTATTTATTTTATGCTTGCAATTAAGTTAAAGTAATGATAATCACTGATAACATCCTAAGATTCACAAAGAGTATATTTAGTATTTATTGAGTTACAACATTTTATGTGTGTTTTTTTAACATCAGCAATATTCAACTTTCAGAGTTTATTTGGTATTGACATCTAAGGGATCTAGGATTTATTTTTGTAGTAATTGATTCACCCCTCCCCTCTCAGTTACTCCTCTTATATTTTAAACAATTGGTATTAGAGCTTTTGGTGCTTGCAGAGAAGGTTTCAAGGACCTAAGCTAAAGATCAAGATGTCTTACAAAAGAGAGATTCCCAAATTGAATAAAGACAATTTTGTAGAATGGCAAGGACTTATGAGATTATATATAGCTATTATCAATGATTCGAGTTGCAAATATCTTGACACAAAATACAAAACTCTCAATGGAACATTATCAGTTGAAGATATTGCTAACAAGAAGAATCATAACATCATGATGATTGATATTGCATCTTCTCTCAATTATGTTGAATTTGATGATGTAAAAGACTATAAAACTACTCATGAAATGTGAATCAAACTAAAAGATATCTATGGAGGAGATGACAATGTAAGAAGAGCCAAAGTAGAAAGTCTTAGAGGACAATTTGATCAAATGAAAATGAGAGAAGATTAGAATTAATATTGCAAAATATGTGGAAAGA
Organism: Cupressus sempervirens; assembly: GCA_028749045.1. NCBI lineage: Eukaryota > Viridiplantae > Streptophyta > Pinopsida > Cupressales > Cupressaceae > Cupressus > Cupressus sempervirens. The sequence goes on along the minus strand of CM053792.1, from coordinate 355,849,317 downwards.
ATCAAGGCCAATGTAGGTGCAATCAAAGCATTTGGAGGAGACATTGAGGACACAACTATTGTAAGCAAGACACTCATAACTCTTCTTCTTATTTATGTAATTAGAGTGTCTACTATTCAAGAAATGAGATGTGATCTAAATAAAAAAAGAACCTTTGATGCTCTAGTTGGAAGACTGACAGTTTTTGAATTAGAAAACTATGATAACTATGCTCCTATTTCCAAAAGTATTGAGTTTGAATTTGAAGCTAAACTCCCACTTAAAGGAAAGAGTAAGAAATAAAAAGCAAATCAATCGGGAAGTGAAGAAGAAACTAAAGAAATTTCTAATAGTGATCTTGAAATTGTTGAAGCCTTACTTGCAAAAAAATATTCCAAAGGTAGAGGAAAGTACAAAGGTAAAATTCCTCTAATCTACTTTTCTTGTGAAGAAGTTGGTCATATTGCTGCTAGGTGTTCAAATAGAGAAAGAAAGGATGAAAAGAAAATCCACAAGCACAAAGGCAAGAAGGAATTCAAAAGTCACAAAAACTACAAGGACAAAGGTAAGAAATCTTGTTTTATGGCTAAAGATTCTGATGATAGTGAAGATTAAATGGTGTATATTATTGTAAAAGATGAATATAATGATGAAGGATATAAGATGGCACTTATCTCTCATGATAGAAAAAAAGATACATGGATTATTGATAGTGGATGTTCACACCATATGACTAGAGATAATAAAAAGTTTGAACATTTTGATCATTATAATGGAGGTAGTATAAGATTTGGAAACAATGAACCTTGTTGCATAAAAGGAAAAGGTCACATATCATTAAGCAATGAGTTTATATGTGATAATGCTTATTGGGTTGAAGGACTAAAGCATAATCTACTTAGTGTGGCACAATTGAGCAACATTGGATTCAAGGTAGAATTCATGAATGGAAAGGCAAAACTATTGGATAGAAAAGGAAATATGGTTGGATTTGGCAAGAAAACAAAACATAATCTATTTTATCTTGATCTCAGTAAATGTTCATGTTTTATTGCTCAAATAGAAGAAAGCTAGTTATGGCACAAAAGACTATGTCATGCAAACTTTGATAATCTAGTTAAGATAAGCAAACATAGAAGAGTAAGAGGTATTCCTAGTTTGAAGAAACCTAATATGGGTTTATGCAAGAATTGACAAATTGGTAAGATAGGAAAGATTAGCTTCAAAAGAAAAAAACTATCAATCAGAAGAAGCCTTGGATATTGTACATACTCACTTTTGTGGACCTATTGGAATAGAGAGCTACAATGGAGAAAAGTTTTTCATTCTTTCTATTGATGATTATTCTAGAATGATGACTATAATGTATCTAAAAGAAAAATTAGAGGCTTTTGAACAATTCAAATGGTATCTAGCAAGAGTAGAAAAAGAAACTAGAAAGAGATTAAAATGTTTAAGATCAAACAAAGGTGGTGAAATCATCTCCAATGAATTTAATAATTTCTGCATTGAAAGAGGAAAATATCGGCCCCTAGTACACCTCAACAGAATGGTATAGCTAAAAGAAGAAACAGATCCATCATGGATTGTGCAAGAACATTGATGATAGAAAATAATGTTGCAATCAAATACTAGAAGGAAGCTACCAGCACTGCAGTTCATACCTTTAATGAATTTCAATTGAAGAAAGACTCAAACCAAACTCCCTATGAGCTATGGTATGGCTACAAACCTAATGTGAGTTATTTGAAACTATTTGGTAGAAAATGTTTTATCCTAAAAGAATTTAGAAAAGGAAAATTTGATGTAAAAGGTGATGAAGGCATATTTCTAGGATACTACTATAGAAGTAAAGCATAGAAGTCTACTCATAAAATCATACAAAGTGTACATGTGAGAATTGATAAGTTTGCAGAAAAGGGTGAAGAAGAAAGCAACAAAGAGCCAAAGGATTATAGAGTATTCGTATACTATGAACCTAATACCCTACCAAATCTATCTAAAATAAATGTGGCTTCACCTCCCAAGTTTCCAAAATCTCCAACAGTTACTGAGCTACAAACAGTGCAACTCGAGTTACAATTTGAAGGACCTAAGTCTTAGTCAAAAGAAACTAAGCTAGTTCAAACTGAGTCTGAAGAACCTGAGTCATAGGAGAAGGACCCAAGCTTGACGCTGAAGTACATGAGGAAAATAGTGAAACTCATACCAAATCCAAAGAATGTGTGTTAGCAAAATATGTCAGAAGGTATCATGTACCTAATCAGATCATTGGAGACAAATCTAATGGAACAATGACAAGAAGAAAATTTAAAGGTACATGTTTACTTGCTGAATTTGCACCAAAAAATATTAAAGATACATTAGATAATGAAATATGGGTTGAAGCAATGAATGAAGAGATAAAAAATATAGAGAAGAACAAAACTTGAACTCTTGTTCCTAGACCTAAGGATAAAAATGTAATTGGCACAAAGTGGGTATTCAGAAACAAGCTGAATGATTATGAAAAAGTGCCTAGAAACAAAGCAAGATTGGTATGTAAAAGATATTCTCAAGAAGGATGTAGTGATTATGGTGAAACCTTTTCTCCTGTTGCAAGATTAGAAGGTATTAGAACTTTACTTGCATATGTAGCACAGAAAAGATTTAAACTATATCAAATGGATGTTAAATCTGCATCCTTGAATGGAATTCTTGATGAGGAAGTCTACATTGAATAACCAGAAGGTTTTGTAGATCCTAAAAAAAGAGATATGGTCTTCAAATTATACAAGGCATTATATGGTCTCAAGAAAGCTCCTATAGCTTGGTATGAAAGACTACATAACTATTTGGTATAGATTGTCTTTCAAAGAAAAAATGATAACAGTGGTCTATATATTAATGAAGGATCAAACAATAAGATTCTATTGGTAGAAATATTTGTTGATGACACTTTATTCACAAGAAATGATGACTTGTGCAAGGAATTTTTAGAAGAAATGAGCAAGGAATTTGAGATGTCTATGTTTGGAGAAATAAAATTCTTTGTTGGATTATAGATTCAGCAAAAGAAAGATGGTATATACATCACTCAATCCAAATACATCAAGGAGATACTAAAATTTTCTGGAATAGAAGATTCAAGACTAGTTGGAACCCCTATGTCTATTAGACATAAGCTTTCCAAGAATGATGATTCCAAAGAAGTAGATCAAACTATATACAGATCAATGATAGGAAAATTACAATATGTAGTACATACAAGGCCTAACATTACATTAGTAGTTGGTACGGTGGCAAGATTCTTAACAAATCCCAGAGAAAATCACATGATGAAAATCAAGAGAATCATGAGATATTTGAAAGGTATTGAAGACTATAGCTTATGGTACAAACTTGAAGGCAATCTAGACTTGAAGGTATTTACTAATGTTGATTGGGAAGGAAGTCTTGATGACAGAAAAAGCACTAGTGGTGGAGAATTATTTCTTGGTAAAAAACTAGTGTCTTGAACAACTAAGAAACAAAATTCTATCTCTCAATCCACAATAGATGTAGAATATGTGGTAGTAGCAGTTAATTGTTCTAACATTGTTTGGTTCAAACAACTATTGGAAGGAATGAAAATAGAGATCAAAGATCTAGTAGTCATATATTGTGATAACACTAGTGCAATCAATATATCAAAGAACCCAGTGATGCATACCAAAGCAAAGCACATTGCTATAAAATATCACTTCTTAAGAGAATTGGTGTAGGAAAAAGAAGTTAGATTGAAATATTTAAATACTAAAGAACAAATAGTAGACATATTCACCAAGTCATTACCTAAGGATGCATTTATTTATCTAAGTTAGGGGTCATTCCCCTATCCGAAGCTTACTAAATAAAGTTTAGTAATGTGTCAACCAAACCAAGTTGAAGATCAATTAGTTGATGCAGAATTGACAAAAGCATATTGCAAATGAATCAGTACTTAAGGTACATTGATATTAACAGAGTTGTTGTCTCTAGAATGTGTTGTCAAAGAGGGAGAATTTTAAAAAGAGGGAGAAGTTTGTTGTAAGAGAGAGAAGTTTTCTATTATATAAACTTTATGAAGAGATATCAAAGAGGGAGAATAAACTTGGTAGAAGTTCTTGCACACAAAAGTATTTTGACAGAGGGAGTTCTCTGAATGAAAATGAGGATATGTTCCTTAGTTTATTCTTGTCCCAAATTTTCATTATGTTATGACATGTTGTGTTTCCATCAATTCCAAAGAGGGAGATTTTTGGATATAATTAATTAATTAATTGTGTATTGTCTTTGATGTTACACAAATGTCATATCATTATCAGTCTATGTATTCTGAGCTCAATTAGACAGTGAAGATATTTTTTTGTGTCTATTGAGTGCTCCTATGTTTTCCTACTTCAGAAGACAACGTCTACCGAGTTCACTCAGGCGTGAAAGGAAAGTTTGTAGCAAATGAGTGTTAGCCAAGCTCACTCAGTTAATGAAGGAAATATTGGATGCTACCAATGCTAACCAAGCTCACTCAATTACTAAAGGAATTTTCAAATTTGCAATGCTAACCCAACTTCTGTTGGTTAACACAAGGAAATTGTTTCTAAGTTAGTGTATACCGAGCTACGTCAGCTAACGAAGGATATTCTTATTTTGGCATATCAAGCCTAATTGATTTATCTATTAGTTCTAGCTGACTAACATGATGAATTTCAATTATTCAAAGTTGTATTCTAGCTGACTTGATAATAGGAAAGATATAAATATAAGCTCAAGTTGTAGGATAATGTGTGATATGTGAGAACAATAATGAAGATTTTAGAATTGATTTAAGGAATTGAATTTGAAGATAAGAAGGACATGTTTGAGGAGCTAAAAGGATGAATTTGATCATAAAGGATAAAGTACAAGCTAGAAAAGAGATCTATAATCAGCAAGTCAATTGCATATAAATTAGGTCAACTCGTTGTTACTCTCTAACCATTCTAGCAGTGATCTAAATCTCTTTAAAAAGTTGGCTTAATAGCTATTTGTAAATCCTTTAACAAGGTTGTAGTTTTTTTGAATTTTCTAGAGACCTCTAACAAGGCCACTCCTAATAGGGTCACACTAAACAGTGTGTTTTTAAACCTTTAACAGGGTTGGCTCCTGGTAGGGCTCAATTCAGAAGAGTGAAAATTAGTAACTAGTTGCAATTGGTAGTTTTCCCAAATTGGGTTTCCATGTTAAATCTTGGTGTCAAATGTGTTCATGTTATTTCTATTATGCTTACAATTAAGTTAAATTAATGATAATCACTGATAACATCCTAAGATTGACAAAGAGTATATTCAGTATTTACCAAGTTATAACATTTTATGTATGTTTTCCAAGCATCGGCAATATTCAACTTTTAGAGTTTATTTGGTATAGACATCTAAAGGATCTATGATTTATTTTTGTAGTACCTGATTCACCCCTCCCCTCTTGTTTACTCCTCTTATATTTCAAACAATTATTAACTTCTACTTGACCATTAGCCTAGAGATGATAAGGTGATGATTTACCATGCCTAATAGTATACTTCTTCATAAGAGTAGTTATCAAATTTGATGTAAACTAAGCCCCCTAATCAAATGTAAATTTCTTAGGAAAAAAAAATTATGCAAAGATGGATTCATACAAAAAAAATTCCACTTTGATATCCCTTGGGTGTTTCGTGGGTTTAGCCTTTGCCCATTTGGTTACATAGTTAATGCAAACTAGAATGTAGGATTTTCCTTGTGAAGTAGGTTTAATAGGTCCTACAAAGTCAACCCCTCATTTTTCAAATGGTGTGACAACTAATTGAGGCTACAAGGGAAATTTCATTTGATTTAGTGGATATTCTCATTCATTGAAACTTCTCACATTTCTTTGTATATCTGGTTGCATTCTTGTGCAAGCTTGGTCAATAATACCCAGTTGTCAAGATTTTAAAGGTTGTTATTTTGGCTATAAAGTGACCTCCATAGGGCTCATCATGACATTCCTTCAAGACATCATGTTTTTCATATTCTCTTAGACATCGACGCATGACTTGGTCAGGTCTAGTATAGAACATAAATCCAAAAATCCATGACTAGTTAAAGCTCTTCTCTACCAATAACTTTCTTGCTTGGGCAGAGAAGTGAACTGAAATTTTATCTATGGTGTGGTAGTTAGCAATATCTGCATACCATGGGTTCTATGCGGCCAACAAAAAAGGTGCTCATCTGAAAAACTATCGTCAATGGCTATAGGATCATTAGGGACATGTAACTTAGAGAGAAAGTTGGCTACCACATTGGCCTTACAAAGTTTATCAATTATGGTGATATCAAATTCTTGCATGAGTAATAACCAATCAAAAAATCTTCTTGTAGTGTCTAAACTTATTAAGAGCATAGATGACTAAAAGTAATTCCTTTTCAATGACTATGTAATTAAATTCTACACCTTACAAATTCTTATGGATAAATAAATGGCATGTTCAATTAAGTCTACTTTTTGTCCTAACACAACACCAATAGCATAGTCTAAGGCATCTATATGAATGTGAAAAGTAAGGTCACAATTGGTCCTCTCAAAATAGGCATTGTGGTAAGAACTTCCTTAAGCTATAGGAAGGATGTTTCATGATCAAAGTCCCAAGAAAATTTAGAATCCTTTTTTATTAGATTGTACAAAGTTGTTGCTGACTGAAGTTTTTAATAAATCTTCTATAATATCTAGCATGCTCCAAACAATTGCATACATCCTTCTACTTCTTTGGCATAGGCAAGGTACTAATGACCTCAATCTTTGATGGATCTACTTGCATGCCCTTAGATGAAATGAAATGGCCTAGCACTACCCCTTCATCATCATAAAACATTTCTCACTATTTAAGGAAAGGTTATAGTCTTGACATATTTTGAGTACTATTTCTAAATTTTCTTTTCCTTCTTCAAAAGTAGCACCATAAAAAATAAAATCATCCATGTAGATCTCCATACGGTCAATAGAAATGTCTAAAAAGATACTAATGATAGCTCATTGAAATATGGTTGGGGCATTGCACAAGCCAAAAGGAAAGACCAAGTAGGCAAACATTCCCCATGGGTAGGTGAAAGTTCTTTTTGCTTGATTTCTAGGGCTATGTGTATCTAATTGTAACCACTGAAACCATCCAAAAAAGAAAAATGCTTTTTTCTAGCTAGGTTGTCAAGGACTTGGTCTATAAATGGCAAGGGAAAATGGCCCTTCTTAGTGGCTGGATTGAGGTCCCTATAATCTACACAAACTTACAATTTTCCTCCCTTCTTGGGTACTATAACCAGAGTGAGACCCATTGTCTATCAGAGATGGGATATATAAAACCAACACTTAATAGTTTCTACAATTCATTATTAACTATATCTTTTAAGATAGGGTTAACTCTCCTTGGAGACTGTCAAACAAGTTTAAAGTCAGGGATGATGTAAATCTTGTGAGTGTAAGGCATAGGGTTTAATCCTTTAATGTGAATGTAATTCCAAGAAAATGCTCTTTCATTCTCTTGTAGTAACTACAAGATAACCTTCTGTTGAGAGGGTGATAAGGCATTGTTTACATTCAGTTATTTTCCTTTACCAACTCTATCTTAATAACCTTAGCTACCATGAATAGTTGGAAAATAGGAGAAGAATCCATCTTATGAGGTAGTAATGAGTGGAGAAACTATGAAACTTCTAAATGATGTGGTAAATTCACGGATGGTAAAATGGTCTCTTAGATACATTCAGCTTGAGGAAACACTTGAGATTCTATTCCATATTCATTCAGACTAATGGATGAAATTATTTCATCTTCTTCTCAAGAAGCTATAAATGATTCTTTACCTATCATCATCAACTGATGGATAGAATTTACTCCTGGATCATCATCACCCAAGTGTAGCCAGATTACTTGGTAATCTAGTAACAATGGTTGAGCAAGGGAGTATAAAGTTAGGTTCTTGGTATGAATATTATTGAATATTGTCATCTTTTTAGATTGGCGAGTTATATAGGAATCTACAGTGGCCATCCATGGTCTTTATAAAATTAAAGGATATCCTCTCATATTAGCCTTTGGAGAGAGAACACACAAATCAACTAGATACTCCCATGAGTTTAAGGTCATTATAACATCTTCTATCATCCCATCTGGTTTAATAGTAGAGCTATCACCAAGTTGAAGTATGGTGGGTGTCTCTCTAAGGCCAATTATATGCACCCAAGACAATACATCCTTTTTCATGACATTGATAGATTCTCCTAGGTCAACCAAAGAATTTTGAACTTGGATCCCATGAATAGTGACTATAACTATAGGACTCCTAGGGTCAAAGTATTTAGGTATAGTTACTTTATCAAGCATTAAGTCAGAAAACTATCCTAGGACATGAATGGTTTTGGGATCTTTCTTCTTCCTTCCTAGATACTTAATGCATGCTTCCTTAGTAGCTTTAGTATAGGTAGAGACTTCCATAATAGAATCTAGTAATGGTATTTTTACTATCATCTGCTTCAGCTAATTAAGCAAGTAAATGACTACATGGTTCTCCATAGGCTAGCTTTGTTCTATCAACCTATGGGGAAATGGAGGTTCTTTGGCTATAGGAGAGGTTTGCTAATTTGACTCATCTGTATGCCTAGTTAGAGGATCTTCAACTTTAATTATTATACAATTTTGGGGTGTAGGAAGAGTGGTGTTTTCCCTTGAGTGAATATCATTTAATGAGATGGCATAGCTTTGTTATTGAGTCTATTGTTTAGTATTATTTGGATTAGGATTGGGCTAAACTAGTAGGTGGGTCTACTTGGGAGGAGTATTAGTGGCTACATGAGGAGGTAGTAGAGATTGCTACTGAGGTGGTGGCAATAAAGTTTGCTAACTGGGTTGGGTATTCCAATTTCGAGTTTTTTGACAATCCTACTAAGGTTGTTGCCAACCCTACTGAGGTTGCTTCCAACCTTGCTCAGGTTGTTGCCAACTATTATTTCTGCTAAACTCAGCTTTGAAATTTTTTCCATTGATTATTATTATTATAACTTTGAAAAGGATCTTGTGGCATACCTTGTCTTTGAGCCCATGGCCTTCTTTGAGTGACATAAAGCACCTCTCCATTTTCATAATTGACTTTGAACTTAGTTGGTATTGGTTGTGTCTCCATACTTGCAATAGACTTACATCTACAATGCCTTTTCTTTTCTCTATATTGTGGATAGTATTCAGTCAACATGACATTAGCTTCATCTTTCTTTCTTCTAGCTTGCATGGTATCTAGCTAAGTGGCTACATCATTAATGATGCCTTGCTTCAAATCTGACAACAAATTAGATAATTTCATCTTGGATATTCTTGAACTACGATTGGACTTCTATGGTAGATCTCTAAGTCCCCTACATTTCTTCATAGTAGCTCTAGAATAATTCAGGCATATACTCTATATATCAGTCCAAGTCTTTTGAGTGATATCTCCTCCTACCATATCATCTAGAGCTTCAATGCTTCCATCATTTACACCACTCATAAAAAGTTGTTTCTTTGATTCCTCATTCAATTGATATTGTGTATTAAACTATAGGTTGAACATGAATTAGGAAATATAATCTTCCAAGGTTTCATCATCCTTTTGGGACATTTTGAAAATGTCATTACCTTTCAAATATTGACCCCTAAAGTATTCCTTATACTTTTCGAGAAACAAGTTGCTCATTGCAAGCCAATCTACTATAGCATTAACACCCAATCCCATGAACCATCTTAGAGAAGCTTCTTTGAGAGTAGAAGGAAACAACTTCAATTTGTGGGCATCAGTTGTATAGTCATAATTCATACATAATATGCCAAAATCAAAAAGAAAGGTTTTATGGTCTTTAGTGATCAGGCCATAAAACTTGGGAAGTGCAACAATAGGTATGTTCTTCAAATTTTGGTTATCCTACTGAGGAGGTATAGGAAAACTAAATTTTGGTTAAGGATGAAGCTGAGCCATTCCTAAAGGAGGTACTGGTGGTGATGCTTGATAGATGAAAAGGGAAAGTGGATTATCTTGGTATTCAAGCTCAACAAAGAGATCATTCAAATGCAAGGATTCATTAGAGGATGAGGGTATTTGTTCTTGAGTAGTAGCCTATGGATTTTCAAAAGGTTCTTCTTCATTCTCGCTATGAGGTTCTTCGGGTTCATGATTTAAAATATCCTCGTGAATATTATGGGGAAGAAATCTCCCAAGGACATCTCTTCTTCTATGTATACAAAATAATATGAAATTTAAACTAACATAGTGACTTCAGGGTTGAATTAGATTGACACCTTGCCTAGAAATGGTACAAAAAATGGTTGACCGCCTTAATACCTTAGTAATAAAGGATTAGAAATCCTTTCGTATTGACTCCATGATTAGACATAATCATGTGTTTTCCTAAGAATAATATACTGACTTCATTTTATTTTGTTAACCCAAGAGCATAAGCTTAAGAGGGTGGCTACAAAGTATATGCTTTGATTCCTCTTTAAGTCATTAAAACTAAAATAGAAAGGGAATGTTGAAGGATACTTAAGCTAGGAACTAAAAGAAAATCTTATCTTAGAGCATAGAGTAATGCTACGAATAGTAAATTTGTCTATGCACATATGCTGCAAGAACAATAGAAATCTACCTTGCAAAGAAACAAAAAAGGAAATAAAATATATTCTAACAAAGCAATTCACTTCCCAAGTAGGCCCCCTTCAATGAGTGAATAGAAAAGACAATCAAGATAGAAGATGGAAACTTGAACTTTGTATTCTATTCATTCATAGTAAGAGATTGCATATGATTAAAAACAAGATCACACACTGCTGTTGTGAAAATCAATCTATTGTATCTTTCTCCCAGCAAAAACTTCTTTCAAAGCTACAAAGGGCATTATTTAAAGGAAAACTAAAACAAATTCCTACTTCTACGATCACTCCATCAATGAAGATCAATTACAAAAATTTATAAATTTTGCAATAGAAATATCATTAACTATGATTTAACTCCTCCAAGAATATAGCAGGTTGAGGGAGCTATATTTGTGCGCTGTCATAACAAAAATCACACAATAATCTACTTTTTTGTAGTGATTCATCATTGACTTAGCATTCAAATGTTGACTTTGAATATGTGCAGCAAGCACCTACGAAAAATTAAATGCATACAACTTCTGCATACATATATATTTATTTCATCATCAATGTTAGAAAAGGTATAATATATAAACTATCATTCTTTACAAATCCTATGGTTATAGGAAGGAATCTACCCAAACATAGCATGGATGAGGAAACATTTATCAACATGTAATATTCCTTGATTATACCATAGAAGTCCATACATTCAAGCCAACATAGCATATATGAACTATCTATACTTCAATCTTCATGTCTTAACATATAGATAATATATTCATAAAAACATAGGTTCCTTTTCTTAAACTGTAGAGTCATAAAATGTTTCTACAAGATACTTGTCTAAAAACAAGATAAAAGGTTCTCAAAATAATGGTCTTTCAGAGGTTAATTAGTGGTTCCACAACACACAACACATTTTCAACTTTGGAAATTGGGACCCCCTTTTTTTGGCCCAAAGAAGCTTGTTTGTTAGAAAAGGGTATCTTCTAACATGCCTCAAGGAGAGGAATTTTTGTATTCTGGATTTAGGAGTATGGTCAGTTAGCATCATTTATAACGTCTAATACTATTATATTGACATTTATCTTTTATGTAGGTCATCATGGCATCCTCATCATCCATAGCAAAAAAATAATTGCCATGGTTTTGCATGTGCATTTTTAAATTAGGTGCCTTGGGATTTCAGATAGAAGAAGTAGAAAGAGTTTAAGTTATGACAATGTTAGGCTATAAACTAAGCCTAAATCATCAAAAAGATCAAAATAAGTACACTAGAGTGCTCCTAGACCCCATCTGAGAAAAACATAGAAACCATTTTCAAAACTAAGAACTTTGATGTTTTGGTGTATTGAGCACCTTGCATACTTCCCTGAAAGTGCGTAGGTGCACAATTTGAAGTTTTGGTGAAAGAATTATCTCCACAAGGTGCACAAGTGCCTAGGTGCATAAGGTGCATAGGTGCACATTTTTATTTTAAAATATGCATAAATTGAAGGACTCAAAATTGTGCAAAGGTGCGAAGGTGAGCATGTGCAAATATGAAAATTTGTGCACTTGTAAAGTCTTGGATATGCCCAAAGTCCTAAAGATGGAAAGGTGTGTAAAAGCACAATTTTATAAATTTTTGGAGAGTAAAGTGTATAGGTGCACAAATGGGCCTAAATCATCAAAAAGATCAAAATAAGTACATAAGAGTGATCTAAAACCCCATTTGAGAAAAACCCAAAAATTATTTTAAAAATTGAGAACTTTGATCTTTTGGTAAATTGAGCACTTTTTGAACTTACCTAAAGGTGTGCAAATGCGAAGGTGTGCATGTTTGAAGGTGCACATTTGCGTACGTGTGAAGCTACATAGGTACACAATTCAAAGAATTGATGAATGGATTGTCTCTAAAGGTGCACAAGTGCACATTTCTAAAATATCTAGAGCCCCCTAAGGTCCCAAACATTACCATGGCTTCCTTGTCTTCTATAGCAACTAAGATTACACTCAAACCCATGACTTTGAATTTTCAGGGAATACCCAAGAAGCCACACTTCATGATTTCCACAAGGAAGTGAGGGTAAAGTATGAATCCTTTTGACTTATTAGCTCCTCAATAAATTACATCTACCATCTAAAATTTGAAAGGGAAACATCCATGCATCATTTTGGTATAAATGGGAAGAAAATCTAGGTGTTGGAATTCAAGTTTTGACAATTGGAAGAATTTTTTGACCCTGTCACCATGGTGTGAAGGTGTGTGCACGCATAGTTGCATAGGTGCAAAGTTGCATAGTTGCACAATTTGAATATTTGGTGAATGAATTGTCTCTAAAGGTGTGCAGGTGTGAAGGTGCACTTTTCTCAGAGGTGCGCTAATAGTTTTGAAGAAGTAGTGCACCAAGAGTTAAATGGCAGTTTTTATTTTAGAGTATTCCGTGCATCAAAAACATATTTTGATAACGCATTAATGCTTAGAAACACCAAGAGAAGGCCAAGATTCCATTTTTAGAGCTCTTGGAACTAGGTCATACAATTATTTTGGTCTAGATGCCTATTTGATTAATCATTTTGAGGTTTTATATTGAGATCTGAGCTTTTATATTTGGATCCAAGGTTTGATATTGATTTATTGTGGGTGTTCCTGCACCAATTTTTTATGTGAGCAGTAACATACTTCCATTTTTTTTGGATTTAAGGTATACACATTGTTAGATTTTATTGTCCCTATTTTATAAGTGATATTCAAACCTTTTATTTTTGAAATGTTGATTTAGTTGAATTGTAACATCCTAGCTTCCCCTTTTTATCCACATATACTAAATTAATCTACATGAGTAAAAAAAACTTTGACTACTATTGAGAAACACTTAATATCCAACTCTTGCATATATTTATTGTATCTTGACTGTCATCAGCTATCATGGTAGTAGTTCCCTCTTTCTTGAATTTTTTTTGCTAATGCCTCTCCTTGTCTAAGAGCATTGATCATTTGGTCTATCCTATACTTCCTTATCATTCCACCTTCTTTAGTTTGAGGCACTAAAAATTTCTAGGTTTCGTCACAACCCACCTTTTGAGTCACCAAATAACTCGATATTAAATTATTTCTTAGATTAAAGTGATGAAACATTTTATTTAAATTAGACTGGAACATTAATAAAAAAAAAATTATAAACAATGACGTGAGGGTTTAAGGAATCAGTTACGAATCTGAATGAAAAAGTTGTTAATTGTTCGTTGTTCTTGTAAGTCTTATGATTACCAAGCTCAAGAACACATTTGGAGATTATTCAATGGAGGCCAGTAGAAACAACAAAATCTTGTTGGATTGCAATGGATTACTGGCGGAGTTAATGGAAGATGATGGACTTGTGTTAACAGATCTCAACTTTGCTGCAGATCATGGATGGGGCAGCTTTTCCACGAACAATTTGTGGACTTCCCATGATTTCCCTGCAGAGGCTTCGATGTCAAGTCTTAAGACCCTTAGCATATTCCTGTGTGAGTGTGTAAAAGAAAGAAAAACATCTTTCTATTTATTGGGTAGCCAAATCCACCTGTGCAGTTATCCTCATCACTCTCCTAAGACCACTGGCTTTACATCAATTGATTCACTTCCCCAATCCGGTTGAAGAAGATGGGCATGATAGGTTTGGCATTCAAGATCGTTGTTTGGCATGAAAAATGTCTTTCATTACAAGGCCAAATCTAGGTGCTAGTTGAAGCTGCAATACCAACGTCTATAACTATTTGGTTGTTAACATTGGAAATATTTAGAGTCTAGGCATCTATACAGACTAAAATTTCATACTGTTGCATCAAAAATTGAGTGCCAGTTTGTGTTGTGTGGGAAATTGGGTGTCTATTTATATTGTATCAACACTCTGGTTAAGACTGCACACCCATAAGCCTATAAGATGTAGCTCCTTGTCATCATTTAGAAGGAGGCAACTACAGCTCACATCTATTGCCATTTTTCTACTCTACCAATAAAGAACTGACGGGTCAAGCTCTTGGTCGTTATATGAACATACCAGGTAAGTGCATGCCATATTGCCAATCTTTCTTTTGAGATTCGGTTGACTTTGGTGAATTCAATTCAGATTTTGGTTTTGGGTACACACACATATGATCTAATTTGTGGAATTACGGTTATAGGTTTAGTCAGGTTAAGAGAGTCGAATGAAATTATTTTCTTTTCTTTCTTTTAATCTTGATGTAAATCATCTGGAAACAAATAGGCTTATGTATTGAGCATTTCTGCATGTTTGTGACTGCGCGCTTGAGCTGACTATGTAATTGTTGTTACCTGAATAGTACCAATTAGAATGGCATGTATTAAAGTCTAAATTCAAGAAAAGTTCCTATTAATGAGTGATGCTAAATAAGATAGCAATAAAGGACTTGTCATCAACATAGAAATGAAGCTCACATTGTGGAACATAGGAGTGATATATTTTTAATAAAGTCATTAGATTATGAGTAGGTGCTACTATTCTCGCTTACCTTGAAAATAAATGGAGAAATTTACAACCTTATTACTACCTTATGGAGTGTGTGTAATGAGTTGAGTTATTGTTTAAATATCTTTTATGGGAAATCAAGATACACCCTTGTACAACTTTTTAAATCTTAATTGAAATTGTGATTTTCTATCGATAATGATTGTGGCATTTTCATAGGGACATATTTATCTATATATTGATGGGAGGAATGGTGCTCATTATTCAATATTTTATTAAATGAAACAATGTTACATGAAATCATTGCATGAATGCTATATAAATCTATAGACAATAACTATCTCGTTGTTGGGCTGGGTATCTTTCATATCAGGAAAGATTTCGGGGAAGCTTGATAGCTTCGTGGTAGGGTTGTAAAGCACTCCTACAATATTCTCGCCCTTGTGTTCTTAGACAGGTTCTGGAGCTCTTTTCAACTTGGTCGCCATGGTTATACCACCTGGTATCTAGTATCTGGTATTAGTAATCTGCTAACAAATTTATAGTTTCTTTTAAATTTGAGCATATATGTAAAGTTAATGATAGTTAATCAACTAATCTTGACTGGTCAATATTCAAAAGACTTTGACTCTCATTGATTTTTTTGCATATTACGGAGATTGTTGATGTGGCATTTGTTTTGCAAGGGCAAGTTTGGGTTACCTTTGCCATAAATATAGTGATATGATTCATTGGTCAATCCTCAAATGTTTTGATCTAGATTTTGTATTGTAAAATAGTTTTTGAATCTCTAGACTTTATTATTTTATATTTGTATCAATTCTATTTAACATAGCATTTGAATGGAATATTTAAAGGTTATAAGCTCTCTTTGCATCTACTTTCTTATATAATATCATAGTGATCTTATCAAGACTAAGTATTTTTTAAAATACAAGTATTTGAAATGGAGATGAGGTCTTGAATGATTTTTTATTAGAAACATTTTTTTTTTCATCATGTGTAAAGTTATATACATTATGTGTGTGTTCTCATATGATCATTTAATTAGCAGTAGGAAGTTACTATTTTAGCATATAGCACAAATGCTATTACTCCTCTTAGATGTTCTTGTTTAGAGTTCCTTAGGCTTGTCTTTGTCTCTTTCATGTTAGGGAAGATTTTGAGGATGCTTAACAACTTCGTGGTAGGGTGGAAAAGTTCTCTTATAGTATTATTTCACTTTTGTGTTTATTTGAAAAAAGTGTCTAGAGCTCCTGTCAGGAAGGTCATCATGTTTAGAACATAATTGTACTCTTTGTAACCAATCATATGGTCTATTAGACTATTATTTATGTTAGTTAGTTGAAAAATCTTGTTAAAAATGTCATTTGTAAATTAAGTTCTTATTGGTTTATCTTCTTTTTCATGCTTGTAATTATTTCATCTAAATTTGATGGAATTTATATTTTGTTGACTAGTCAATGTGCATATCAACCTTAACTCTTTTAGAAGTTTCTGCATTTTTTATATATAAAAATTGATGATGTGACCCTTTTTGTGTTGGTTGCAACCCTTACACTAGTAAATACATTCTTCCTTTTCTTCTTCTTCTAGTACCGAATTAATGTTTATTTTAATTTTTCTAATTTATAAATAAATTTACCAAATGAAATTCATTGGTAACTACAAGGAATTTATGGTATATGTCTACTACAATGGTATTGCAGATTATCAAGCCATACATTAAGGAATATATTCCTAATAGAAATGGTTATACTTGATACCCACTATGTTAAACACTCACTTATTCATAGACAAGCTCCTACGTTTAATTCAAAAGATATCTCAATGATCATATTTTTAGCTAATAAAACTCAACAAGGATGAATAAATCATAAACTGCTATGGATAAAGGTCAATAAAGGGGTTTGAATAGTATACTAAATAATTGCATTTTAGTTCATAGCTAGAAATCATTTCACAAAAAAGAAAACTTACTATAAAATGTTTGTCAAATCTCCATAGTTCAATATAGCAGCCCTACAACTTAATTATCAAAAGTTATGAAAATACCCAAAGATTCTTTTAATAATCATGAAGGCATGTGACAATAGTCATATTATTTATGAATTTTCCTTATGAAAGTAAAAAGAAATTTTTAAAAACCTAAAGATTGCAAACTTAAATGCTTCTGCATACATTTAAAGACTTTATTTTTTATAAGTAAACATGAACATTTAAAACTCCTTCCAAGATACACTATACCAATCAATCTCATGTTGCTAGTTTTCTATGGGTTTTAATGATATTAATGTTCTAAAGGAAAATTTACACCTAAATAGAAAATAAATTGGCATAGGACTTGATAACATCCAAACAATAGGTCTCAAAAACATTTACTTATTAATTTCCTAGGAACAATATACTTCCCGCAATATATTACTAATAAAAGTTGAAATTTTTAATGAAAATTACTACATCAACACATAATACAGTTTCCTTTCATCTTCGTAAAAGAAATTATTGATAATTATAAATACACATGAATTTATATTAAATTTAAGGTTTTAGACAAATATTTTAATCTAATATGAAGATGCATATTATCATTTATATGTGATGTGTACTAGATCCATTCTCGCTACTTAAGAGATAGTCTCCCTTACTTGGGCCACAACCCAACCCAACCGTCTCCTATCATCCATAAAAACATCCAAAATTGCATTGAGTGGTTAGTATCCACAAACTTTAATCATGATTCAAGTGACATCATTTTTATTTCCTATACGTCATCAACATCTATGTATACACAAATAGAAGTAAAGAGTGTACAACGTGGAAAATTTTAATTTAATATTAATATTAATTACAACATCATAATTTAGTGTTGAGTTCATTGCGTATTGTTTGTGGCTAAATATATATGGGAAAAACAGACAAGATATACCACGAACCCTAGGATACGGAGAATAATATTATTCTAAAAACAAAGCACAAAAGACAAGTGAAAAGAACCGCGTTGGTATACAAGACAAATAAAGCACCGTAAGTAGGAGAAAGTTGAAACAAAAAAACCGTATAAGGAAGTGACGTGCACGCTTTATGGCCAGGGAATTAATTGAATTCCTTGGAGT
The DNA here is from genome assembly GCA_028749045.1 of Cupressus sempervirens. Classification (NCBI taxonomy): domain Eukaryota; kingdom Viridiplantae; phylum Streptophyta; class Pinopsida; order Cupressales; family Cupressaceae; genus Cupressus; species Cupressus sempervirens. The sequence continues at coordinate 355,831,115 of CM053792.1, read as the reverse complement.
CGGCCAGTGTCATAGTCCTAGCTACGAGGAAACAAACTTCGAGGAAACAAACTTGGGCAGCTTTTGTGCGTTACAACTAGATTACATGAATTTTCACCCATAAATACCCCAGGCCTAGATTGTAATGCCGTGCATTTGGTGAGAAAGTCGATCAACAAGCAAGGATGGGTATTCTGAGGAGAGCGTCATTTGTCATGTTTGTGGTGATAACGACCGCGTTAATCATGAAAAACTCAGTTGTTTCTGCAGAGGAACGCAAAGAGTCACAGATTTATATTGTTCATGTGAACGAACCGGAAATAGGACTAGCGAGCCTTGAAGAGCGCAAGAAATGGTATTCATCGTTTCTGCCTGAGACGAAACCAGCAGACGCAACCGGAATAGAAGGAGACGTAGAAGTAGAAGGATCGTCTCATACAAATCTAGTGCATGCATACGAGAATGTCATAACTGGATTTGCAGCCCGATTAAGAAAATCTGAACTGGATGCGATGAGAAAAATCCCGGGCTTCGTGAATGCGTATCTTGATAGGATGTTGCACTTGCAGACAACGTATTCTGCAAAGTTTCTGGGCCTGGATTCAAGTAAAGGATTATGGCCGAGATCGAAGACCGGCAAGGGCATCATAATTGGTGTTCTGGACGGCGGCGTATCGCCGGAGAGCCCTTCGTTTCAGGCAGACGACAAGATGGGTGCCGTGCCTCTTCGGTGGAAGGGAATCTGCCAGACTTCGCCGGATTTCAATGCGTCGAGCTGTAACAACAAACTGATCGGAGCGAGAATCTTCGTAAGCGGCACGGCAAGGGACTCGGACGGACACGGCACTCATACTGCGTCCACGGCCGCCGGGAGCCCCGTCGCCGGTGCCGGAGTTTTGGGTTACGCGGAGGGAACTGCACAGGGGATGGCCCCCGGCGCTCACATTGCCGTCTACAAGGTTTGCAGGGACGACCGATGCAGTACCTCTGATGTTCTGGCGGGCATGGACGCCGCCATTTCGGACGGCGTGGACGTGCTCTCGCTCTCTCTTGGCGGCGGCGGTGTGCAGTTTTATCAGGACGACATTGCCATTGGGGCCTTTCGTGCGGTGGAGAGAGGTATCTTTGTGAGCTGCGCGGCGGGGAACAACGGGCCGGCGGAGCCTTCTAATCTTCAAAATGTCGCGCCGTGGATCATGACGGTTGGGGCGAGTTCCATGGACAGACATTTTGTCGCGAATCTCAAGCTCGGAGACGGAACAATCCTCTATGGTGAATCACTCTTCAACGGCATGAAGAGCCAGAGTACGGAAATGACCCTCGTACTGGGAAACTTGTGCGAGGGCGGCGCGTTGGATTCGAACTTGATAAAAGGAAATCTGGTTGTGTGCATGAAAGGCGGTCCTACGACGGCAGAGCAACAGGGAGAAGCTGTTAAAGAGGCCGGAGGAGGCGGCGTCGTATTCATTAATGATATGTCCGCCGGGGAGGAAATCCGAGTGTCCGTTCAAGTATTGCCGTCAACGACCCTCGGCTACAAGGCAGCGCTTGCGATGGATGCGTATATGACTTCTACCAAGACCCCAAAGGGGGCAATTCAGTTCGAGGGCACCGTCTTTGGCGCCGCGAACAATATCCCGGCGCCGGCGGTGGCGTCGTTTTCGTCTCGCGGGCCCAATCTGATAAGCCCCGAAATTCTGAAACCTGACGTGATCGCTCCTGGATTTGCCGTCATAGCAGCTTGGCCTTCGTATCTCAGTCCCTCGGGTGTCGCTGAAGATGCGAGAAGAGTGATGTTTAATGTAATGTACGGCACGTCAATGGCGACCCCGCACGTAACCGGGTTGGCTGCTTTGCTCAAAGCCGCGCACCCGGACTGGAGCCCGGCGGCCATTAAGTCTGCCCTAATTACTACTGCAGATTTCCTCGATAAGAAAGGTGGGCCAATAGTAGACGGTGGAAAGAACTTCGCACCGGCTAGTATTTTCGCTACGGGCGCTGGACACATAAATCCTGAAAGAGCAGCTGATCCGGGTCTTATCTATGAGCTTAGTGCCCAAGATTATGGTCTGTATCTCTGTGGGCTGAAGTACACGGCGTCTCAGATTCGCGTGATCCTAAACAAGGATATTGTTTGCCCTGCCAATGGTGAAAGCACGCTCCCGGGCAACCTCAATTATCCGTCCTTCTCTCTGGTTTTTAATAACCCGGCATCTATTACCTTGAGAAGAACCGTGACTAACGTTGGACCGGCGAAATCTACATATAATGTCAATACTGTTGCTCCCATGGGAGTGGATGTCAGCGTGAGTCCAACGTCGTTATCATTCGGAGCAGTGATGGAGAAGGAGAGTTACAGCGTCACGTTTGTAGCAAGCAAAAACAATGCTACCATAGCATCTGTCTCTCAAGGCTCAATTACGTGGGTTTCAAGCTCTCTTGGTTACACCGTTAGGAGCCCTGTGTCTGTGACTTGGAATAACCGGGTTTGAATTTGAGGTCCCATATTCAATATATATTTATTTATGTAATCAAATAAAATTTTGGAACTGCGGTCAAGATATTGACTCGCGTTTTGAGGAGCGACTAATAAAATCTAATCACGTAACTGTTCTGCAACTGCGGACGGGATCGTAACGCTTCCCTCATATTCCGTTTTATAGTTTTCTTCAAGAATTATGTTGATGTCACGTTATGTCACGTTAAGGTAGTCGTAGCCTTTTCCAGGGATTGCCATCATAAATACAATTTTTTCTTTTATCCACGTCTGCTCTCTTCGTTGTTCGATTTTATAATAGCGACGTAAACTAATTAAATTATCCGAATTCCAAGAAAGTAAAATACAAAATCATGAGCCATTCAAATAGGAAAGCTATTACTCAAATAATCATGTATTATGGTCAAACATCTTTAAAAAATGCACAAATAATTTTACATCTTTATCACCTTTTTTTATTGTATCACATATTTTTCACAACAATCGAATATTGTAAGAATTTGGCTTAGGCCAGAATTCACCCAAGAACAAAAGAACTCAACAATAGCACACAGTAGACCAAAATAGGCAGAGTATGATCAAAATGATGATATTCATTCAATAATGGATAAAACCAACATATTCTGAGTACACTAGGAGTGCCTGAATATAAAGGCCTCAGGAGAGCTTCTAAAATGCCTAGAAGTTAGCACCATGACATGTCATACAACCAGGGACATGTCCACCAGATATGGATTATCCTCCATTAAGCACGGGAATAAGTGCGATGATGTGAGGATAAGACTACAATGGTGTAGCACGGAAATCAGTGGAGTAGACAACATGTGCTAAATGAGGAGTGCGGAAAACTGTGTTGTCACCATGACAACTAAGTAAATGATGCATACTCCTGTGTTGTAGACACCATGTGCCTAATTAGAGTTGCGTAACTCAATGAGAGTTCACAAACTCCTAAGTGTCTCACCTAAAATAATAATAAAATAATGCAAAATAATTAAATAATGCATTAACCTAAGTAAAACTTAAGTAAGTGTAATAAGTAAATACTTATTTACATCAACACCCCCCCTTAAGTGCAAGTTAGGGGAATGCCCTTAAACTTACGCAATCTAGGATGAAAATGCAAGATGGGTCCCGGCTACTAGGCCATGTTAGGTGCCCATGTACATAATGATATGCAATCTCCCATAAAGCGGGGAAAGAGGGAAAACCTCATGGGAAAAACCCTCCCCCAAAAAGAGAGATAAATAGGATGCATGGATGGATGGAGTAATCAAGACCCCCCCATTATGACATACATCCAATATATACATAAGAGAATGAGAGAAGGAAGAGAGACAGAATGGGCTCCCCCCCCCAAAAAGAATGCTGAACAGTGAATGCTCCAGTAAAGAAGCTGATCCAAGACTGCAGAATGGTGTTCCTCCCCTTAGGAGGAAACAATGCCAAGGGTACAAATGAGACACTTCCGCTGTGTGTGGAAAGAATCCCATGGATAAGTGATGTCTCTGAAACCTGCTCATCTGGCTGAAGAATCTGTCCCAAAGAACTGTCTGTCCCTGCAACTGATGAAGAACCCTGCTGCAACTGCTGATCATAAGTATCCACATTCACTTCAACCTGTAAGGATCGATCATGTAGAGAATGAACAAGAGAGTCTAAAACTCTCGTGACAACTGAAGAAGGTAATTCTGCATCAAGAAGAAGAGGCAGATCATGAATACTATCCCCCAAATCTGTCACTGAACCTGTATCTGGAAGACTAAATGTACCCTGCTGTTCTGGACCTATCACTGTGGTGATCTATGCATGCGGACTGAACTGATGAAGTGACCTCTCACTGTATCTGTCGACAGAACTCCACGTGTCTGAAGTTGTTGAAGCACTATCGCTGGTGTCACTATTAGTTTCCACACTGTATGATGTGCAAAGAGGAGTAGAGAACAAACTCGAAGAACTTTCTTCAAAGTGAACATCCTTCTCCACAAAAATCTGATGTGTCTTAGGATCAAGAAGTCTATATGCCTTCACACTGTCTTCATAACCAATGAAAGTACAAGGCCGAGATGTCTGTGCCTTGCGACCCCTGGAAGATCTGTTTTCCCATGCAGGACAACCGAAGACTCTGAAGTGTGTCACAATAGGTTTTCTACCACACCATGCCTCAAAAGGAGTTTTTCCATCTAAGGCAGGATGAGGAGAACGATTAAGAATGTGAGTGGCACTTGAGATTGCTTCGACTTCTAATGATGGATCTAGAGACTTGGCATGAATCATGCAACTTGCCATAGACTTAACAGTTCAGATCCTCAAAGCTGCAACATCGGTCTTATGCGAATTAAATGCTGAAGGAATCTAAAGATCAATGCCCTCATGTCTACAAAAAACCTTAAGTCTTTTGTTCACATCCATGTTTCCATTGTCCATGCGGAGTACTTTGATGGCCTTTCTGGATTGTCGTTCTACATGAGCCTTGAAGTCTAGAAGTGTGTCCAAAACTTCACCCTTACTATGCAGAAAGTAGACCCAAGTGAACCTTGAAAAGTCATCAACTAAGGTAAGTATGTAGCGACCCTGGTTGAATGCAAAAGGACCTGCTAATACCATGTGAACCACTTGAAGAACACTTGTTGCTCTAGAAGAGTTCCCTCTTTGTAACTTCCCCTCTGGATGCATATCCACTGAATCTGATGAACACTTACCCTTAGAAAAGTTGATTTGAGGTAGACCTTTGACCATGTGGTATGTGCAAAGTTGCTGAAGATAGCGATAGTCAAGATGACCATACCGCTCATGCCATAATTGCATGTTTGAATGTGATTGTGATAACAAGGCCTTTGAAGGAGTCTTGGATACAAAATGCGAGAAAGAGTACAACCTCTTGTGATCATTCACTTTCCCTACTGCAACCAAGGAATTATCTTTAAGACTGTGCACTTGAACTGAGTCAGGAAGGAACTCAACTCTATTTCCATCTCCGAGGTGTGTAATTTGGTAGATTGAAAGGAGATTTGAACTTAGGTTTGGAACATAGAGAACCTCTTGAAACTCTCCATTTTCCATTTCCACGTTCCCTTTTCCTTCAACTTCCATTTTGCTATCATTCCCCATGAAGATGTGTGGTACCCTTGAGCTATTCAATGAAGAAAAATCCCCCTTTGAAGAACCCATATGATATGAGGCACTTGAGTCAAATATCCATTCCTTCAAAGAGTTTGCATTTGCCATGAGTTCTTGCCCTTTGTTCTTTGAATCTGAAGAAGATCCCTTCTCCTTATAAGCATTAGGCAATGGAACATTATGTTTCTTCATGATGTTGGTCAATTCATCAATCTTTTTAAGATAGCAATCATGCTCTTCATGACCCATTTTCTTGCAATAAGCACACTTCTTCTTCTCCTTATTATTGTTGTCCCCTTTCTTGTTGGAATTCGAGGACTTGCCTTGTTGATTAGATTGAGGTGTTGTCTTTTCTGCATCCTCAGATTTGCTCTTCCATTTCTTCTTACCCTTTCCTTTGTTTGAAGATTGTCCAGCTGAATGTTGAGAACCCTCATTGGCCACCAATGCTTTGGTCTGAGGTGATTTGAGAATCCCCATTGTTTTCAACTTCTTTTCTTCATCATCCAACAGTTTAGCATATTCATCAAAATTTACTTTCTTGTAGGCAGACCCTAAGGTAGTCTTTGAGGTGTTAAAAGAAGATACAAATGTGGAATATTCAGATGGCAGCTTGTGGTGAATGAGATAGATTAGTTTGTCATCTTTGATAGAATTCCCACAATCAGTAGGCTTTGTCCTTAATTCATTCACCTTGATGATGAAGTCCTGTATTGAGTCATGCGACTTAGGATGTAAGGAAACTAGCTCATCTTCTATTTTAAACACATCTTCTTCAGACACTTTACCATAAAGGCTTTCGAGGGTATCCCAAGCTTCCTTGGATGTAGTACATTTTATGATTTGATACATGATCTTATAATCTACCCCCAAACATATATCACTTAGGGCTTTCCTATCCATGGCTACCCATTCAAAAATTTCACTTGTTGATACATTATCACCTGCTGGTTTAGGAAGAGTACCATCTACATATTGTGAAACTCCATTATGCATTAAGTGATACAACATTTTTATAGACCACATAGCATAGTTATGAGGAGTTAACTTAGGAAAATTAAAGTTTCCCATGATGCAGAAAAATGAAAGAAATTTGCAGAAAAGAGAGAACACAACACCAAGAATACCCCCCCTTTTCACTAAATCAAGAAACCCCCCCAAAATAGATGCTTTGGGCACTTTATCAGTAGTGCGATTACAATGGGCCACTTTCCAATTTTGGCCTTTGTGGACTTTTGATTTTGCTTGTTACAACTTCTCAATAGAGTATAAATCTAAAACTTTACAATGTGCTACAATACTGAAGCATTACAAAGCAAAGAAAGGCCCTATTCTGAAAGTGGCAATTTTGTCCACACAACACTACAATCTGATGCCAGATCTGGAAAGTAGACAAAAAAATACGCACTTTCAAAAAAAATAGAACCTGTTTTCGACTCCAAATGTGCCCAAACGGAGCGTTTGAAGTTGCAAAATGCAGGATTATCCAGGTACAGTCGCCAAAAAATGCAAATTCTGAAAAATCCGTATACCAAAACCAAAAAATAGCTGCACCACTGGAAAATTTAGAAAATTTTGCCCAATTTCAAAAAAAATGGCACTTGATTTGGAGTCCGGATGTGCGATTTATGGCCTCTTGAAGTCGGACTGCCCAAACCAAAATCAATTTGGTGAGGGGTTGCACCAGCAAAAGATGGGGTTAAATTTGATGGTCAATTGGTCGTCGCATCAATTAAAAAATGGCCCGGGTTGACGTCCAGACGGGTGTAAATTTTAGGCTCGCGAAATGGATGACGTCAGCAGAAAACTGGCCCACTGGCTTACGTGGCTGCTGACCTAGGGTTCCATACTGTACGGATTTTACGGAAAATTCTGACGTGGATGTCCGAGTTGGATGATGACTGTATTCCACATGTCAGGGCCTGATGAGGCCGCGTGGATGCTGGCGAAAGTCGCAAATATGGTGACTGTGCGCTGCGCGGCGCTGACTGGTGCAGGTGATGTCCAGTCAATTAACGCCACGTGGCTGGCGATACTGCACTGGGCTATGGGTTTTGCGCCGTGTGGAGCAGGTTGGCGGTGCAGACTGAGCGTCGAATTTCGGGCACAGCGAGCCAGAATGTTTGGCGCTGGTTGTCGCCGGTCTTTTTGCATGTGCCGAAACTCTGCTAATAGTCCCACATTCATGGGAAGGTGGGTTTCTGCGCTTTTTATAAAGCACTTTCGTAGAGTTTCAATCAAACGCAAGGCAGTGGCCCTCCTTGTCGGGGATGATATTGTAGGCGGGAATTATGTGATCCGGCTGCCGCAGACTGACTCGGATCTGGTGCGGCCGAATTTGGAAGCCGATATATAATGCCAAAAATTGACTAATAAACCCTACGATAAATTAATATAGCACCCACCACATAACAGAGCTAGGCTGGGGTCGGCAAAAATATTTTTTTTTCTGACTAAACAATTAATTGGGCAATAAATTCGAAAAAAATCCGAAAAAGGACCCAATATTGTGGAGAGAAAAATTATATCAGATCTAAAAATTAATAATCAGATCAAAGAAACAATCATACCCGATTTGCAAATCGGTGCCTTCGGGTGTCGGTTTGCAAAAAAATTTACCCTCACGATCAACTTTCACCCAAGATAGGTGAATTTATAGTCAATCTTCACCGATTCAGCACTCCGGACGCAACGGAGAGGTCAAATTTGGCTCTAGACGCTCCCAATTTCTGCGAATCCTCTGGAATTGATGTGCTCAAGCATGAAAGGTCTCGAACGGCTATGTGATGACAATCCTCCTCAGCTCTAATACCATGTAAGAATTTGGCTTAGGCCAGAATTCACCCAAGAACAAAAGAACTCAACAATAGCACACAGTAGACCAAAATAGGTAGAGTATGATCAGAATGATGATATTCATTCAACAATGGATAAAACCAACATATTCTGAGTACACTAGGAGTGCCTGAATATAAAGGCCTCAGGAGAGCTTCTAGAATGCCTAGAAGTTAGCACCATGACATGTCATACAACCAGGCACATGTCCACCAGATATGGATTATCCTCCATTAAGCACGGGAATAAGTGCGATGATGTGAGGATAAGACTACAATGGTGTAGCGCGGAAATCAATGGAGTAGACAACATGTGCTAAATGAGGAGTGTGAAAAACTGTGTTGTCACCATGACAACTAAGTAAATGATGCATACTCCTGTGTTGTAGACACCATGTGCCTAATTAGAGTTGCGTAACTCAATGAGAGTTCACAAACTCCTAAGTGTCTCACCTAAAATAATAATAAAATAATGCAAAATAATTAAATAATGCATTAACCTAAGTAAAACTTAAGTAAGTGTAATAAGTAAATACTTATTTACACCAACAAATATAATAGGATCTCAATCTAAGGTATTTTTAAAGAGCAAATATTTTTTCCTATCTAACACCAAACATCTAATTTCTTATTTAGATTTTCCTTAATTTTCATCATTTATAAATAATATTCTCATTAATGTTTTCTTATCATGTCTTTGGACTAAAAAGTATATTTGTTATACATAATTTAAAATGAAATGTTTAGTCCCTATCATCTAAGGTGAGGACTAATGTTTTTGTATTTCTCCTTTTTATTAAATTTAACCTCAACAAATGTGAAAACCATCAAACATTCTTTATATACTATACTCCCCTTATAAATATCTATTAAAATAAATTTTCCATAAAAAAATTCTCATTCCTCCTTTAGCTAAGCTGCTTTTTCTTACTGATCTTTTAATTTCCCTACTTAGAAAACTCAATAGAAAGTTGAGCTTAGGGAGTTAACATATTGCATAAAACATTGATAGTTGTGCCTCAATATGTCTCATCATGTACTACATAGATGGTCAACCCTCCCTCCCTCACAGAGATGCCCTTCTTCACTTCTTTATGTACCTATGCTCTAGGCTCAAGATCAACCTTCTTTCCCTAGCTAGATTGTTTCAAAGATGTATTTTAGTTCCATGATGTGCTCTTAAAGCCCTATTTACAGATCTATGGCTTCTCAATTTGAACTTGAAGAAGATTCTAAGCACTCACTTGCTTTGAGAAGAATGTGGTTTTTCTAGGTTGAGGTTTGTCTTTTTAAGTATATCTAACACACGCAAATCTTTCTTTCTAACAATGGCTTTCAAAATGATATTGAAGTAATCTAAAATTGAAGCACTTTTGTATCTTGCACTTAACTTATGCCTTGTATCTTCCTTGTAATCATTAAAATGAGTTTAAAATATGCATACATTGTTTCTCCTATTCTTGTCTCGCCAAGTAAAGTATTCGATGATTATGTACAATTTATGGGCATTTGTTTTGTTATAGTGTTATAATTTGAATTATAACCTTATGCTTTGATTTCATTTTCTAAGTGACCAAAGAGAGCTTTTTCAAGAAAGGGTATAAATTTGTTTACACCAAATCATAGATTTCTAGTACCCAGAATATAATTTCTTTCAAGATCATAGAAAAAATTTATTTCTACTATTCTCCTAATATTAATTGTTGTGGTCTTATCTATAGACATGTTAAGAATAATTGGGTATTGTTCTCCTTAAGGATTATCAATGTAGGAATCATGTTTAGAAGGCGAGAGAAATTATCTTCACTGGAGCATGGGAAAGTATCTCATATGTCTAGTCCAATTCCTAATATCAAAACAAAAATTATTAGTTGCATTCATCCCAAGGGCTAGAAAGTGTGTATTCTATTAAATTTTTATCTGTACTTGTGATTACATAGATATGTTTCCTCTTAAAGTTGTGCCCATTTACATTATTTCTCAAAATTGAAGATATCCTTAAATTTAAAGGTATTCTCGAAGCCTACACGTAGAAAGAAATAGAAAAGAGGAATTCTTGTGAACTTTCATAAATATTTGAGAATGGAGCAAGGGTTAACCAAAAAATGAGAGATTATTTTGAGGCATATGAATGTTTAATGGTTCAAGTATCCCTTAATTTGTGGTCTTTTTTTTCAATTATGAGAACTATGCTTGAAGAAGAGTTATTTTCTTAAGTTTTTATAGGTGCCCAAAAAGAAAAGGCTCTTCCTATTTCTAAGACTACTAAATTACGACGTTATAGAAAGCATGTGGTTTTATTGGTTACCCAAAAAAACTATCTTCACTAAATTTTTAATTTGAACTTGGTATATTTAATGAATTTCAAAAAAATGACTTTCATAGTTTTGATGCATTTTTTCTTATCTAGGTATAGAAATGGAGAAAAGGAAAGTTGGAGGGGAAACTAAATAATATGGTTCTATTTTATTAGGTTAGTTACAAAAATATTATCTCTAAAACACCCATATAGAAATTAATCACGCTTTCCATTTTAACATAAAGGCTAGGGCCCCTTACCTACTCCAAATTCTAGCCTGCTAGGGACTATTACTTTAGCAACTTTGGAGGTCTAGTGTGGAACTATACCAGCCTTGATAAAGAATAGAAGAGATTACACACTCATGAAAATCCTTTGGAGACCAAATTACTCAAAGAATGATAGGAAACCATCAAAAAATGTCATATCCCCGCAGCCCCTATGAAATATTTCTTAGTTTAGAGCTTGGCCTCCTTAGGATATTTCATTGTTGATTCTACTTACATTTGTTGTATTTAGGGAGGTGATGTACTTAAGAATTGGAAGCATGTTTGGCATCTGTGAATCCTTCCTAAAAAAATTTTTTTTGGATGGACGACTTTGCATGCGAACATCCTCATGATTGATAATCTCCAAGAAAAAAGTCTTCCAACTAGTAACTTGTTGTGGTCTTTGAAATAATGTTGAAGAATCCATCCCAACCTTCTCATCCATTGCCCCTATGTTAAGGTAATCTAAAGTGATATTCTCACTAAATGGGAGGTTCAATGGTGCTTTAACAAAGAACTAGTTTGTCGATTGGAAAGGCCCATCTGACGACCTATTTTTACAATTATTCTAGAAGATCAACCTCCTTTCATGTGTTGCAAAAGTTGGAAGGAACAAAACAACCACATCTTTTGGGACAAGCTATCCCCACATCAGTGGTTGTGATTTAGTTGATGAATCTTTTGAAGGAATGTAATGATATATGGCATTAGAAACCTCCACTAGACCCCATGAGTGCATATGATACTAAATGGGCCAAACATGGGACCTTATCTAGAGGGTGGAAAAATTTGATAATTCCAAAATAAATGCCAAATGCAATGTTCACATGTGGCAACCTCCCCCCGCTTCATGGATGAAGCTAAAATTTGATGGCTCTACATTTGAAGGAAGGACTATGATTGGTGGGATTATCTATGATGCAATGGGAAGGCTTGTTACTACCTATATGGAAAGTTGTGGAAGGGGATCAAATAATGAAGTTTAAGCCTTGGCCCTTCTGTGGGGCATGAGGATAGTGGAAGCAAGAAGAATAGAAAGGTTAGCTATTGAAAGAGATTATATGTTAATTGTTAAAGCTGTAAAAGGTGATGGAAATAGTAATTGGAAGACTGAACTTGTTATCTAATAAATCTATACCTTGATGAGGAGATTTTAGAAAGTTATAACAGACCATGTCTATTGAGAAGGCAACAACATGGCGAATGACCTGGCAAAAATAGGGCATATTTTTAATGGGATACAAAGCTAGGATGATGTCACCCAGATCTCACTATCCACCCAACTTCATGTGGATAGTAAAAGAAAACAAATCGTTGTAGTATGAAGGGTTATAATAGGTGGTAAGTCTTCATTGCACCTAGAGGGTGGGATTCAATATGGGTTAATTGATGTAATGATATTAATGAAAGGGAGGACTTTAATATTATAATCCTTTATGGCATGCCCACTAGAAGCATTTATGATGAACATGAAATGATAATCCATGGGAATCTTGTTAGAGGAAAGCAATTGTGAAGGACAGGAACACTCAAAGATCATAATAAGGAACTTTTTAGTGCATCATAAAATGGGATGGTGGTACATCTAGAATTACTCAAGCATGATGGGGAAGGTACCCCTCATACATGTAGAAACAGGGTGGCATTTGGAAAATGTGACACCTTGTGATGATAATATGGTGATCGATTATGACAATAAGGCCATTTACAACAATAAAGTCTCAAAAATCTCCCTTATTCAAGCTCCTACATGCAACAGGGCTATGTCGATGGACATTAGAGGTTTTTTTATTGAGCTTGAGGAAGAAGTCATTGGTGCCAACTCTAAGTGCATTGAGTCTGACAAGGTTGAGAACTACATCACGAAAAATGAAGGATTGTGAGTTTATTTGAGGGAAGGATGTCATTTGTCATTCATAGAGCATATTGAAGGGTTTGATGGACATGCATCCATGCAATTTGTGGACTCTTGGGCTAACAGAAAGGTGATGTTTAATGGGATTTATTGTGAAATCATGGAGGAACTCATTACACATGTGGGTGGCCTATCTCTTGAAGGCAAGAGTTGGTGTAACCATCCCAAAGTTTTGGATGATGTGAGCTTTCAAAAATTCTTCCACTCTAAGGAACTAATGTGCATTCATGGTGGTTTTTCCAAAGAGTATATTCTTGAGACATGGGGATGTTGTTTTCTATGTTGTCACACAATACATCACGCTCGAGGATCACTTCCAGGTGGTTTTCTATTAGCACTTTCCCATTTTAAACCATTTCAAAAACCATGACTTAATCTCCTTCCCACATGTCATTCTACATTCTATGGAAGATAGTGTTTTTAACATCTAAAAGAATAGGGAAAAAGGGAGACCTTTATGCATTCTTCACTAGGCCTTTATGTTAAAGCTCTAAAAATTCCACCAAGCGCTCAACCCACCCCTTATTTTGAACCCTCAATTCATTTCGACACCTCAAATTTCTAGCAACCTGAGCCCTGGGTAGGCATAATTTTTTTTCAAAAATTCTCGTGTTATTGGGAAGGATGTTAATGTTATTGACTCGTATACGAATACTGGTAGAAGAAATAATGTTACTAAGGTTGAGCAAAAGGCTCAAATGGAATAATTTAGAACCCCACCCAAAAAGGATGTGAGCTTTGAATCCATGAAGATGGAGACCAAACCTACTAGGAAGAGGAAAATTAAAATGATGCACCCTGGCACTAAGATTAAAGATAACCCTATCCCATCCCATATTTCTGATACTCTTGAAGGTAATCCTTCCCCAGAAAACAACTTGGATGGTGATGTTACTTCCCCTATGAGGAATGTAGAGAGGGGTGGGGGTAAGGTGGAGCATGCCCCATGAGAAAGATAAAAGTAAATATAGGATGGATAGGTTAGAGAAATCCCTGCATGAACTTGTGGATAACTTGGAGACCTTCTATAAGAAATCTGAGACCCTTGCTAAGTACACCAACAAGGTTATGCATTTGGCAGCCACAACTCTTTATCTTTTGTAGCTGAATAGTGAGGAGAAGGACGCATGACAAGAAAGTGAAGCCACTTTCTATCTCTACAACTTCTTGATAGACGAGTGGTTTAAAACCCTACTAGACAAACCTGTGAAAGAGGTGGAAGATAGGGTTGTTAAGAATGAATCATGAGACAAAGAGGGGAGCTATCCCTTGTGCTTTAAAAAAAAAAATTTGGTATGTTTTAGTAGTTTATAAAATTTGTACCCAGTGGGGCTAATATTTATAATTTGAAACACTGTCAGAAGTATAGCAGGACTCATAGTATGAGCTGCTACTATGCTTTTTGGTTTAGTTAGTTAGATACAATGCTCAATTTTGACACTATTATTAGTAGAAAGGATTTTTATATTTCTTCTGATGATAGGATTTTTTTAATGTTTAGAAGAGGAATAGGCTGAACTACTGTTGAATGACTACCAGCTTGTCTCCAACCTATTGTAACTTGGAGTCAGCCCCACTTTTATGGCTGTTGTTTAATACATCAAAAACAAATAGGCTAAGGCTAAGTCATTTTATTTTGAGGGAAATATTTTTGAGGATACCCTTAGTGTAGCTTGATAGTGACAAATTATGGAAAATATCTATACTTGGCCTAAACTTTACTAGGTATTGTAGTCTTTATATGACTTCTTCTTTAGTCCTTTATAAAGTAATTGCATAAACTCATGGGGAAGTTAATATATACATGTGTCAAAACTTAAAAAGGGGCTAAGATTCTCTATAAGCCTATGAAGTACATTTTCTAACTTCTTGATCATCTCTTAAAATATTGTTATATGTGAATTGAGAATCAAATACATTAACATTTTGATAAATTGCTTTATTAATTCACAACATTACCTAGAACTTTTAAGAGTTTTGTGCTTTTTACAATGGAGAGTTTGGGACTCTAAAGTAAAACATTACACTCAAATTTATAAATTACTAAACTAATATTTTGAGACATTAATATTTACTATAAGAATTTGTTACAAATTTTCCTCTTCTTTTAATTGTGCTTCTATAGTCTAGGTTCTCCTAACCATTTGAAACTACCTAGGCAAGTGTGCATGCTTCCCTTCTAACCATTAAAATATAAAAAAATGTCAACAAGGAAAAATTGGACACTCATAGTAGTATTCCTTATAATCATTCTAATATCCTCTCATGTCGATATATTTTCTTTGATAACAAAACATGTAGTGCATATCAAAAGATTGAAGATTAATTTATAGAAACCATAATTGACTAATGAGAACATAAAAGATTGAAAAAACTTAAATGGAAGAAGTGACAAATGATAATAGATAATAATAAAAAATCTTATTTATATATTCATTGCAAAGAATACAAAAATAGCACCAACAATAGGGATTTTTTTAATAAAAAAATTCTCTACTATCTTCTCCTTGATCTTATTTTGAGCATACAAGTAAAAGGTTATAATAAAAAACATTTCTCAAAAATAACTCACTAACTAGACAACCACTCTAGGATAAAATACAAACAAGCCAAGAATGTATCCAATACAAAAGAAAAGGTAGTTGAATAAAACATAGGAAACAACATATAATTTGAAAAAAAATAATAATAATTAATCATCAAATCCATAGTTAGAATGTGGGGATTGAAATGTATGGTTATGATCCCCACCACCATATCCCCACAATAGGAAACATTATGGAATTGTACAATATATATTCATGTTTTAAATGTAATCTAAGTATATGGGTTAACCCACAATAGTGGGTTATACTTTTTTGGAGGAAGAAATTCCTCCAAAAATGTGCAACAACCAATTTTTTTTATTAAAAATTTTGATGGAAATTTTTCATCAAGTTTTGATAGAAAGTATTTAGTTTCTATCAAAATGGGCTATGTGCATAGTTTCGATAGAAACTAAAGTTGCTACTTAGTTTCGATAAATACTACCTAGATAATTTTGATCAAAACTATCTAACTTAGTTTCAATTGAAACTAATAAAAAACTTTGAAACTTTAAAAGGCTCATATTTGACCCCACCTGTTATTTTCATGAGTAGTTGAGTCTACAATTTCGATAGGAAGTGTGTAGCTACAGGCATCTGACTCATCAAACTTCAAAAATGGTATGTATTGTCATTTTTTTACCCTTTCTAATATTTTTAGTTAAATTTTATATGTTTTTTTTTTAATGTATATATACACATATACATGTATATATGTGTATATATATATATATATATATATATATATATATATACATATAGGTATTTGTATATGCATATATCTATATGTATATATACATATATGTATATGTGTGTGCATATATATACACACATACATGTATCATGTGTATATATAGCTATATATACACATATCTATATATACACATATATACATGCACATACATATGTACATATATGTGTATATGCACGCACACACACACACACACACACACACACACACACACACACACACACACACACAGATGTATGTATGTTTCTATGTATTGTGGATATTATACACATACTTTTAAATTTTTTATGTACATACATCAACTTGTAATATATTAATTTTAAGTTCATGTGTGTGTGTGTGTGTGTGTGTTGGAAATATAGGATAGGATATGTTATTGAGAGGGGAGGGGTAAATCAGGAGCCAATAAAACTTTATCTTATTTCACCAATTAATATTTCATCTATATACTGGTCTAATTGCATGCATGAAAGACTAAAAGCATTAAAACATTTATAATAGTTTGACACAAGATATGGTGACCTAGGAAACTTCCAAATAGACTAACATTGTGAGCTTGGTATAAACTGAGCCACTTGGTTGACACTCCTTGGCTCGGTCAACAATAGATATGCATCGCTAATACTGTGAACTTGGTAGACACTAGAAACCACTGTTGATAATGTGTAACTCAGCTAATATTATAAAGCTCAATTTTTAATATTACTTATCAACTTGATAGATACTTCTCGATGTGAACTAAATACTTATTCTTGGAATTTGATAGCAACTGTAGGACTTGGTTGAACTGATTACTTGTTTAACACTATAAACTACAAAATAAGCTCGGTTGTTTCCAACCAATTGACTAAGTGTGAGTCACTAAGAAAAAAACTTGACCATAGTGTCAACAATCTCCCCCTTTCGCATTAGTGACAAAAACACTTATCAATCCAAAACTAAATTCTCAAAATTTCAAGTCTAAAACATTCTTTTGTCTCCATCATGTGTCTTCAACTCAGTAACATACTCTATTTTTGAGATTTTCAAAATTGATTTTGTAAATGAAGTTTTCTAATTATCTATACATTTATATATAGTATTATGCCTCTCCCTGATACATATATACACATATTATACTTTTCTCAATATATATTATCTTCTATCTTATCTTCTCCCCTTTTTATATATCATATCATATCTCATCTTCTCCCCCTTTTTGACATAGATGTCAAAAGTGTATGCGACATGGTAATGCCAAAATGTGACAAGAACTCAAAATGTACCTTCAGAATTAATGCCATAGTCTTGTCTCAATTTTCTTGTAATACCTTGCTAGCATGAAGTGCAATCTATACTTTTGTTGATAACTCTATCATGTGATCTTCCATGGAGAAGTTATTGTCATGGATGAGAGTTTTGGCATGTGTGATGTGTTTCTGCAATACATCCATGTTTGGAAGAATCATGCCTTGAATGTCTGCAAGTGTGGCCCTAATCCTAGCTTCTTTCTTCAATAATTTAGATTGCAAATTATTCAAAAATTTGTTCTTTGAGTAGTGAGAGGAACTATAGCTCAGGTCAACTGACAACTAGTGTGCACTTGCCTTCAAGTCTTCATCTATCTTAGATAGTTTATCTTTGATTTCCTGAGTGAAGATAAATGTATCACTTAACTTGTTAAATAATGAAGTTACATTATTTGTAGAGGTTTCCAATGAGATGAGAATAGTAGACAATTCTACTTGATTTATTACAATTTTTTGTGCAACTTGCTCCAATACTTTGTTCTCAAATTTCCTCTCTACCCTCTATAGCAATTTTTCTTGTCCATTCAAATCTTCATTAAATTTCTAGACAACTTTTGCTAACTAAAACAAAAAGGTTATATACTATCAACCTCAGTACTTAGTGCATCTACAAGTATGTTTTTCACATCTTCAAATACTTGGTTTTCTTTGCTTTTCTCTTCTCTAAGCTTTTTTTGCTTAGCTCTTTTTTACAATAGTTCACCCACTATGTTCATTTGATTAGGATTCAAAGTAGAGATATCCCAATTTGGGATAACTATATCCTCATCAAGATCAATGTCTTCTTCTTTACCTTTATCCTTACATGAAACTTTAGTACTTTGTTGAGGCTTGCTCTCAACTATCTTTGTACTTACTATTTGCACACTTGGAATTGTAACAATAGTAGAAATAGAAGGGCTAGTAAAAAAAGTAGATATTATACTAATAGTGGAAATACCTTGTTTTGTAGCCAAATCTGATGATGGTGGAGGCACTAGCTACTTGGTAGATGAATTGTTGATCACTTCAATCAATATGGTACTCAACTGAATAGGTGCAGCAATTAGTTGGTGGTGTTGTAGAGGTTTCCACAACCAACTCAGTAGAAGATTTCTCTATTCTAGATGGCATTAAAGCTTTGCTTGGAGAGTGATAAAATGAGGCCATTACTGTTGTTGCACTATTCTCCAAGTTAGTTTCCTCAATACTCTAAATCTCAAGGAGATTCTCCATTGTAGCTTCCTATTCTTTCTTCTTGTTATCTAGATTTATATCATCTATTTCTATATCTTCTTCATCATTATTGTCATTATATTCCTTGTCATCTTCATCATCTATGTCACTAACATGAACAACAAAATCACCCAGTTAATGAATTTCATAAACATTCTTCCATGTAGTTGTAGCTATCTTCACCACATGTTGAATGTCATTTACCAATATCATGCACGTGTTGGATTTCAAAGTGAGCTTTTCCTCATTTTTCTTCATGGATTCTTTCACCTCTTTATCACTAAGACTTGGCATGACTTGCTTCAAAGTCTATTCAAGTATAACTTTTGCAATTTTCTTATCATTTTCCCATCTTGGCTTGATTGCTTACATAAGCTCTTTGGGAATTTGGTGTACAAGTTGATCAGGAGAGTATTTCCATTTACCCAATTTTGACATCATCGTGTCTTAAACTTGCTTCTTCTCATTTGTATTCCTAGTTTCATATTGGAGAGAGTTCAAGTTTGTCATTCTAGCTCCTCCTTCAATTTCCTTTAATTTTTCCTAAAATGTGGGTGGAGATTTCTTGAAAATAATTTCTTTAGCATCTTCCTTACCTAATTTCAATTTGTTTCTTAATTTAGATGCTCTTCTTGTGAATATTGTAGTAGAAGACTTGGTGGGTTAGGTAATGATAACCTTACCCTTCTTCCTTATAGGATATTCCTCTTCATATTTTTTTCCTTCTACTTCATCTTTTGCATTATCTTCTTCAATATCATCTCCTTTTCCTTTTGTCAATAGGACAGTAGAACTTGCTTACCTCAATTTTTCTATCCTCTTTTTTCCTTTACTGACTACTTAAGGAAGCTTGATTTCAAGTTCTATTCTAGCTTTTGCTTCATCAAAAGTACCAAAATATGTGGCCTTGAGATCCATAGGTTCATTCAATACTGCTTCGATGATTTCCTTGGTGTCATAAATGTTAACCTCATAGCTTAAAGGCTTAACACGCACCACTGTAGGGTTTGACTACTTGAATATACACTTTTTCATAGTCTACTATAAAAGAAACATCATCCTTGTAATCTTCTACAATTTTTTTTGAAATTCTATATCTATTATTCATCTTTTCCTTGAATGAATCAAAGTAATTTCTCATGATACTGACAAAGTTCTCACCCATCTCTACTATATATTCATTAATCTGATATACTACTAGTACATCTTCTCTCCATACGACTGAACCTTTTGAAGGGAAAAACCTTTGCACAAAGAAAAATGAGAAAGTCAAGAGTGAACCAAACTTACATAGATTGTTCTTTGAAGTCCTGATGCTCTCCATGTTTTTGTTGAATTGATTCAACATTAGCTCGGCAAGGTCAAAGGACATGTTTTTCTTCACTAACTTGAGAGCCAAATCAACTACCTCACACAACATGTTGTTGAGATGACTAGAGCTATAGATCTTATGAGCTATTACATGAATTCCAAATTTCAACTCCATGTCAATCAGATTGCTGATCTTCATACCTCTTCCATTCCACTGAACAAAGTCTTACTTTCCAATTATACTCAACTTAGGGTTTTGGTTGTCTTTTCTGTGTTCAATATTAGAATCCCTATTATCCTGTAACTCAAATTTTTCCCTAATTTGACTAGACTACTTGAGCCTTAATTGCCCATTATGTGCATAGTTCAGAATAAAACTTATCCATTTTATCTAAAAGTCACAGGGCATATGTATAATGTGTGTTAAACCCTTGGTCTCTAAATGTTGATGCTTAGGTTTCAATGCACCATTCACACATAACTTTTTTAGAGTCTCATCCATCTCTAGGGTTCCATTTTTTTCTATTGAACTATGAAAATATGAATGAATATAATTAACAAGTAATACCTTGTATGGAATCTATGAGTGAGCTCCAGTTGGGTCAAGGGCTTCTACAATTGCCAAACTCAACTTGAAGTCTCATGTTTTCTAATCAATTCCTCAAACCAAGATCTTAGATCCTTTCCTATTTTTTCTGCTGGAAGATGCAATGCTTGGTAGGTTTTATGAAAACATGAAAATATTCAAAAGTAAACACATAGATTGCTTGGAGGCTTAGAAATTTCTCTTTGCAAATAGCTCTAAACAATTTTTACTTTTCAATCACCATAAATGCTTGGTATGATCACTCATTCAATGTTAGATTATCTTCCACCCGGTTCATCCTTAATGCTTGGTAGACTCATTAATAGTTTGGTATCCTCACAATTGTTTAGTGTATCCTAACCTTGTTTGGCTAGGTCTTGCAACCCAGCCTAGCTTGGTAAGGCCTTGATTATCCTCAATCACTTAGTGAGCTCTTTGCATCTTGAGTGTTGATATGGATCTTTCCTTCTAGCTAGCTAAGACTAATGTAAGATGTCTCCTTCAGAGTCTTAGTTCTAGTCATTCCTATGGGAGATCAAGTTGAAATGCTTGAGTCACCCAATTCTTGAGCGACATGCGATTCATGACTCAAACTTGCATTCTTAAAAGATTTTGGAATCCATTGCTACGTCATCTACTTTCTAATATTGTCAACTTTGGCTTTCTTTTCATCTTCAATCCTTCTAGTGTTCATACAATTCTTGGCAAGGTGTCCAATATCTATACAAATAAAACATCTTCTAATGGTGTTTCTTGTCTTCATGTGATGTTTCACACAATTTTCTCCAATGTGCCCGAATTCTCCATATTAGTAGTATCTACACCATGTGTTGTAGTCCCAACTAAATATAGCTCTTTCATTATTTTTTCTACTAGGTTCAATATCTTGGTTTTGCATTCAGAAGATTTGTGTTCATGCTTCTTGCATTTGTGACATTTACCTTCAAATTTAGATTTATCTTTGCATTCACTTGCTCTATGACCATGCTTATTGCAATCCTAACACTTTCCATTGAATTTTTCTTTGTCATTACTCCAACATTTGTTTGATGTATGACCTAACTTACCACAGTGATTGTAAGTAGGCCTTTGATTGTTTTGAGCTCCCTACTTGGATGATTCACCTTCTTTTGTGTATCCTATTCTTGCTTTTCCTTTTTTTCTATATTGACTTTTCTCATTCAACTAATTCATGACTGCTTGAGATTTCAACATTTTCTCATTGATTTTCTTTTTAGTGTTTAGATCATTTTTTAATCTTTCATTCTCAGATCTTAGATTCATGATTTCTTCATTTACATTAGTAATTTGATCAATGAAGTCTTCTTACTAGAGGGATATATACTGAATTTCATTATTTTTCTCTTCTATCTCTTCTTTGGTTTTGTCTTTTTCCTCATGACTTCACATAATCTTACTGACTAAATTTCTTGTTCTCTTTTCAGCTTTCTAACTTCTTCTTGAAGATTTTAATTCTTTTCTAATAGATCTTTGATTGCCTCATCAGCTTCATTTGAGTTTCTTTCTGGATAGATATCTTCAATTCTTTCTTCAGTGTAAAGATTGTTATTCATTTGTATTGCATGATATTTTCTTCTTTTCAATGATTAAGAGAGTTATTCTTTTGCTTTCTTTAGTTGTCTAATAGCCAATTCCAAATCCATCTTTTCATTGTCAATAGCCTTATCTAGCCTATATACCTCCATTGCCTCTGATCTTTGCTCAAGCTATTAAACTTTTTCTTTGAGAACCACAAAGCTCTAATACCAATTGTTGGAAATATAGGATAGGGTAGGGTACTAAGAGGGGAGGGGTGAATCAAAAACTAATAAAACTTAAACTTATTTCACCAATTATTCCTTCATATATATTCTGATCTAATTACATGCATGAAATATTGAAAGCATTAAAAAATTCATAAAAATTTGATGCAAGATATGGTGACCGAAAAACCTTCCAAATAGAACATAAAACTAGGATGGGGATGATGCCCACGAGCTTTAGTACTGTAGTATAAATTTAACCTATTAAGGCTTACAATTGATCACTTTTGATGATCTTCCTTGTTAGGAGAAATAAGGATTGCTAGGTTGACCTTGTTAAAGGATTTAGAAAAACATATAATAAAGTATGTACTTGGTAAAAAGATTTACAAAAGACTATTAAGTCTACCTTGTTAAAGGATTTAACTGATACACCTATTAGGATGAACCAGTCATTGATCCCTGATCTATAACTCTAATTTGGTAGTTGAGATTCTTTTGACGTGTAATGATCACTTTGTTGTGGTAGATAAATATTTACTACTCCTTATACTACTTGTAGCCTTCTTAATTTGCACTTCTACTCTTCATACTTTCCTTTTTATTATATCTCATTTTGATTTGATATAATGTATTACATATATACTAGTCCAAAATACAACTTAACAAAGTTGACTATAATTCAAGTTTTACCAAAATACACAAAGTAGGCTCAACTGCTGGTACTTGGGTTCTTAAGACAATGTTGGTGAGGTTCTGATATAAAAGCCATTGCCAACATAAAGCATCATTATGCACTTGGTAGACATGGAAGCTTCATTTATACTAATCACTTCCAAGTAGTCTGAACTCAATTAGCACCGGTGACTCAATGAACATTATGAAACTTGGCATATAAATTGAATCACTTGGTTGATACTACATGGATCGATCCACTATGAGCTTGGTATAAATTGAATCACTTGGTTGACACTCCTTGGCTCAATAAACACTATATTCACATCACTGATAATGTGAACTTAGTAGACACTGGAGATGATGGTTGATGCTATGCAACTTGGTTAATAATATGAAGCTCAGTTTTCATTATTAGTTATCAACTTGGTAGATACTACTTGGTGTGAACTTGATATTAGTTTTTTAACTTGTTAAAAATATGTTTCTAATACTCACTTTACTTAAATTACACCAATGGAAAAAACTGAAATTAAATGTACACAATTTTTTTTTAGTACTTCACCTAAATTACACTTGACTTAAACTAAAAACTTTGAATGATAACTCTAAATTAACAAAGTGAACATACAATTATATACTAGCAGTTACACATTTTTTTACATGCAATAAGAAGTCGATAGATGCGATATGTTTTTGTAAGGAATAGTTGAACATTAAAAAAATTTATGAACTACATAAAGAGTCTAACCAATCTGTGTGAAATAGTATAACATGATAGTATACGATACATAAATGTCAAGGAGCATCACAAAGTTTCTTAATGTCTATGGTTTGTGTGAAGTAGTTAAATATAAAAATAAATTAGATGTAGTCATTGTAAGTAATGTAACTAAATCTAGAAATGGTAGACAATGACATAAATATAGAGATAACCAAGCCCATATTAATGGTAAATATTGCAGATTTGAGAATACTGAGTTTCTAGAAGCATAATAACATTCGAGGAAGATTACAAAAAGAATTACAAATTATTTAGTATGATGTTGTAATCACAGTTAATTTGAACTATAATAAATAATTAGTTGTTTTTAAAATAATAATTTAAATAGAAACCCATATTTATGAAAACAATTCACAAACATTAGAACATTCTAGAACTTCCCATTTGTATTTGGAAAGAACGAAATAAAATTTGATAAATTTGTAAATTCCAAATAGATGTCAATGGAGATGAAATTCTATAGTTTGATGACTTAATGTATTGTAAATCAAGTGCAATAAGTTTGTTTTAAAAGAGAATAAGTTGAATTCAATTAAGTTTCTTTGAGTAACCTACAAAAATAAAATGGAAAAACTATTAATATGTATAATTTTTGAGTAGTAGAAAACATGAATTTATGCTTGTAATTTTATTCATAGTAAATTAGTAATATAAGTTACATAACAAATATTGAAGTGTATGTTGTTCAATTTAGCACATTAAATTTTTGTGAAACACCTTCAAATGTTAAGATAGTAAAGTTTTGGGTACTTACTCATCGACACATACATGAATGGTTGACAAACCTTTAGCCATAGTGAGGTAAGGAATCAATCTATATTTTTTTTTTGTAATATTTTATAAACTTAGTAATATTAAAGTAAGATTATGGTTATATTGTTTATTTCAAAGTATGAGTGAATTTATATTTAATGAAAAAATGGAAGGGGGATTGTGTGGTTACCTCTATGGCTTTACTACTAATTTGTATGGATAGAGAGTTTGGTAGTAGTACTTGTAGACATCCTTCTTCCTTTTTATTGGTAACTATATAAGAATTGTTTTCCATCATGCATTACCCATCAACAAGAAAAGGTTGTTCAATTAAAAGGTTGTTAAAATTTTTGACCCTTGTTATTACTATAAATGTCAATCCTTGTCTTTGTCTTCTTCTAATGTCAATTGTTGCTTTATTTAGTGTGAGGCTTGAGATTTATGTATTGTAATAGCCCAAGCCATTGTTAGTGTAATTTGTGTACAAGTGCCTCTAGTAATTGGAATAATGGGAACATTTTTTATATTTTGTGCATCCCAAGGTGATCCATTGTAATTGTTGAATTTGACAATTACATGTTTTGGTAGATCTGGAGGAGTTGAATTGGTATTGTAAATTATGGATTTAACTAGTCTTAGTGATCCATTTACAAGCCCTACTTATATCCATCGGTTTATTGTTAGCATGACTTGTTGCTCTACACATAGAAGCATGTGTTATTGAATTTCATTCTCTTCAATTTATTCAATTGATTTTTGTGCTATAACTTTAGCATTACCATGGGAAATTGGGAGATTCATTTTTTTTGGCATTTTTCTATTGTGGTTTTTTGTGAAGTCATTAGTCACAAATAGATGGGTGGATTTTTTAAGGTCTAAATTTTAGTTTTCACTAAAAGAAATATTTTGAGTCATGAGTGTGTCCCAATCATCTTTCAATGGTACAAAATCTCGTACATTTTGTAGGATTTGATAGAATTTGATTTGGGATTCACTTTGACCTTATTGGCCAAAAAGATTGTATCTAGTGTGATCAATACATTGATTGTGCTCCACAACATTAGGGTTGTTGAGCATGAGGCATAAATTGGCCTATCCATAACTGGTGGAAGCTAACCTAAGTCATTGACAAGAATGTTTGATATTCCACCAAATAGTTCATGTTTATTTTGAGGAAAAGCGTGAGGTAGATGATTGTCAATTTTCAATAGTAGTTTTGGTCCTAAGAAGCTCATTTCATCTATTAGAATGTATCTAACATGTTTGAAGTCTTTTTGGAGGGTTGTCAATGATTTCCTTTGTAAGGGATGCTTATCTTTAATTCGAATTGGAAGGCACATGTGGATTGTTGTTGCTTCTATCTTATATGTAGAAACACCTATAGGAGCTAGTGCTAGCAATTTTCTTTTTCATTTTGCACACTCCCATTAATGCTTTGTCTAATGCAGTGTATCAAGTGTGATTTACTTATACCATATTTTTCTTGGATAATCATGCACAATGGTGTCTTTTCAAATTTTCCTATATGATGTTCAATGATGATATCTAATGTGAGTTGTTATTTTTGGCTCAGGTAGAACTTTGGATGTGTCATTTGTGGTGGTGATTTTATGTTATTTGTCTATAAATTTTTAGTTGAGATGAAGGTTGTTTCTAATTGAAAATGTCATTGGTATTCCATGAGTAATTAATGTCAATGCCTCTTTTTCCTAGAATGTCAAGATCATTATGTTAGAAAAATAAGGTGGGCTAGGTTACTGAGAAGGGAGGAGTGAATCAGGAAACAATAAAACATTCCTAACACTTTGACCCAAGATATGGTGACCCAAAAAAATTCCAATTAGAAAGTTAAACTGGGGTGAGGATGATACCCACAAGCTTTAATACTATAATATAAATTTAACCTAATATGGCTTACAATTGACCACTTCTATTGATATTCCTTGTTAGGAGCAATAAGGACTATGACATCCACCTTGTTAAAAGATTTACAAACATACAATAAAGTATGTACTCAGTTAGGAGATTTAGCAAAAGAATTTTAAGCCCACCCGATTAAAAGATTTGACTAATACACCTGTTAGAATGAGTCATCGGCTGATCTCTAATCTACAACTTTGATTTGTTGAATGATATTCCTTGAATTTCAATGATCAACTAGCTATGATAGATAAACCTCTATTGTTCCTTATACTACTTGTAGCCTTCTTCAATTTGCATTGATACACTTTTTATTCCTTCTTAATAACACATTTGGATATGATACAATGAGTTACATATATATCAATCCAAATAACTAATTACTCAAGTAAAATACAATACCAATTTCATCATAATTCAAAAAGTCATCCCAACTATTGTAGCTTGGATTAAAAACACAAACTTAGTGATGTTTGAGTACTCAGAAAACACTATCAACACTCAACAAACTATGGCAGGTAGTTGAAGTTGAAACTCAGTGTGTACTGATCACTTTCAAGTAGCTCAAACTCAATCAACATTATGTGACTCGATGGACATAGAGAAACTCAGTAGCTTTTGAATCACTTAGTTGACACTACATGACTCGGTCAACACTAGATTCACTTTGTTAACATTGTGAGCTCAATAGACATTGTAGAACTTGGTTAGCACTACAGAGCTTGACTAACACTAAAGTCTTCATCATTGCCACTAGATAGCTTGGTAGAAACTGCTATGATCAATTTATACTATAAACTATCTCTAATCCTTGATAGATACTATGAAGCTCACCATGAACCACAAACTATCTGTTTATATTGGTAGCCACTAAGACACTTGGTTAAAACTGTTGAATGAATGATAAGCTCAATAGAAACTATAGAGCTTAGCAGCAATGTAACCAAATGACTAAGTGTTGAGTCACTAATAGAAAAATTGACCTTACTGTCAACAATCTCCCCCTTTGGCATTAGTGACAAAAACACTTATCAAACCAAAAGCTTTGAATAAGTCTAAATTTTCCATTATCAACATTTTGTGTCTTCAACTTGGTTTTGAATTTTGCTATAGCTAAGTAGAATACTCTACTTTTATGATTTTACAAAATTGCTTTTGTAAAGATATTTTCTAGTTTTCTATACATGTATCTTCATATTATTATATGACTCCTCCATACATATATCTCTCCTATATACATATATATGGAGTATAATACCTTCTCCCCCTTTATCAATAATATTCTATACTAATAATCTTCTTCTCTCATATCTTCTCCCCTAAGCATATTTACTTCTCCCCCTTTTTGACATAAATGCCAAATTTCTATAATATCTACAAGTTAATACCAAAATGTGACAAAAAATTAGAATGTACCTTCAAGATTAGTACCATAGTCTTGTTCCAATTTTTTTGCAATACCTTACTTGCATGCAAGGCTATCTGTACCTCTCTTGAAAATTTCATCATACAGTCATCTATGGAGAAGTTATTACCATGGATAAGATTCTTTCAATGTGCAATGTTCTTTTGTAGTGCATCTATATTTGGAAGAATCATGCCCTAAATTTTTGCAAGTGTGGCCCTAATTTTAGCTTCTTCCCTCAATAATTCTACCTAGAGATTTGTCAGATATATCATCTTTGTGGAATGTGCAAAATTACAATCAGATCAAGTGATAGCTAGTGTGCACTTCCCTTCATGTAATGCCCCACCAAGGGATCCAAAGAATTAACCTAGAATTTCACTAACTTGATAGCATTTTTTTTTTTTAACATGAAAGTAATATCATTTACAACTAATACATAAATATGGAAGCAATAAAAATAACCATCTAAAAGTAAACATAACATACATAATAGGTTACATTCTTTAAGGATCCCTTAACGTTGAATTACATCTAAATCAACTAACATTATTAAATCCATCTAATACAACAACCACATGAAATAATAATGATAAGTCCAATGTTTATAAATTACATTTCTAAATGCTCAATCATCCACTATACATGTCACAGGGTATGAAAAGCTTAAAAGAATATACATATGTGAAATAAGGTATATCATCCTATTCTAATCCATGATGCAACAAAGTAAAGATAATCACATGTCATACATAATACATCATCATAGAAGATATAGACATCCATCATAAAAGATCAAACATAATAAACTAAGTGCACAATTCCTCCCAACCGTAAATAGCATCATTAGACCATCGTGGATCCTAGCCATCCCTGCATGCATAACATTCCAAACTACTGAAGAGATCATCGGTATTAACATAATAGGAATGTCACGCCTATAGATACTACATCATATGCAGAAAGTAATCTAAGATGCAAATGTAAGCATAAGATAACATCATCTAACATATGCTAATCATCAAGATAAGGATACATGTCCACCATCATAAAGGATGCATCAGCCATGATGTCTCAAATGGATCTCAAATGATGAGAGTGGAAAAGCACTACCACCCAACCGTGTGGAACCTAAGTGGTCCACTCCCACCATGCTGAGGAGATAATCTCAAGACCCAAATAGGCTATCCAAATCACAAAGTATAAATACTCTCTAAGTACAAGAATCCTAAAAGTTTACTAACTCAAGGTTCCAACACATAAACTGACATCTAATCCCAAAGGCACACAATGACATGTAGGAAACCTACTATGCAAGCAGGAAAGTGTCATCGCATATATCATGTAGAAGTTACCCTGGCAGTTAGCTTACAACTCCATGGGTCCCTATTGATCCTCATGCGGCCACTAGTATCCTCT